>LR738715.1:280518000-280719845 GCA_902687465.1 Secale cereale
GGGGGGGGGGGGTGGCGAGCTGCCGCGGCAAGGGCCTTGCCGGGGCTGCCAGAGCCGGCCCCGACGAGGATCTTGCCGGGGAAAACCACTTCGTCCCCCTTGCTCTTTGTGGTCTTGTTCTTGGTGTCGCTCCAGTCTTCATCGAGCTTCAGTCTTGCCCCGGCTTGCCTCCCTTGCCATGCTTGGTGCGACGGCCCCGTGGCTCAGACTGCCCGTGCACAGTCATAGGGGTACAAAAAGTGTACCCCTCTTTTTGTACACCGACAGGAGCCCCCAGGCCAGGGCCACACATAAGCGCGACACGTTGTTGAGCCAGGCCCATAACGGTGCGCGGGCAGGCGGGGTGGTTCTCACCGTGGTAAAATTTCCGCGCACTACGCCTCCCACGACCCGCGCGCGTGGCGCGGGATGGAGGGGCGTGCGTGACGTGGGCGGCATGCATGGGACGGTTTCTGCACGCATGCGTCACGTCGCAGTAAATGCGAAAAGAGGTGGCCCGCACCTTCCCCATAAACGGGGGGAGGCGTGGGGGTGTGGCCCGCTAACCGGATGGGGCCGAGGCACGGTCTGCTAGGCGTCCACTCCCCACGATCACGGGGTGGGGAGAGGTCGCCTCACCCGTCTTTTCGGTCCTGCACGTTCGCCACGTGCCTCCCATGCGTTTGAGGTGGCGAGCGGTGGAGGCGGGAAACCGAGCCATCGTTGGTTGGGGCGGCGGGTCGGTCCCAGCCCCTCTCGCCTTCTGCGTCTTGATTGGTCGAGCGGGGCGGTCGAGCTCCAGCCCCGCCCCTTTATAAGGGGCAGAGGGAGGGGACGGCGCTCCGCACTCTTCCATCTTTTCTCTCCTCCAGCTTCTGCTCCTTTCTTCTATCCGCCATGAAGAAGGAAAACCCCGGCCCCTCAACGGTGGCGGCGAGGGTCGCCGCTCGAAAGCGCGTCCCCCCTTCTCCTGCACCCGCAGTGGCTGAACCAGCTACGAGGCGAAGAGGGAGGGGGCGAGGCCGTGGGCGAGGCCGGGGTGCTCGGTGAAGAGGAAGACGGGGCGGCTCACCGACCTCGCCCCACCAGCAGCTCCTCCTCTGGTGGAAGGTCATGTTGGAGATGACCCTTGCGAATTCTTCATTAGGATGCGGGGGTTGCCGCGCCGTCGCCTTCGTCTCCCGACCCCGTTTGCGCGGGAGATGGAGGTGAACCCGCCGGAGTCGTTGCGGTTGCACATGAGGGGTTGTGGGATCAGTGGCACGCGAGCCGTCGTCGACTTCCCCGCCCCTCATGTGATGTATCTTCGTCGAGGATGGAAGAGGTTCGCCCGCATCCACAGCCTGACGGACGGTCTCACCCTCCACTTCAAGCTGATGGGGGATGGCCACCTCTCCGTCAAGGTCTTCGTGTTGGGGAACATAGTATTTTAAAAAAATTCTACGATCACGCAAGATCTATCTACCAGATGCATAGCAACGAGAGGGAAGAGTGTGTCTACGTACCCTCGTAGACCGGAAGCGGAAGCGTCAAGTGACGCGGTTGATGTAGTCGAACTTCTTCGCGATTCAACCGATCAAGCACCGAACGTACGGCACCTCCGCGTTCAGCACACGTTCAGCTTGATGACGTCCCACGAGCTCTTGATCCAGTTGAGCTTCACGGGAGAGTTTCGTCAGCACGACGGCGTGGTGACGGATATGATGTATCTACCGGCGCAGGGCTTCGCCTAAGCACTGCAACGGTATGACCGAGGTGTGTTTCTGTGGAGGGGGGCACCGCACACGGCTGGAACAATTCAACTTGTGTGTCCTAGGGTGCCCCCTGCCCCCGTATATAAAGGAGCAAGGGAGAGCCCGGCCCTAGAGGGGGCGCGCCAAGTGTGGGGAGTCCTACTAGGACTCCCAAGTCCTAGTAGGATTCCCCTTTCCTTTTCGGAGTAGGAGAGAAGGAAAGAGGTGGAGAGGGAGAAGGAAAAGGGGGCTGCACCCCTTGTCCAATTCGGACCAGAGGGGGGGGGGCGCCTCCTTCCTTTTGGCCTTTCTCCTCTATTCCCGTATGGCCCAATAAGGCCCATATACTCCGAAAAATACCCGAATCACTCGGAACCTTTCCGATGTCCGAATATAGTCGTCCAATATATCGATCTTTACGTCTCGACCATTTCGAGACTCCTCGTCATGTCCCCGGTCTCATCCGGGACTCCGAACTCCTTCGGTACATCAAAACTCATAAAATCATAATACCGATCGTCATCAAACGTTAAGCGTGCGGACCCTACGGGTTCGAGAACTATGTAGACATGACCGAGACTCATATCCGGTCAATAACCAATAGCGGAACCTGGATGCTCATATTGGCTCCTACATATTCTACGAAGATCTTTATCGGTCAAACCGCATAACAACATACGTTGTTCCTTTTGTCATTGGTATGTTACTTGCCCAAGATTCGATCGTCGGTATCTCTATACCTAGTTCAATCTCGTTACCGGCAAGTCTCTTTACTCGTTCCGTAATACATCATCTCGTGACTAACTCATTAGTCTTTTGCTTGCAAGGCTTATTATGATGTGCATTACCGAGAGGGCCCAGAGATACCTCTCCGACACTCGGAGTGACAAATCCTAGTCTTGATCTATGCCAACACCACGAACACTTTCGGATACACCTGTAGAGCATCTTTATGATCACCCAGTTACGTTGTGACGTTTGATAGCACACAAGGTGTTCCTACGGTACTCGGGAGTTGCATAATCTCATAGTCATAGGAACATGTATAAGTCATGAAGAAAGCAATAGCAGTAAAACTAAACGATCATAGTGCTAAGCTAACGGATGGGTCTTGTCCATCACATCATTCTCCTAATGATGTGATCCCGTTGATCAAATGACAACTCATGTCTATGGTTAGGAAACATAACCATCTTTGATCAATGAGCTAGTCTAGTAGAGGCATACTAGGGACACTCTGTTTTGTCTATGTATTCACACATGTACTAAGTTTCCGGTTAATACAATTCTAGCATGAATAATAAACATTTATCATGATATAAGGAAATATAAATAACAACTTTATTATTGCCTCTAGGGCATATTTCCTTCAGTCTCCCACTTGCACTAGAGTCAATAATCTAGCTCACATCGCCATGTGATTTAATACCGATAGTTCACATCGTTATGTGAATAACACCCATAGTTCACATCGCCATGTGACCAACACCCAAAGGGTTTACTAGAGTCAATAATCTAGTTCACATTTCTATGTGATTAATACCCAAGAGTAATAAGGTGTGATCATGTTTTGCTTGTGAGAGAATTTTAGTCACCGGGTCTGTCACATTCAGATCCGTATGTATTTCGCAAATTTCTATGTCTACAATGCTCTGCATAGAGCTACTCTAGCTAATTGCTCCCACTTTCAATACGCATCCAGATTGATACTTAGAGTCATCTGGATTTAGTGTCAAAGCTTGCATCGGCGTAACCCTTTACGACGAACTCTTTATCACCTCCATAATCGAGAAACATTTCCTTAGTCATCCAGTTACTAAGGATAATTTTGACCGCTGTACAGTGATCTACTCCTGGATCACTATTGTACCCCCTTGACAAACTCATGGCTAGGTACACAACATGTTTGGTACACAGCATGGCATACTTTATAGAACCTATGGCTGAGGCATAGGGAATGACTTTCATTCTCTCTATATTTTTCTGCCGTGGTCTGGCTTTGAGTCTTACTCAACTTCACACCTTACAAGTCAGGCAAGAACTCCTTCTTTGACTGATCCATTTTGAACTACTTCAAAATCTTATCAAGGTATGTACTCATCGAAAGTCTTATCAAGCGTCTTGATCTATCTCTATAGATCTTGATGCCCAATATGTAAGCAGCTTCACCAAGGTATTTCTTTGAAAAACTCCTTTCAAACACTCCTTTATGCTTTCCAGAAAATTCTACATCATTTCAGATTGACAATATGTCATTCACATATACTTATCAGAAAGGTTGTAGTGCTCCCACTCACTTCTTGTAAATACAGGCTTCACCGCAAGTCTTGTATAAATCTATATGCTTTGATCAACTTATCAAAGCGTATATTCCAACTCCGAGATGCTTGCACCAGTCCATAGATGGATCGCTGGAGCTTGCACATTTTGTTAGCACCTTTAGGATTGACAAAACCTTCGAGTTGCATCATATACAAGTCTTCTTTAATAAATCCATTAAAGAATGCAATTTTGTTATCCATTTGCCAGATTTCATAAAATGCGGCAATTGCTAACATGATTCGGACAGACTTAAGCATCGCTACGGGTGAGAAAGTCTCATCGTAGTCAACTCCTTGAACTTGTTGAAAAACTTTCGCAACAAGTCGAGCTTTGTAAACAGTAACATTACCGTCAGCGTCAGTCTTCTTCTTGAAGATCCATTTATTTTCGATGGCTTGCCGATCATCGGGCAAGTCAACCAAAGTCCACACTTTGTTCTCATACATGGATCCCATCTCAGATTTCATGGCCTCAAGCCATTTTGCGGAATCTGGGCTCATCATCGCTTCCTCATAGTTCGTAGGTTCATCATGGTCCAGTAACATGACTTCCAAAACCGGGTTGCCGTACCACTCTGATGCGGAACGAACTCTGGTTGATCTACGAAGTTCAGCAGAAACTTGATCTGAAGTTTCATGATCATCATCATTAGCTTCCTCACTAATTGGTGTAGGAATCACTGGAACTAGTTTATGTAATGTTCCACTTTCCAATTCGGGAGAAGGTACAATTACCTCATCAAGTTCTACTTTCCTCCCACTCATTTCTTTCGAGAGAAACTCCTTCTCTAGAAAGGATCCACTCTTAGCAACAAAGACCTTGCCTTCGGATCTGTGATAGAAGGTATACCCAACAGTTTCTTTTGGGTATCCTATGAAGATTTACTTCTCCGATTTGGGTTTGAGCTTATCATGTTGAAACATTTTCACATAAGCATCGCAGTGCCAAACTTAAAGAAATGACAGCTTAGGTTTCTCGTCAAACCACAGTTCATACGGTGTCATCTCCACGGATTTAGATGGTGCCCTATTTAACGTGAATGTAGCTGTCTCTAATGCATAACCCCAAAAGCGATAGTAGTAGATCTGTAAGAGACATCATCGATCGCACCATATCTAATAAAGTACGGTTATGATGTTCGGACACACCATTACTCTATGGTGTTCCAGATGGCGTGAGTAGTGAAACTATTTCACATTGTTTTTATTGAAGGCCAAACTCGCTAACTCAAATATTTTACCTCTACGATCATATCGTAGAAACTCTTATTTTCTCCTTACGATGATTCTCCACTTCACTCTGAAATTCTTTGAACTTTTCAAATGTTTCAGACTTGTGCTTCATTAAGTAGATATACCCATATCTGCTCAAATCATCAGTGAAGGTCAGAAAATAACGATACCCGCCGCGAGCTTCAACACTCATTGGTCCACATACATCTGTATGTATGATCTCCAACAAATCTGTTGCTCGCTCCACAGTTCCGGAGAATGGAGTTTTAGTCTTCTTGCCCATGAGGCATGGTTCGCAAGCACCAAGTGATTCATAATCAAGTGATTCCAAAAGTCCATCACTATGGAGTTTCTTCATGCGCTTTTCACCAATATGACCTAAACGGCAGTGCCACAAATAAGTTGCACTATCATTATTAACCTTGCATCTTTTGGCTTCAATATTATGAATATGTGTATCACCACGATCGAGATCCAACAAACCATTTTCATTGGGTGTATGACCATAGAAGGTTTTATTCATGTAAACAGAACAACAATTATTCTCTAACTTACATGAATAACCGTATTGCAATAAACATGATCAAATCATATTCATGCTCAACACCAAATAACACTTATTTAGGTTCAACACTAATCCCGAAAGTATAGGGAGTGTGCGATGATGATCATATCAATCTTGGAACTACTTCCAATACACATCGTCACTTCATCCTTTAACTAGTTTCTGTTCATTATGCAACTCCCATTTCGAGTTACTACTCTTTAGCAACTGAACCGATATCAAATACCGAGGGGTTGCTATGAACACTAGTAAAATACACATCAATAATCTGTATATCAAATATACCTTTGTTCACTTTGCCATCCTTCTTATCCGCCAAATATCTAGGGCAGTTCCACTTCTAGTGACCATTTCCTTTGCAGTTGAAGCACTTGTTTCAGGCTTGAGTTTAGCTTTGGGTTTTTCACGGGAGTGACAACTTGCTTGTCATTCTTCTTGAAGTTCCCCTTCTATCCCTTTGCCCTTTACTTGAAACAAGTGTTCTGGTTAACCATCAACACTTGATGCTCTTTCTTGATTTCTACCTTCGCCGATTTCAGCATCGTGAAGAGCTCGGGAATTACTTTCGTCATCCCTTGCATATTATAGTTCATCACGAAGTTCTACTAACTTGGTGATAGTGTCTAGAGAACTTTGTCAATTACTATCTTATCTGGAAGATTAACTCCCACTTGATTCAAGCAATTGTACTACCCAGACAATCTGAGCACATGCTCACTGGTTGAGCTATTCTCCTCCATCTTGTAGGCAAAGTACTGTCAGAGGTCTTATACCTCTCGACACGGGCATGAGTATGAAATACTAATTTCAACTCTTGGAACATCTCATATGCTCCGTGGCGTTTCAAAACGTTTTTGAAGTCCCGGTTATAAGCCGTAAAGCATGGTGCACTAAACTATCAAGTAGTCATCATATCGAGCTTTTGTCAAAACGTTCATAACGTCTACATCTGCTCCTGCAATAGGTCTGTCACCTAGTGGTGCATCAAGGACATAATTCTTCTGTGCAGCAATGAGGATAATCCTCAGATCACGGAATGATTCCGCATCATTGCTACTAACATCTTTCAACTTGGTTTTCTCTAGGAACATATAAAAAATAAACGTGGAGCAACATCGCGAGCTATTGATCTACAACATAGATATGCTAATACTACCAGGACTAAGTTCATGATAAATTAAAGTTCAATTAATCATATTACTTAAGAACTCCCACTTAGATAGACATCCCTCCGGTCATCTAAATGATCACGTGATCCAAATCAACTAAACCATGTCCGATCATCACGTGAGATGGAGTAGTTTCAATGGTGAACATCTTATGTTGATCATGTCTACTATATGATTCACGCTCGACCTTTCGGTCTCCAGTGTTCCGAGGCCATATCTGCATATGCTAGGCTCGTCAAGTTTAACCCGAGTATTCTGCGTGTGCAAAACTGGCTTACACCCGTTGTATTTGAACGTAGAGCTTATCACACCCGATCATCATGTGGTGTCTCGGCACGACGAATTTTCGCAACGGTGCATACTCAGGGAGAACACTTATACCTTGAAATTTAGTAAGGGGTCATCTTATAATGCTACCGTCGTTCTAAGCAAAATAAGAAGCATAATAAGATAAACATCACATGCAATCAAAATATGTGACATGATATGGCCATCATCATCTTGTGCTTTTGATCTCCATCTCCAAAGCACCGTCATTATCACCTTCGTCACCGGCGCGACACCTTGATCTCCATCGTAGCATGTTGTCGTCTCGCCAACTATTTCTTCTACGACTATCGCTACCGCTTAGTGATAAAGTAAAGCAATTACATGGCGATTGCATTTCATACAATAAAGCGACAACCATATGGCTCCTGCCAGTTGCCGATAACATTACAAAACATGATCATCTCATACAAAACCGTATAACTCATCATGTCTTGACCATATCACATCACAACATGCCCTGCAAAAACAAGTTAGACGTCCTCTACTTTGTTGTTGCAAGTTTTACGTGGCTGCAACGGGCTTAGCAAGAACCGTTCTTACCTACGCATACAAAACCACAACGATGTTTCGTCAAGTATGTGCTGTTTTAACCTTCACAAGGACCGGGCGTAGCCATACTTGATTCAGCTAAAGTGAGAGAGACAGACACCCGCCAGTCACCTTTAAGCAATGAGTGCTCATAACGGTGAAACCAGTCTCGCGTAAGCGTACGCGTAATGTCGGTCCGGGCCGCTTCATCTCACAATACTGCCGAAGCAAAGTATGACATGCTGGTAAGCAGTATGACTAGTATCGCCCACAACTCATTGTGTTCTACTCGTGCATATCATCCACGCATAGACCTGGCTCTGATACCACTGTTGGGGAACGTAGTATTTTAAAAAAATTCTACGATCACGCAAGATCTATCTACCAGATGCATAGCAACGAGAGGGAAGAGTGTGTCTACGTACCCTCGTAGACCGGAAGCGGAAGCGTCAAGTGACGCGGTTGATGTAGTCGAACTTCTTCGCGATTCAACCGATCAAGTACCGAACGTACGGCACCTCCGCGTTCAGCACACGTTCAGCTTGATGACGTCCCACGAGCTCTTGATCCAGTTGAGCTTCACGGGAGAGTTTCGTCAGCACGACGGCGTGGTGACGGATATGATGTATCTACCGGCGCAGGGCTTCGCCTAAGCAGTGCAACGGTATGACCGAGGTGTGTTTCTGTGGAGGGGGGCACCGCACACGGCTGGAACAATTCAACTTGTGTGTCCTAGGGTGCCCCCTGCCCCCGTATATAAAGGAGCAAGGTAGAGGCCGGCCCTAGAGGGGGCGCGCCAAGTGTGGGGAGTCCTACTAGGACTCCCAAGTCCTAGTAGGATTCCCCTTTCCTTTTCGGAGTAGGAGAGAAGGAAAGAGGTGGAGAGGGAGAAGGAAAAGGGGGCTGCACCCCTTGTCCAATTCGGACCAGAGGGGGGCGCGCGCCTCCTTCCTTTTGGCCTTTCTCCTCTATTCCCGTATGGCCCAATAAGGCCCATATACTCCGAAAAATACCCGAATCACTCGGAACCTTTCCGATGTCTGAATATAGTCGTCCAATATATCGATCTTTACGTCTCGACCATTTCGAGACTCCTCGTCATGTCCCCGATCTCATCCGGGACTCCGAACTCCTTCGGTACATCAAAACTCATAAACTCATAATACCGATCGTCATCAAACATTAAGCGTGCGGACCCTACGGGTTCGAGAACTATGTAGACATGACCGAGACTCATATCCGGTCAATAACCAATAGCGGAACCTGGATGCTCATATTGGCTCCTACATATTCTACGAAGATCTTTATCGGTCAAACCGCATAACAACATACGTTGTTCCTTTTGTCATTGGTATGTTACTTGCCCAAGATTCGATCGTCGGTATCTCTATACCTAGTTCAATCTCGTTACCGGCAAGTCTCTTTACTCGTTCCTTAATACATCATCTCATGACTAACTTATTAGTCTTTTGCTTGCAAGGCTTATTATGATGTGCATTACCGAGAGGGCCCAGAGATACCTCTCCGACACTCGGAGTGACAAATCCTAGTCTTGATCTATGCCAACACCACGAACACTTTCGGAGACACCTGTAGAGCATCTTTATGATCACCCAGTTACGTTGTGATGTTTGATAGCACACAAGGTGTTCCTACGGTACTCGGGAGTTGCATAATCTCATAGTCATAGGAACATGTATAAGTCATGAAGAAAGCAATAGCAGTAAAACTAAACGATCATAGTGCTAAGCTAACAGATGGGTCTTGTCCATCACATCATTCTCCTAATGATGTGATCCCGTTGATCAAATGACAACTCATGTCTATGGTTAGGAAACATAACCATCTTTGATCAATGAGCTAGTCTAGTAGAGGCATACTAGAGACACTCTGTTTTGTCTATGTATTCACACATGTACTAAGTTTTCGGTTAATACAATTCTAGCATGAATAATAAACATTGATATAAGGAAATATAAATAACAACTTTATTATTGCCTCTAGGGCATATTTCCTTCACTTCGGGCACCTCGGAACTCACGCGAGGTGCTGCATGGAGAGCTCCTCCGACGACGAAGACTCCTCCTCGAACGAGGGTGATGAGGAGGACAGCGACAGCGACGACGAGGGCGGGGGACGGCAGGATGACGGGTCCGACTAGGTGTCGGGCGCCGCTCCTGGTGGCACCGGCGACCCCATCATCTGCGTCGTCGGCTCCTTGAACTTCTCGGTGTCGTCTCCTTGGCGGTTGGCGTAGGGAGGCAGCGGAAGAGGAAGAGGAAGAAGGTGAGCAGCAAGGTCGTCATGTCGGAGTACGCGGGCACCGGCGCCTTCGTCTCCTACTGACGTCCTGCCGCCTCGTCTTCGAGCTCAGCCTCCGGCGCCGTAATCACCGTCCAGCCCTGGGGAGGCCGCCGGGACGTCTTCTCGGTGTCTTCTGTCACCCGTAGCTCGCCTAGGCGCCCTTTTGCCCTTCTCGCCTCCTTGACCTACCTCCCGAGGAGAGGGACAAGAAAGGCATTACGGGCATCTTATCTCTTTTTAGTCTGTAAGCCTTCGGGCATCTGTAAAGTTTAAAACTTGTAATCCTCCTTATCCATGTTTTTCATTCCCTATGGACTGTACCTGAATGGAATGTTTTTAATGAAAAAGGAATGTCTGCCGGGTCCTTTTGTTCGTAGGCAAAAACCCACAATAGGGAATAAATCCCTGATATCCTCAAGATGAACATTCTCTCGCCCGGCAACAAGCCCTACCGTTTCCCCACTTCGCTCGACTTTTCTCACGCTCTTGGCGGAGGCAGGGATGAAGCGGGCCTAGGCTCCTCGTTCTATCTTTTTGCTGCCGCGACTACGACCATACTCGGTCTTAGGGACGAGCCTTAGGACCTAGAGTTATGGGAGCATGGTAGCTCAAGGAAAAGAACGAGGTTTCACATACCTCAGTTCATAACAGAATGCATGACAAGGGAAAAAGGACTTATCTGAGATTGCAGCCCCCGGCAACCCAGGTCTGCCGCGGGCGAACTCTTGCTCTTGTAGCCCCCGGCAATGCTGGCTTGCCGGGGCCCAAATACTGATTTGTTCTTCTCTCCTCCCTCCATGTGGCCTTGGCAAGGATGCCTGTGTGTCCTGTAAACCAAGGAAGACAGAGGAAAGACCAAGACTCGACCTCTAAGCTAGGGGTTAGCCGCTGCTAAGCACTATCAACCCTAACCAAGGACGAGACTCGACTCAGCATGCATGCTAAAACTCAGGGCGCCAGCGCTTCATTTTTTTATGCTCAGGGTCTGCATCTGGCTTTGTACAAAGGGTTACATGCCTTGCCGGCAAAGCTTGTACAAATGGGTGGCTTGCCGGGAGGCCCGGCAAGCCGTGCCTTATGGGTAAAACTTGCGAAGATGCTCGATGTTCCAGGAGTTACTCACCGGAACGGCATCCTCGGTCTCCACGCGGACTGCGCTAGGCCTGGTGACTCGTATTACCCGATAAGGGCCCTCCCACTTCGGTGTCAACTTGTTCATATTCCTGGCCGATTGAACTTGCCGGAGAACAAGGTCACCTTCCTCAAAGCTTCGGGCATGAACCTTGCGGCTATGGTAGCGGCACAACGCTTGCTGGTAGCGCGCTGCTCTCACAACCGCCCGAAGACGATCTTCCTCAAGGAGCATTGCGTCATATTGCCGCAATCTCTCTTGCTCAAGCTCATCATAAGCGAGCACTCGAGGTGACCCGTATATGAGTTCCGTGGGGAGAACTGCTTCTGCCCCGTATATCAGGGCAAAGGGCGTCTGGCCGGTGGCTCGATTTGGCGTTGTCCTGATCGACCAAAGAACCACCAACAATTCATCAATCCAGCGCCTCCCGCTCTTGGGCAGCCTGTCAAAGGTCTTTGTCCTTAATCCTCGCAACACTTCAGCATTTTCCCTCTCAGCTTGACCATTGCTTCGGGGGTGAGCAACGGAAGCGAAACAGAACTTGCTGCCGAGGTCTTGGGTATATTGCATGAAGGTGCGGCTTGTAAACTGTGTGCCGTTGTCGGTGATAATCCTGTTGGGGACACCAAAACGGCACACTAGCCCTTTGAAGAACTTGACGGCTGACTGAGCTGTGACCTTCCTCACTGCTTCCACTTCTGGCCACTTTGTGAACTTGTCGATTGCAACGTACAAGTACTCAAAGCCCCCGGCGGCGCGGGGGAAAGGGCTCAGTATGTCGAGCCCCCAGACCGAGAAGGGCCAGGAGAGAGGAATGGTTTGAAGGGCTTGAGCTGGTTGATGAAGTTTCTTCGAATGGAATTGGCACACTTCACACCTGGTGACCAGCGCCGCCGCATCTTGGAGGGCAGTGGGCCAGAAGAAGCCTTGCCGGAATGGCTTGCTGGCAAGGGCTCTTGACCCTATTGGGATCCACATATGCCTCCATGTATTTCCGCCAACAGCTCCACTCCTTCCTCTCGAGGGATGCACTTCAATTTCACACCATTCGGCCTTCTCCTGTACAGGACGTCATCGACGAACTGATACATGGCGGACCGACGGGCTACTTTCTCTGCTTCTTCCTGCTCCTCAGGAAGTTCCCCAGTCTGAAGGAATCGGACGGTATGCTGCGCCCACGCTGGAGCGTGGGGCTCGACGGCGAGGACTAAAGGCATTTCCTCTGCCGAGGGAGTGGCCATATCGACGGCCAAAGCTTGACGCTCCGCCGGAGTTAGCCCTCCGGAAGCGGGCTCAGTGTCCCCGGCAACATCCTTGTCGGCGGCTCCGGGGAGCTCGACGGGAAAGTACTTGCCGGGCCCTGACTTCCTCCTCTTGTTCTGCTCTGTTGATGGATCAACGGATGGTTGAGAAAGCTGGAGCACAAAGGTACCTGGTTCCACAGGTAACTTGAGTGCAGCGCACTTCGACAGGAAATCGGCGACGTCGTTCTCCGATCGGGGAACGTGCTCCGCTTGTATACCGTCAAAGCGCTCTTCCAACTTTCTCACTTCATCGACGTAGGCCTTCATCAAAGGGCTTTGGTAATCCTTGTTGACTTGTTTGACGACAAGCTGTGAGTCGCCTCTGACAATGAGCTTCTTGATTCCGAGGTCCGCCGCGATCCTAAGACCGGCAAGCAGCCCCTCGTACTCGGTAGTATTGTTCGTTGACACCTCCCTAGGGAAGTGCATCTGGACCACGTACTTGAGGTGCTCTCCAGTGGGCGCGACCAGCAGTACGCCAGCCCCGGCGCCTTGTAAAGAGAAACCTCCATCAAAGTACATGACCCAGTTGCAACTTGCCTCTTTGCCGGGGAGAGCAGTTTCTTGGACTTCTTCATTAGGCGTTGCAGTCCATTCTGCGACGAACTCTGCCAGGACTCGGCTCTGAATTGTCGAGGTACTCTCAAACTTGAGGCCAAAGCTGGACAGCTCCAGTGCCCATTCTACAATCCTTCCCGTTGCATCTCGATTGTGCAATATCTGTTGCAGAGGGAGGCAAGTGACGATAGTGATCTCGTGCTCCTGGAAGTAGTGACGCAGCTTCCTCAAGGCCATAAGAAGGCCGAAGAGCAGTTTCTGCACACCGGAGTACCTTGACCTAGCCCCCTGCAAGAGGGAGCTAACGAAGTAGACTGGGTGCTGCATCATCCTCTTCTTCGCTTGCACTCCAATCGGCTGCGTTGTCTGTAATGCCCAGGATGGGACTATATCTCCTACGTGTCGAGGCACGACTTAGAGACATAACCCCATGCTGGAATGATCGCAAGTTTGGTACCTTTGCACAACTCATGTAAAAGATGGGGATGGAAAACATAAAATAGTTGGCTTACACTCGCCACGTCACACAAATACATTACATGTCTCAATCATCATTCAATAAAACATCACAACCCTCTAAGGGTAAAATCCAAATGCCAAGATACCAAACATAAATTAAATCCACAGGTCGGATCGAATCCTAGTAGCAGAACCACTACTGATCATCAGGATAACGAACATAGTATCGACTACGCTCCTCGTCATACTCCCAGTCTAGCTTGGTGCCATCACCTGGATAGCTCACCATCGGACCTGCATCTGGTGTGTGAAGTAACTGTGAGCCACAGAGGACTCAGCAATCCCGTACCCGGGTAACAAGACTATTTAAGCCTTGGGAGAGGATAAGGCTGAAGAAAAGAATAAGTGTCTGCAGCAGCATCTAGCACTAGCTTACGTGGAAGAGTGCGAGAAGAGAAGTCCTCGGTCGAGAGATGATCACGAAGTGATCCTAGCTAAAGCTCAACAAACATAACCCCACCGTGTTCAACTCTCGAATCCCTATTTGGAAATTGACAGTCACGGTACACATGCTGGTAGTGTATTAGAACAATGTGTCAAGTTATCTACAACCGGATATTAACAAGCTCCCATCTGCCACATAACCGTGGGCACGGCTTTCGAAAGTTCATAACCCTGCAGGGGTGTTCCAACTTGGCCCATGACAAGCCCACGATCCGCAGAGTCGCAACTCCAAAGTGGGAAGACCCGAGTATTCTCGGAATCCCGTGCTCAAGATACTCCGAACTAAGGTAAGGCTAATCCAGCAAATCCTCCCGGCGTGTCGACACCCTGATGGTAGCCGCGTGTATCTAGTCTCAGGACACGACCGGATAGGTCAGCCTACAGGTATATACCAATCCTCGAGTTCCCTCGGGTGGCCCCGCAGTCTGCCCAGTTTGGACCAACACTCATGTGGAGCACTGGCCCGGGGGTTGTTTATTAAGAACTCGGGTTTGCAAGACCCTATGCAAGTTTTATTAGTTATTAGGCGAATAGTACCAATGTTGGGACTTGCTGGAAAAGACTTAGCACTTAGCGGTTTATCGAGGGGGCCCCATAAACCCCAACCGTGTGAGGAACGCATAATCAAGGAACATAACACCGGTTTATACGGTTCCTAGCGGCATGAGTGGAACAAATCACCAAGCAAAAGGCTTAGCCTTCCACCCTTGCCAATATATAGATGATTTCATTTTTAAGCATTTATATAGTGTGATATTGTGACGCCCGAAGACCGACGTCCCAGAAGATTCCAGAAGATTCCCGAAGTTCCAGATGTTCCGGGTTTCCCCTTGTGTTATTTGTGCTTGTGTTATTTTTTTTTGCATTGCATCATATCATCATGCCATCATGTCTTCTCTTTTGCATCTCAACTTAAATAAATCATGTGGACCTTCGGTCCATTTAAATCGAGGGAAGGTGACTTCTCTTAATAACATATAAAAGCCTCTCAATATTATTAGGGAGCTATATCATAATTATTCCTTTTGTTGGAGATCACCATAACACACTTGCAATATTCCCCATGCCTCTTAATTCGAGTTTCTACTTCTAAACCTTGCCTATAATTCTTTCCGTTGTTTCGAGGTTCCTCCAACCCCCCCCCCAACTATTATATTTAAATTCCGTACATTTTGTATGAGTCCAGAGATTTAACTCCGTGTTTAATCTCTTCCCTAACCTTTTCTTTTCTTCCCTTTTCTTTCTTCTTTCTTTTCTGTTTTAAAAAGAAAATCCTGAGAAGGGGGAGAGAGAGCCCGCGCCGTCGGCCTCTTAGCCCAGCCAGGCCGCCCTGCTGCTCTAGGCCCATCCCTTCGGCCCAAAACCCCCTCCCGAACCCTAGCTGGTCGCCCGCACTCCCCCCTCGCTCCTCCTTTTCCCTTTCCCCGCCGCCAGGCATCGCTCGCTTCTCCGTCTCGTCGCCCGAACCCGCTCGCCTCGATTCCCTCGCGATCCCCATCGCCTCCAGCGCCTCTCCAGCGCAGCCCCGCGGAGCGACGCCCCCTCTGCCTCGTCCTCCCATCGAGCCATCGCCCCGCCACCTCTACGTCCTTCGCCCTCAGCCCGAGCTTTACCTCTGCCTCGCCTCAGCTCCAGCGTCCCTCCGTCGCCATGGGAGCCGCCCCGCAGCCGGCGTCCTCCCCGTCCTCAGGCTCGCCCCGCAGCCGCGACCGGCTGGAGCACTGCTGCGCGTCCGGGCCAGAGCGCCCTCGCTCTCCCCTCGCCAGGTCGCGGCCCCGACGCCGTCCGACCTCGCCCTCCTCTCCAGCACCCCCGACGCCCGATGCGCACGGCCTCCTCCTCCCGTGGCCAGGAGCTGCGGCCTCCTCTCCAGCGCCGGTCCTCCCCTCCGCGAAAAGGCAGCAGCCCCGTGCGCCCGTGGTCTCCCTCGCCTGAAGCCGCTCTGCCTCGTCCTCCCTTCGCGCCAGAGCGGCCGCCTCCTCTTCGCCCCGCCTCTGCAGCGCCGGTCACCGGCTCCCGTGCAGATCCTCCGTGCGTCTCCTCCGCTGGCCCTTTGGACGTGCTGCCCTGCCTTGCTGCTTCTTTTGTTTTGTTTTGGATCGGCGAGTCCGAGACGCCAACACCCCGCAGCCGGTCCGTCAAGTTTATCGGAGACCTCATGGACGCCATGTACCCCGACATCGACTACACCCGGTGTTGCCTCAAGTTCATCTACGAACGGGAACGCCTACACGACGACACGGACCCGAACATCTACGGGATAACGAGCTCCGTGAACCACTACTTCCCACGACGACCTCGAGAATGACTACATGAACGAGTACACGGCGACCCGACAAGTACCACGACGTACGAGTACGACTACCGGATGTGTCAAGTACCTCGACACCGACCTCGAACATCTACGTATGTGTACATCTACGATACGAGAACGCCGACACAAGATGACGCGGCAAGTACCTCTTCGGAAACGGAAACGCCAACATATACCACTACTTCAACTACCGTCGCCGAGACCCTCAAGTACCTCTACGAACGTGTACCACGACTCACAGAACGACTACTTCCTCTACGAACCGTGTTCCACTACTTCCACTACGAACTCGAACCGTCCCGAAACGAGTGTTTCGAAGGTATAACCCGAGACGATGACCCGTGTGTTGCTTGTTGTGGTTGTATGAAATGTTTCCCGTGTGTGCTCCGTGCCGTTTCGTCCTTTTGTCATGTTCCTCGGTTGCCTCGTCGCCGACCCGTGGGAACCCGGCAACGGGATCGCCCCACCTTTCATCTTGTTCGACTCGTTCACTCCACCTTTGCTTTTGCACCGGACTCTCAGCGAGTACCGGAACCGAGATGTTGCCGTTGTAGCATTTTCGGATCATTGCCGTGGCACCCTTTCCTTCCACCACGGTGACATATTGTTCATATCTTCTTCATGTCAACTTTTAATAAAATTGCATAAACTTGATCATGTCATCCGCATCATTTAACAACACTAAAATGTTAAATTGTTGTTGCTATAATAATTATTAAACATGCTCATGGGGATTTTCCGGACTTGTTGTTGTTATCTCCGGCCTCATTTAAAATATTTAAATAGTGTAGTTTTATTATGGTTCACCTCTTGCCATGTTTAAAACATTTAATCTTGTCTTGTAAATAACGAGAGTCAACTAAATAATTAAATGTGGTGTTTCGTCAATATACAACTCGTTGCATATTGAGCTCCACTTAACTTGTAGTTTTGTTTGTGCACTTTGCCATGCCATGCATAATTAAACCGGACATGCATCATACTTGGATGTGCATCGTATGCCATGTTTATGCTTGCGTGTTTACCGTGTTGTTTCTTTATTTCCGGTTGCTTCTCTTGTTAGCTTCGGTTTCGTTCCGGAGTTGTGAGGATTCTCTCGTCTATGTTGCTCCGTCTCCTTCATGGATCCGTTCTTCTCCCTTGTGGATTCCCAGGCAAGATGATCATACCCTTGGATACCTTTACTACCATTGCCATGCTTAGTTGTCTCGATGCTATCGTTACATGTCGCGCTACCCATCTTTTATGCCAGCCTCTCCTTGTTGCCATGAAACCTCTAACATTTGAAACCTTCCTAGCAAAACCACTGTTTGGCTATGTTACCCGCTTGCTCAGTCCCTCTTATAGCGTTGTTAGTTGCAGGTGAAGATGAAGATCGTTCCAGGTGGGAACTTGTTGTTGGATATATCACAATATCTATAATTATTATTAACACACCTATATACTGGGCATGGGTGGAAGGCTCGGCCTTTTGCTCGGTGTTTTGTTCCACTCATGCCACCTTAGGCGCTGATAAACCGGCATTATGTTCCTTGATTTTGCGTTCCTTACACGATGGGTGAAATGGGGACCCCTTGACAGTTCGACTTTGAATAAAACTCCTCCAGCAAGGCCCAACATTGGTTTTATTTGCTCATAATAACAACTTAATTAATTAATTAAGTTGCATAGGGAGTTAGCGCTACCCGAGGATTCTTAATTCTACATAGCAGGGGGGCCAGTGCTGATGGTGTTGGTCCCAAACGGGGAACCTGCGGGGCCACCACGGGGAAACTCGAGGTTTGGCTCCCGTAGCTTCTCCCATCCGGTCGTGGCCTGAGATGAGATACGCGCGGCTACTATCAGGGTGTCGGCACGCCGGGAGGTCTTGCTGGACTTGTTTTACCATTGTCAAAAGGACTTGTGCTACCGGGATGCCGAGCCTGATCAGATTTTCCCTAAGATAAGGAGTGATGATATTATATTTATCACTTCAGCTAATCGTGAGAGCTTGTGATGGGATAAGTTGGAACACCCCTGCAGGGTTATGATCTTTCGAAAGCCGTGCCCGCGGTTATGTGGCAGATTGGAATTTGTTAATGTCCGGTTGTAGAAAACTTGACAGAGGATCCGAAGTAAAACACACAACTGTGTGAGTAACCGTGACTGTCTCTTTTCACTTTGAGAAGAGAACACGGTGGGGTTATGTTTGATTCGTATGTAGTTAGGATCTTTAGCGATCACTTCTTTTGCACCCGTTTGCGTAGCTTCTCATCTTATTCTGGTACTCGTAAGTTAGCCACCATATTTTGCTTAGCCGCTGCTGCAACATCACCACTTTACCTCTTCCTACCCATAAAGCTTTGCTAGTCTTGATACCCATGGTTATGGGATTGCTGAGTCCTCGTGGCTCACAGTTACTACAACACCAGATGCAGGTTCAGCCGAGTTTGATGCAGAAGCTGGTTCAAGTTCTTCACCAGGAGCTCGATGAAGAGAGTGGCCGTTTGCTTGTGACGTTTCGACGATCAGTAGTGGTTTCTACTAGGATTCGATCCTGACCTGTGGCTTTATGTTGTTTTGGTATCTTTCTTTTGGATCTTCGCCCGTAGTCGGGTTGTGGTGTTTTGAATGATGTATTGCTTATGTATTGTATTGTGTGAAGTGGCGAGTGTAAGCCAACTATCTCCTTTTGCAATTTAATCCCTCTTTTACATGAGTCGTGCAAAGATACCAAACTTGAGAACATTCTAGGATGGGCTTATACCTTTAACTCGTGCCTCGACACATAGGAGGTATAGTCCCATCCTGGGCATTACAAGTTGGTATTCAGAGCCTTCTCCGACCTAGAAGCCCCCACTGATTGATCGAATCGTTGACGGTCGAGTCTAGGCACACACTGAAAACTTTTTGAGTCCTATATTATATCGGAGAGTAGGATTTCTTTGCTTCTCATCCCCTTTCTCTCTGGTGAGGACTCCTGACGACTACTCTTGTCTCACCTATCTTCAAAAATTGCACCAATTTTTTTTTAGGAATCCCGCGAGTATTCTGGGATTGTTTCGATGTTCTTGTGACGAGGATATTGTTCTCGATGCCTCCTGTTCCCGGGGACTTGAGTTCGGGGTATTGTCATCACAAGCATATCACGGCAGTACTAAATACTTAAGACGGCCGACATAAAAAAAACTCTCCTATGCGGTTAGTGGCAAGATAACCCCGACATCACCCAGTACTGGGGAGGTAGTTCGGGAGTATTGCCATAGCTTGTATAGTGGATGCGTTTCGAAGGTCCGAGGTAAACAGTTTCCGAGAAAGACTGGTTATGTGTTGAAGGATGGATACACCTGGATGTAGGTTTAGAGTTGATTGCGCGGTGCTTCCCGTGTATCCCCAACACCTGATTGCATAACTGGAAACTTTCGGAAATCTATAGGTGGGTTCATCCAGTAGTTCTAGGCATTCTTCCAACGGATGCACGATATGAAGTTCGGGGTTCTACATTGAGTGAAGTGGTTTTATGGGCTTGTTCTGATCGGGAGTTGCATCTTAAAGGGTCCTTGGCTATGCTGATCCGGGGATTGCAAAACCCTTTTGTAACACGTTCCATGAGCTTTCAGCACGAAGATGTCGAACGAAGCTTCTATCTTGTATTTGTTCTATCTGATCCTTGTTCCTTTTTATTTACCTTTTATTCTCCAAGTGGCTTCTCGACAAGTTGATGTACCTGCGGAATTCATTCGTTCAATTCTCTGTTCGGATGATATTGTGAAGATCATGTTGCATATCTATCCTTTGTTTCATTTTAATTCTGGTATTCGAGTTGCTTCGATGTCAAATGTTGATTCCATACCTTCCTAAGCCGTGTTCTCATATTTCTATGGGAGTGCTAGTCCTTCTTGATCATCAAGATTTTCATGTTAAATCCTTTTCAACCGGTGTGCCTTCTTTTCAAGTTATTCCATACAGACGTCGTTGAGAAATCTGACGATTTGTCTGTTTCATTCATCTCAAGTTGTCTTTGTTTTACCCACCCTCCCACCCTTCTTCTTCTCGGAGCAAGAAATTCTCAGATGAAGTATCCATCTTATTCATGTGATATTTCTTCATTCTTTTCCTTCAATGTTCTTATCCGGTGATTTCTCAGGATGATGCTCACGAGTTTCAGTTCATCATTCTTTTGTTCTCATATTCTGCCGGTGGATGTAATTCAAGAATTCGGTGTTGATCTTATCCTTTTTCCTCATTTCACAATGCTTTCTTATTCCGGTGCACCAATTAATCATTCTCCTCTTGTTATTCATATCCGGAGTGCTGAAGATTCATAATTCCATTCTTAATCCGTTCAAGCTATTTTTGAGGATTGATATCTCATCCAAGCCATTTAATTTAACCGGTGCAATATCTCTTAAGCAATCTTTTCAACGGTGATTCCTTTTGAGTGGGCCCTAACCCACAGGTCTTTCCCAGGATCTTACCTGACTCTTCTAATTAATTTCCGGAGTTATTCTGAAATTCTCTATTAAGTGTGACGTAAGAATGATTTCCATCAGTCACATGCCTTCTCCAAGATCGCTTTCCAATTCTTTTTCTTCGTTGGTTCAACCTTTTTAATTCTTCATTCCGGAGTGCTCAACAATTCTTATGGCATTTCTCGTCTTCATTATCAGCATTTGCAGACCGGAGAAGTGTTTCTCTTAAATCTTGGCCCGTCTTCTTCAAGATTCGTGGTTCTAGCTTCATGCCATCCTCATTATTGTTCAGAGTGTGAGGAATTCTTTTATGCCATCCGAAGCATTTCATGAATCCTTTTCTTTGTGATCCTCCGAAGGCCATCATTTCAGAATATTTCTTCGTTCTCAGTTTTCAACTTCGTCCTCCAACTATTCTTCATTGATGTCTCTTCTTTCGTCTCCATATTTTTACGGTGGTTCTTTCAAGATTACCCTTCCGTTGTTATCGTTTTAATTCACTCGTTCTTTTCATAATCCTACCGGTGCTTTGTTGAATACTTATCCAAGGTTGTGCTAGATCTCTCTTTAATTCTTTCCAACGAGAATAAGTAGTATGCCAAATCCTTGGTTGTCATCAATTTAAATTGGTGAAGGATATGCATGACATAATTCTTATTCTTATTCCTTCAAGGTGATTAATCCCTTCCTTCGGAGCTTGTTCATCATATAATATTCTCGGTTCTAAGTTGTTCATCTTGTTTTTCGGAGCTCCAAGTTATTTCTATTATATCATTTCAAGCTTCAACTAATTCATCGCAGGCCTTGAATCTTATTCTTTTCATCTTTCACTTCTCATGCTTTCATTACCGGAGTTCTCATGATGGTTCATCATGTTTTAATTCATCCTCGAAGTCTTCATCAAGATTCTTGTTGGAGGAGCTCAAATATTTCTTCTTCTTGCATTTTGAAGTGCAATTCTTTCTACCTTATCTTTGAGATGGTGTTATGTCATTCTTGTCAATTTTTCCTTCATGTTTCATGATTCACAAGTTGTCAGGAATGAGATATTTAAACCCATCATTTTCCTTGTTCAGGAGATCTTTTCAACCCTTCAATTTATTCATTGGAGTTATCTTGGGTTGTATTTCACCTAAAAGCTTTCCCTAAGGATTGTTGCTATTATGGTGCTTATAAATGACCCAAGTTCTTCATTTATCATTCCGGTGAAATAAGTTTATCGTCCCCTTGTTGATCTCAATCCAAATCATTCGTTTATGTTAGTGGCTGGTTGTCACCTCATAATTTTGAGATGAATTCCATAAGCCCACTTCAAGCTTATTCGTTTCGTTGTTGATTTTTCAATCAACTCCGTTCAACCCTTCTTTGTAAGGATGCTCTTTCAAATTCAATTTTGAGAGAAGTTGTCATATTTTTCTCCGTTCATTTCTTTCATTGATTTATATGCTATTCTTTCATTCCGGAGAGGTTGTGATATTGCTCTCTTTAACCATCATCTCGTTTTTATCAAGATCATATTCTCTCTTGCTTGTCTATTTAACTGGAGTGTTGTGCCCAACATTCTAGTTCCGTCATCTTATCTAGTTTTGCCTCACTTTTCAACCGGAGTGCTGTCTGAATCTTTCTTACCCTTTGTGCCTTCTTTCAATTGTTTCAGAGGCAGTGTGTTGTTGTTTTCATCAAGTATCATTCCATCTCCTCAAGTTCTTGTTAATTCCTTCCATTTTCAGTCGGAGTGCTGTCCAAATTCTGTCATTCTTATTCCTTGGCTATACCGTTATGGTTTCATATTCTTTTGGTTCTTAAGCTCTTGTTCATGTCTTTCAACCTACAAGGTTCTCGTAATGTTCCTTGTTCCTCCTTTTACCGGAGTGCTCTTATCTTCGTTCATCTCCATTGTATTCTTCTTTCATTTGTTAAACCTCTCAAGGTTCTTTGGTTTCACTCGCCTGTCAAATAAGCAACTTTGTTTACCTCTTCTTTTTCGTTTTTACCCGGTGCCATCTCTAGGATCTCGGGTCGAGATCCTCTGTTAGTGTGGGAGAGTTGTGACGCCCGAAGACCGACGTCCCAGAAGATTCCAGAAGATTCCCGAAGTTCCAGATGTTCCGGGTTTCCCCTTGTGTTCTTTGTACTTGTGTTATTTTTTTTTTGCATTGCATCATATCATCATACCATCATGTCTTCTCTTTTGCATCTCAACTTAAATAAATCGTGTGGACCTTCGGTCCATTTAAATCGAGGGAAGGTGACTTCTCTTTATAACATATAAAAGCCTCTCAATATTATTAGGGAGCTATATCATAATTATTCCATTTGTTGGAGATCACCATAACACACTTGCAATATTCCCCATGCCTCTTAATTTGAGTTTCTACTTCTAAACCTTGCCTATAATTCTTTCCGTTGTTTCGAGGTTCCTCCAAAACCCCCCTAACTATTTTATTTAAATTCCGTACATTTTGTATGAGTCCAGAGATTTAACTCCGTGTTTAATCTCTTCCCTAACCTTTTCTTTTCTTCCCTTTTCTTTCTTCTTTCTTTTCTGTTTTAAAAAGAAAATCCTGAGAAGGGGGAGAGAGAGCCCGCGCCGTCGGCCTCTTAGCCCAGCCAGGCCGCCCTGCTGCTCTAGGCCCATCCCTTCGGCCCAAAACCCCCTCCCGAACCCTAGCTGGTCGCCCGCACTCCCCCCTCGCTCCTCCTTTTCCCTTTCCCCGCCGCCAGGCATCGCTCGCTTCTCCCTCTCGTCGCCCGAACCCGCTCGCCCCGATTCCCTCGCGATCCCCATCGCCTCCCGCGCCTCTCCAGCGCAGCCCCGCGGAGCGACGCCCCCTCTGCCTCGTCCTCCCATCGAGCCATCGACCCGCCACCTCTACGTCCTTCGCCCTCAGCCCGAGCTTTACCTCTGCCTCGCCTCAGCTCCAGCGTCCCTCCGTCGCCATGGGAGCCGCCCCGCAGCCGGCGTCCTCCCCGTCCCCAGGCTCGCCCCGCAGCCGCGACCGGCTGGAGCACTGCTGCGCATCCGGGCCAGAGCGCCCTCGCTCTCCCCTCGCCAGGTCGCGGCCCCGACGCCGTCCGACCTCGCCCTCCTCTCCAGCACCCCCGGCGCCCAATGCGCACGGCCTCCTCCTCCCGTGGCCAGGAGCTGCGGCCTCCTCTCCAGCGCCGGTCCTCCCCTCCGCGAAAAGGCAGCAGCCCCGTGCGCCCGTGGTCTCCCTCGCCTGAAGCCGCTCTGCCTCGTCCTCCCTTCGCGCCAGAGCGGCCGCCTCCTCTTCGCCCCGCCTCTGCAGCGCCGGTCACCGGCTCCCGTGCAGCTCCTCCGTGCGTCTCCTCCGCTGGCCCTTTGGACGTGCTGCCCTGCCTTGCTGCTTCTTTTGTTTTGTTTTGGATCGGCGAGTCCGAGACGCCAACACCCCGCAGCCGGTCCGTCAAGTTTATCGGAGACCTCATGGACGCCATGTACCCCGACATCGACTACACCCGTTGTTGCCTCAAGTTCATCTACGAACAGGAACGCCTACACGAAGACACCGACCCGAACATCTACGGTATAACGAGCTCCGTGAACCACTACTTCCCACGACGACCTCGAGAACGACTACATGAACGAGTACACGGTGACCCGACAAGTACCACGACGTACGAGTACGACTACCGGATGCGTCAAGTACCTCGACACCGACCTCGAACATCTACGTATGTGTACATCTACGATACGAGAACGCCGACACAAGATGACGCGGCAAGTACCTCTTCGGAAACGGAAACGCCAACATGTACCACTACTTCAACTACCGTCGCCGAGACCCTCAAGTACCTCTACGAACGTGTACCACGACTCACGGAACGACTACTTCCTCTACGAACCGTGTTCCACTACTTCCACTACGAACTCGAACCATCCCGAAACGAGTGTTTCGAAGGTATAACCCGAGACGATGACCCGTGTGTTGCTTGTTGTGGTTGTATGAAATGTTTCCCGTGTGTGCTCCGTGCCGTTTCGTCCTTTTGTCATGTTCCTCGGTTGCCTCGTCGCCGACCCGTGGGAACCCGGCAACGGGATCGCCCCACCTTTCATCTTGTTCGACTCGTTCACTCCACCTTTGCTTTTGCACCGGACTCTCAGTGAGTACCGGAACCGAGATGTTGCCGTTGTAGCATTTTCGGATCGTTGCCGTGGCACCCTTTCCTTCCACCACGGTGACATATTCTTCATATCTTCTTCATGTCAACTTTTAATAAAATTGCATAAACTTGATCATGTCATCCGCATCATTTAACAACACTAAAATGTTAAATTGTTGTTGCTATAATAATTATTAAACATGCTCATGGGGATTTTCCGGACTTGTTGTTGTTATCTCTGGCCTCATTTAAAATGTCTAAATAGTGTAGTTTTATTATGCTTCACCTCTTGCCATGTTTAAAACATTTAATCTTGTCTTGTAAATAACGAGAGTCAACTAAATAATTAAATGTGGTGTTTCGTCAATATGCAACTCGTTGCATATTGAGCTCCACTTAACTTGTAGTTTTGTTTGTGCACTTTGCCATGCCATGCATAATTAAACCGGACATGCGTCATACTTGGATGTGCATCGTATGCCATGTTTATGCTTGCGTGTTTACCGTGTTGTTTCTTTCTTTCCGGTTGCTTCTCTTGTTAGCTTCGGTTTCGTTCCGGAGTTGTGAGGATTCTCTCGTCTATGTTGCTCCGTCTCCTTCATGGATCCGTTCTTCTCCCTTGTGGATTCCCAGGCAAGATGATCATACCCTTGGATACCTTTACTACCATTGCCATGCTTAGTTGTCTCGATGCTATCGTTACATGTCGCGCTACCCATCTTTTATGTCAGCCTCTCCTTGTTGCCATGAAACCTCTAACATTTGAAACCTTCCTAGCAAAACCACTGTTTGGCTATGTTACCCGCTTGCTCAGCCTCGCTTGCTCAGTCCCTCTTATAGCGTTGTTAGTTGCAGGTGAAGATGAAGATCGTTCCAGGTGGGAACTTGTTGTTGGATATATCACAATATCTATAATCATTATTAACACACCTATATACTGGGCATGGGTGGAAGGCTTGGCCTTTTGCTCGGTGTTTTGTTCCACTCATGCCACCTTAGGCGCCGATAAACCGGCATTATGTTCCTTGATTTTGCGTTCCTTACACGATGGGTGAAATGGGGACCCCTTGACAGTTCGACTTTGAATAAAACTCCTCCAGCAAGGCCCAACATTGGTTTTATTTGCTCATAATAACAACTTAATTAATTAATTAAATTGCATAGGGAGTTAGCGCTACCCGAGGATTCTTAATTCTACATAGCAGGGGGGGGGCCAGTGCTGATGGTGTTGCTCCCAAACGGGGAACCTGCGGGGCCACCACGGGGAAACTCGAGGTTTGGCTCCCGTAGCTTCTCCCATCCAGTCGTGGCCTGAGACGAGATACGCGCGGCTACTATCAGGGTGTCGGCACGCCGGGAGGTCTTGCTGGACTTGTTTTACCATTGTCGAAATGACTTGTGCTACCGGGATGCCGAGCCTGATCGGATTTTCCCTAAGATAAGGAGTGATGATATTATATTTATCACTTCAGCTAATCGTGAGAGCTTGTGATGGGCTAAGTTGGAACACCCCTGCAGGGTTATGATCTTTCGAAAGCCGTGCCCGCGGTTATGTGGCAGATTGGAATTTGTTAATGTCCGATTGTAGAAAACTTGACAGAGGATCCGAAGTAAAACACACAACTGTGTGAGTAACCGTGACTGTCTCTTTTCACTTTGAGAAGAGAACACGGTGGGGTTATGTTTGATTCGTATGTAGTTAGGATCTTTAGCGATCACTTCTTTTGCGCCCGTTTGCGTAGCTTCTCATCTTATTCTGGTACTCGTAAGTTAGCCACCATATTTTGCTTAGCCGCTGCTGCAACATCACCACTTAACCTCTTCCTACCCATAAAGCTTTGCTAGTCTTGATACCCATGGTTATGGGATTGCTGAGTCCTCGTGGCTCACAGTTACTACAACACCAGATGCAGGTTCAACCGAGTTTGATGCAGAAGCTGGTTCAAGTTCTTCACCAGGAGCTCGATGAAGAGAGTGGCCGTTTGCTTGTGACGTTTCGACGATCAGTAGTGGTTTCTACTAGGATTCGATCCTGACCTGTGGCTTTATGTTGTTTTGGTATCTTTCTTTTGGATCTTCGCCCGTAGTCGGGTTGTGGTGTTTTGAATGATGTATTGCTTATGTATTGTATTGTGTGAAGTGGCGACTGTAAGCCAACTATCTCCTTTTGCAATTTAATCCCTCTTTTACATGAGTCGTGCAAAGATACCAAACTTGAGATCATTCTAGGATGGGCTTATACCTTTAACTCGTGCCTCGACACGTAGGAGGTATAGTCTTATCCTGGGCATTACAATAACCCAACAAACTTCAACATGAAGCAAGCATCTTCAACTTCACCTGCAACTAGCAATGCTATAAGAGGGGCTGAGCGAAGCGTACTTAACCAATCAATGGTTTGCATAGGTAGGGTGGTTAAACATGGTCATGGTTACAAGTAGGAGGCTGACAGGAAAACAAGGGCATCGAGGCAAAACTATAGAGCGGAACTACTAGCAATAGGCAAAGATAGTAATGTTATCGGGGTTCGGTCATCTTGCCTGAAGAGTTGTCGTTCGGATCGTAAGAAGGGTCCTCGTGCTCAACCTCGTTGGTAACCTCATGCTCGTACTCGTACTCGGTCTCAGCTTCCGGCTCTAAGCAAAACAATCACACAAGGCACGAATCAACAAGATGCAATGCGCACACCAAAATGATGGATGCATGATGGATGCACTTTGAGAGCACACGGAGCACGGAAAATAAGCATTCAAGCAAAAGCTTCAAAACAAGATAACAATAGGATATTTTCAATCTACACGGAAAAACAATCAAGTTTCATATAAGACTCGCTGAAATCGGAGCTACGGGCTAAAAGTTATGCCCGAAACAAGAAATAGGCGAAAGCTGAAAATTACAGCCACATAGCAACTTCGGAGCACAAGATAACTAAGCTACAACACTCAAACACCATGGCAAAGAGCATGAACATAAACTAGACATATCCTACAGCAAATAAGTCCAAAGGTGAACCCCCAAAGGAGCCACGAATCAATAGCAACAAGCTTGGACATATTGAACTTGACAACAAAATCCTGACAGCAGAATTTTATTGAAACTTTGGAGCAAAAGTTAAATATGCTACAGCCACTTAAATAGGCATGTGATAACATGAATGGATAGCCAACATTATATACTACAAGGAACCATCAAGAATCACTCCAAAACTATCATGGTTTATCCTAGAACAGCAAGCAAACATGGCATCGGAACAATAACAGATTCCAGACTTAGTGAAATTTCACTAAGTGTTAAAACAGCAGTTTCATCATGGCATCTATAAGAGCAAGTTTAAGTCACCTCGAAACTAAACATGGCAAGTGGTAAGCACCACATCAAAGTACACATGATGGTGATTCCGAAACATACAAGCATGCATCATGGAGATAAACACAACGATAGCAATGAGCTCAACAAGATGGCATTTCATAACAAGTTAAATAACTAAGCAGCCACATAGCACTTTGCAACGAGGATAAACATGGCAAGAATAAATCTACCATGCAACCTAACACAAGCAACATGTAGAGCATGGCAAGACGAACACGTGGACATGTCATTTGCATCATTCGGATAAACGAGCTAAAAGATATCACTATGCAAAGATGGCATAAAAACAACACATAACAGCAGTTTATAACGGGATGCACTCTTGCAACAGAAAAATAAGCATCTAGATGATCTCAAACATGCATGGCACAATGAAACGAAACGTAGTGCTAGTCACCACGAACGTCTGGACATGTCATTTGCGCAAAACGGATCATCACACACAAAGTTATCGCAGATCTAATATAGCATCACACAAGCAAGAAACTGGGGACTTAGAGGATAAAAGAGGCAACCTAGATCTAAAGATTGACGGGCCTCGGGCGGATCTGGCGCTGCGGCGGAACTGGGCCGGTGGAGGCGCTCGGCCTGGATCGGGAGGAGAGGGCCCGCGCGGCTGGAGGCGAGCGACCGGCCCAGCTGGCGACGGTCAACGGCCCGGCGAACGATGTTAGCGGCCCGTGCGGCTGGCGGCTTGGGAACGGGCCGGCTGCGGCTGGATCGGGCGCGGAGAGGCCCGGCTGGAGTGCCCGGCGGCTGGCCTGTGCGGCGCGGCTCCGCGAGAGGGAGGCGGCTGCCTGGGGTGATCGGGCGACTGGGCCGTCGGGCCCGCTGCGGGAGGTGAGCTAGCGATCTGGCGCCCGGCGGGGAGACGGCTTGGGCCCGCGGTGGCGCTGGAGGCCTGCGGAGGCGGCTCGGTGGGGCGAGGGCGCCCGACCGCGCTAGCGATGCGGTCCACGGGGGCGAGCGGGAAGCCCAGGCAAACGAGGCGTTGACCCGATCCGATCTGGATCGGGGCTGTTTCCTCCGATCGGACCCAGGGCGGCGGCGGTCGAGCGCCCAGAGCGGCGCTGGCTTCGCTTCGAAGGAAAAACGGCGGCGGGTCTGGCTTGCGTGGAGGGAACTCCAAGTGGCGAATTGGATCTGGCCAAGCACGGAAATTGAGGGGGAGTTAGGCTAGAGGTAGCTGGAGGGGGGTTAGGCTGGCAAAAATGGCATGGGGGATGTTTATATAGGGTAGGTGCTAGGGTTTGAAGGTTTTGGGGGGGGGGGATTAGAGCCCTCCGATCGCGATCCGACGGATCCGATCGCGAGGGGAGTTAGGATGGGCCAAGAGGAGGGAAGTGGGCTGTTGGAGGGGTGCCTTGGGCCTCAAAGTGGAGGCACTTTGAGCCCATGAGAATAACTGTTGGAGTAGCAAACGGACTCGAAACACGACGAGATTTGACAGGCGGGTTACACACACCAAAACAACAACACACGACAAGTCTCGTGCCAAACCGGTAACGTTACATGACCAAACACCAAAGTAGGTCTACGGGACGCCACAGACACGTGAGGGAGCTCCGGAACGCGAAACGGACAATGGGAAGGAACGCGTGGAACCGGATGCAACCGACAACACAAATGCAATGCGATGCATATGACTATATGATATGAATGAATGCCACACACGCACACCAAAATGACGAAAACCCGAAAGACAAAGAACCCGGAATGGAATTGATGAAGCCAGAGATATATTATATGCCCAAAAGGGAAAGTATTACACACGCACGACAAAACGATGAAAACCCAAAAAGACGAAGAACCCGGAATGGAACTGATGAAGCAAAAGATATATATTGCCCAAAAGGGAAAGTATTACATCCGGGGCATTACAAACTCTCCTCTACTACAAAAAGATCTCGTCCCGAGATCTAGGACTGGAAAAAGGAAGGGTACTCGGAACGAAGATGATCTTCTCGTTCCCACGTAGCTTCTCGGTCGGTGTGATGTGACCACTTGACTTTCAAGAATTTGATGGATTTGTTGCGGGTCTTGCGTTCGGTTTCCTCGAGAATAGCAACGGGATGCTCTCGGTAGGACAAATCTTGTTGAAGATCAATCTCTTCAAACGGAATCATGCGTTCAGGTGCCTTGAAGCATTTGCGAAGTTGAGACACATGGAACACATCATGAACATTGGCGAAGTTTGAAGGTAGCTCAAGTTGATAGGCTAGATCGCCTCTTTTGCCAAGAATCTTGAAAGGCCCGACGTATCTAGGAGCAAGCTTTCCTTTGATACCGAATCTTTGGGTGCCTTTCATAGGAGAAACACAGAGATAAACGTGATCATCAATGTTGAAAGCCAAATCACGATGCTTGCCGTCATAGTAGCTCTTCTGACGCGACTGAGCGGCCTTGAGATTCTCACGTATGACTTTGCACATTTCTTCGGCCTCTGAGATCAAGTCATTGCCAAGAAGTTGACGTTCGCCTGTTTCAGACCAGTTGAGAGGGGTACAGCACTTTCTGCCATATAGGATTTCAAACGGAGCTTTGCCTGCACTTGCTTAGTAGCTGTTGTTGTAAGAGAACTCGGCAAATGGAAGGCAATCTTCCCATTTCATGCCAAAAGATATGACACAGGCTCTGAGCATGTCTTCTAGAATCTGATTCACTCGCTCGACTTGACCACTAGTCTGAGGGTGAAAAGCAGTGCTGAACCTGATCTTAGTGCCCATGGCGGACTGAAAGGAGTCCTAGAACTTTGATGTGAACAAACTTCCACGGTCTGAGGAGATAACTTGAGGAATGCCATGTAATGACACAATTCTGGAAGTGTACAACTCTGCCAATTGAGCTGCGTTGATGGATTCTTTGACTGGAAGGAAGTGAGCGACTTTGGTAAGCTTGTCAATCACCACAAAGATAGAATCATTTCCTCTCTTGGATTTAGGAAAGCCAGTGACGAAGTCCATTTCAATGTGGTCGAACTTCCACTCGGGAATTGGAAGAGGTTGGAGAAGACCGGCTGGACGTTGATGTTCTGCTTTCACTCTTCTGCAAACATCACATTCATTCACGAATTGGGCAATTTCCCTTTTAATGCGTGTCCACCAGTAAGATTGCTTGAGATCTTGGTACATCTTGGAACTGCCAGGATGAATGGAAAGGAGAGAATCATGTGCTTCTTCCATTATGAGCTTCCTGAGATCACCTTTGGGAACAACGAGTCTGTCCTCGAAGAACAAGGTATCTCTCTCATCAACACGAAAGCACTTGTATTTAGGAGTGCCCTTTGCAATACCATGTTTCACCTTCTGCACCATGGCATCACTGAGTTGGGCCTCACGGACCTGATCTTCCAAGGTAGGAGCAATTTGAAGATTTGCAAGAAAACCCTGCGGAACAACTTGGAGGTTGAGTTTCCTGAATGCTTCACAAAGCTCAGGCTGGAACGGTTTGATAAGAAGGCTGTTGCAATATGCCTTTCTGCTCAAAGCATCTACAATCACATTCGCCTTTGCATGTTTAACAATTTTAAAATATGACTATCTCAGTTCTGTCCCCATTGTATTTATATGAATATGGGAGTTTCCGGAAATTGTTGTTTGTTCTTTCCGGCCCATTTAAATTGCTAGCATGTTGCTCTTAGTCCTAGATGCACCCCTTGCCATGTTAAACACATTTTAAACTTGTTGGGTGCTTGTATAAATAATCTACATAACCACTTGTGGCCATGTTAGACTTGTTACCTTTTGCTTGTGTTCATACATGTGTGTGATCTTGTTATTGCCATGATGCTTGTGCACTCTTCTTGTTCCTAGGAGTTGCACCATATCTTTGTCCATATGCATCATATTCATGCATCATGTGGTTGAGCATTGCATAATGATTGATCTTTATTCCGGTGTTTGCATTGTTGTGTTGGTTAGAGCCCGGTGACGATTTGGAGTTCGAGGTTCCTTTCGAGGCTGAATTTGAGGAGCAAGGTTACGATCCCTCCATGGAATCAACAGGCACGATGACCATTCCCAGATATCTCTCCTACCTTTGCCTATGCTAGATGTGTCATTCTTTAGTTATGGCCTCGATGCCTATTCCTATTTGTTAGCCCTCCTATTGTTGCCATGAAACTCTCTAACCACCTTCCTAGCAAACCATTGTTTGGCTAAGTACGCATCGCTCAGCCCCTCTTATAGCGTTGTTAGTTGCAGGTGAAGTTTTGAAGATTTTGCTCCATGATGAAGTTGTTATTGGGATAACACAATATAATACCTGTTAAAACTAATTCACCTATATATTGGTAATGGGTGGAAGGCTAAGCCTTTCTGCCTGGTGTTTTGTTCCGCTCATGTCACCTTAGGAACCGATAAACTGGTGTTATGTTCCTTGATTTTGCGTTCCTAACACGGTTGGGGTTTATGGGCCCCCCTTGATAATTCGCTCTGTTTAAAGTTTTTCCAGCAAGGCCCAACATTAGTTTTACATTTGCCTAATAACTAAAACTTGCATAGGGCGTTGCACACCCGAGTTCTTAATTAACAACCCGGGCCAGTGCTCCACGTGAGTGTTGGTCCAAACTGGGCGGACTGCAGGGCCACCTTGGGGAAACCCGAGGCCTAGTATTTTCGTGTAGGATGACCTATCCGGTCATGGCATGAGACGAGATACGCGCGGCTACTATCAGGGTGTAATGCCCAGGATGGGACTATACCTGCTACGTGTCGAGGCACAACTTAAAGGTATAAGCCCATTCTGGAATGATCTCAAGTTCGGTATCTTTGCACATCTCAGGTAAAAATGGGGATGAAAAACAAAAGAGATAGTTGGCTTACACTCGCCACGTCACATAATTCATTACATAGCAAATCATCATCCAAATAACATCACAACCCGTCTACGGGTGAAGATCCAAATGAAAGATACCAAACATACATAAAGCCACAGGTTCGAATCGCCCCTAGTAGAAACCACTACTGATCATCGGGATAGTGCACATAGTAACGGCTACGTTCCTCATCGTACTCCCAGTATAGCTCGGCGCCGTCACCTGATTAGCTCACCATGGAACCTGCATCTGGTGTGGTGTAGAATCTATGAGCCATGGAGGACTCAGCCATCCCGTTCCCGGGTAACACAACTATCTAAGCCTTGGGTGTGGAACAAGGCTGAAGAAAGTATAAAAGGCTGCAGCTGCACTAGCACTAACTTATGGAATAAGAGCGAGAAGAGAAGTGCCACGAGCGACAAGGTGATCACGAAGTGATCCTATCTAAGCATGTCAAACATAACCCCATCGTGTTCACTTCCCGAACCCCTTTCGGAAAATGACCGTCACGGTACTCACGCTGGTAGTGTGTTCTGAACATGGTGTCAAGTTTTCTACAACCGGATATTAACAAATTCCCATCTGCCACATAACCGCGGGCACGGCTTTCGAAAGTTCAAAACCCTGCAGGGGTGTTCCAACTTGGCCCATTACAAGCCCACGATCCGCGGAGTCGCAACTCCAAGGTGGGAAGGCCCGAGTATTCTCGAAATCCCGTGCTCAAGATACTCCGACTAAGGTAAGACTAATCCAGCAAATCCTCCCGGTGTGCCGACACCCTGACAGTAGCCGCGCGTATCTAGTTTCAGGCCACGACCGGATGAGACGTCCTACAGGTGTATACCAATCCTCGAGTTTCCTCGTGGTGGCCCCGCAGTCCGCTCAGTTCGGACCAACACTCATGTGGAGCACTGGCCCGGGGGTTGTTGATTAAGAACCCGGGTTTGCAAAGCCCTATGCAAGTTTTTAGTTATTAGGGCAAATAGTACCAATGTCGGGACTTGCTGGAAAAGACTTAGCGCTAAGCGGTTTATCGAGGGGGTCCCATAACCCCAACCGTGTGAGGAACGCAAAATCAAGGAACATAACACCGGTTTATACGGTTCCTAGGGCGGCATGAGTGGAACAAATCACCAAGCAAGAGGCTTAGCCTTCCACCCATTACCAATATATAGATGATTTCATTTAAGAGTTTATATAGTGTGATATCCCAACAAGCTTCAACATGAAGCAAGAATCTTCAAATCTTCACCTGCAACTAGCAATGCTATAAGAGGGGCTGAGCGAAGCTTACTTAGCCAAACAAAGGTTTGCATAGGTAGGGTGGTTAGACAGATTCATGATTACAATAGGAGGCTGACGGACAAACATGGGCATCGAGGCAATAAGCTAAAGAGCGAGACTTCTAGCAATAGGCAAAGATAGTAATGATATCTGGGTCATGTCATCTTGCCTGTCGAGTCGTCGATGGGATCGTAAGAGGGCTCCTCGTTCTCAACCTCGGTAGTAACCTTGTTCTCGTACTCGGTCTTGGCTTCCGGCTCTACTCAACACAAGAACACGAGGCACGAAATCAAACAAGATGCAATGCGCAAACTACAGGATGCATGGCTGATGCACTAAGGAAGCACTGCAGATGCACTTAGGATGCACAGTATGTCAACATAGGAAACACAAAGAAACAGCACAAGAAACATGACAATATGCTCAAGCAAGTAGGATGCAAGACAAGTCTATTTAGGAAGCAAAACAAGGCTAGGTAGGAAGCACAAAGTAACAACACAAGAAACAGCAGGTTTAAATGAGGCCGGAAACTACTTAAGACAAATCCGGTAAATCCTCATATGCATAGATTGAAATTAGTCCAGATCTGAACAAACCTTAAGTTAAAGTTGTTAAACAGCAAGTTAACATGCACCATGATGATTTACACGAAAAACTAGTCAAGTTTCATATAAAGTTTGTTTAGAACGGAGCTACGGTCTAGAAGATATGATCAAAACAAGATAATCATGGCAACGGTGCAAAATGCACCCAAACATCAAGCAAACATACTCCAAACATGTTAAAAGATGATATTATGAATCTACATGCAAAATCACACAAGGTTCATATAGGACTTGCTCAAAACGGAGCAACGGACTAAAAGATACACCCGAAACAAGAAACAATGCAAAGCTGAAACTAACAGCCACATAGCAACTTCGGAGCAAGAAATATATACTCTACAACACTCAAACATGGTGACAAGAAGCATGGACATGAAGTAGACATATCCTACAGCAAACAACTCCATTGGAGCATCTCCATAGGAGGCATGGATTAATAGCAACAAGCTACAACATTTTGATCATGACAATAAAAACCTGACAGCAATATTTTATAGCAACTTGGGAGCAAGAATTAAATATGCTACAGCAACCCAAATGATCATGTGAGTGCATGGATGGATAGAAAACAACATATACAACAAGGAATGATCAATAGACACCAAAACTATCATGGATTTGCCTAGAACAACAAGCAAACATACCATCCGGTTATTACAGATTCCAGACTTAGTGAAATTTCAAGAAGTGTTAAAACATCAATATTATCATGGCATGTTTGTGAGCAAGTTTAAGTCACCTCAAAGCATAACATGGCAAGTGGTTTGCACCACAGCAAATAACACATGATGGGGAGTCCAAAACATATGAGCATGTGACATGGGGACAATCACATCAATAACAACGAGCTCCTCAACTAGGCATCTTGTAACAAGTTAAAAACCCTAACAGCCACATGCACTTTTGCAACAGTGATAAACATGGGAAAATGAACTCTAACAGGCATGCTATAGCAACCAACATGTAGAGCATCTCATGATGAACATTTGGACATATCATTTGCTTCATCTGGATAAACATGCATCAAGTTATCACCTATCAAACATGGCATGAAAACAACTAATAGCAACAGTTTATATCATGTAGCACTCTTGTCATGAAGATTAAATCATCTAGATGGACTCAAACATGCATGACACAATGGAACAAAACATAGTAGATGTCACCACGATCATTTTGACATATCATACGCGCAAAACGGACAAGCACAGTAGAAGTTATCATCATCACAAAAGTGCATCAGACAAAGAAAAACACTAAAAGACTTAGCAAAATAACAAGGGTCAACCTCCTGGAACGGTCAACGCGGGCGCGGGCGGTCAACGGAGCGGGTCGCGGGTCCGCGGGTCGGGCCGGGAAGCGGTGGATCGGGCGCCCGTTAGGGTTGGCGGAGGCGCGGCCGATCTGGATCCGCTCGATCCCGTGGCTCGATCCAGCCGGTGGGTCGACGCCGGCGGGGAAACGACGCAGGTGGCCGGCGGCGAGGGCCCAGCGGCCTGCTGCGGTTGGGGCGGCAGCCCTCTTGGCGGCGGCCGGAGGAGCCTGGGCTCGGGCGGCGGCGGATCCGCAGAGGTGCGGCGGCGAGGTTCTGCGGTGGCCGGCGGGGCTCCGGCCGCCTGCGGGTGGCGGCGCAGCGGCTGGGCCTCGCGACGGCGCCGGAGCTGAGGAGGACGGGCGGCGGGGCGCGCGGGGCGATCTGGCCCGAACGGATGGCGGCGACGGGCCGGCGCTGGGCCTGCGGGCCCGCGCGGCGGCGGAGGCGGTGACTGGCGTGGCGGATCTGTCCGGCCCGGGTCGGACACGTCCGCCCGGCGCCGATTCCGAGGCGGCTGGAGCTAGGAGAAGGCTAGGGTTGTTTTGGACGAAAAAAAGGAGGGGTGGACGTTTATATAGGCATAAGGAGCTACGAGACTCCAAATGGGGAGCGGTTTTCGGCCACGCGATCACAATTCAACGGCCGAGATGATGGGAAGGGTTGTGCTAGGTTGTTGGGCTGTTGTGGAGGGGGTCTTGGGCCTCAAAGAGGAGGTACTTTTAGCCCACGAGGTTAACTATTGGAGTATCAAACGAACTCCAAACACGACGAAACTTGACAGGCGGCCTACACGTATCAAAACAACATCGCACGAAAAGTCTCATGGCATTCCGGAAACGTTACACGGCCGGACACGAAAGAAGGACTCGGGGATGCCACAGGCACGTGTGAGAGCGTCGGAACTCGAAACGGACAACGGGAAGAGACGAGTGGGACCGGATGCAAGTGACAACACAAATGCAATGCAATGCACATGACAACATGACATGGAAGAAATGCACACACGCACGCGACAAAACGAAGAACCCGAAAAATAAAGAAGAACTCGGAATGGTATTGATGAAGCCAAAGTTTATATATTGCCATATAGGGAAAATGTTACATCCGGGGCATTACACAGGGTGTCGGCACGCCGGGAGGTCTTGCTGGATTAGTTTTAACTTTGTCGAAATATCTTGAGCACGAGATTCCAAGAATACTCGGGTCTTCCCACTTTGGAGTTGCGACTCCACGGATCGTGAGCTTGTGATGGGCTAAGTTGGGACACCCCTGTAGGGTTTGATCTTTCGAAAGCCATGCCCGCGGTTATGTGGTAGATGGGAATTTGTTAATATCCGGTTGTAGATAACTTGACACCTTATGCATGAATACATTACCTGCGTGAGTAACCGTGATGGTCTCTCTCCGAAGGGCTTCGGGAAGTGAACACGGTGGGGTCATGTTTGATCGTGAGTAGCTAGGATCACTTCTTTATCAACTTGGTGATCGTTGGCACTTGCTCTCTTCTCGCTCTAAACTCGTAAGATAGTGCTTAGTGCTTGCTGCAACCCTTGTTTATAGCCTTTCCACACCTTAGGCTTTGGTAGTTTTGATACCCGGGAACGGGATTGCTGAGTCATCTGTGGGTCACAGATTCAACACACACCAGATGCAGGTACCGTTGAGAACTATGCAGGAGATGGGTCAGAACTTCACCGGGAGTTCAATGAAGAGCGTGGACGTTACTATGTGTCTTATCCCGACGATCACTAGTGGTTCTTACTAGGAGGATCCGGGCTTGTGTTATTTATGGTATCTTTCTCTTTTTGATTTCGTCCGTAGTCGGACCCTGATGTTCTTTGGATGATGTACGTTATTGTATTTCATTGTGTGATGTGGCGAGTGTAAGCCAACTATCATTTTACTTATTCATCCCTGAATTGTACATGAGTTGTGCAAAGATACCATACTTGATATCATTCTAGTATGCGTTTATGTCCTTAAGTCGTGCCTCGACACGTGGGGGACATAGCCGCATACTGGGCTTTACAAGTTGGTATCAGAGCCTTCTCCGACCTAGGAGTCCCCTGATTGATCGAATCGCTGATGATTGAGTCTAGGCACACACATAAAATGTTTTGAGTCCTATATATATATCGGAGAGTAGGATTTCTTTTTACTCCTCATCCCTTCATCGCTCTGGTGAGGACTCTGACGTTGTTCTATCTCATCTACTCTAAAAAATGCACAACTTTTTTTAGGATCACGCGAGTATTGTTTGGATTGTTCCGATATCTTTGTGACGAGAACATTGTTCTCGATGCCCCCTGTCATTTAGGGGTTGTGGCAGTGTTCCGGGGAGTTGAGCTCCGAGGTGTTGTCGTCACAAATGTATCGTAGCGGTTCTAGAATACTTAAGACGGCCGACATCGAAAACTCTTCTATGCGGTTAGTGGTGAGATAACCCCGACGTCACCCAGTACTGGGGAGATAGTTCGGGAGTATTGCCACAGCTAGTATAGCGGATGCGTTCGGAAGGTCCGAGGTAAACAGTTTCCGAGGATGACTGGTTATGTGTTGACGGATGGATACAGCTGGATGTAGGTTTAGAGTTGAGTGCGCGGTGCTTCCCTTGTATCCCCAACACCAGATTGCATACCCGGAAAGCGTTGGGAATTAATAGGTAGGTTTTCAAGTAGCTCGTAGGCATTCTTCCAATGAGTGAATAGTTTGAGGTTTGGGGTTCAACATCGAGTGAAGAGGTTTCATGGGCGTTGTTCCAATTGGGAGTTGCATCTTAAAGGGTCCTTGGCTATACTGATCCGGGGATTGCAACACCCTTTGTAACACGTACCATGGGGCATTCAGCACGAACTTGTGGGACGAAACTTCTATCATGTATTTGTTCCATCTGCACCTTGTTGTTTTTATTTTATCTTTTGTTCTCCCAAGTGGCTTCTCGACAAGATTGTTGTACCATTAAACTATGGAATTCATTCGTTCATTTTTGTTTGAATGTTCATTGTGAAGACTTATGTTGCAAATTTCTAGCCGTTGATTCAGCTTATGTCGGTGTACAAAAAGAGGGGTACACTTTTTGTACCCCTATGACTGTGCACGGGCAGTCTGAGCCACGGGCGCCACCACACCAAGCATGGCAAGGGAGGCAAGCCGGGGCGAGACTGAAGCTCGATGGAGACTGGAGCGACGCCAAGAACAAGATCACAAAGATCAAAGGGACGAAACGGCTTCCCCCAGCAAGATCCTTGCCGGGGCCGGCTCTGGCAGCCCCGGCAAGACCTTTGCCGCGGCAGCTCGCCCCGCGCCTACGGAGCGAATCACCCTTGAGTCCACCGCCCCCAGGGGACGAGGATTCGGGAGATATCCCCGTGGTGGCATGCATATCTTTGTGAAGACATTCAAGATCAGATACAAGTTAAGAAGACGACGACCCTTGGCGGGATCCGAGCCAAGGAGGACTAGAAGGCCCCCGGCAAGCACCTTGCTGGGGATGACAGTAGGCGCCACGGCAAGACCCTTGCCGGGGGCCCTCGGCAAGGCCCTTGCCAAGGACACCCACGGGGCCACCGTCAGGCCCGCATCAACTGGGTTTCACCGCCCCACGCAGCTGCCGACCCAACCAGCTGGACTGGCTCCTGCATGGCAACCCACAGATCTTCGTGGAGACCCACCATTGCGCCACCTCAGCTGCCTGTCTGCCTACATGGCACCTCAGGCACCGCTGGCCAGGGCGCGTGTCAACACAAGGAGGAGCGGCGACGGACAAGACGAACGTCTCCCCCCCGTCCCCGATAAAGCAAGGACACCTAAGCTAGGCACATTAAATGCACCTTGTCCTGTAATGCGAGGGATAACCTCGCATCACTATACCCTTTCCACCTCCTGTGTGCCATTGTGGTAGCCCCTTTTTCCTATAAAAGGAGGACCGAGGTGACCAGGAGGAGGATTCGGCTTTTTAGAACTCCTCACGACTCTCTTGGAGCTCATCACTAGCTGAAGAACACCAACATATAATCCACCAAAGCAGGAGTAGGGTTCTACGCACTTTGCGGCCCGAACCTGGGTAAAGGAACCATGTCCCGACTGTTAGATCCGCTCTTCTCTCAACCCCGCACCCCGCAACCGTAGGGATTCTTGTGATCCCATAGGTGTCGATTCAAATACACCGATAGCTTATCTGCTCTGCTCCGATGGCTAACGGTTGTCATCATATTCAGGATGGCTCCTAAGAAAGTTCCCAACCCAAACCAAGAGGGCGAAGAAGAGCGTCCTCCTAAACGTCCTCCTTCCCCTCCTCCTCCGTCTGAGGCATGGAGAGCAATTATGCAAGCAACCAACCAGAACACTCAGATGCTCATGCTAATGATGCAGAATTTTCAAGCCAACCAAGCAAATCAAGGCAATCATGGGAACCAAGGCCAAGGCAATCTGTTCAATCAACCTCACTTTGCGACACTGAAGCAATTCCTAGCAAACCAACCGAAGTCTTTCATTTACTGTGTGGATCCGCTAGATGCTGAGGATTGGATCACAGACATCAAAAAGCACTTTGAATGCAGTAACGTGAGGCCTGAGGATTATGTCAAGTTTGCCGCTTTCCAACTCAAAGATCAAGTTGCTGATTGGTGGCAATAGTACAAAGACTCCAGAGGTGATCGTGAGATCTCGTGGAGTGATTTCTGCAAAGATTTCCGCTCCCATCACATTCCAACCACTGTCATTGAAGGCATGCGTGAGCAATGCCGCAACCTGAAGCAAGGCACCATGTCCGTCTATCAATACAATGTCAAGTTCCAGAATCTTGCCCGTTATGCGAAGCAAGACATCCCCGATGCCAAGAGCAAGATATCAGTTCCGAGGTGGTTTGAAAGATGAACTCCAATTTGCTCTCACCTTGTTCGAGCCGGAGAAATTTGACCAATTCTATAATATGGCTCTCAAGCAAGAGGCAGCTCAGCTTCCAAAAAGAGGATCAGAGATACTATTGACTCCTCCTCTTCCTCTCAAGTGGTTGCCAAGCAGCAGAAGTTCTGGCTACCGCCTCCTCCAGTGCTTCGTCCTCCAAGCAACAACAAGCACTCAGGTGGTCGTGGATTCTCCCACCCACCCAACCCAAGCAATCAATCCAAGCCTCAGTTCCAAGCTTCAAGATCAAGTGGTCCTTATCATCGGCCTCTTTCAGAAGTTACTTTCAACAAGTGTTCTCAAAAGGGTCACTATGCCAACAAGTGTCCCAACCCAAGGCGGTTTCCGCCTCCTCCACCTGTCAGCACTGCTATTGTCAAGAACAATCCCAAGCATGCAAGAGTGAACTTGATGAGTGCAGCTGATGACCCACAAGTGTAGGGGATCTATCGTAGTCCTTTCGATAAGTAAGAGTGTCGAACCCAATGAGGAGCATAAGGAAATGATAGGTAGTTTTCAGTAAGGTATTTTCTGCAAGCACTGAAATTATAGGTAACATATAGTTTTGTGATAAGGTAATTGGTAACAAGTAACAAAAGGTAAAAGTAAATAAGGTCCAGCAAGGTGGCCCGATCCTTTTTGTAGCAAAGGACAATCCTGAACAAACTCTTATATAAAGGAAAGCGCTCCCGAGGACACATGGGAATTGTCGTCAAGCTAGTTTTCATCACGATAATCTGATCCGCGTTCGGTACTTTGATAATTTTGTATGTGGGTGGACCAGTGCTTGGGTGTTGTACTTACTTGGACAAGCCCCCCACTTATGATAAACCTCTAATGCAAGCATCCACAACTACAAAAGAAGTATTACGGTAAACCTAACCATAGCCTGAAACATATGGATCCAAATCAGCCCCTTACGAAGCAACGCATAAACTAGGGTTTAAGCTTCTGTCACTCTAGCAACCCATCATATACTTATTACTTCCCAATGCCTTCCTCTAGGCCCAAATAATGGTGAAGTGTCATGTAGTCGACGTTCACATGACACCACTAGAAGAGAGACGAAATACATCTCATCAAAATATCGAACGAACACCAAATTCACATGACTACTAATAGCAAGACTTCTCTCGTGTCCTCGGGAACAAAAGTAACTACTCACAAGACATAATATTGTTCATGATCGGAGGGATATTAATATGCATAATGGATCTGAACATATGATCTTCCACCAAATAAACCAACTAGCATCAACTACAAGGAGTAATCAACACTACTAGCAACCCACAGGTACCAATCTGAGGTTTGGGTACAAAGATTGGATACAAGAGATGAACTAGCGTTTGAGAAGAGATGGTGCTGGTGAAGATGTTGATGAAGATAGCCCTCCCCAAGATGGGAGAGTTGTTGGTGATGACGGCGGTGATGATTTCCCCCTCCCACAGGGAAGTATCCCCGGCAGAACAGCTCTGCCGGAGCCCTATATTGGTTTCCGCCTTGAGACGGCGGCGTCTGGTCCCGAAAGCCTCCTTATGATTTTTTCCAGGTCAGAACACCTCATATAGGAGAAGATGGGCATCGGGGGGCCTTAGGGGGGCCCACAAGACAGTGGGGCACGCCCAGAGAGGGGGGCGCCCCCACCCTTGTGGACAGCCGGTGGCCCTCCTCGTGAACTTCTTTCGCCATATATTTTTTATATTTTCTGAAACGGAGTTCTCTTGAGTTTCGAGGCTTTTGGAGTTGTGCAGAATAGGTTTCCAGAGTTTGCTCCTTTTCCAGCCCAGAATTCCAGCTACCGGTATTCTCGCTCTTCATGTAAACCTTGTAAAATAAGAGAGAAAAGGCATAAGTGTTGTGACAAAACAAGTAATAACAGCCCATAGTGCAATAAATATCAACATATAAGCATGATGCAAAATGGACGTATCAACGTCCCCAAGCTTAGACCTCGCTTGTCCTCAAGCGAAAGCTGATAACGAAAAATATGTCCACATGTTTAGAGATAGAGGTGTCGATAAAACCAAAATATGGACATGAGGGCATCATGATCATTCTCATAACAGCAATATCAAGTATGAATGAGAATGATCATCATGAGGTGTCAGCTTAGCGTAAGGACCTTTATTATGCAGTCTGTCGCTTTTATTACTTCCATATCACAAGATCGTATAAAGCTAATTTCTCCCAAACTAATAAATCATACATATTTTGGCGGGTTTGCAACATGACAACTTACTTGGAAGGATCTTTCTCAATCCATAGGTAGGTATGGTGGACTCTCATGAAAAAACTGGGTTTAAGGATATATGGAAGCACAAGTAGTATCTCTACTTAGTGCGAGGAGTTTTGGCTAGCATGAGGGGGAAAGGCAAGCTCAACATGTTGGATGATCCATGATAATATACTTTATTTCGGATATAAGAAGACATAACCCATTATGTTGTCTTCCTTGTCCAACATCAACTCTTTAGCATGTCATATTTTTAATGACTGCTCACAATCATAAAAGATGTCCAAGATAGTATATTTGTATGTGAAGCCCCTCTTTCTTTATTACTTCCTATTAATTGCAACGATGACCAAAACTATGTTTGTCAACTCCCAACAACTTTTATTTATCATACTCATATATGTGAAGTCATTACTTCCCATAAGATCAATATGATCTCTTGGATACTCTTTATGCTTTCTTTCTTTTTATCATGACCCAAGCGAGGAAATCAAGCCCTTGACTCAACACTAATCTTTATTATATAGCTCACGGACTCGATTACAAAGGGTAAAGATCATAAGGCAAAAGCTCACAACTAGATCATGGTAACTTTATTCTACTAGATCAAGATACTACCAAAAGGATCGAACTAAGAAAAATGGTAAAGATAGGAGTGATGGTGATACGATACCGGGGTCACTCCCCCAAGCTTGGCAGTTGCCAAGGGGAGTGACCATACCCATATGATTATGTCTCCTTCTTCGGGGGTGGTGAGGTAGGAGTTGAAAGTAGTGACGCCGGATCATCATATATCGAGCGTAGGAGATCCTCCAGCTTGCGGATAATACCTTTGAGTGCAGCTATGTAATCCTTCAACAAAATATTTTCACTTGTGAGATGCTTGTTTCGAGTTTGAGCTAACTCAGTCATCCTGAAAGCTTCAATCTCAGCTGAGGTAAAGAGATTAGGAAGAGATTTAGGGGTGTCGTCTTCTCCTTGTGCCGGAGTCGGATATTCCACCTCCATCTTGATCTTCTTCTCCTTGTGGATCTCCTCGGGTCCTTCCCTCTTCAGATCTATCTTCATTAGCCAAGCATCGTTACCTTCGTTGTTGGAGGAGGGAGACGACATGATGCCTGGCTTCGCCAACCCTAGTAGAAAACAACTCAAAACAAGAACAAAGGATTTTTGCGTGATACAGAGGTCAAAACCTTCGGGGGTATATATAATGAATTTTTACCGACCAAAAGAAGTAACCCACAAGAAAACATAGTCCGGGAGGCACACGGGGTGCCCACGAGGCAGGGGGCGCGCCCTCCACCCTCGTGGACGCCTCGTATCTCTTCCGGACTGCTACTTCGTTTTCTATTTTTCTAAATATTCCAAAATGGAGAAAAATTGCCTTTAGAACTGTTTTGGGGTCGGTTTACTTACCGTATCACATACCTCTTCCTTTTCGGAGGCTGAATCGTTCTGGAAAGTGTCCCTTATGTATTCCTCCAGGGTTATAGTTTCAATAACATTGGTTTCAACATTTATAGGATTACCTGAGATATAATGTTTGATTCTTTGACCGTTCACCACCTTCGGATTTGTCCCTTCGAAGTTGTTGATTTTTATGGCACCGGAACGATAGACCTCCTCGATAACGTAAGGTCCTTCCCACTTGGAGAGAAGTTTTCCTGCAAAAAATCTTAAACGAGAGTTGAATAGCAAGACATAATCACCTATGTTAAACTCACGCTTTTGTATCCTTTTGTCATGCCATCTTTTAACTTTTTCTTTAAACAGCTTGGCATTCTCATAGGCCTGGGTTCTCCATTCAACAAGGCAGCTAATATCAAATAACCTCGTTTCACCGGCAAGTTTGAAATCATAATTGAGCTCTTTAATAGCCCAATATGCCTTATGTTCTAGCTCAAGAGGTAAGTGACAAGCTTTTCCGTAAATCATCTTATATGGGGACATACCCATAGGAATTTTGTATGCAGTTCTGTAGGCCCATAATGCATCATCAAGTTTCTTGGACCAATTCTTTCAAGACCTATTAACTGTCTTTTGCAAAATTAATTTCAACTCTCTATTACTTACTTCTACTTGACCACTAGTCTGTGGGTGATAAGGGGATGCAATTCTATGGTTGACATCATACTTTGCAAGCATCTTACGGAAAGCACCATGAATAAAGTGTGAACCACCATCAGTCATTAGATATCTAGGGACTCCAAACCTCGAGAAAATAACTTCTTTAAGCATCTTAATAGAGGTGTTATGATCAGCACTACTAGTTGGAATAGCTTCTACCCACTTAGTAATGTAATCAATAGCAACTAAAATATGTGTGTACCCATTCGAGGCAGGAAACGGTCCAATATAATCAAAGCCCCAAAAATCAAATGGGTCAATAACAAGTGAATAATTCATAGGTATTTCTTGACGTCTACTGATATTACCAATTCCTTGACATTCATCACAAGATAAGACAAACTTACGGGCATCCTTGAAGAGAGTAGGCCAATAAAAACTGGATTGTAATACCTTGTATGCAGTTCTGTCTCCCGCATGGTGTCCTCCATAAGATTCGGAGTGGCACTTTGTCGTTGTACAAAAAGAGGGGTACACTTTTTTGTACCCCTATGACTGTGCACGGGCAGTCTGAGCCACGGGCACCACCACACCAAGCATGACGAGGGAGGCGAGCCGGGGCAAGATCGAAGCTTGATCGAGATTGGAACAACACGAAGAACAAGACCACGAGGAGCAAAGGGGCGAAGCGGCTTTCTCCGGCAAGGTCCTTGCCGAGAGCTAGTTTTAGCAGCTCTGGCAAGACCCTTGCCGGGGCCGGCTCTGGCAGCCCCGGCAAGACCCTTTCCGCGGCAGATCGCCCTTGAGTCCACCGCCCCCATGAGGCGAGGATTCGGGAGATATCCCCGTGCTGGCATGCAGATCTTTGTGAAGACATCCAAGATCAGATACAAGTTAAGAAGACGACGACCCTTGGCAGGATCCCAGCCAAGGAGAACCACAAGGCCTCCGGCAAGCACCTTGCCGGGGATGACAGCAGGCGGCGCGACAAGACCCTTGCCGGGGCCCCGGCAAGGCCCTTGCCGAGGACACCCGCAAGGCCACCATTAGGCCCGCACCAACTGTATTTCCACCGACCCACGCAGCTGCCGACCCGACCAGCTGGGCAGGCTCCTGCGTGGCAACCTACAGATATTCGTGGAGACCCGCCGTTGCGCCACCTCAGTTGCATGTCTGCCTACATGGCACCTCAGGCACCGCTGGCCAGGGCGCGTGTCAACACAAGGAGGAGCGGCGACGGACAAGACGGACGTCTCCCCTCGTTCCCGATAAAGCAAGGACACCTAAGCTAAGCAAGTTAAATGCACCTTGTCCTGTAATGCGAGGGATAACCTCGCATCACTGTACCCTTTCCACCTCCCGTGTGCCACTGTGGCGACCCCTTTTTCCTATAAAAGGAGGCCCGATGCGACCGGGAGGAGGATTCGGCTTTTTAGAACTCCTCACGACTCTTTTGGAGCTCCTCACTAGCTGAAGAACACAAACATATAAACCACCAAAGCAGGAGTAGGGTTTTGCGCATCTTTGCGGCCCGAACATGGGTAAAGGAACCGTGTCCTGACTATTAGATCCGCTCTTCTCTCAACCCCGCGCCCCGCAATCGTAGTAGGGATTCTTGTGATCCCATAGGTGTCGATCCAAATACACCGACATCTTTGGCGCGCCAGGTAGGGGGCGCAGTTGTGAGAATCGGCTTTGGCAGTCAGTTCGACGCTTCTTCATCGTCATGGCGCCCAAGAATAAGACGACGGTGGCGGTTGGCCAGTCGGAAGCCGGACAGCCCGTCCCGACGCGTGCGAGCAGCGGACCGGTCGTGGAAAGAGCCCAGGGCGCTGCTCGCGAACACCAACGCCATCCCGGCAGCCGGAGTTTGGGAGGTGGCGATGTTTGTGCGCCTGCTAACGGGCCACACACCGCCAGTTCCAAAGATGGAGCCCGGCCCTCCGCGGGTGGCGCGGGGCCTTCCAAGGTCACGGCCGCATCACCCAAAGGCGACGCAAGGGCCTCCAGAACTCCCACGCCGATGCCAACAGCGCGCTCTTCTCAAGCAGCGCGCGACGAACGGTGTCGTCACCCCGAATATCCCGAACGTCGCCATGGGAAGGGCCTCGAGCGCCACTCCTGTGAAGTAGAAGACCTGCCCGCCCGCTGAAGCGCTGGTGGAGACGATAGGCGGCCGCAGGATCGTGATGGAGCTCCCCTTGACACGGTCAGGGGTCGAAGCGCGTCATGGTCCGTGCAGGTTTCGCTACCGTTGACACCAGCAGATGCTTTGGCGCGCGCGCAGTTGCTCCTCGACTTTCCTCTCGTTACGGGGAAACTCGATGAATGGAGAGCCACTATCCGAGCCTTGTCGCAGTCGCCAACAAGGATGATCTAAATCCAGCGAAGCTCCCAGGTCGATGCTCTGATGGAGTCCCACGCACCGGCGGCGGGAGAGCCAGCAGCGCCGTGGCCACGGTGCATTCGCCCCCTCCTCGCCCGGTGCCGCGTGCGTCGACTCGTCGAGACGTCGCGGGCAACGCCATCTCCATAGTGTCGTCCGACCCACGGACCCACGGCGACCAGCGTCAAGTTCTTCAGGGGCGGGCTCATGAAGACGCTCGAACCACCATCGAGCGCCGGCGCGGAACACGTCACCAGTCAGACAGGCGAGCAGGGCCTGTTGCAGACCGCCCAGCACCGGAAAGCCCTGGAGGTCTACCTTACGAGGTAGGCTGTCCAGCTTTTACCCGTGAGCTGCGGCAGTTCCAGTGGCCCTCTCACTGCACCTTCAAGCCTGACGTTGGCGAGAAGTATAACGGCAAGACCCACCCGTCGGAGTTCCTCAGCATCTACACCATTGCGATGCAAGCTGCCGGGGCCCGCGACGATAAGAACGTGCGCAACCGCAAGATGCGCGAAGAATTGGCGATGATCAAGGTGAAGGATGTGGCGGAACTCTATGTTCTTGCTGATAGATGTGCCCGGGCAGAAGAGGGAAGGAAGTACCCCGACGAAGGCGCCGGTGCGGAAACCGACTCTTCGGACGACGATACTACCACCCCAGCGAAGAAGGGCCGGAATCGCAACAGGAAGCGCAAGGGGAAGGTTGTGCTTGCCGTCGAGGGATCTGATCACACCGGCTCCGCCAAGAAAACCAAGGCGGGTGACCCTGGCAAGGAAATTGCCGGGTGTGTCGCCTGTCGGTCCTTGGCGGCTGCCGAGAAGCCAGGAAACTCCGGCAAGCGATACTGCAAGATCCATCACCAAAGGCCATGATCTCCAGGACTGCCACCAGGTTGAGCTCCTTGCTGAGAAGCAAAGGGCTGAATACGAGAGGCGGGACAAGGAGAAGGGCCAAGACGGTGCTGAGGGGTCTAGCAAGAAGCTTGACGGCCAAGCAGGCCGTCGCGGCAAGGAAAAACAGCAGGAAAGGCCCGCCCGGGGCCGCGACAGAAGACCTGAAGACGACGATCACGAAGAGGACGACGAGTCCGGCGGCCAAGAGTTTCAGAAGGCTACGGACGCCATGTGCGTCGATGGTGGCGCCTCGCTGCAAGCTTCTCACCGCCAGCTTAAACAGTGGGCGCATGAGATTATTGCAGCGGAGCCATCGTCCGGTGCCCAAAAGCCGTTGAAATGGTCCAGCACACCTATCATCTTTGACGCCGAGGATCACCCTGATCGCACTACTGCGGTCGGGTGCTTGCCATTGTTGGTTTCACCGACAATACGCAACCTCAAGGTGAGGAAGATGCTAGTCGATAGCGGGGCCGGTCTGAACCTACTTTCGCCCACCGTAATCGAGAAGCTGCAAGTTCCCGATGGAGACCTCGAAGAGACAGGCACGTTTCAGGGGGTCAGCCCAGGGAGGAGTCAACCGAAGGGGAAAGTCACGTTGCCCGTGACTTTTGGAAATGATCTGAACTACAGGACAGAGAGGATCGTGTTCGATGTTGCCAAGATCCCCCCTGCCTTACAACGGGATCCTTGGCCGCCCAGCACTGGCCAAGTTCATGGCAGCATCACACTATGCCTACAACACCCTGAAGATGCCAGGGACCGTGATGGTCATCACCATCCCCTCCGATAAGAAAGATGCGCTGACTTGCGCTGACCAATTGTACCAGCAAGCAGTTGCAGCAACTGCCGCTATGAGGGCACTTGCTCCTGCCACTGGAGCCCCGGGAGGGAAGAAGAAGAAGACCGGCGAGACCTCGGGCACCCACTCCGGCAAGCGCACCTCTTCGGAGTGCTATGCTCCCGTCGAGGACGTGCCAGAGAGCTCCACCAGAAAGAAGAAGACCGGTGAGACCTCAGACACCCACTCCGGCAAGCGCACCTCTTCGGAGTGTCGCGCTCCCATCGAGGACGTGCCAGAGGGCTCCACCAGCAGAAACAAGAGATCCAGGGCCACACCGCCAGGAACCAAGAAGGTTTCTGTCAAGGAGGACAGCACGGGAGGGGCTTTTACCATAAGCTCCGCCCTTGACAACAAATAGGAAGACGTGCTCGTCACCTTCCTGCGGGCAAATGTCGACGTGTTTGCCTGGCAAGCATCCGACATCCCCGGCGTTCCCAGGGAGGTGATTGAGCACCACCTTGCTGTCTGTCCTCATGCGCGGCCCGTCAAGCAGAAGGTCAGGAAGCAAGCTTTGGAACGACAAGAGTTCATCACCGAGGAGATCCAGAAACTAGAAGCTGCGGGTTTGGTAACGGGAGTGCTCCACCCAACGTGGTTGGCCAATCCAGTGGTAGTGCGCAAGGCAAATGGGAAGTGGAGGCTGTGTATTGATTACACGGATATCAATCAAGCTTGTCCCAAGGACCCCTTCCCGTTGCCGCGCATAGACCAGATTGTTGACTCCACGGCAGGGTGTGACCTGCTGTCGTTCCTCGATGCCTACTCCGGCTACGACCAGATCTTCATGGCAAGAGAAGACGAAGAGAAGACATCATTCATCACCCCATGTGGTACGTACTGTTTCGTACGAATGCCTTTCGGGTTGAAGAGTGCTGGTTCGACGTTTGCAAGGGCAGTCCAGATTGGTTTTGAACCCTAGCTCCATAGAAATATGGAGGCTTATATGGATGATATAGTGGTCAAAACCAAGAACAAGGCAACCCTTGTACCGGATTTACAAGAAACATTTGTAAACCTACGCAAGATCAACCTCAAGCTGAACCCCTGAGAAGTGCGTCTTTGGCGTCCCGTCTGGCAAGCTTCTCGGGTTCTTTGTGTCGGAGCGTGGGATAGAAGCCAATCCGGACAAGATCAAAGCTATAGAGCAGATTGAAGCACCCAAACGGGTCAAGGATGTGCGTCGGCTTGCTGGCTGCGTTGCCGCCATGAGCAGATTCATTTCCAAGTCTGTCAAGCGCGCCCTCCCCCTTTTCAAGGTTTTGAAAAAGGCGGGCCCAATGGAGTGGACGCCAGAAGCCGAAGCAGCATTACAAGATCTGAAGAGGTATCTTTCCTCCACGCCAATACTGGTTGCGCCTAGACCACAAGAACCGTTGCTGCTATACTTAGCGGCAACAAACCAGGTGGTTAGCGCCGCACAAGTGGCGCAGAGAGAAATCGATGATGAGGTGATAGTAGCAACAGAGCCTGGTGCCACTGGTGCAGAGGCGACACAGCCGGTTGGAGTGCAGCCGAAGAAGAAAATGATGCAGCACCCGGTCTACTTTGTTAGCTCCCTCTTGCAGGGGGCTAGATCAAGGTACTCCGGTGTGCAGAAATTGCTCTTCGGCCTTCTTATGGCCTCGAGGAAGCTGCGTCACTACTTCCAGGCGCACGAGATCACTGTCGTCACTCGCCTCCCTCGGCAAAGGATATTGCACAATCCAGACGCGACGGGAAGGATTGTAGAGTGGGCACTGGAGCTGTCTAGCTTTGGCCTCAAGTTTGAAAGTACCTCGACAATTCAGAGCCGAGTCCTGGTAGAGTTCGTCGCAGAATGGACCGCAACGCCTGATGAAGAAGTCCCGAAAACTGCTGTCCCCGGCAAAGAGGCGAGTTGCAACTGGATCATGTACTTTGATGGGGCTTTCTCCATACAGGGCGCCGGGGCTGGCATACTGCTGGTCACGCCCACTGGAGAGCACCTCAAGTACGTGGTCCAGATGCACTTCCCTAGGGAGGTATCAACGAACAACACTGCTGAGTACGAGGGGCTGCTTGCTAGTCTTAGGATCGCGGCAGACCTCGGAATCAAGAAGCTCATTGTCAGGGGCGACTCACAGCTTGTCGTCAAACAAGTCAACAAGGATTACCAGAGCCCGTTGATGAAGGCCTACGTCGATGAAGTGAGAAAGTTGGAAGAGCGCTTTAACGGTATACAGGCGGAGCACATTTCCCGAGCGGAGAACGACATCGCCGATTACCTGTCAAAGCGCGCTGCCCTCAAGCTACCTATGGAACCAGGTACCTTTGTGCTTCGGCTTTCTCAGCCATCCGTTGATCCATCAATAGAGCAGAACAAGAGGAGGAAATCAGGGCCCAGCAAGTAATTTCCCACCGAGCTCCTCGGAGCCGCCGGCAAGGATGTTGCCGGAGACACTGAGCCCGCCACCGGAGGGCTAACTCCGGCGGAGCGACAAGCTTTTGCCGTCGAGATGGCCACTCCCTTGGCGGAGGAAATGCCTTTGGTCCTCGCCGTCGAGCCCCAGGCTCCAGCTTGGGCGCAGCATACCGTCTGATTCCTTCAGACTAGGGAACTTCCTGAGGAGCAGGAAGAAGCGGAGAAAGTAGCCCGTCGGTCTGCCATGTACTAGTTCGTCGATGACGTCCTGTACAGAAGGAGACCGAACGGTGTGAAATTGAAGTGCATCCCTCGAGAGGAAGGACTGGAGCTGTTGGCAGAGATACATGGAGGCATATGTGGATCCCACATAGGGTCGAGAGCCCTTGCCGGCAAGGCATTCCGGCAAGGCTTCTTCTGGCCCACTGCCCTCCAGGATGCGACGGCATTGGTCACAAGGTGTGAAGCGTGCCAGTTCCATTCAAAGAAACTTCATCAACCAGCTCAAGCCCTTCAAACCATTCCTCTCTCTTGGCCCTTCTCGGTCTGGGGGCTCAACATACTGGGACGTTTCCCCCGCGCCGTCGGAGGCTTTGAGTACTTGTACGTTGCAATCGACAAGTTCACAAAGTGGCCAGAGGTGGAGGCAGTAAGGAAGGTCACAACTCAGTCAGCCGTAAAGTTCTTCAAGGGACTAGTGTGCCGTTTTGGCGTGCCCAACAGGATCATCGCCGACAACGGCACACAGTTTACAAGCCGCACCTTCATGCAATATACCCAAGACCTCGGCAGCAGAGTCTGTTTTGCTTCCGTTGCTCACCCCCGAAGCAATGGTCAAGCTGAGAGGGCAAATGCTGAAATGCTGCGAGGATTAAGGACAAAGACTTTTGACAGGCTGCGCAAGAGCGGGAGGCGCTGGATTGATGAATTGTCGGCGGTTCTTTGGTCGATCAGAACGACGCCAAATCGAGCCACCGGCCAGACGCCCTTTGCCCTGATATACGGGGCAGAAGAAGTTCTCCCCACAGAACTCATATACGGGTCACATCGAGTGCTCGCTTATGACGAGCTTGAGCAAGAGCAACTGCGCCAAGACGACGCAATGCCCCTTGAGGAAGATCTCCTTCGGGTGGCTGTGAGAGCAGCACGCTACCAGCAAGCCTTGTGTCGCAACCATAGCCACAAGGTCCGTGCCCGAAGCTTTGAGGAAGGTGACCTTGTTCTCCGGCGCGTTCAATCGGCCAGGAATACGAACAAGTTGACACCAAAGTGGGAAGGCCCTTATCGGGTAATACGAGTCACCAGGCCTGGTGCAGTCCGCCTGGAGACCGAAGATGCCATTCCGGTGAGCAATTCCTGGAACATTGAGCATCTTCGCAAGTTTTACCCATAAGGCGCGGCTTGCCGGGCCCCCCGACAAGCCACCCTTTTGTACAAGCCTTGCCGGCAAGGCATGTAACCCTTTGTACAAAGCCAGGTGCAGACCCTGAGCATAAATAAATGAAGCGCTGGCGCCCTAAGTTATAGCATGCATGCTGAGTCGAGTCTCGTCCTTGGTTAGGGTTGATAGTGCTTAGCGGCGGCTAACCCCTAGCTTAGAGGTCGAGTCTTTGTCTTTCCTCTGTCTTCTTTGGTTCACAGGACGAGCAGACATCCTTGCCGAAGCCACTTGGGGGAAGGAAAGAAGAACAGACCAGCGCCCAGGCCCCGGCGAGCCAGTGTTGCCGGAGGCTGCAAGGGCAAGAATTCGCCCACGGCAGACCAGGGTTGCCGGGGGCTGCAGCTTCAGATAAGTTCTTTATCCCCTATCATGCATTCCATTATGGACTGAGGTATGTGAAACCTCGTTCTTTTCCTTAAGCTACCGTGCTCCCATAACTCTAGGCCTAGGGCTCATTCCTGGGACTAAGTTTGGTCGTAGTCGCGGCAGCAGAAGGATGAAACGAGGAGCCTGAGCCCACTTCATCCCTGCCTCCGCCAAGGGCGTGAGAAAGGTCGAGCGAAGTAGGGAAACGGCAGGGCCTGTTGCCGGGCGAAAAAATGTTTATCCTAAAGATATCAGGGATTTATTCCCTGTTATGGGTTTTTACCTACGAACAAATGACCCGGCAAACTTTCCTTTTTCATTAAAAACATTCCATTCAGGTACAGTCCATAGGGAATGAAAAACATGAACATGGAGATTACATGTTTTAAAGTTAACAAATGCCCGAAGGCTTACAGACTAAAAAGACATAAGATACCCGTAATGCCTTTCTTGTCCCTCTCCTCAGGAGGTAGGTCAGGGAGGCGAGAAGGGCAAAAGGGGCGCCTAGGCGAGCTACGGGTGGCAGAAGACACCAAGAGGACATCCCGGCGGTCGCCTAAGGACTGGGCGGTGATGACGGCGCCGGAGGCAGAGCTCGAAGACGAGGCAGTAGGACGTCAGTACGTGTCGAAGGCGTCGGTGCCCGCGTACTCCGACATGACGACCTTGCCGCCCACCTTCTTCCTCTTCCTCTTCTGCAGCCTCCCTATGCCAGCCGCCAAGGAGACGACCCCGAGAAGTTCAAGGAGCCGGCGACGCGGATGATGGGGTCACCGGTGCCACCAGGAGCGGCGCACGACACCTAGTCGGACCCGTCATCCTTCCGTCCACCGCCCTCGTCGTCGCTGCCGCTGTCCTCCTCGTCACCCTCGTTCGAGGAGGAGTCTTCGTCATCAGAAGAGCTCTCCACACAGCACCTCACACGAGTCCCGAGGTGCCCGAAGACCTTGACGGAGAGATGGCCATCCTCCATCAACTTGTAGTGGAGGGTGAGCCTGTCCGTCAGGCTGTGGATGCGAGCGAACGTCTTCCATCCTTGGCGAAGATACATCACATGAGGGGCAGGGAAGTCGACACGAACCCGCGTGCCACTGATCCCGCAACCCCACATGTGCAGCTGCAGCGACTCCGGCGGATCCACCTCCATCTCCCTCGCAAATGGAGTCGGGAGACGAAGGCGACGGCGCGGCTCCCCCCGCATCCTAACGAAGAACTTACAAGGGACATCTCCAATATCACCTTCCATTAGAGGAGGAGCTGCAGGCGGGGGCGAGGCCGGCGGGCCGCCCCGTCCTCCTCTTCCCCGAGCGCCCCGGCCTCACCCACGGCCCCGCCCCCTCCCTCTTCCCCTCGTGGCTGGTTCGGCCACTGCAGGTGCAGGAGAAGGGGGGACGCGTTGTCGAGCAGCGACCCTCGCCACCACCGTGGAAGGGCCGGGATTTCCTCTCTTCATGGCGAACTGAAGGGAGGAGCAGAAGCAGAAGGAGAAAGAAGATGGGGAAGTGCGGGGCGCCGTCCTCTCCCTCCCGCTCTTTATAAAGGGGCGGGGCTGGGGCTCGACCGCCCCGCTCGGCCAACCAAGACGCAGAAGGCGAGGGGGGCCGGGACCGACCCACGGCCCCAACCAGCGATGGCTCGGTTTCCCGCATCCACCGTTCGCCACCTCAAACGCATGAAGGGCACGTGGCAGACGTGCAGAACCGAGGGGACGGGTGAGGCGACCTCTCCCCACCCCGTGATCATGGGGAGTGGACGCCTTGACGACCGCGCCTCGGCCCCGTTCAGTAAATGGGCCATGCCTCCACACTTTCCCCTGTTTACGGGGAAGGCGCGAAGCCGCCCTCCTTTCGCATTTACTGCGATGTGACGCATGCCTGCGGAAACCGCCCCACGCATGCCGCCCACGTCACACACGCCCCTCCACCCCGCGCCGCGCGCGCGGGTCATAGGCGGCGCAGCGCGCGGAAAATTTTACCACGGTGAGAACCGCCCCGCATGCCCGCACACCGTTCTGGGCCTGGCCCAACTACGTGTCGCGCTTATGTGTGGCCCAGGCCTGGGGGCTCTTGTCGGTGTACAAAAAGAGGGGTACACTTTTTTGTACCCCTATGACTGTGCACGGGCTGTCTGAGCCACGAGCACCACCACACCAAGCATGACGAGGGAAGCGAGCCGGGGCAAGACCGAAGCATGATGGAGATTGGAACAACGCCAAGAACAAGACCACAAGGAGCAAAGGGGCGAAGCGGCTTTCTCCGGCAAGGTCCTTGCTGGGAGCCAGTTTTAGCAGCTCTGGCGAGACCCTTGCCGGGGCCGGCTCTGGCAGCCCCGGCAAAACCCTTGCTGCGGCAGCTCGCCCCGCGCCTACGGAGCAGATCGCCCTTGAGTCCACCACCCCCATGAGGCGAGGATTCGGGAGATATCCCCGTGGTGGCATGCAGATCTTTGTGAAGACATCCAAGATCAGATACAAGTTAAGAAGACGACGACCCTTGGCGGGATCCCAGCCAAGGAGAACCACAAGGCCTCCGGCAAGCACCTTGCCGGGGATGACAGCAGGCACCGCGACAAGACCCTTGCCGGGGCCCCGGCAAGGCCCTTGCCGAGGACACCCGCAGGGCCACCATTAGGACCGCACCAACTATATTTACACCGACCCACGCAGCTGCCGACCCGACCAGCTGGGCAGGCTCCTGCGTGGCAACCTACAGATCTTCGTGGAGACCCGCCGTTGCGCCACCTCAGCTGTCTATCTGCCTACATGGCACCTCAAGGACCGCAGGCCAGGGCGCGTGTCAACACGAGGAGGAGCGGCGATGGACAAGACGGACGTCTCCCCTCGTTCCTGATAAAGCAAGGACACCTAAGCTAAGCGCATTGAATGTGCCTTGTCCTCTAATGCGAGGGATAACCTCGCATCACTGTACCCTTTCCACCTCTTGTGTGCCACTGTGGCGACCCCTTTTTCCTATAAAAGGAGGCCCGAGGCGACCAGGAGGAGGATTCGGCTTTTTAGAACTCCTCGCGACTCTTTTGGAGCTCCTCACTAGCTGAAGAACACAAACATATAATCCACCAAAGCAGGAGTAGGGTTTTACGCATCTTTGCGGCCCGAACCTGTGTAAAGGAACCATGTCCTGACTATTAGATCCGCTCTTCTCTCAACCCCGCGCCCCGCAACAATAGTAGGGATTCTTGTGATCCCATAGGTGTCGATCCAAATACACCGACACACTTGCGTAGGATCTGTTCCTGTTCATGCTCAGGTACACAACATCTAATAATACCATCTACTCCTTCTTTATAAAGATGTGGGTCATCCCAGAAGTAATGTCTCAAATCATAGAAGAACTTTTTCTTTTGCTGGTATGTGAAGCTAGGAGGTATAAACTTAGCAACAATATAATTAGCATAATCAGCATACCATGGAGCAGTATGAGAAGTATTTATGATTGCTAATTGTTCATCAGGAAAGCTATCATCAATAGGTTGTGGGTCATTAAGAATATTCTCTAACCTAGACAAGTTATCTGCAACGGGGTTCTCAACTCCCTTTCTATCAATAATACGCAAGTCAAATTCTTGCAGGAAGAGAACCCATCTAATAAGTCTAGGTTTAGCATCTTTCTTTTCCATAAGGTATTTGATAGCAGCATGATTAGTGTGAATAGTTACTTTAGAATCAACGATATAGGGTCTAAACTTATCACAAGCAAATACAACTGCTAAAAATTCTTTCTCGGTAGTAGCATAATTTTTCTGGGCACTATCTAGAGTTTTACTAGCATATTGGATAACATTCAATTTCTTATCAACTATTTGCCATAAAACAACACCTACAGCATAATCACTAGCATCGCACATAATCTCAAAGGGTAAATTCCAGTCAGGAGGCTGGACAATAGGTGCATAGATCAATGCTTTCTTAAGTATTTCAAATGCTTCTAGACAATCATCATCAAAGACAAAAGGAACATCTTTTTGTAAAAGATTAGCTAGAGGCCTGGAGATTTTGGAGAAGTCCTTTATGAACCTCCTAGAAAACCCGGCATGACCAAAGAAACTTCGTATACCTTTGATGTCCTTGGGGCATTGCATCTTTTCAATAGCATCAACCTTAGCTTTGTCGACTTCAATACCTCTTTCAGAAATTTTATGTCCCAAGACAATGCCTTCATTAACCATAAAGTGGCACTTCTCCCAATTCAAAACAAAATTAGTGTCTTCACATCGCTGCAAAACTCGATCAAGGTTGCTTAAGCCGTCATCAAAAGAAGTTCCGTAAACAGAGAAATCATCCATGAGCACCTCAACAATCTTTTCACAAAAATCACAGAATATACCCATCATGCATCTTTGAAAGGTAGCAGGTGCATTACATAAACCAAAAGGCATACGTCTATAAGCAAAGGTACCGAAAGGACAAGTAAAAGTGGTCTTTTCTTGATCCCCTTTTGACACGGGTATTTGAGAGAAACCAGAATAACCATCTAGAAAGCAAAAATGAGTATGTTTAGGTAACCTTTCTAGCATTTGATCAATAAATGGCAAGGGGTAATAATCTTTCTTAGTAGCTTTATTTAACTTACGAAAATCAATTACCGTCCTATAACCTGTAACTATTCTTTGAGGGATCAATTCATCTTTATCATTAGGAACAATAGTCATACCTCCCTTCTTAGGGACACAATGGACATGACTTACCCATTGGCTATCAGCAACTGGATAGATAATACCTACCTCTAGAAGCTTTAGTATTTCTTTCCTTACCACTTCTTTCATCTTAGGATTTAAATGTCACTGATGATCAATAACCGGTTTAGCATTTTCTTCCAAATTTATCTTGTCTTGGCATATAGTGGGACAAATGCCCTTAAGATCATCCAGAGTATATCCAATAGCAGCACGGTGCTTCTTCAGAGTTTTCAATAGTTTTTCTTCTTCCTACTCTGAAAGGTTAGCACTAATAATAACAGGATATATCTTCTTTTCATCAAGATAAATATACTTAAGATTATCAGGTAAAGGTTTAAGTTCAAACACAGGATCACCCTTGGGTGGAGGAGGATCCCCTAGGATTTCAACAGGCAAGTTGTTTTTCAATACGGGTCCCTGTTTAAAGAATATTTCATCTATTCCCCTTCTCTCATTCATATGCATATCATTTTCATGGTCTAGCAAGTATTGTTCTAAAGGATCATTAGGAGGCACGTCAATAGAAGTAAGACCAATAATTTCATCCTTACTAGGTGGTTCCTTTTCAAGGGGTTGTCTACGAAATTTAGCAAAGTTAAAATTATGAGACATATCCCCTAATCCCACAGTAACAATATCTTTCACGCTGTCTATCTTGGCATTAATAGTATTCAAGAAGGGTCTACCAAATATAATGGGACAAAATTCATCTTGTGTGGAACTAAGAATAAGAAAATGAGCAGGGTATTTAACCTTCCCACACAAGACTTCAACATCTCTAACAATCCCAACTGGTGAAATAGTGTCTCTATTAGCTAGCTTAATTGTAACATAAATCCCTTCTAGCTCAACAGGTGCGATGTCATGCATAATTTCTCGATATAAATCAAGAGGGATAATACTCGCACTAGCACCTACGTCACATAAACCATGATAGCAACGATCTCCTGTCTTAACAGAGATAACAGAGAAGCCTACAGCATGTCTATGTCTATTCCTAGCATTGGGTTTGGCTATTCTAGCAGACTCTTCTTGGAGGTAAATAACATGTCCATCTAAATCTTCTACCAAGAGATCTTTAACCATAGCAACACTAGGTTCAACTTTAATTTGCTCAGAGGGTGTAGGTGTTCTAGTATTACTTTTACGAACTACAGTTGAAGCTAGAGCATGATCCTCTATCCTAACAGGGAAAGGTGGTTTCTCAATATAAGCAGTAGGAATAACAGGATCAACATTATAAGTGATAGTCTTTTCTTCAACTTTAACTGGTTCAACTACTTTTACTTCAATAGGGGGATGGTATTTAAACAACTTCTCCTTGGGGAGATCAACATGAGTAGCAAATGATTCACAGAAAGAAGCTACTATCTCAGAGTCAAGTCCATATTTAGTGCTAAACTCACGGAAAACATCGGTATCCATAAAAGCTTTAACACAATCAAACTTAGGGGTCATACCTGACTCCTTACCTTCGTCGAGATGCCAGTCTTCAGAGTTGCGTTTAATTCTTTCCAATAAAACCCATTTGAATTCGACAGTCTTCATCATAAAAGAGCCAGAACAAGAATTATCGAGCATGGTGTGATTATTGAGAGAAAACCGAGCATAAAAAATTTGAATGGTCATTTTTCTTGAGAGCTCATGATTGGGGCATGAATATAACATTGACTTAAGCCTCCCCCAAGCTTGAGCGATGCTTTCTCCTTCGTGAGGCCAGAAATTATAAATATAATTACGGTCACGATGAACCTGGTGCCTAGGGTAGAACTTCTGATGAAATTCCAACTTCAGATGATTATAGTTCCATGATCCTATATCATCACATAGCCTAGGCCATGTCAATGCATCTCCCTTCAAAGAGAAAGGGAAGACCTTCTTCTTGATAACATCCTCGGGCATACCTGCAAGTTAAATAATCCACAAACTTCATCCACATAGATTAGGTGTAAATCGGGATGCAGTGTTCCATCTCATGTAAAAGGATTTTCAAGCAGTTTCTCTATCATATACGAAGGAATCACAAAGCAAACATTTTCAGTAGGTGCAGTAGGTTGAGGAGAAACTCTTTGCTCTTCTGGTCAGGGTGAAGATACCCCAAACAAGCCCCTCAAAGGATTTTGAGCCATAGTAACAAGTGACAATAAATTTCAGCACACTATATAAATTTTTCCTTACCAAAGGTGCTTCACTCCCCGGCAACGGAGCCAGAAAAGAGTCTTGATGACCCACAAGTGTAGGGGATCTATCGTAGTCCTTCCGATAAGTAAGAGTCTCGAACCCAACGAGGAGCAGAAGGAAATGATAGGCAGTTTTTAGTAAGGTATTTTCTGCAAGCACTGAAATTATAGGTAACAGATAGTTTTGTGATACGGTAATTGGTAACAAGTAACAAAAGGTAAAAGTAAATAAGGTGCAGCAAGGTGGACCAATCCTTTTTGTAGCAAAGGACAAGCCTGAACAAACTCTTGTATAAAGGAAAGCGCTCCCGAGGACACATGGGAATTGTCGTCAACCTACTTTTCATCACGATCATCTGATTCGCGTTCGATACTTTGATAATTTGGTATGTGGGTGGAGCGGTGCTTGGGTGTTGTCCTTACTTGGAAAAGCCTCCCACTTGTGATTAACATCTAATGCAAGAATCCGCAACTACAACTGAAGTATTAAGGTAAACCTAACCATAACCTGAAACATATGGATCCAAATCAGCCCCTTACGAAGCAACACATAAACTAGGGTTTAAGCTTTTGTCACTCTAGCAACCCATAATCTACTTATTACTTCCCAATGCCTTCCTCTAGGCCCAAATAATGGTGAAGTGTCATGTAGTCGACGTTCACATGACACCACTAGAGGAGAGACAACATACATCTCATCAAAATATCGAACGAAGACCAAATTCACATGACTACTAATAGCAAGACTTATCCCATTTCCTCAGGAACAAAAGTAACTACTCACAAGACATAATATTGTTCATGATAAGAGGGGTATTAATATGCATAATGGATCTGAACATATGATCTCCCACCAAATAAACCAACTAGCATCAACAACAAAGAGTGATCAACACTACTAGCAACCCATAGGTACCAATCTGAGGTTTGGGTACAAAGATTGGATACAAGAGATGAACTAGGGCTTGAGAGGAGATGGTGCTGGTGAAGATGATGATGAAGATAGCCCTCCCCAAGATGGGAGAGTTGTTGGTGATGACGGCGGTGATGATTTCCCCCTCCCAGAGGGATGTATCCCCGGCAAAACAGCTCTGCCGGAGCCCTAGATTGGTTTCCGCCTCGAGACGGCGGCGTCTGGTCCCGAAAGCCTCCTTATGATTTTTTTCTAGGTCAAAACACTTCATATAGGAGAAGATGGGCATTGGGGGGCCTTCGGGGGGGGGCACGAGATAGGGGGCGCGCCCCCCACCATCGTGGACAGCCGGTGGCCCCCCTCGTGAACTTCTTTCACCAGATATTTTTATATTTTCTGAAACGGAGTTCTGGTGAGTTTCGGGGCTTTTGGAGTTGAGCAGAATAGGTTTCCAGAGTTTGCTCCTTTTCCAGCCCAGAATTCCAGCTGCCGGCATTCTCCCTCTTCATGTAAACCTTGTAAAATAAGAGAGAAAAGGCATAAGTGCTGTGACAAAACAAGTAATAACAGCCCATAGTGCAATAAATATCAACATATAAGCATGATGCAAAATGGACGTATCAGCAGCTCAAGCAGAGAATTCTTCCGATGTGATATTGGGTAACCTCTCAGTTAACTCTATTCCTGCTAAAGTCTTGTTTGATTCTGGTGCATCACTTTGCTTCATGTCAAGACCATTCTTTCCCAAGCATGATTCCATTTCGGCACCCCTGGATAAGGAGTTATCAATTATTTCTCCGGGCAAACACATGAATTCTAGCTTGTATGCTCTGGATATATCTATTCATATGGGTGATTATAGTTTTCTGGTTTCCCTGGTTATTCTCGGCAACTCCGACATTGATCTTATTCGTGGGATGGATTGGCTCTCCAAGCATGATGCAAACATTGATTGTGCAAACAAGGAGATCAAGCTAACTCATCCTGACGAAGACGTGATTATCTTCACAGCTCGAGATAACACAATCAGGCTATTCTCTCTCAATGACAAGGGCGAGATTAATGCCATTTCTCAGATTCTGGTGGTTCGTGAATATGAGGATGTATTCCCTGAAGAGCTTCCAGACATGCCTCCCCACCGTCAAGTTGAATTCGTCATTGAACTTGAACCCGGTACCGAGCCAGCATGTCGGCGTCCGTACATGCTTTGTCCTGATGAGTTGAAGGAGCTGAAGAAACAACTCGATGAGCAAGAACGTATGGGCCTAATCAGGCCTAGTACTTCTCCTTGGGGCTGTGGTGTTCTATTTGTCAAGAAGAAGGATGGCTTGGAACGCCTTTGCGTGGATTATCGGCCATTGAACAAGAAGACAATAAAGAGTAAGTACCCGCTCCCCAATATCAATGAATTGTTCGAGCAACTCAAAGGAGCAAAGGTGTTCTCGAAGCTCGATCTTCGGATGGGTTACCATCAGATTCGTAACCGGGAAGAGGATATTCCTAAGACCGCATTCAGAACGAGTTTTGGCTCCTATGAATACACGGTCATGTCTTTCGGCCTTGCAAATGCTCCACCCACCTTCTCTCAGATGATGCACTTCATATTCAACTCCTACACCAATGCATTTGTTCTCCTATCTGGATGATATCTTGGTATTCTCCAAGAATGAAGAAGACCATGCCAAGCACCTCCGTTTGGTCCTTGACACGCTCCGTGAGCACAAGTTCTATGTGAAGTTCTCCAAATGTGAATTCTGGCTGGATAAAGTCCTCTATCTTGGCCATATTATCTCTGCCGATGGCATTTTTGTGAACCCCGAGAAGGTTGAAGCTATTGTCAACTAGGAACCTCCGCGGAATGTCAAGCAACTCCGAAGTTTCCTTGGTCTCGCTAGCTATTGTAGAAGGTTCGTTGAGAACTTCTCCAAGATTGCCAAGCCTCTTTCCAACCTGTTGCAGAAGAATGTCAAGTAATCGTGGACTCCTGATTGTGATGTGGCATTCAATACCCTCAAACAGAAGCTCATTTCTGTTCCGGTTCTTACTCCTCCGGATGAGTCCAAGCCTTATGAAGTCCTTTGTGATGCTTCATTGCAAGGTCTTGGTGGTGTTCTCATGCAAGACAAGAAGATTGTGGCATACACTTCTCGTCATCTGAAACCAAATGAGAAGAATTACCCCACACATGATCTTGAGCTAGCAGCAGTTGTACATGCCTTGATCATGTGGAGACACCTTCTGTTGGGCAGAAAAGTAGACATCTACACCGATCACAAGAGCTTGAAGTACATCTTCACTCAGCCAAACCTTAACCTTCGCCAGACTCGTTGGGTTGAAATGATTCAAGAGTCCGATTCAAGCATTGAGTAAACTCCTGGCAAGGCCAATGTCATTGCAGATGCCTTGAGCAGAAAGGCGTATTGCAACAGTCTCCTTCTCAAACCGTTCCAACCCGAACTTTGTGAATCATTCAAGAAGCTCAACCTCCAAGTCTTTTCGCAAGGCTTTCTTGCAAACCTTCAAGTTGCTCCTACCTTGGAAGATCAAATCCGTGAGGCCCAACTAAGTGATGCTATGGTGCAGAAAGTGAAGCATGGTATTTCTAAGGGTACTCCCAAGTACAAGTGCTATCGCGTTGATGAGAAAGACACCTTGTTCTTTGAGGACAGGATCGTGGTTCCCAAAGGTGATCTCAGGAAGCTCATAATGAACGAAGCACATGACTCCCTCGTCTCGATACATCCAGGAAGTTCCAAGATGTATCATGACCTCAAGCAATCATATTGGTGGACTCACATGAAAAGGGAGATTGCCCAATTCGTGAATGAATCTCATGTCTGCAGAAGAGTGAAGGCAGAGCATCAACGTCCAGCCAGACTCCTTCAACCTCTACCTATTCTCGAGTGGAAATTCGATCACATTGAGATGGATTTCGTCACTGGTTTTTTCAAGTCCAAGAAAGGAAATGATGCTATCTTTGTGGTGATTGACAAGCTAACTAAAGTGGCTCATTTTCTTCCAGTCAAATAATCCATCAACGCAGCTCAGCTGGCAGAGCTGTACACCTCCATAATTGTTTCTTTGCATGGCATTCCTCAAGTGATCTCCTCAGACTGTGGAAGCTTGTTCACTTCCAAGTTCTGGGATTCTTTTCAGTCAGCCATGGGCACAAAGATTCTCTTCAGCACTGCGTTTCACCCTCAGACTAGTGGTCAAGTCGAAAGAGTGAACCAGATCTTCGAAGATATGCTAAGAGCTTGTGTCATATCTGTAATGCCCAGGATGGGACTATACCTCCTACGTGTCGAGGCACGACTTAAAGGTATAAGCCCATCCTAGAATGATCTCAAGTTTGGTATCTTTGCACGACTCATGTAAAAGAGGGATTAAATTGCAAAAGGAAAATAGTTGGCTTACACTCGCCACTTCACACAATACATTACATAAGCAAGACATCATTCAAAACATCACAACCCGACTACGGGTGAAGATCCAAAGAAAGATACCAAAACAACATAAAGCCACAGGTCAGGATCGAATCCTAGTAGAAGAACCACTACTGATCGACGAAACATCACAAGCAAACGGTCACACTCTTCATCGAGCTCCCGGTGAAGAACTGAACCAACTCCGGCATCAAACTCGGCTGAACCTGCATCTGGTGTGGTGAAGTAACCGTGAGCCACAGAGGACTCAGCAATCCCGTTCCCGGGTAACACGACTATTTAAGCCTTGGGTGTGGACAAGGCTGAAGAAAGAAATAAGAGGTGAAGGAACAAACAAGAGTCTGCAGCAGCAACTAGCACTAACTTACGCAAAAGAGAGCGAGAAGAGAAGTGCATCGGTCGAAAGATGATCACGAAGTGATCCTAACTAAAGCCGGTCAAACATAACCCCACCGTGTTCAACTCCCGAATCCCTATTCGGAAATTGACAGCCACGGTACACACGCTGGTAGTGTATTGAAACATTGTGTCAAGTTATCTACAACTGGAATTAACAAGCTCCCATCTGCCACATAACCGCGGGCACGGCTTTCGAAAGTTCAAACCCTGCAGGGGTGTTCCAACTTGGCCCATTACAAGCCCACGATCCGCGAAGTCGCAACTCCATAGGTGGGAAGACCCGAGTATTCTCGGAATCCCGTGCTCAAGTTAAACCGAACTAAGGTAAGGCTAATCCAGCAAATCCTCCCGGCGTGTCGACACCCTGATAGTAGCCGTGCGTATCTAGGTCTCAGGACACGACCGGATGGGCGATCCCACAGGTTTTTACCAAACCTTGAGTTTCCTCGAGGTGGCCCCGCGTAACCCCCAGTTTGGACCAACACTCATGTGGAGCACTGGCCCGGGTTGTTGATTAAGAAAAAGGGTTTATAACTCCCTATGCAAGTTTAGTTTGTTATTAGGCAAATAGTACCAATGTTGGGACTTGCTGGAAAAGACTTAGCACTTAGCGGTTTATCAAGGGGGTCCCATACACCCCAACCGTGTTAGGAACGCATAATCAAGGAACATAACACCGGCTTATACGGATCCTAACGGCATGAGTGGAACAAATCACCAAGCAAAAGGCTTAGCCTTCCACCCTTGCCAATATATAGATGATTTCAATTAAAGCATTTATATAGTGTGATATAACCCAACCAAACTTCATCATGAAGCAAGCATCTTCACTTCACCTGCAACTAGCAACGCTATAAGAAGGGCTGAGCGAAGCGTACTTAGCCAAGCAACGGTTTGCATAGGTAGGTTGGTTAAACATGGCAGTTGGTTACAAGTAGGAGGCTGACAAGAAGAACATGGGCATCGAGGCAAAACTATAGATCGAGACTACTAGCAAGAGGCAAAAATAGTAATGGTATCCGAGTTCGGTCATCTTGCCTGGGATTCCACAAGGGAGAAGAACGGGTCCAAGAAGCAGACGGAGCAACAGACGAGCGGATCCTCACAACTCCGGAACGAAACCGAAGCTAACAAGAGAAGCAACCGGAAAGAAGCAAACAACACGGTAAACACACAATCATCAACATGGCATACGATGCACATCCAAGGATGATGCATGTCCGGTTTAATTATGCAAGGCATGGCAAAGTGCACAAACAACACTACAAGTTAAGTGGAGATCAATATGCAACGAGTTGCATATTGACGAAACACCACATTAATTATTTAGTTGACTCCCGTTATTTACAAGACAAGATTAAATGTTTTTAACATGGCAAGAGGTGAAGCATAAAGAAACTACACTATTTAGGCATTTTAAATGAGGCCGGAAATAACAACAACATATCCGGAAAATCCCCATGAGCATGTTTAATAATTATAAAGCAACAACAATTCACACATATTAATGTGTTAACATGATGCGGATGACATGATCAAGTTTATGCAAGTTTTTGTTAAAGGTTGACAATTAACAAGATATGAAGCATTGTCACCGTGGTGGAATGAAAGGGTGCCACGGCAACGATCCGAAAGGAGGCAAAGGCATCATATCGGTACCGGTAACTCGGTGAGGGACCGGTGCAAAACAAAAGGTGGAGTGAACGAGTTGAACAAGATGAAAGAGGTGGGTTGATCCCGTCACCGGGTTCCCACGAGTCGGTGACGAGGCAACCGAGGAACATGACAAACGGGCGAAACGGCACGGAGCACACACGGGAGACATTTCATACAACACAACAAGCATCCACGGGGTCGTCTCGGGTTATACCTTCGAAGCGTTCTCTCTCGAAGTGGTTCGAGATCGTCGAGGAAGAAGGCGTAGTAGAGGGAAGTAGTCGTTCTCGCAACTCGTAGTGGAAGTAGTGGTTCACGTCATCGTGTCGTGGTACTTGGCGAATTCCTCGTTTCCGGGCGACGGTAGTGGTACATGCCGTAGAGGGAAGTAGGTACACGGGCGATGGTAGACGTTCACGTTCCGTAGTTGTACTCGGCGAAGGTAGTTGTACATGTCATTTGTCGCCGTGTAGTCGTACTTGACGGGTCGTCGGCGACTCGAAGGGGTACACGGGTCTTCATTCTCGTACACGGTTCTCCTGTCAAAACTCAGTACCAGGCAACAAATAAAAGAAAACAACAACGGCAGCACGGCGAGGCAGGGGCCGCGGGAGGTGACACGGCCCGGGGCGGAGGGGCTCTGCCGTGAGGCGAAGCGAGGCGCCCGGCGCTCGTCTTCTGGAGGTCCTGGCGCGGACGGAGGAACGCTGGAGTCGCGGAGGAGGGAGCCTCGGAGCTGCTGGTGAAGGGCCGCACGGGGAAGGCCCTGGCCGGCGTCGGGGAGATGGGGCGCTGGAGGACGGGGCCGCGGCGCTGCCTTGACTCGCCGGTCGAAGCGGCGGCGGGGCGCGGAGCCGAGGAGAGGGACGGAGAGGCGCGAGGTGCCGGCGTCACTGGGGCAGACCGAAGGGAGATGGAGCGGGACGCAGGGTTCCTGCATCGGGGCGGCGCCGCGGTGGCCTCCGGTGGCGCTCGCTGGACGATGAAGGAGGCCAGGGACGGCTCGAGGGGAAGCAGAGCGGCGAGGCGCTGGCAAGAGGAGGGCCCCTGGCCGGTCGAGCGGGGAGATCGGCCGCGCTGGCTCTGGCCGGGCGCTCGGGCGAGGGGAAAAGGGAGAGGGCTCGGGGACGAGCGGACAGGAGATCGAAGGAGAGGGAGATCGAGGGAAACGGGGAAGAGGGTGAGCGAGCGATGGGATGCGCACAGGGTGCGGGGTCGAGGGTTCGACCTCCTGGCGGCGGCTTGCGGGAAGAGTGAGCGGACGAGGGGTGAGGGCTAGGGTTCGGTGGTAGCCGGGCCTTGGGCCAAAGTGGCCTTGGGCCTAGAGGAGGGACCCAAGCGGGGCTGGTGAGGGGAAGAGGAGGCCCAAGAGGCTGGCTGCCTCTGTTTTTAACTCTTAGACAGAAAAAAACAAAAAGGAGAGAGCCAAAATAAAAGAAAAGAGTCAACGAAAAGAATAAAATGATGGACATTTTTGTAAGGCTTTACGGATTAATTCCAACCTTACAAAATAGTTCCAACAAAAAGGGAAGTGCAAAACTAAAACATTTAGCTTGCAATAAAAGGAGTTTAGATAAATGGAGGAGCCTCGAAACAACGGAAAGAATTAAGACAAGGTTTAGAAGTAGCAACTCGAAGTGGAATAAACATGGGGAATTTGCAAGTGTGTTGGGGTAATTCCAAAGAATGGAATAATTAAAATATAGCTCCCTAGTATTGAGAGGCTTTTATATGTTATAAAGAGAAGTCACCTTCCCTCGATTTAAATGGACCGAAGGTCCACACGGTTTATTTAGGTTGAGATGCAAAGATTAATGAGATGATGGCATGATGCATGATGCAATGCAAAAAATAAATAACACAAGCAAAAGAAACACACGGGCAACCCGGAACATCTGGAATCTTCGGGACTCTTCTGGAATCTTCTGGGACGTCGGTCCCGGGCGTCACAACTCTCCCACACTAACAGAGGATCTCGACCCGAGATCCTAGAGATATCACCGGGTAAAAACGGAAGAGGAAGAGGTAAAACAAAGTTGCTTCTTTGACAGACGAGTGAAACCAAAGAACCTTGAGAGGTTGAACAAGTCGAAAGAAAGAATGCCACGAAGATGAACGAAGATGAAAAACTCCGTTAGAAAAGAGGAACAAGGAACATAACAAGAACCTTGTAGGTTGAAAGACATGAACAAGAGCTCACGGATGACAAAAGAATATGAAACTGCAACGGTATAGCCAAGGAAAAAGAACGACAGAATTTGGGCAGCACTCCGTCTGAAAATGGAAGGAATTGAACATGAACTTGAGAAGATGGAGTGATACTTGATGAAAACAACAACATATTGCCTCCGAAACAATTAAAAGAATGGCACAAGGGGTAAGAAAGACTCAGACAACACTCCGGTTGAAAAGACAGGCAAAACTAGATAAGATGAGAGAACTTGAATGAAGAATACAACACTCCGGTTAAAAGGACAAGCAAGGAAAACTATGATCTCGATATGACAAGATGATGGTCAAAGAGATGAACATCACAAAACCTCCGGAACGAAAGGATAGCATATAAGATCCTTGGGAAGAAAGAACGGAGAAGAAAATGACAACTTCTCTCAAAATTGAATTAGGAAATCCTCCTTACAAAGAAGGGTTGGATAGAGTTGTTGGAAATTCAACAACGAGAAGGATAAGCTTGATGTGGGCATATGGAAAACATCTCCAAATTAAGAGGTGATAACCAGCCACTAACGAAAACAATTGATTTGATTGAGATCAACAAGGAGACGATAAACTTATTTCACCGGAAGGATAAATGAAGAACTTGGGTCATTATAAGCACCATAATATCAACAATCCTTAGTGAAAGCTTTTAGGTGAAATATAACCCAAGATAACTCCAATGAATAAATTAAAGGGTTGAAAAGATCTCCTGAACAAGGAAAAATGATGGTTTTAAATATCTCATTCTTGACAACTTGTGAATCATGAAACATGAAGAAAATTGTCAAAAATGGCATACCACCATCTGAAAAGATAAGGTAGAAAGGATTGCAATTGGAAAGCATGAAGAAGAATGCTTGAGCTCCAACAAGAATCTTGATGAAGACTTCAAGGATGAATTAAAACATGATGAACCACCATGAAGAACTCCGGTAATGAAAGCATGAGAAGTGAAAGATGAAAAGAATAAGATTCAAGGCCTGCAATGAATTAGATGGAGGTTTGAAACGATATAATTAAATAACTTGGAACTCCGGAAAAACAGGATGAAGAATTTAGAACTGAGAATATGATATGATGAACAAGCTCCAGACAAAAGAATTAAACACTTGGAAGGAACAAGAATAAGAATTAAGTTGTGAGTATCCTTCACCAATTTAAATTGATGACAACCAAAGGATTTGGCATACCACTTATTCTCGTTGCAAAGAATTAAAGAGAGATCTCTCACAAGCTTGGATAAATCTTCAACAAAGCACCGGTAGGATTATGGAAAGAACAAGTGAATTAAAACGATAAGAACGGAAGGGTAACCTTGAATGAACCACCGTAAAGATATGGAGACGAACGAAGAGACATCAATGAAGAATATTTGAAGAACGAAGTTGAAAACTGAGAACGAAGAAATATTCTGAAATGATGACCTTCGGAGGATCACAAAGAAAAGAATTCAAGAATTGCTCTGAAGGGGCATGAAAACAATTCCCACAATCGAAAACAATTATGAGGATGGCATGAAGCTAGAACCACAACTCTTGAGAGAACGGGCCAAGATTAAGAGAAACACTTCTCCGATCTTCAAAATCTGAGAAGACGATGAGATACACCACCATGAATTGTATAGGCACTCCGTAATGAAGATTTAAAAGGTTGAATCAATGATGAACAAGAATTGAAAACGATCTTGGAGAAGGCATGTGACTGATGGGATTCATTCTTACGTCACACTTTGAAAATAATTCTCCGGAAAAAGAAGAGTCAGGTAAGATCCTGGGAAAAGACCTGTGGGTTAGGGCCCACTCAAAGAAACACCGTTGGAAAAGATTGCTTAAGAGATATTGCACCGGTTGAATTAAATGGCTTGGATGAGATATCAATCTAAAAAAAATCAAAATAGTTTGAACGGATTAAGAGTGAAATTATGAATCTTCAGCACTCCGGATATGAATAGCAAGAGGAGAATGATTAATTGGTGCACCGGAATAAGAAAGCATTGTGAAAAGAGGAAAATGATAAGATCAACACCGAAATCTTGAATTACATCCACCGGCAGAATCTGAGAACAAAAGAATGATGAACTTGAAGCTCTTGAGCATCTTCACGATAAATCACCGGATAAGACATTGAAGGAAATGAATGAAGAACCATCACATGAATAAAATGGATACTTCATTAAGAATTCTGGCTCCAAGAAAAGAAGGGAGGGAGGGTGGGCAAAACAAAGACGACTTGAGATGAATGAAACAGACAAATCGTCAGATTTCTCAACGACGTCCGTATGGAATAACTTGAAGAGAAGGCACACCGGTTGAAAAGAATAACATGAAGATCTTGATGGTCAAGAAGGACTAGCACTCCCATAGAAATATGAGAATACCGATTAAGAAAGGTATGGAATCAACATTTGACATCGAAGCAACTCGAATACCAGAATCAAAACAAGAACAAAGGATAGATATGTTGCAGCATCATCTTCACAATATCATTCGAACAGAGGATTGAACGAATGAATTCTGCAGGAACATCAACTCGTCGAGAAGCCACTTGGAGAATAAAAGGTAAATAAAAAAGAACAAGGATCAGATAGAACAAATACAAGATAGAAGTTTCGTCCGACATCTTCGTGCTGAAAGCTCATGGAACGTGTTACAAAAGGGTTTTGCAATCCCCGGATCAGCATAGCCAAGGACCCTTTAAGATGCAACTCCCGATCAGAACAAGTCCATAAAACCACTTCACTCAATGTAGAACCCCGAACTTCATATCGAGCATCCGTTGGAAGAATACCTAGAACTACTAGATGAACCCACCTATAGATTTCCGAAAGTTTCCAGTTATGCAATCAGGTGTTGGGGATACACGGGAAGCACCGCGCAATCAACTCTAAACCTACATCCAGGTGTATCCATCCTTCAACACATAACCAGTCTTTCTCGGAAACTGTGTACCTCGGACCTTCGAAAAGCATCCACTATAACAAGCTATGGCAATACTCTCGAACTACCTCCCCAGTACTGGGTGATGTCGGGGTTATCTTGCCACTGGCCGTATAGGGGAGATTTTCGATGTCGGCCGTCTTAAGTATTTAGTACTGTCACGATATGCTTGTTACAATGATACCCCGAAGCTCAACTCCTCGGTAACAGGAGGCATCGAGAACAATATCCTTGTCAGAAGAACATCGAAACAATCCCAGAATACTCGCGGGATTCCTAAAAAAAAATTTGTGCAAATTTTGAAGATAGGAGAGACAAGAGTAGACGTCAGGAGTCCTCACCAGAGAGAAAGGGGATGAGAAGCAAAGAAATCCTACTCTCCGATATAATATAGGACTCAAAAAGTTTTTCAGTGTGTGCCTAGACTCAACCGTCAACGATTCGATCAAACAGTGGGGGCTTCTAGGTCGGAGAAGGCTCTGAATACCAACTTGTAATGCCGAGGATGGGACTATACCTCCTACGTGTCGAGGCACGACTTAAAGGTATAAGCCCATCCTAGAATGATCTCAAGTTTGGTATCTTTGCACGACTCATGTAAAAGAGGGATTAAATTGCAAAAGGAAAATAGTTGGCTTACACTCGCCACTTCACACAATACATTACATAAGCAAGACATCATTCAAAACATCACAACCCGACTACGGGTGAAGATCCAAAGAAAGATACCAAAACAACATAAAGCCACAGGTCAGGATCGAATCCTAGTAGAAGAACCACTACTGATCGACGAAACATCACAAGCAAACGGTCACACTCTTCATCGAGCTCCCGGTGAAGAACTGAACCAACTCCGGCATCAAACTCGGCTGAACCTGCATCTGGTGTGGTGAAGTAACCGTGAGCCACAGAGGACTCAGCAATCCCGTTCCCGGGTAACACGACTATTTAAGCCTTGGGTGTGGACAAGGCTGAAGAAAGAAATAAGAGGTGAAGGAACAAACAAGAGTCTGCAGCAGCAACTAGCACTAACTTACGCAAAAGGGAGCGAGAAGAGAAGTGCATCGGTTGAAAGATGATCACGAAGTGATCCTAACTAAAGCCGGTCAAACATAACCCCACCGTGTTCAACTCCCGAATCCCTATTCGGAAATTGACAGTCACGGTACACACGCTGGTAGTGTATTGAAACATTGTGTCAAGTTATCTACAACTGGAATTAACAAGCTCCCATCTGCCACATAACCGCGGGCACGGCTTTCGAAAGTTCAAACCCTGCAGGGGTGTTCCAACTTGGCCCATTACAAGCCCACGATCCGCGAAGTCGCAACTCCATAGGTGGGAAGACCCGAGTATTCTCGGAATCCCGTGCTCAAGTTAAACCGAACTAAGGTAAGGCTAATCCAGCAAATCCTCCCGGCGTGTCGACACCCTGATAGTAGCCGCGCGTATCTAGGTCTCAGGACACGACCGGATGGGCGATTCCACAGGTTTTTACCAAACCTTGAGTTTCCTCGAGGTGGCCCCGCGTAACCCCCAGTTTGGACCAACACTCATGTGGAGCACTGGCCCGGGTTGTTGATTAAGAAAAAGGGTTTATAACTCCCTATGCAAGTTTAGTTTGTTATTAGTCAAATAGTACCAATGTTGGGACTTGCTGGAAAAGACTTAGCACTTAGCGGTTTATCAAGGGGGTCCCATACACCCCAACCGTGTTAGGAACGCATAATCAAGGAACATAACACCGGCTTATACGGATCCTAACGGCATGAGTGGAACAAATCACCAAGCAAAAGGCTTAGCCTTCCACCCTTGCCAATATATAGATGATTTCAATTAAAGCATTTATATAGTGTGATATAACCCAACCAAACTTCATCATGAAGCAAGCATCTTCACTTCACCTGCAACTAGCAACGCTATAAGAAGGGTTGAGCGAAGCGTACTTAGCCAAGCAACGGTTTGCATAGGTAGGTTGGTTAAACATGGCAGTTGGTTACAAGTAGGAGGCTGACAAGAAGAACATGGGCATCGAGGCAAAAATATAGATCGAGACTACTAGCAAGAGGCAAAAATAGTAATGGTATCCGGGTTCGGTCATCTTGCCTGGGATTCCACAAGGGAGAAGAACGGGTCCAAGAAGCAGACGGAGCAACAGACGAGCGGATCCTCACAACTCCGGAACGAAACCGAAGCTAACAAGAGAAGCAACCGGAAAGAAGCAAACAACACGGTAAACACACAATCATCAACATGGCATACGATGCACATCCAAGTATGATGCATGTCCGGTTTAATTATGCAAGGCATGGCAAAGTGCACAAACAACACTACAAGTTAAGTGGAGATCAATATGCAACGAGTTGCATATTGACGAAACACCACATTAATTATTTAGTTGACTCCCGTTATTTACAAGACAAGATTAAATGTTTTTAACATGGCAAGAGGTGAAGCATAAAGAAACTACACTATTTAGGCATTTTAAATGAGGCCGGAAATAACAACAACATATCCGGAAAATCCCCATGAGCATGTTTAATAATTATAAAGCAACAACAATTCACACATATTAATGTGTTAACATGATGCGGATGACATGATCAAGTTTATGCAAGTTTTTGTTAAAGGTTGACAATTAACAAGATATGAAGCATTGTCACCGTGGTGGAATGAAAGGGTGCCACGGCAACGATCCGAAAGGAGGCAAAGGCATCATATCGGTACCGGTAACTCGGTGAGGGACCGGTGCAAAACAAAAGGTGGAGTGAACGAGTTGAACAAGATGAAAGAGGTGGGTTGATCCCGTCACCGGGTTCCCACGAGTCGATGACGAGGCAACCGAGGAACATGACAAACGGGCGAAACGGCACGGAGCACACACGGGAGACATTTCATACAACACAACAAACATCCACGGGGTCGTCTCGGGTTATACCTTCGAAGCGTTCTCTCTCGAAGTGGTTCGAGATCGTCGAGGAAGAAGGCGTAGTAGAGGGAAGTAGTCGTTCTCGCAACTCGTAGTGGAAGTAGTGGTTCACGTCATCGTGTCGTGGTACTTGGCGAATTCCTCGTTTCCGGGCGACGGTAGTGGTACATGCCGTAGAGGGAAGTAGGTACACGGGCGACGGTAGACGTTCACGTTCCGTAGTTGTACTCGGCGAAGGTAGTTGTACATGTCATTTGTCGCCGTGTAGTCGTACTTGACGGGTCGTCGGCGACTCGAAGGGGTACACGGGTCTTCGTTCTCGTACACGGTTCTCCTGTCAAAACTCAGTACCAGGCAACAAATAAAAGAAAACAACAACGGCAGCACGGCGAGGCAGGGGCCGCGGGAGGTGACACGGCCCGGGGCGGAGGGGCTCTGCCGCGAGGCGAAGCGAGGCGCCCGGCGCTCGTCTTCTGGAGGTCCTGGCGCGGACGGAGGAACGCTGGAGTCGCGGAGGAGGGAGCCTCGGAGCTGCTGGTGAAGGGCCGCACGGGGAAGGCCCTGGCCGGCGTCGGGGAGATGGGGCGCTGGAGGACGGGGCCGCGGCGCTGCCTTGACTCGCCGGTCGAAGCGGCAGCGGGGCGCGGAGCCGAGGAGAGGGACGGAGAGGCGCGAGGTGCCGGCGTCACTGGGGCAGACCGAAGGGAGATGGAGCGGGACGCAGGGTTCCTGCATCGGGGCGGCGCCGCGGTGGCCTCCGGTGGCGCTCGCTGGACGATGAAGGAGGCCAGGGACGGCTCGAGGGGAAGCAGAGCGGCGAGGCGCTGGCAAGAGGAGGGCCCCTGGCCGGTCGAGCGGGGAGATCGGTCGCGCTGGCTCTGGCCGGGCGCTCGGGCGAGGGGAAAAGGGAGAGGGCTCGGGGACGAGCGGACAGGAGATCGAAGGAGAGGGAGATCGAGGGAAACGGGGAAGAGGGTGAGCGAGCGATGGGATGCGCACAGGGTGCGGGGTCGAGGGTTCGACCTCCTGGCGGCGGCTTGCGGGAAGAGTGAGCGGGCGAGGGGTGAGGGCTAGGGTTCGGTGGTAGCCGGGCCTTGGGCCAAAGTGGCCTTGGGCCTAGAGGAGGGACCCAAGCGGGGCTGGTGAGGGGAAGAGGAGGCCCAAGAGGCTGGCTGCCTCTGTTTTTAACTCTTAGACAGAAAAAAACAAAAAGGAGAGAGCCAAAATAAAAGAAAAGAGTCAACGAAAAGAATAAAATGATGGACATTTTTGTAAGGCTTTACGGATTAATTCCAACCTTACAAAATAGTTCCAACAAAAAGGGAAGTGCAAAACTAAAACATTTAGCTTGCAATAAAAGGAGTTTAGATAAATGGAGGAGCCTCAAAACAACGGAAAGAATTAAGACAAGGTTTAGAAGTAGCAACTCGAAGTGGAATAAACATGGGGAATTTGCAAGTGTGTTGGGGTAATTCCAAAGAATGGAATAATTAAAATATAGCTCCCTAGTATTGAGAGGCTTTTATATGTTATAAAGAGAAGTCACCTTCCCTCGATTTAAATGGACCGAAGGTCCACACGGTTTATTTAGGTTGAGATGCAAAGATTAATGAGATGATGGCATGATGCATGATGCAATGCAAAAAATAAATAACACAAGCAAAAGAAACACACGGGCAACCCGGAACATCTGGAATCTTCGGGACTCTTCTGGAATCTTCTGGGACGTCGGTCTCGGGCGTCACAATATCCTTCGGTATGAAATGGGAAGATTGCCTTCCATTTGCCGAATTCTCCTACAACAACAACTTCCAAGCAAGTGCCGACAAAGCTCCTTTTGAAATCCTCTATGGCAAAAAGTGTCGTACCCCTCTCAACTGGTCCGAGACTGGTGAATGTCAACTCCTTGGAAATGATTTGATCTCAGAGGCCGAAGAAATGTGCAAAGTCATACGTGAGAATCTCAACGCCGCGCAAACGCGTCAAAAGAGCTACTATGACGGCAAGCATCGTGACTTGGCTTTCGACATTGGAGATCATGTCTATCTCCGTGTTTCTCCCATGAAGGGCACTCAGAGGTTTGGCATCAAGGGAAAGCTTGCTCCAAGATACGTGGGCCCTTTCAAGATTCTTGGCAAGAGAGGCGATCCAGCGTACCAACTTGAGCTTCCCTCCAACTTTGTAAATGTGCATGATGTGTTTCACGTGTCTCAACTCCGCAAGTGCTTCAAGATGACGCACCATTCCGTTCGAAGAGATTGATCTTCAACAAGACTTGTCTTATCGTGAGCACCCCGTTGCTATTCTTGAAGAAGCTGAGCACAAGACCCGCAACAAGTCCATCAAATTCTTGAAACTGAAGTGGTCACACCATACCGACCGAGAAGCTACGTGGGAACGAGAAGTCATCTTTGTTCCGAGTATCCCTCCTTCTTTCAGTCCTAGATCTCGGGACGAGATCTTTTTGTAGTGGAGGAGAGTTTGTAACACCCCATATGTGATACCTTCCATATATGGCAATAAAGCTTTCATCATTTTGATCCTTGTCCTTTCCTTGGGGGTTCTTGTCAATTATGCATTATTTTGTTATTGCGTTGTCATTTTATTTTTTCTTATGCACCCACGCATTGCTTCATCATCATCACGACATCATGTTCATCTTAGCATTCTTATACTTGCATTTGTGATGATCCTTGTCCTTGCATGCCAAGTTAGTGCATCTTGTTTGCATGTTGGTGGTGATAGAGACCTTGGCCATGCTAAACCCTAAATCCCCCTTCTTCCTCTTCTAGCACCTCTTCTCCTTCCTTCTTTTTCTTTCCTTTCTTTAATCAATTTTGCAAGTGACTTAGCCTTTTCTTTTAATGTTCATCTCCTCCCCACATCTAAGTTTCATTGTCATGAGTCACATTGCAAAGCCTTGCCTCATTTTGAAGTGATTTGGTTAGGTTCAAAAATGACAGAAGTTTGAACCATATTCAAACTTATTTTATTTTTCTACCTCTAAAAATGCCCTTGTCATTTTTATAAAATAGGGCATAAATCCAGGAGCATGGGGATATGTTATTTATCTCCTAATCCCTTTTCCTTGAGCCTGTACTTTTTCTTTATTTGTTGTCTGAGGAAAATGGCAAAAGAAAAAGAATATGAGGCAGCGGCAGCAGTAGCCCAGCAGCCGCAACAAGGCCTAGCAACCAGGCCGCGGCCCAGCCAGCTCCTCCACGCGTGCAACCCGCCAGCGCGCAGTCGCGCCGTCTCTCTCCCATGCGCCCGGGCCCGCATGTCAGTGTCTCCCCCTCGACGCTCACCTGCCGCCCCAGTCGTTCCGTCTCCCTCCTCTGCCTTTAGAGCGAGATGCCGTGAGCTCGACCTCACGGACGTCGAGGCCAGCCCGTCGCCGCACCCCCATTTTTAAAGCCGCAGCGCCTCCTCTAGGGTTCCTCCTTCACCGCCTCCTCCAAGGGGATCTTCCCCTTCCCTACTTCTCCTTCCCCACGAGCCCCCGAGCGAAACTGAGAGCGCATTGCCGTTGCCGCCGTCCTTCGGTCACCTCCAGCCGCCACCGTCGAGTCCTATGGCTTTCCCTTCGTCCCGGTCGTCCTCTGCTTCCACAACGGAGTCGAGGAGATCGCCAAGACCCGTGCCAGCTTCCTCCTCTGCTTCCAACGTTGCCTCGGTCAGAGATCGCGCCGGAGTTCAGAGCTCGCCTGCGTCGCCGTAGCCTCGTCGTCGTCTTCTTCTTCTTGTCGCAGGTATAGGAGGTATACCCAGCTCCCCTCCTGCTCCTTCTCGTCGTCCTTAGCGCGCTAGCAGCGTTGCCAGATCCATGTCTGTCCCGCGCTCCCCGTGCTCCGGCGGCTCTGTGAAACTTCAGAGAGAACCTGCCGTGTCGTGCACGCCCGCACCTGTTGCTCGCGCTCACCGCACCCGCTGCACGCTCACGCTCGCGCCTGACCGCGCTCACGCATGCGCACCCGCCGCTCCCACCTCAGCGCCTCTGGACCCACGTGTCAGTGGCTGCGGCTAGATCCAGCCTGGGTCAGTTTGACCTTTTCTTTTGTTTTTCTTTTCTATTTTGTTTTTCTTTTTGTTTTTCTGCTTCATCTGTGCATATTTAATATCTTTAAAAATATGCATCTGTTCAAAATAAGTTATATATGAAAACTGCTAGTTTTTCATGTAGAATATTAATATGTTGTTTGTCACCATCTTTAAAACATTTAAGATGTTGTTTGAATTACTTTGTGTTTAAAATATGCTCAAACTTGTAAAAAATCATAACTAAATATCTACAACTCCAATTTTAACAAACTTTATATGTTTGTGGGGTGGAAAAATGTGTAGACTAATGTGGTGATGTTACTTTGCATGTTTAAAAACTTTAAAATATGACTATCTCAGTTTTGTCCCAAATGTATTTATATGAATATGGGAGTTTCCGGAAATTATTGTTTGTTCTTTCCGGCCCAGTTAAATTGCTAGCATGTTGCTGTTAGTCCTAGATGCACCCCTTGCCATGTTAAACACCTTTTAAAAATTGTTGGGTGCTTGTATAAATAGTCTACATAACCACGTGTGGCCATGTTAGACTGGTTTCCTTTTGCTTGTGTTCATACATGTGTGTGATGTTGTTATTGCCATGATGCTTGTGCACTCTTCTTGTTCCTAGGAGTTGCACCATATCTTTGTCCATATGCATCATATTCATGCATCATGTGGTTGAGCACTGCATAATGATCGATCGTTGTTCCGGTGTTTGCGTTGTTGTGTTGGTTAGAGCCCGGTGACGATTCTGAGTTCGAGGTTCCTTTCGAGGCTGAGTTTGAGGAGCAAGGTTACGATCCCTCCGTGGAATCAACGGGCACGATGACCATTCCCAGATATCACTCCTACCTTTGCCTATGCTAGATGTCTCGTTCTTTAGTTATTACCTCGATGCCTATTCCTGTTTGTCAGCCCTCCTATTGTTGCCATGAAACTCTCTAACCACCTTCCTAGAAAACCATTGTTTGGCTAAGTACGCATCGCTCAGCCCCTCTTATAGTGTTGTTAGTTGCAGGTGAAGTTTTGAAGATTTTGCTCCATGATGAAGTTGTTATTGGGATAACACAATATAATACCCATTAAAACTAATTCACCTATATATTGGTAATGGGGGGGAAGGCTAAGCCTTTCTGCTTGGTGTTTTGTTCCACTCATGCCACCTTAGGAACCGATAAACTGGTGTTATGTTCCTTGATTTTGCGTTCCTAACACGGTTGGGGTTTATGGGCCCCCTTGATAATTTGCTCTGTTTAAAGTTTTTCCAGCAAGGCCCAACATTGGTTTTACATTTGCCTAATAACTAAAACTTGCATAGGGCATTGCAAACCCGAGTTCGTAATTAACAACCTGGGCCAGTGCTCCACATGAGTGTTGGTCTAAACTGGGCGGACTGCAGGGCCACCTTGGGGAAACCCAAGGTCTGGTATTTTCGTGTAGGCTGACCTATCCAGTCGTGGCCTAAGACGAGATACACGCGACTACTATCAGGGTGTCGGCACGTCGGGAGGTCTTGCTGGATTAGTTTTAACTTTGTCGATATATCTTGAGCACGGGATTCCGAGAATACTCGGGTCTTCCCACTTTGGAGTTGCGACTCCGGGGATCGTGAGCTTGTGATGGACTAAGTTGGGACACCCCTGCGGGGTTTGATCTTTCGAAAGCCGTGCCCGCGGTTATGTGGCAGATGGGAATTTGTTAATATCTGGTTGTAGATAACTTGACTCCTTATTCATGAATACACTACCTACGTGAGTAAACGTGATGGTCTCTTTCCGAAGGGCCTCAGGAAGTGAACACGGTGGGGTTATGTTTGATCGTGACTAGCTAGGATCACTTCTTGATCAACTTGTCGATCGTTGGCACTTGTTCTCTTCTCTCTATAAACTCGTAAGATAGTGCTTAGTGCTTGCTGCAACCCTTGTTTATAGCCTTTCCACACCTTAGGCTTTGGTAGTTTTGATACCCGGGAACGGGATTGCTGAGTCCTCTGTGGCTCACAGATTCAACACACACCAGATGCAGGTATTGTTGAGAACTATGCAGGAGATGGTCAGAACTTCACTTGGAGTTCGATGAAGAGCGTGGACGTTACTATGTGTCTTATCCCGACGATTAGTAGTGGTTCTTACTAGGAGGATCCGGGCTTGTGTTATTTATGGTATCTTTCTCGTTTGGATTTCGTCCGTAGTCGGACCCTGATGTCCTTTGGATGATGAATGTTATTGTATTTCATTGTGTGACGTGCCGAGTGTAAGACAACTATCATTTTACTTATTCATCCCTGAATTTACATGAGTTGTGCAAAGATGCCATACTTGAGATCATTCTAGTATGCGTTTATGTCCTTAAGTCGTGCCTCGACATGTGGAGGACATAGCCGCATACTGGGCATTACATGGGCCCCCTCTGGCTCCCCTGATGCCCTCCTTCCTCCTATATATATCCATGTACCCCCAAAACATCGAGGCAACAGAGAAAACCCTAATTCCACCGCCGCAACCTTCTGTTCCTGTGAGATTCCATCTTGGGGCCTGTTCCGGAGGTTCGCCGAAGGGGGGATCGATCACGGAGTGCTTCTACATCAACACCATAGCCTAAACAATGAGTTGTGAGTAGTTTACCACAGACCTTCGGGTCCATAGTTATTAGCTAAATGGCTTCTTCTCTCTTTTTGGATCTCAATACAGAGTTCTCCTCGATCTTCGAGGAGATCTATTCGATGTAATCTTTTTGCAATGGGAGATCCGATGAATTGTGGGTTTATGATCAAGATTATCTATGAACAATATTTGATTCTTTTCTAAAATCTTTTATGTATGATTATAATATCCTTGCAAGTCTCTTCAAATTATTGGTTTCGTTTGGCCTACTAGATCTATAGTTCTTGCAATGGGAGAAGTGCTTGGCTTTGGGTTCAATCTTGCGGTGTCCTTTCCCAGTGACAGCAGGGGCAGAAGGGCACGTATTGTATTGTTGCCATCGAGGATAAAAATATGGGGTTTATATCATATTGCTTGAGTTTATCCATCTACATCATGTCATCTTGCTTAAAGCATTACTCTGTTCTTATGAACTTAATACTCTAGATGCATGATGGATAGTGGTCGATGTGTGGAGTAATAGTAGTAGATGCAGAATCGTTTCGGTCTACTTGTTACGGACGTGATGCCTATATATAATGATCATGCCTAGTTATTCTCATAACTATGCGTTTTTCTATCAATTGCTCGACAGTAATTTGTTCACCCACCATAGAATTATGCTTTCATGAGAGAAGCCACTAGTGAAACCTATGGCCCCCGAGTCTATCTTTATCATATTACTTTCCCTTCAATTTCTATTGATGTGGCTTATTTGCTTTATTCACTTTCTGTTCTTATACCAAAAATACCAAAAATATTATACTATCCTATCTATCAGATCTCACTTTCGTGAATGACCGTAAAGGGATTGACAACCCCTTATCGCGTTGGCTGCGAAGTTCTTATTTGTTTGTGCAGGTGCGAGGGACTCGCGCATGGTCTCCTACTGGATTGATACCTTGGTTCTCAAAAACTGAGGGAAATACTTACGCTACTGTGCTGCATCACCCTTTCCTCTTCGAGGGAATACAACGCAAGCACATCCCCAAGTTTCATAGGAGCCATATACCCCTTTGTAACCACAACGTCATCTCACACACTAGAGGGTAGTATATCCTCGCAAAAGCTCTCTAGTGCTCTAACCCAAAGTGCATTGATCTCACTGTCATTCATAGGTTTCACAGCCGCAATATTTCTAAGCATATCCATGGCTCTATCCGCTTCGAGAACTAATAAATCATTCACTGATTTAGCTATTTCCCACCCATTACCACCAAGTGTAACTCCGAACATATCGGTATTACTAATAATCTCATCTTTTGTAAAATGCAAAATGGAACATCTGGTATTGACGGACATACATGTACTGGCTTCGATACCTAAAAGCTTGGCTACCCACATGGCACACCCCAACTATAGGTCTTCTACATCCGTTTGTGCTTGAATCTGAGGACTCATTCGCTTATCGCCGGTTGTCGGGTACGGAATCCGTCCAAACGCAATAACCTCCCCTGTAGTGTATTCAGTTGGGGATCGGCCACCTGCCTGGTCGTTGACTGGTCTCACTGGGCTTGATTCTAGACTCCGCACCGGAGATAACATGGTCAATGGCGAAGAAGGGGGATGTTTCTTATGAGTTGATTTGACCGAAGGAATGTTCTATGAAAGTTCACGTTGTTGTACCCATGGTACTTACTTTTAGATTTTCCTTTTCTTTTGATTTCATTGGTTGTATAATACTATTTATTAAAAATCTATAAAGAAATTCTCATATGTTTGGATGAAGAGAAAAATAGCTTGCACATGCTAATTTTTTCCTTTTAATTTTCAACTGAGTTTTATTTATCAACATTTAAGAGCCCCATTTGACTCCTCGTCCCTATGATTTATGTGTCCGTTGAATCTGCATGGCAGATCCTAAGGCGGCTGCCAATGCATCGTTGCTTAGATGTGGTGCTAAGTGTATTAAATAGCTTAGCAACTCAAGTACTCAATGTATTGGTGCTTAACTTGTTGTAGCTAAGCCCATTTAATTTAATGATTTAACACCTAAAATCTTCGTTGCATTAGACCTCCTCCAATGCAAAGGTGCTTAGATGAGGTGCTAAGTATATTAAATGCATTAGCAACTCAAGTATGCAATGCAACAGTGCCAAGCTTTGGGGTGCTATGCTTCATGCATTTAATTAGTTATAGACTCAGAATTGTGCTTCCATCTAGGTATATGTGCTTAGCACCATTTCTTCCTATGTCACCATACTACTCCCTCTTCTTAACTAGCATGCCACATCAGATATTTTTGTTTAGTTGGCAACCTTAACACATGTACAAGGTGGAGCATTGGGAGGGGTAGTGAGGTTTATTTATTTAAGTATTTTGCCTAGGTTCATGTGTTTGACATTGGTTCTTCTTGGGGTCACGAAAGTGCTCTCTCCCTCCTCCTTAATTGTTGTGTCATGTCATTTTTTCGCCTATGTGGCATGCTAAGCACTTGTACACCTTGGAGCACTAGGAAGAGCCTAATCCATGAACATATTTGCACATGGGGTACTCCCAATACTTATTATATCTTAGCACAGTTTTATAGGTAAAAATTTGATGTGACACCCTATTTGATGATGAAAGATAGAGGAACCATATCTTATGTAGTATCTTAATGTAGATATATGACCCACATATAGAAAAATAAGCTAGTGATAATGGTGATTATATGCATCCATAATTCATAGTAATAGGTTGGTATCATAATGATAGTATTTATTGTGATTTGTTTTATTTACTCTACATGTTAGTTTCACCTCAGTCAAATTCAAAAAGCTCGATCAAGTTTGCAGAAATTAATACTATCTTTCACAATAAAAAATATATATGATGTGAAAATATATTCAATATTGATTCTAATGGTATTTGTATGGTATTGGGGATGTTAATAATTTTTAATATTAACACGGTCATAGTTTACAAAGTTTGATTTAAAACAAAGCTAATATGTAGAGTAAATAAAAATGGAGCGAATACTGGTACATTATTTAATATGTTATGGTATCATATCATAATACTCAATACTATTTTTCCTCATTTAATTGTGTTCCACCGACCTATGATACTCCGATTGTGACCAGCCTAAGTCGGACGTGAGTTTTAAGTCTTCAATATGATTAACAAAAAAATTATAGGTCATAAAAAATATTTTTAGATTTATTGTTGAATGAAGTTTACAAACATATTTTTTGCCATATTATACATGTTTCGCTAGTTAAATTGACAACCAAATTTTGCATGCTAGATAATTGTTTGTGCATTGGAACGATGCCATACATATTTTGGAGGCACTATCAAGAAATCATTATGTCCATCATAAAGCTTTTGACTTGCAATTTTTTCATGACTACTTCTCTTTTACAAATCTTTCCCGTGTTATACCCCAGGTTGTGCAAGGAGCATGCCACTTGCAGCAACATCACTAGGACCAAGTCCATGAAAAAGCTCGCATCACCAAAGGCAAAGATGGTATCAAAGTTTATCGCAGCTTATGTGCAAGTCAACTACAAATATATTTTCATGATTACTCTGTTGTATGATTATTTGGTGCTAATCAATCAAATATGTGAATCATTTTCTGTGATGATAAACTATAAGATTTTTTATAACATTTGTCAAATATGCCAAATTTGTATGATCATACCATGGTATTTAGGGAAGCAATTCATTACCATGTCGACACCTTGATTACAAGCATACACTAAAGCATCAAGGTTGCAAAAGGAGAGTGTTTTGTCGATCCATAAAAACAAATTGGGACTATGATGACATTTTCTTATCAATTATAGTAATTCCACTTTGCAATTAATATAAGTACCGCAAAATTACACTAGTGCAAAGCTGTAAAAATGCATGAATTACAATAACACATAATGGGACTTGCTCTACAACCAGCACTCTTGATATTCCTTCTCAATACTTCTGCCTATTGTAGTCTCATGAAGAACAAATACTCTACGAGTTTGTTGCACAGAACACCACATATTGTTGTAGTCCGTTTCAGCTAGATCTAATCCAAGCTTTTGGTATGTTAATGTGTTTTTTTACGAGTGGATCCCACATGTAAGTGCATGAATGGTAAAGAAAACCGACCACATCAGCTGGCCAGCTAAAAAACTATTAATACCTCCCAAACCTTTGGTCCGATTGAGCAAATAAATCACTTACTAGTCAAGTAAATGTATGATTTATTGTTGGTGTTCCTGCTTTTTTTTAATATATTGAAGTTTGAATCATAAAATTGAACGAGTTAACTAAAATTAACAATATATCCCAAACCTCTAGTCCAAATGAGTGGATATTTTCCGAGATCGGTGTATACATTTACAGTTTACTATTCTCTTACATTTTTTTAAGATCGTGAATTTTGAACCAAAATTTGAATGAAACAACTAAAACTTCCAATATCTCACTACTGCAGGAATGCCCAGAAGTGGCGGGTGCAAAAAGCCTAGTAGTTGCGGGCTAGGCTCTCAGGGCCGCCCGCAACTGACTATTGGGGAATGTTGCATGGGAAACAAAAAAATTATACGCACACAAAAGATCTATCCATGGAGATGCATAGCTACGAGAGCGGGAGAGCATCTTCATACCCTTGAAGATCACTAAATGGAAGCGTTTATCAACGCAGTTGACATAGTCGTACACCATCACGATACGTCCCGATCAAGTACCGAACGTACGGCACCTCCGCGTTCAGCACACGTTTAGCTCGATGATGTCATCGCCTTCTTGATCCAGCAAGAGGGGTGAAGTAGTTGATGAGTTTCGGCAGAACGAAGGCGTGGTGACAGTGGTGGTGAAGAACAATCTCTGCAGGGCTTCGCCAAGCACAACGGAAACTATGACAGAGGATAAACTAGCAGGGAGGGGATGCGGCACATGGCTTGGTGAATCTTGATGTGTTTCGGGTGATAGCCTTGCCCCTTTATTTATATGTTGAGCCCTGGGGTCGTTTCTTGGAGAAAGAGCCTCCTCAAAGTTGGTTTAGCTCGCAAGGCAAGAGTCCTTCTCAGACTCCACGACCAGACGCCAGGGTCCTCGACGTCTTGGCTAGAAGCTAGGGTCCCTGGCATCTGGCCCCTGGCCTTCGCAAATCTTCATTTTACACCTTCCTAAAGCCCCGTGGGCTTTACCCTTGTCCCAAATAAAGTGTTCTCGCACCATAACCTCTCGGTAAACATCTGAAACCCCTTCCGGTGAATTCTGGAACCCTTCCGGAGACCAAACACTATTATCACATATATCAATATTTACATCCGGACTATTCTGGAGCTCCTCGTCATGTCCATGATCTCATATGGAACTTCGAACAACATTCGGTCACCAACATACATAACTCATATAATACTATATGGTCAGCGAACGTTAAGCGTGGGGACCCTCCATCACTCACCTCCTGCCACTGCTATTATAGCATCAGTGGCGGCCCGCCGCCCACCACTAATGACAGTGTTGTAGTGACGGGCAGAAGTTATTTCCTCCCACAACTATAATCTATGCTCCCCACTGTTTTGTGTATTAGAAGTGGCAGTCACCTATGCTGCCTGCCACAGGTAGTGATGTCGACATATAGAGAAATTGTTGCGGCGGCAGCGTTATATTAACGTCGTGGTAACATTTTAATGGTGCTGAAGCAGTATTTTGCATTTAATCATCCCATTGCATTCAAACAATCATATTACAATGCAGTTACAATAATTAAGATTATTAATGAAGTGAACATACATTATAAGAAGTGTAGGGCAACATATAAACATGTAAATTTCACAAGTCATAAAATGACGAATCAAGAACTTTTGAAGCACGGTATGCTCACAATCAATTACCGCAATATGTTTTCGACTCGGTTAAGTTATTCTTTATCTTGCTCTAGCTGGAAGTGAAACTTCCCTCGTAGACCGAAAGCGGAAGCGTCTACTGACACGGTTGATGTAGTCGAACGTCTTCGCGATCCAACCGATCCAAGCACCGAACGTACGGCACCTCCGCGTTCAGCACATGTTCAACTCGATGATGTCCCACGAGCTCTTGATCCAGTTGAGATTCATGGGAGAGTTTCATCAGCACGACGGCATGGTGACGGAGGTGATGAAGTTACCGGTGCAGGGCTTTTCCTAAGCACTGCAACGATATGACCGAGGTGTGTTTCTGTGGAGGGGGGCACCGCACACGGCTAAAACAATGTTGCTTGTATGTTCTAGGGTGCCCCCTGCCCCTGTATTTAAAGGAGCAAGCGGGAGGGTCGGCTGGCCCTAGGGCGCGCCAAGGAGAGGAGCAATCCTACTCCTAGTAGGAGTAGGAATCCCCTTTCCTACTCCTACTAGGAGTAGGAAGGGAAGGAAGAAGAGAAGAAGGAAGGAGAGGGGCGCCTCCCCCACCCCACTCCTAGTCAAACTAGGATTCCTTGGGAGGGGGCGCTGCCAGCCCCTATGGGTTGCCTCTCACTTTCCCTCAAGGCCCACTATGGCCCAATACTCCCCCGGGGGGTTCCGGCACTCTGGTTTTCTCCGAAATCACCCGGAACACTTCTGGTGTCCGAATATAGCCGTCCAATATATAAATCTTTATGTATCGGACATTCTGAGACTCCTCGTCATGTCTGTGATCTCATCCGGGACTCTGAACTAACTTTGGTACATCAAAACTAATAAACTCATAATACCGATCGTCATTGAACGTTAAGCGTGCGGACCCTACGGGTTCGAGAACTATGTAGACATAACCGAGACTCATCTCCGGTCAATAACCAATAGCGGAACATGGATGCTCATATTGGTTCCCACATATTCTACGAAGATCTTTATCGGTCAAACCGCGTAACAACATACGTTGTTCCATTTGTCATCGGTATGTTACTTGTCTGAGATTCGATCATCGGTATCATCATACCTAGTTCAATCTTGTTACCGGAAAGTCTCTTTACTCATTCCGTAATACATCAGCTCGTGACTAACTCATTAGTCGTTTGCTTGCAAGGCTTATTATGATGTGTATTACCGAGAGGGCCAAAGAGATACCTCTCCGACACTCGGAGTGACAAATCCTATTCTCGATCTATGCCAACACCACTAACACCTTCGGAGACACCTGTAGAGCATCTTTATAATCACCCAGTTATGTTGTGACGTTTGATAGCACACAAGGTGTTCCTCCGGTATTTGGGAGTTGCATAATCTCATAGTCATAGGAACATGTATAAGTCATGAAGAAAGCAATAGCAGTAAAACTAAAGATCAAGTTGCTAAGCTAACGGATGGGTCTTGTCCATCACATCATTCTCCTAATGATGTGATCCCGTTTATCAAATGACAACTCATGTCTATGGCCAGGAAACATAACCATCTTTGATCAATGAGCTAGTCTAGTAGAGGTATACTAGGGACACTCTGTTTTTTCTATGTATTCATACATGTACTAAGTTTCCGGTTAATACAATTCTAGCATGAATAATAAACATTTATCATGATATAAGGAAATACGAATAACAACTTTATTATTGCCTCTAGGGCATATTTACTTCAGTCTCCCACTTGAACTAGAGTCAATAATCCAGATTACATAGTAATGATTCTAACACCCATGGAGTCTTGGTGCTGATGATGTTTTGCTCGTGGAAGAGGCTTAATCAACGGTTCTGCGACATTAAGATCCGTATGTAGCTTGCAAATTTCTATGTCTCCCTCCTTGACTTGATCGCGGATGGAATTGAAGTGTCTCTCGATGTGCTTCGTTCTCTTGTGAAACATGGATTCCTTCGCCAAGGATATTGCTCCAGTGTTGTCACAAAAGATTATCATTGGACCCGATGCACTAGGTATTACACCTAGATCGGATATGAACTCCTTCATCCAAACTCCTTCATTTGCTTCTTCCGAAACAGCTATGTACTCCGCTTCACACTTAGATCCCACCACGACGCTCTGCTTGGAACTGCACCAACTGACAGCTCCACCGTACAATAAAAATACATATCTGGTTTGTGACTTAGAGTCATTCGGATCAGTGTCGAAGCTTGAATCGACGTAACCGTTTACAACGAGCTCGTTGTCACCTCCATAAACGAGAAACATATCCTTTGTCCTTTTCAGGTACTTCAGGATGTTCTTGACCGCTGTCCAGTGATCCACTCTTGGATTACTTTGGTACCTCCCTGCTAAACTTATAGCAACACACACATCTGGTCTGGTACACATCATTGCATACATGATAGATCCTATGGCTAAGGCATAGGAAATTACTTTCATTTACTCTCTATCTTCTGTAATGGTCGGGCATTGAGTCTTACTCAACTTCACACCTTGTAACACAGGCAAGAACCCTTTCTTTGACTGGTCCATTTTCAACTTCTTCAAAACTTTATCAAGGTATGTGCTTTGTGAAAGTCCAATTAAGCATCTTGATCTATCTCCATAGATCTTGATGCCTAATATATAAGCAGCTTCACCGAGGTCTTTCATTGAAAAATTCTTATTCAAGTATCCTTTTATGCCATCCAGAAATTCTATATCATTTCCAATCAACAATATGTCATCTACATATAATGTCAGAAATGCTACAGAGCTCCCACTCACTTTATTGTAAATACAAGCTTCTCCAAAAGTCTGTATAAAACCATATGCTTTGATCACCTCATCAAAGCATATATTCCAACTCCGAGATGCTTGCACCAGTCCATATATAGATCGCTGGAGCTTGCATACTTTGTTCGCACCTTTAGGATCGACAAAAGCTTCTGATTGCATCATATACAACTCCTCTTTGAGGTATCCATTTAGGAATGCAGTTTTGACATCCATTTGCCAGATTTCATAATCATAAAATGGGGCAATCGCTAACATGATTCGGATGGATTTAAGCATCACTACGGGTGAGAAAGTCTCATCGTAGTCAACTCCTTGAACTTGTCGAAAACCTTTCGCAACAAGTCGAGCTTTGCAGAGAGTATCATTACCATCGGCGTATGTCTTCCTCTTGAAGATCCATTTATTTTCATTGGCTTGCCGATCATCGGGCAAGTCAACCAAAGTCCACACTTTGTTCTCATACATGGATCCCATCTCAGATTTCATGGCCTCAAGCCATTTTGCGGAATCTGGGCTCATCATGACTTCTTCATAGTTCGCAGGTTCATCATGGTCTAGTAACATGACTTCCAGAATTGGGTTCCCGTACCACTCTGGTGCGGAACGTACTCTCGTTGACCTACGAGGTTCGATAGTAACTTGATCCGAAGTTTCATGATCATCATCATTAGCTTCCTCGCTAACTGGTGTAGGAATCACTGGAACTGGTTTCCGTGATGCGCTACTTTCCAATTCGGGAGAAGGTACTATTACCTCATCAAGTTCTACTTTCCTCCCACTCACTTCTTTCGTGAGAAACTCCTTCTCTAGAAAGGATCCATTCTTAGGGTATCCTATGAAGACACATTTCTCCGATTTGGGTTCGAGCTTATCAGGTTGAAGCTTTTTCACATAAGCATCACAGCCCCAAACTTTAAGAAACGACAACTTTGGTTTCTTGCCAAATTATAGTTCATAAGGTGTCGTCTCAATGGATTTAGATGGTGCCCTATTTAACGTGAATACAACTGTCTCTAAGGCATAACCCCAAAATGATAGTGCTAAATCGGTAAGAGACATCATTGATCGCACCATATCTAATAAAGTACGGTTACGACGTTCAGACACACCATTACGTTGTAGTGTTCCGGGTGGTGTGAGTTGTGAAACTATTCCACATTGTTTCAAATGGAGACCAAACTCGTAACTCAAATATTCGCCTCCACGATCAGATCATAGAAACTTTATTTTCTCGTCACGATGATTCTCTAATTCACTCTGAAATACTTTGAACTTTTTAAATGTTTCGGACTTGTGTTTCATTAAGTAGATATACCCATATCTGCTCAAATCATCAGTGAATGTCAGAAAATAATGAAACCCGCCGCGAGCCTCAACACTCATCGGTCCACATACATCAGTATGTATGATTTCCAACAAATCAGTTGCTCGCTCCATTATTTCGGAGAACGGAGTCTTAGTCATCTTGCCCATGAGGCATGGTTCGCAAGCACCAAGTGATTCATAATCAAGTGATTCCAAAAGTCCATCAGCATGGAGTTTCTTCATGCACTTTACACCAATATGACCTAAACGGCCGTGCCACAAATAAGTTGCACTATCATTATCAACCTTCATCTTTTGGCTTCAATATTATGAATATGTGTATCACTATGATCGAGATCTAACAAGAATAGACCACTCTTCAAGGGTGCATGACCATAAAAGATATTACTCATATAAATAGAACAACCATTATTCTTTGATTTAAATGAGTAACTGTCTCGCAACAAACAAGATCTAGATATAATGTTCATGCTCAACGCTGGCACCAAATAACAATTATTTAGGTCTAAATCTAATCCCGATGGTGTATGTAGAGGTAGCATGCCGACGGCGATCACATCGACTTTGGAACCATTTCCCACGCGCATCGTCACCTCGTCCTTAGCTAATCTTCGTTTAATCCATAGCCCCTATTTCGAGTTACAAATATTAGCAACCGAACCAGTATCAAATACCCAGGTGCTACTACGAGCATTAGTAAGGTACACATCAATAACATGTATATCAAATATACCTTTCTTCACTTTGCCATCCTTCTTATCCGCCAAATACTTGGGGCAGTTCCGCTTCCAGTGTCCAATCCCTTTGCAGTAGAAGCACTCAGTTTCATGCTTGGCTCCAGACTTGGGTTTCTTCGCGGGAGTAGCAACTGTCTTGCTATTCTTCTTGAAGTTCCCCTTCTTTCCATTTCCCTTTTTCTTGAAACTAGTGGTGTTGTTAACCATCAACACTTGATGCTCCTTTCTGATTTCTACCTCCGCAGCTTTGAGCATAGCGAAGAGCTCGGGAATTGTATTCTGCATCCCTTGCATGTTATAGTTCATCACAAGCTTTTATAGCTTGGTGGTAGTGATTGAACAACTCTATCAATAACACTATCTTCGTAAACTTTGCAACCAAGTTGAGACATATGATTGTAGTACCCAGACATTCTGAGCAAGTGTTCACTGATAGAACTGTTCTCCTCCATCTTGTAGCTATAGAACTTATTGGAGACTTCATATCTCGCAATTCGGACATTTGCTTGAAATATTAACTTCAACTCTTGGAACATCTCATATGCCCCATGACGTTCAAAACGTCGTTGAAGTCCCGGTTCTAAGCCATAATGGATGGCACACTAAACTATCGAGTAGTCATGAGACTGCGTCTACCAGACGTTCAAAGCGTCTACATTAGCGGGAGGGGGCTTGTTACCTAGCGGCGCTTCAAGGACATAATTCTTCTGTGCAGCAATGAGGATAATCCTCAAGTTACGGACCCAGTCCGTGTAGTTGCTACCATCATCTTTCAACTTAGCTTTCTCTAGGAACGCATCAAAATTCAAGGGAACGGTAGCACGGGCCATTGATCTACAGAAACATAGATATGCAAAAACTATCAAGACTAAGTTCATGATAAATTAAAGTTCAATTAATCAAATTATTGAAGAACTCCTACTTAGATAGACATCCCTCTAGTTATCTAAATGACCACGTGATCCAAATCAACTAAACCATGTCCGATCATCACATGAGATGGAGTAGTTTTCAATGGTGAACATCTTATGTTGATCGTATCTACTATATGATTCACGCTCGACCTTTTGGTCTCCAGTGTTCCGAGGCCATGTCTATACATGCTAGGCTCGTCAAGTTTAACCCGAGTATTCTGCATGTGCAAAGCTGTCTTACACCCGTTGTATTTGAACATAGAGCTTATCACACCCGATCATCACGTGGTGTCTCGGCACGACGAACTTTCGCAACGGTGCATACTCAGGGAGAACACTTGTACCCTGAAATTTTGTAAGGGGTCATCTTATAATGCTACCATCGTTCTAAGAAAAATAAGAATCATAATAAGATAAACATCACATGCAATCAAAATATGTGACATGATATGGCCATCATCATCTTGTGCTTTTGATCTCCATCTCCAAAGCATCGTCATGATCTCCATCGTCACCAGCTAGGCACCATGATCTTCATCGTAGCGTCGTGGTCGTCTCGCCAACTATTGCTACTACTACTATCGCTAACTCATAGTGATAAAGTGAAGCAATTACATGGCCTTCACAATTCATACAATAAATAGACAACCATAAGGCTCCTGATGGTACAAAACACGATCATCTCATACAATAACGTACAACTCATCACGTCTTGACCATATCATATCACAACATGCCCTGCAAAAACAAGTTAAACGTCCTCTACTTTGTTGCTGCAAGTTTTACTTGGCTGCTACGGGCTTAGCGAGAACCGTTCTTACCTACGTGTACAAAAACCACAACGATTTTTCGTCGAGTATGTGTTGTTTTAACCTTCACAAGGACCGGACGTAGCCACACTTGATTCAACTAAAGTGAGAGAGACAGACACCCGTCGGTCACCTTTAAGCAACGAGTGCTCATAACGGTGAAACCAGTATCGCGTAAGCGTACGCGTAATGTTGGTTTGGGCCGCTTCATCTCACAATACCGCCGAATCAAAGTATGACATGCTGGTAAGCAGTATGACTATTATCGCCCACAACTCATTGTGTTCTACTCATGCATATCATCTACGCATACATCTGGTTCAAGATGCCACTGTTGGGGAACGTAGTATTTCAAAAAAAACTATGATCATGCAAGATCTATCTACTAGAAGCATAGCAACAAGAGGGGAGAGTGTGTCTACGTACCCTTGTAGACCGAAAGCAGAAGCGTCTAGTGACGCGGTTGATGTAGTCGAACGTCTTCGCGATCCAACCGATCCAAGCATCGAACGTACGGCACCTTCGCATTCAGCTCGATGACGTCCCCCGAGCTCTTGATCCAGCTGAGCTTCATGGGAGAGTTTTTTCAACACGACGGCGTGGTGACGGAGATGATGAAGTTACCGGTGCAGGGCTTCACCTAAGCATTCCAACGATATGACCGAGGTGTGTTTCTGTGGAGGGGGGCACCGAACACGGCTAAAACAATGTTGCTTGTCTGTTCTAGGGTGCCCCCCTGCCCCTATATATGAAGGAGCAAGGGGGAGGGCTGGCCTGCCCTAGGCCGCGCCAAGGAGAGGAGCAATCCTACTCCTGGTAGGAGTAGGAATCCCCTTTCCTACTCCTACTAGGAGTAGGAAGGGAAGGAAGAAGAGAAGAAGGAAGGAGAGGGGCGCCTCCCCCACCCCACTCCTAGTCCAACTAGGATTCCTTGGGAGGGGGAGCAGCCAGCCCTTATGGGCTGCCTCTCACTTTCCCTCAAGGCCCACTATGGCCCAATACTCCCACGGGGGGTTCCGGTAACCCCTCCAGCACTCTGGTTTTCTCCGAAATCACCCGGAACACTTTCGGTGTCCGAATATAGCCGTCCAATATATCAATCTTTATGTCTCAGACATTCCGAGACTCCTCGTCATGCTCGTGATCTCAATCGGGACTCCGAAATACCTTCGGTACATCAAAACTCATAAACTCATAATACCGATCGTCATCGAACGTTAAGCATGCGGACCCTATGAGTTCGAGAACTATTTAGACATGACCGAGACTCATCTCCGGTCAATAACCAATAGTGTAACTTGGATGCTCATATTGGTTCCTACATATTCTACGAAGATCTTTATCAGTCAAACCGCATAACAACATACGTTGTTCCCTTTGTCATCGATATGTTACCTGTCCGAGATTCGATCGTTGGTATCATCATACCTAGTTCAATCTCGTTACCGGCAAGTCTCTTTCCTCGTTCCGTAATACATCATCTCATGACTAACTCATTAGTGGTTTGCTTGCAAGGCTTATTATGGTGTGTATTACCGAGAGGGCCCAGAGATACCTCTCTGATACTCGGAGTGACAAATCCTATTCTCGATCTATGCCAACACCACAAACACCTTCAGAGACACCTGTAGAGCATCTTTATAATCACCCAGTTACGTTGTGACGTTTGATGGTACATAAGGTGTTCCTCCCGTATTCGGGAGTTGCATAATCTCATAGTCATAGGAACATGTATAAGTCATGAAGAAAGCAATAGCAGTAAAACTAAACGATCAAGTTGCTAAGCTAACGGATGGGTCTTATCCATCAGATCATTCTCCTAATGATGTGATACCGTTGATCAAATGACAACTCATGTCTATGGCTAGGAAACATAACCATATTTCATCAGTGAGCTAGTCTAGTGGAGGCATACTAGGGACACTGTGTTTTGTCTATGTATTCACAGATGTACTAAGTGTCTGGTTAATACAATTCTAGCATGAATAATAAACATTTATCATGATATAAGGAAATACAAATAACAACTTTATTATTGCCTCTAGGGCATATTTCCTTCACTGTTAATAGTTACCCCATGTCCATGTCCCTCTATCTCTTCGGACCACTTGACAATCTGGCTATGATTACACAAATATTTGCTTTTCTTCAAAAAGTCATCCATGATAGCCATTGCTTAGTATCCATACATATGAGAGGTTTCCACATTTTGTTCTTCATAGCAACAAGCGCATGTGAATAACTTGAATTCTAAATTTCTGTTATAGTCTCTCTAACGTTCTTACACTTGGTGAGAGCAACATTTAGAACCTTCTTCAATCTGGTATGTTGCTTTTGAGGGTGTCTCTTTGAATCAAAGAAGTAAGCTAAGCCCTTTGTCGGCAATAGTGCGATTACAATCCAATGTCGGTCGCTGCGCAAAAAAATGAAGAAATTAGCATTGATGGCATCAAACCACAAGGACATCTATATGTTTCAAAATAAATTAGTGAACGTTAATGACTTACTTGTTGCAGTATGGCACTATAAAGGTGTTCGCATGTGGATGATTGGCAATAAAGAAAAGGAACATGCAGTCCGAGGTGACATATGTGGTTTCCAGGTTGTATGTGACACCCCGAGACCGATGCGCCAGGTGTCAGCCAGTTATTCGTCATCGCTACCATGTCATCTGCTTGTGTGTTGCACTTTGCCTAGTCATCACGTGCATTGCATCATCATGTTTTCAAAACTTGCATCCGTCCGAGTCCGCCCGTTCTCTCCGTTGTCCGTTCTGAGCCCAAACACACTTGCACGCGCCAGCGGCACCTCCGAATATTTATTTTATGAATGGCTGAAGAATGTTCTCAGAATGGGATGAAACTTGGAGTGTGGTCTTATTATAGCATAGGTAGACCGCCTGTCAGTTTTCGTCGCATTCGGAGTTCGTTTGATAGCCCAACGGTTAGCCGCGTTAACCGTCGGAAGCCTTTTCTCTTTTGGCCCAGCACCCCTCCACAACAACCCACTAGTCCGTCCCAACCACCTCCATGCTCTTGTTCGTTGGATCGTGATCGAGTGGCCGAAAACCGCTCCTCATTTGGACACTCCTAGCTCCCTCTACCTATATATTTGCCTCCCCCTCCTCAAATCACGGATGAAAACCCTAGCTCCACCTCCCTCCCGCAGCCGGACACGTCTGTCCCGTGCTGGACATGTCCAGCCACCACGTTGCCCCGGCCAACCACAAGCCACGACGTCGCCCCGTCAACGCTCTCCTCCAACCCCGCGCCGCCACGTCACCCAGCCCCGCGTCCACTTCGCCGCCAGCCTGTCGGGGCCCGCCCGCGGCCCGCCTCGGGCCGAAGCGGGCCTGAATCGCCATTTCCGCTCGCCTGGCTCTCGATCCCGCAGCGCCCCGCTCCTCCCCGAACTGCTCTGCTCCGCCGCCGGGTCGCCGTCTCCGCCTCCGCGCTGGTGTGCCGCCACCTCCACAGCTCCGCAGCCGCACCGCGCCTCCAGCCGGCGCCGGCCGGCTCCGCCATCCCGTGCCCAGGCCGACCCGCGCCGCCGTCCTCGTGCTGCCCCGCCGCCGCCAGGTCGCCGTCGGCCTCCCTCCGGCCCCGGATCCGGCGGGATCCGGCCGAGGTGTGCTCCCCGCTGCCGTCCCGGACCTCCGCCGCTGCCTCCCTGCGTCGTCGGGAGGACGACGACCGGGCACTGCCTCGGCCAGGCCTCGTGGGCCCAGCAAGCCGCGGCCCAGTCCGCCTCCTTCGGCCAGCCCAGCACCTCCCTCCGGCCCAAGGCCACGCTGGTGAGCCGCCATACTAATCCCCGCTCTAGGCGTCTTTTAGATATGTGATGCACGTCTGTTTTTTTTTTCAAAAACGACCAAGTCCCTGGCATTTTGTAAATATGTATGCATGTTTGAGTGTTGGTAACTTTGTGCACGTAGATCCAAATTGAGCATGTGATATATCAAAATGTTCGTCTCGTGATGCTCTTCATATTGTTCTACTGTGGCATGCTTGTTTGAGTTCATCTTGATGCCCTAATCATCGTTGCAAAAGTTCTATATGTTTTAAACTGCTGAAAACTGTTGTTAAGTGTGCATGTTCGAGTGAAGATAACTTTGTGCATGTTGGTCCAAATGGAGTGTATGATATGTCAAAATGTTCATTGTGAAGTGCTCTACATGTGGGTTGTTGTAGCATTCATGTTAGGTGCCATATTGCCATGTTTATCTCTGTTGCAAAAGTGCATGTGGCTGTTAAGTGCTGAAACTTGTTATGAGATGTTGATTTGTCATTTTTTTTGTATCTTTATGTGTGATTTTTGATTGAGCAACACGTTTATATGTTTTAGAAGCACAATCATGCCATCTTTGCTATGGTGCAATCCACTTTTCATGATATGCCTTGTGATGTTTGCAACAAGCTTGTAAAGTGGCCTACTCGCTATTGTTATTTTCTGAGACTTGTTGAAAAACTACTAAGTCTCAAACTGTTATAACTTGATGCCATGTTTGCTTGATGCCCGACTCAAATCCATGCATGTTTTAGTATGTCAAATGATCATGTCTTGTTTTCCATGTTATGCTCTATCCATCCATGCCCTTGTTTGCATATATGACATATTGTAGCTTGTTGTTTTCATGCTCTCAAGTTGCTATAAAATGTTTCTGTCAGCCTGTTATCATCAAGTTCAGTTTTGCCATGTAAATTACTAGTGATCTATGCATCCTATGACCATGTTGTTGCCATGAGTAGCTTCTTAAACATGTCCTCTTGTTGTTGGTTATCTTCACATGCCATGATATTATGTGAGATGAGTTGCACAAGCTTGCAAATATGCCTAGTTGTCATTGTTCCTGCCATGTCTAGTTTATTTTCACTAAGTCTGTGAATCTGTAATCTTTTGCAATATTGCTATGATGTTTTTAGCATGTTCTAGTGGTGTTTTGTGGTAGCTCTTTGGTCATGATTGTAGTACTGGACATGTACATGCTTTCCATGCCCTTTGTTACCATGAAATATTCTTGTATCATGTTGTTATGATGTCAACTAAGTGCCATGTTGCTGTTTTTGGACAGCTTGTTGTTATATCTTGTTTCATGTGTATGTGTTGAACTGTTGCTCCGTTTTGAGCGTGTCCTACGTGAAACTTGTGTGTTTTTGCATGTAGATGCATAATAACCTGTTGCTTACAAGCTTGGAGTGTGTTTGCTTGTTGTTTGGATGCATCTTGCATAATTGCCATGCTTGTCTTGTTTTGCTCATATCTTCTAGGCCGTAGCTCCGAAATAAATAAACTTCATATGGAACTTGACTAGAATTTCAAGTAGATCATCATGGTGCATGTTAACTTGATGTTTAACAACTTTAACTTAAGGTTTGTTCAGATATGGACCAATTTCGAAATGTGCATATGAGGACTTACCGGAGTTGTTATATGTGGTTTCCGGCCTCATTTAAACTTGTTGGGTTGTGTTGTTCTTGTGTGCTTCATCCCTTGCCATGTTTTGCATCATATAGACGTGTCTTGCATCATACTTGGTTAAGCATCTTGTCATGTTCTTGAGTGGTGTGTTTACCATGTGGTGTGCTTCTTCTCGCTAGTTCTTATTTCGTTGCGATCGTGAGGATTCGTTCGACTACACGTGGTTCGTCTTCGAGGCTTCTTCTTCGTCTTCTTCATGGACTCGTTCTTCTTCCTTGCGGGATCTCAGACAAGATGACCATCACCTTGGATACATTTACTATCATTGCTATGCTAGTTGTCTCGATGTTATCGCTATATGTTGCGTTACCTATCTATTTGTCAGCTTCTCCTTGTTGGCATGAAACCTCTAACCTTTGACACCTTCCCAGCAAACCGTTGTTTGGCTATGTTACCCGCTTGCTCAGTCCCTCTTATAACATTGTTAGTTGCAGGTGAAGATGAAGATTGCTCCATGTTGGAACTTGTTGTTGGAATATCACAATATATCTTATATATATTAAAACACTTATATACTTGGCATTGGGTGGAAGGTTTGGCCTTTTGCTCAGCATTTTGTTCCACTCATGCTGTCTTAAGAACAGATAAACCGGCATTATGTTCCTTGATTTTGCGTTCCTAACACGGTTTGGGTTTATGGGCCCCCCTTGATAATTCGCACTGCTTAAAGCTTTTCCAGCAAGGCCCAACATTGGTTTTAATTTGCCTCATAATAAAACTTAATTATTTAATTAAATTGCATAGGGGGTCGCATCCCCGGGTTCTTAATTCTACATAACAGGGGGCCAGTGCTGATGGTGTTGGTCCCAAACAGGCAGACTGCGGGGCCACCACGGGGAAACTCGAGGATTGGCTCACGTAGGATTTCCCATCCGGTCATGGCCTGAGACGAGATACGCGCGGCTACTATCAGGGTGCCGGCATGTCGGGAGGTCTTGCTAGATTAGTTTTACCTTTGTCGAAATATCTTGAGCACGGGATTCCGGGGATTTTTGGGTCTTCCCACCTTCGAGTTGCGACTCCACAGATCGTGAGCTTGTGATGGGCTAAGTTGGGACACCCCTGCAGGGTTTGAACTTTCGAAAGTCGCGCCCGCAGTTATGTGGCAGATGGGAATTTGTTAATGTCCGGTTGTAGAAAACTTGATAGAGGATCCAAAATAAAACACACAATCGCGTGAGTAACCGTGACTGTCTCTTTTCACTTTGAGAAGAGAACACGGTGGGGTTATGTTTGACTCGTAGGTAGTTCAGGATCTCTAGCGATCATTACTAGTTTGCGACCGTTTGCATAGATGCTCATCTTATTCTTGTACTCGTAAGTTAGCCACCATACTTTTGCTTAGCCGCTGCTGCAACCTCGCCACTTAACCTCTTCCTACCCTTTAAGCTTGCTAGTCTTGATACCCATGGTTATGGGATTGCTGAGTCCTCATGGCTCACAGATACTGCAACAATAGTTGCAGGTGCAGGTTTCCGATGACTTGCCGTGAGAGCGATGTACTTGTGTTGGAGTTCTTTCTTCTTCTGCTTCGTCAGTCTTGGGTTAGGTTCCGGGTCAGCAGCCTGGGATAGCAGATGGATGTCGTTGTGCTTTTCATGTTTGCATCTGTAGTCGGATGCCTTGTATTGATGTTGTTGTATTCATGTGACTTGTATGATTGTTGTATCCCCATGTATTGATGTAATGGTACGATGTAATGATATCCATCTTGCTAAGCGCCCAAAATGTGGTTGTGCCCCAATCACGAGTGTAACACGTGATCGGGATAGACTCGCATCTAGGGCCTAACAAGTTGGTATCAGAGCCTCGACCGACCATACGAGCCCCCTTGATTGATCGTAGGTTGGCCGTTGTCGAGTCTAGCAAAAACTATTTCGGAGTCCAGTTATATCGGAGAGTAGGAATTCTTTTTACTCCTCAGCCCCTTCGTCGCTCCGGTGTGGAATCTTGACGTAGGTGTTTTGAATGACTCATGTTCCCCTTCATTTTTTATAGGATCACACGGTTAGTTTTCGATCGTTGTGATGTCTGTTCTTTTCATCTGGTGCATCTCTCGTCAAGTCGAATTGACCCTCCTCGTCTTTTGTTTCAATCCCCGGTTCTTTCCAACCGATGTTGTTTCCCCTTCCGAAGTTGTCTTTCTTTTTCCCACCCGCCCACCCCTTTTTTCTCGGAGCCCGAGTTCTTAATCAAGTATCCATCCTACTCGTGTGAATCCTTTGCATTCTTCCTCAGTTATTTCAACCGGTGATTTCTCTTCTAGTTCATCATTCTTCATCTCTTTTCTTTTCCGACGGATTCAATTCAAGTTTTCGGTGTTTGTCATATTATTTTTCGTCGGCTCAATTGCTTCACCTTGCTCGTTCGTCTCTCGCTATTTAATTGTTCCGGAGTTCTAAAGAAATGTCAAGAGATTTCTCTGTGTTCCAATTAATTCGAGGTTGTCACCTCATTCGAGCCTTTTAATCGTTCCGGCGCATCATCTCCTTTTCGATCCTTTTCAACGGCGTTTTCTCTTTGGTGGGCCCTAACCCACATGTTTATCCCCGGGATCTTACCTAATTCTTCTCATTTTACCGGAGTTATTCCCAAATTCTTTTAAAGTATGACGTAATTATGGATTCCATCAGTCATAGCCCTTCTTCAAGATCGCTTCTAATTCTTTTCATCATTGGTTCAACATTTCTTCTTTCATTCTTCCGGAGTATCTCAACAATTTTGGTGGTATTCCTCGTCGTCATTTGAAGACCAAAGAAGAGTTTTTCTCTTAGTCTTGTTCGTTCTTGTGCAGATTCATGTTTATAGCTTCATGCTATCCTCTCGAATTATTCCATTCGTCATAAATTATTTTCCTTACCTATCCGGAGCATTGCATGAATTCTTTTCTTTGTGTTCCTCCGAAGGCCATCATTTCAGAAGATTTCTTCGTTCTCAGTTTTCAACTTCGTCCTCCAAATATTCTTCATTGATGCCTCTTCGTTCGTCTCACATTCGTCCTGTGCTTCGTTCAAGTATTCTTTAATCAGTTCGCGATCTCTTCGTTCTCTTGTATCTAAATTCCCCAAGTGATTATTCTTCCCGGCGATTCATTCTCTTGTATTCACTCGATTTTAATTATTCCTGGTGGTTCGTTCTTTTCTTCACGTGGTTTCAATTCTCTTACGGTGGTTCGCTCAAGAGTTCTTTTCCGGTGTTATCATATAAATCCATTCATTCTTATTCCAATCCTACCGGTGTTTCATGAAGATTTTCTCAAGTTCAAGCTATATCCCTCTTTAATCTTTTTCAACGTGAATAAGTAGTATGCAAATCCATTGCTTCTCATCAATTTAATTGGTGGAGGATAAGCATAACATAATTCTTATTCTTCTTTGTGGAGTTGATTAATTCCTTCCTTCGGAGTTTATTCTTGATGAATAAATTCTAGTTCCGAGTGTTTTTATCTTTTCTTTCCCAGAGTTCAATGTTTTCTCGACCATCTCGTCGGTACCCGTGTCTAAATCATCGCAAGGCTTTAATATTATTCGTTTGACCATTCAATTCTATCTCATCATCCTTTTGTTACCGAAGTTCTTCATGGTGGTTCTTCATGATTTAATTCATTCTTCAAATGTTCATCAAATTCTTGTGGACTAGCTCAGTCATTCTTCTTCTTGCGTCTTGAAGTGCAAATAATTCTTCGTATTCTTTAGAAGTGGAGTTTTGCATTCTTCGCTCCTCTCAGCTCATTAATACTTTTGTTGTGGCATAATTCACCTCAAGTTTTGGGATGATTTCCGTAAGTCCACAACAAGCTTATTCTTTTGTTGTTGATTTTCTCAACAACTCCATTCAAGCCTTCCTTCTAAGGATGTCTTCAAATTCATTGTGCTAGAAGATGTGTTCTTTCCCCTTTTCTTCTCATTCCATTCTTTAATTCTGCCGGAGGCGTTTTCTTGTTCATCTAGTCATGAATCGTTCCATCTTTTCAAGATCAGGTTCTATTTTCTTTCATATTCAACCGGAGTGTTGTCTAAATTTTTTTCATGTTCAAATTCATTTCTATCTCTTATTAATCGAAGTTGTTTCGAATTCATTCTTGTTCCTTTAACTCGTGCTGTTGTTCCTCTTGTCTAACGAAGTCTTTGCAACTTCGTTCATCTCCGTTGCATTCTTCCTTTCAAGTGGCTCAACCTCTCAAGGTTCTTTGGTTTCACCTTCTTCCTTTTTAACTTCCATCTCGTTCCTAAGATCTTGGGACGAGATCTCTTGTTAGTATGGGAGTGTTGTGACACCCCGAGACCGATGCGCCAGGAGTCAGCCAGTTATCCGTCATCGCAGCCATGTCATCTGCTTGCGTGTTGCACTTTGCCTTGTCATCATGTGCATTGCATCATCATGTTTTCAAAACTTGCATCCGTTCGAGTGCGCTCGTTCTCTCCGTTGTCTGTTCTGAGCCCACACACACTTGCACGCGCCCGTGGCACCTCCGAATATTTATTTTATGAGTGGTCGAAAAATGTTCTTGGAATGGGATGAAACTTGGCGTGTGGTCTTATTATAGCATAGGTAGACCGTCTGTCAGTTTTCGTCGCATTTGGAGTTCGTTTGATAGCCCAACGGTTAGTCGCGTTAACCGCCGGAAGCATTTTCTCTTTTGGCCCAGCACCCCTCCACAACAGCCCACTAGTCCATCCCAACCACCTCCATGCTCTCGGTCGTTGGATCGTGATCGCGTAGCCGAAAACCGCTCCTTATTTAAACACTCCTAGCTCCCTCTACTTATATATTTGCCTCCCCCTCCTCAAATCACGGATGAAAACCCTAGCTCCACCTCCCTCGTGCCGCCGGACACATCCATCCCGCGCTGGACATGTCCAGCCGCCACGTCGCCCCGCCAACGCTCTCCTCCAACCTCGCGCATGTTGGAAATATGCCCTAGAGGCAATAATAAATTAGTTATTATTATATTTCCTTATTCATTATAATTGTTTATTATCCATGCTAGAATTGTATTGATAGGAAACTCAGATACATGTGTGGATACATAGACAAACACCATGTCCCTAGTGAGCCTCTAGATGACTAGCTCGTTGATCAATAGATGGTTGCGGTTTCCTGACCATGGACATTGGATGTCGTTGATAACGGGATCACATCATTGGGAGAATGATGTGATGGACAAGACCCAATCCTAAGCCTAGCACAAGATCGTGTAGTTCGTATGCTAAAGCTTTTCTAAATGTCAAGTATCTTTTCCTTAGACCATGAGATTGTGCAACTCCAGGATACCGTAGGAATGCTTTGGGTGTGCCAAACGTCACAACGTAACTGGGTGACTATAAAGGTGCACTACGGGTATCTCCGAAAGTGTCTGTTGGGTTGGCACGAATCGAGACTGGGATTTGTCACTCCGTGTGACGGAGTGGTATCTCTGGGCTGACTCGGTAGGACATCATGATAATGTGCACAATGTGATCAAGGAGTTGATCACGGAATGATGTGTTACGGAACGAGTAAAGAGACTTGCCGTGACGAGATTGAACAAGGTATCGGTATACCGACGATCGAATCTCGGGCAAGTGCTATACCGATAGACAAAGGGAATCGTATACGGGATTGATTGAATCCTTGACATCGTGGTTCATCTGATGAGATCATCGTGGAACATGAGGGAGCCAACATGGGTATCCAGATCCCGCTGTTGGTTATTGGCCAGAGAGTTGTCTCAGTCATGTCTGCATGGTTCCCGAACTCGTAGGGTCTACACACTTAAGGTTCGGTGATGCTAGGGTTGTAGAGATATAAGTATGCGGTAACTCAAAAGTTGTTCGGAGCCCGGATGAGATCCCGGACGTCACGAGGAGTTCCGGAATGGTCCGGAGGTAAAGATTTATATATAGGAAGTCAGTTTTCGGCCACCGAGAAAGTTTCGGGGTCACTAGTATTGTACCGGGACCACCGGAAGGGTCCCGGGGGTCCACCTATCCCGAAGGGCCCCATGGGCTGAAGTGGGAGGGGAACCAGCCCCTGGTGGGCTGGTGCGCCCCCCTTGGGCCTCCCCCTGCGCCTAGGGTTGGAAACCCTAGGGGTGGGGCGCCTCCACCTGGCTTGGGGGGCAAGTTTCCCCTCTGGCCGCTGTCCCCCTTGAAGATGGGATCTCCTAGGGCCGACGCCCCCCAGGGGCCCTATATATAGTGGGGGGAGGGAGGGCAGCTGCACCCTATGACCTGGCACCTCCCTCTCCCTCCCATGACACTTCTCCCTCCTCCCGCAGCGCTTGGCGAAACCCTGCAGGAATCCCGCTACTTCCACCACCACGTCGTCGTGCTGCTGGATCTCCATCAACCTCTCCTCCCCCCTTGCTGGATCAAGAAGGAGGACACGTTGCTGCTCCGTACGTGTGTTGAACTCGGAGGTGTCGTCCGTTCGGCGCTAGGATCATCGGTGATTTGGATCACGACGAGTACGACTCCATCATCACCGTTCTCTTGAACGCTTCGGCTCGCGGTCTACAAGGGTATGTAGATGCACTCCCCTTTCCCTCGTTGCTAGATAACTCCATAGATTGATCTTGGTGAAGCGTAGATTTTTTTTTATTTCTGCTACATTCCCCAACAGTGGCATCATGAGCTAGGTCTATGCGTAGTATCTTGCACGAGTAGAACACAAAGTAGTTGTGGGCGTAGATCATGTCAATTATCTTGCCGTTACTAGCCTTATCTTGATTCGGCGGCATCGTGGGATGAAGCGCCCCGGACCGACCTTAGACATACGCTTATGTGAGACAGGTTCCACCGACTAACATGCACTAGTTGCATAAGGTGGCTAGCGGGTGTCTGTCTCTCCCACTTTAGTCGGATCGGATTTGATGAAAAGGGTCCTTATGAAGGGTAAATAGAAATTGGCATATCACGTTGTGGTTTTGGCGTAGGTAAGAAACGTTCTTGCTAGAAACCTATAGCAGCCACGTAAAAACTTGCAACAACAATTAGAGGACGTCTAACTTGTTCTTGCAGCATGTGGCGTGTGGTGTGATATTGCCAAAAGGATGTGATGAATGATATATATATATATGTGATGTATGAAATTGATCGTGTTCTTGTAATAGGAATCACGACTTGCATGTCGATGAGTATGACAACCGGCAGGAGCCATAGGAGTTGTCTTATTTTATTGTATGACATGCGTGTCACTGAAAACGCCATGTAATTATTTTACTTTATTGCTAACTGTTAGCCATAGTAGTAGAAGTAATGTTTGGCGAGATGACTTCATGAAGACACGATGATGGAGATCATGATGATGGAGATCATGGTGTCATGCCGGTGACCATGATGATCATGGAGCCCCGAAGATGAAGATCAAAAGGAGCAAAATGATATTGGCCATATCATGTCACTATTTGATTGCATGTGATGTTTATCATGTTTTACATCTTATTTGCTTAGAACGACGGTAGTAAATAAGATGATCTCTCACTAAAATTTCAAGAATTGTGTTCCCCCTAACTGTGCACCGTTGCTAAGGTTCGTTGTTCCGAAGCACCACGTGATGATCGGGTGTGATAGGCTCTAACGTTCGCATACAACGGGTGTAAGCCAGATTTACACACGCAATACACTTAGGGTTCACTTGACGAGCCTAGCATGTATAGACATTGCCTCGGAACACGGAAGACCTAAAGGTCGAACATGAGTCGTATGGAAGATACGATCAACATAAAGATGTTCACCATTGATGATTAGTTCGTCTCACGTGATGATCGGACACGGCCTAGTCGATTCGGATCATGTATCACTTAGATGACTAGAGAGATGTCTATCTGAGTGGGAGTTCATTAGATGAACTTAATTGTCATGAACAATAGTCTAAGTTGTCTTCGCAAATTATGTTGTAGACCAATAGCTGCGTTGTAGCTCCTTGTTTAATACGATCCTAGAGAAAGACTAAGTTGAAAGATATTGTAAGCAATGATGCGGACTGGGTCCGTAGTCCGAGGAGTGTCCTCACTGCTACACAGAAGGATTGTGTCTTTGATGCACCGCTCGATGTGCAAACCCCTACAACGTCGTCTATGGATTTTGTGAACACCTGACAAACACGTCCTGATGACTACTTGATAGTTTAGTGCACCATACTTTACGGCTTAGAATCGGGATTCCAATGACGTTTTGAACGCCATGAGACATATGGGATGTTTCAAGAGCTGAAATTAGGATTTCAGGCTCATGCTCGTGTTGAGAGGTATGAGACCTCCGACAAGTTCTTTTGCCAACAAGATGGAGGAGAATAGCTCAACTAGTGAGCATGTGCTCAGAATGTCTGGGTGCTAAAATCACTTGAACCAAGTGGGAGTTAATCTTCCAGGTCAGATAGTGGTTGACGGAATTCTCTAGACACTATCACCAAGCTACTAGAACTTCGTGATGAACTATGACATGCAAAGGATGGAGATGATCCCGGAGCTATTAGCGGTGCTTAAGACCGCAAAAGTAGAAATCAAGAAGGAGCATCAGGTGTTGATGGTTTAACAAGACCACTGGTTTCAATAGGGGCAAGGGCTAGAAGGGAAACTTCATGAATGGCAAACCAGTTGTCGCTCTAATGAAGGAACCCAAGGTTGAACCCAAACCTCGAGACTAAGTGCTTCTATTGTAAGGGGAACGGTCACATGGTAGCGGAACTACCCCAAATACATGGTAGATAAGATAGCTGGCAACTTCAACAAAGTATATTTGATATACGTGTTATTGATGTGTACCTTACTAGTACTCCTTGTAGTACCTGGGTATTGGATACCGGTTCAGTTGATATTATTAGTGACTTGAAGCAAAAGCTACGGACTGAACGGAGACTAGCTAAGGGCGAGGTGACGATGTGTGTTGGAAGTGTTTCCAAGGTTGATAAGATCACCATCGCACACTCCCTCTACCTTCAGGATTAGTGTCGAACCTAGATAAATGTTATCAAGTGTCTACGTTGAGCATGAATATGATTAGATCATGTTCATTGCAATACGGTTATTCATTTAAGTTAGAGAATAATGGTTATTCTGTTTACATGAATAATACCTTTATGGTCATGCACCCAATGGTTTATTGAATGTCGATCATAGTAATACACATGATAATAATATTAATGCCAGAAGATGTAGAGTTAATAATGATAGTACCACTTTCTTGTGGCACTGCCGCTTAGGTCATTTTGACATAAAATGCTTGAAGAAACTCCATGTTGATGGATGTTTGGAGTCACTTGATTTTGAATCGCTTGACACATGCGAGCCATGCCTCATGGGCAGGATGACTAAGATCCCGTTTTCAGGTACAATGAAACGGGCAAGTGACGTGTTGGAAATCACACATGTTGATGTGTGTGATCCAATAAGAATTAAGGCGTGTGGTGGATATTGTTATTTTCTCATCTTCACTGACGATTTGAGTAGATATGAGTATATTTACTTAATGAAGCAAAAGTCTAAAACGTTTGAAAAGTTCAAGCAATTTCAGAGTGAAGTTAAGAATCATCATAACAAGAAGATCATGTTCCTACAATCTGATCAAGGGGAGATTTTCTGAGTTATGATTTTGGCAATCACTTAATACATTGTGGAATTGTTTCGCAGTTGAAGCCACCTGGAACACCACAGCGTCATGGTGTGTCCGGACATCGTAATCGAACCTTATGAGATATGGTGCGATCTATGATATCTCTTACCGATCTACTACTATTATTTTGAGGTTATGCATTAGAGACAGCTACATTCACTTTAGATAGGGCACCATCTAAGTCCATTGAGACGACGCCGTATGAACTATGGTTTGGGAAGAAACCAAAGTTGTCGTTTCTTAATGTTTGGGGCTGCGATGCTTATGGCTTCAGCCGGAAAAAGCTCGAACCCAAAGCGGACAAATACATCTTCATAGGATACCCAAAGGTAACAGTTGGGTATACCTTCTATCTCAGATCAAAGGGCAAAATGTTTGTCGCTAAGAACGGATCCTTTCTCGAGAAGGAGTTTCTCTCGAAAGAATTGAGTGGGAGGAAGATAGAACTTGATGAGGTTGTCGAACCCTCACTTCAACCGGAGAGTAGTGCAACACAGAAAGATGTTTCTATGGAACCTGCGACTGTTGAAGAGGAAACTAATGATAGTGATCATAAAGCTTCAGATCAAGTTGCTATCGAACCTCGTAGGTCGACAAGGATATGTACTACTCCTGAGTGGTACGGTGTGTTGGGGAACGTAGCAGAATTCAAAAAAATTCTACGCTTTCACCAAGATCAATCTAAGGAGACATCTAGCAATGAGCATATTAGAGTGCATCTACATACCCTTTTGTAAATCGCGAGCGGAAGCGTTCGAAGAAGCGTGGATGATGTAGTCGTACTCTTCGCGTTCTTCGTCACCGATGATCTAGTGCCGAACGGACGGCACCTCCGCGTTCAACACACGTCCGGTACAACAACGTCACCTCCTTCTTGATCCAGCAAGGGGGGAGGAGAGGTTGTCGGAGATCCAGCAGCACGACGGCGTGGTGGTGGATGCAGCGGGAAATCCTGCAGGGCTTCGCCGGCGCCCTGCGGAGGAGTAGAAAGGTGTGACGGGAGGGGGAGAGGCGCCAGAGGCTTGGGTGCGGCTGCCCTCTCCCCCGCCCCCCACTATATATAGGGGCCAGGGGGGCGCCGGCCCTGGCAGATCCCATCTGCAAGGGGGGGCGGCGGCCTAGGGGGGAAACTTGCCCCCCCCCCAAGGCATAGGGGGCGCCCGCTCCCCAAGGGTTTCAACCCTAGGCGCATGGAGGGGGGGCCCAAGTGGTGCGCTAGCCCACCAGGGGCTGGCCCCCTTCCCCTTGCGGCCTAGGGGCCCCACCGGGATGGGTGGCCCCACCCGGTGGACCCCCGGGACCCCTCCGGTGGTCCCGGGACACTCCCGGTGACCCCCGGAGTTCACCCGATGGCCGAAACTGGACTTCCTATATATCATTCTTTACCTCCGGACCATTCCGGAACTCCTCGTCACGTCCGGGATCTCATCCGGGACTCCGAACAACTTTTGGGTTTCCACGTGCATGTATCTCTACGACCCTAGCGTCACCGAACCTTAAGTGTGTAGACCCTACGGGTTCGGGAGACACGTAGACATGACCGAGACCACTCTCCGGTCAATAACCAACAGCGGGATCTGGATACCGATGTTGGTTCCCACGTGTTCCTCGATGATCTTCATCGGATGAACCACTGTGTCAAGGATTCACTCAATCCCGTATGTTATTCCCTTTGTCCATCGGTATGGTACTTGCCCGAGATTCGATCGTCGGTATTCCCGATACCTTGTTCAATCTCGTCATGGCAAGTCTCTTTACTCGATCCGTAATCCATCATCCCGTGACTAACTCCTTAGTCACCTTGAGCTCATTATGATGATGTCTTACCAAGTGGGCCCAGAGGTACCTCTCCGTCATACGGAGTGACAACATCCCAGTCTCGGTTCGTACCAACTCAACAGACACTTTCGGAGATACCCGCTGCGTACCTTTATAGACACCCAGTTACATTGTGACGTTTGGCAAACCCAAAGTATTCCTACGGCATCCGGGAGTTTCACAACCTCATGGTCTAAGGAATAAATACTTGACACCGAAAAGCTTATGCATTACGAACTATACGATCTCGTGCTAGGCTCAGAATTGGATCTTGTCCATCACATCATTCTCCTAATGATGTGATCCCGTTATCACCGAAATCCTATGTCTATGGTCAGGAAACCGTGACCATCTGTTGATCAACGAGCTAGTAACTAGAGGCTTACCAGGGACTCATTGTGGTCTATATATTCACACATGTATCGCTGTTTCCGTACAATACAATTCAAGCATGAATAACAGACGATTATCATGAACAGGGAAATATAATAATAATTTTATTATTGCCTCTAGGGCATATTTCCAACAGTCTCCCACTTGCACTAGAGTCAATAATCTAGTTACATTGTGATGAATCGAACACCCATAGAGTTCTGGTGTTGATCATGTTTTGCCCGTGGAAGAGGTTTAGTCAACGGGTGTGCAACATTCAGATCCGTATGCACTTTACAAATATCTATGTCTCCATCTTGAACATAATTCTGGATGGAGTTGAAACGGCGCTTGATGTGCTTGGTCTTCTTGTGAAACCTGGGCTCCTTGGTAATTGCAATAGCACCAGTGTTGTCACAGAAGAGAGTCATCGGGCTTGACGCGCTTGGAATGACTCCTAGGTCGGTGATGAACTCCTTCATCCAGACTCCTTCTTGCGCTGCTTCACAAGCAGCTATGTACTCCGCTTCACATGTAGAATGCGCCACGACGCTCTGCTTGCAACTGCACCAGCCGACTGCTCCACCATTCAAAATATACACGTATCCGGTTTGTGACTTAGAGTCATCCAGATCTGTGTCGAAGCTAGCACCGACGTAACCCTTTACGACGAGCTCTTCGTCACATCCATAAACGAGAAACATATCCTTAGTCCTCTTCAGGTACTTTAGGATGTTCTTGACCGCTGTCCAGTGTTCCATACCGGGATCACTTTGGTACCTCCCTACCAAACTTATGGCAAGGTTCACATCAGGTCTGGTACACAGCATGGCATACATGATAGAACCTATGGCCGAGGCATAGGGTATGACACTCATCTTTTCTCTATATTCTGCTGTGGTCGGCGACTCAGCCTTGCTCAATCTCATACCTTGCAAAACAGGCAAGAACCCCTTCTTGGACTGATCCATATTGAACTTCTTCAATATCTTGTCAAGGTATGTACTTTGTGAAAGACCAATGAGGCATCTTGATCTATCTCTATAGATTTTGATGCCTAATATGTAAGCTGCTTCTCCAAGGTCCTTCATTGAAAAACTCTTATTCAAGTAGGCCTTTACACTTTCCAAGAATTCTATATCATTTCCCATCAGCAATATGTCATCCACATATAATATGAGAAATGCTATAGAGCTCCCACTCACTTTCTTGTAGATACAGGCTTCTCCATAAGTCTGTATAAAGCCAAACGCTTTGATCACATCATTAAAGCGAATATTCCAACTCCGAGATGCTTGCACCAGCCCGTAAATCGAGCGCTGGAGCTTGCATACCTTGTTAGCATTCTCTGGATCGACAAAACCTTCCGGCTGCATCATATACAACTCTTCCTTGAGGAAGCCATTAAGGAATGCCGTTTTGACGTCCATTTGCCATATCTCATAATCATAGAATGCGGCAATAGCTAACATAATTCTGACTGACTTCAGCATCGCTACGGGAGAGAAAGTCTCGTCGTAGTCAATCCCTTGAACTTGTCGATAACCCTTAGCGACAAGCCGAGCCTTATAGATGGTCACATTACCATCCGCGTCTGTCTTCTTCTTAAATATCCATTTATTTTCTATGGCGTGCCTATCATCAGGCAAGTCCACCAAAGTCCATACTTTGTTTTCATACATGGATTCTATCTCGGATTTCATGGCTCCAAGCCATTTATTGGAATCCGGGCCCGCCATCTCTTCTTCATAGTTCGAAGGTTCACCGTTGTCTAACAACATGATATTCATGACAGGGTTGCCGTACCACTCTGGTGCGGAACGTGCCCTTGTGGACCTTCGAAGTTCAGTAGTAACTTGATATGTTTCTTCATGATCATTATCATCAACTTCCTCCCTTGTCGGTGCAGGCACCTCAGGAACAATTTCCTGCCCTGCGCTACTTTCCGGTCCAGGAGGGGTGACTGTCACCTCATCAAGTTCTACTTTCCTCCCACTCACTTCTTTCGAGAGAAACTCTTTCTCCAGAAAGGATCCATTCTTGGCAACAAAGACCTTGCCTTCGGATCTGTGGTAGAAGGTGTACCCAATCGTTTCCTTTGGGTATCCTATGAAGACGCATTTTTCCGATTTGGGTTCGAGCTTTTCAGGTTGAAGTTTCTTGACATAAGCATCGCAACCCCAAACTTTCAGAAACGACAGCTTCGGTTTCTTGCCAAACCAAAGTTCATACGGTGTCGTCTCAACGGATTTCGATGGAGCCCTATTTAAAGTGAATGCGGCAGTCTCTAAAGCATAACCCCAAAAAGATAGCGGTAAATCGGTAAGGGACATCATAGATCGCACCATGTCCAACAGAGTATGATTTCGACGTTCGGGCACACCGTTACGCTGAGGTGTTCCGGGCGGTGTCAATTGTGAAACAATTCCACATTTCCTAAGGTGCGTGCCAAATTCATGACTCAAATATTCACCCCCACGATCCGATCGTAAGAACTTTATTTTCTTGTCTCGTTGATTATCAACCTCATTCTGAAATTCCTTGAACTTTTCAAAAGTCTCAGACTTGTGCTTCATCAAGTAGATATACCCATATCTACTCAAGTCATCCGTGAGGGTGAGAACATAACGATAGCCTCCGCAAGCCTCAACACTCATTGGACCGCACAAATCGGTATGTATGATTTCCAATAAGTTGGTTGCTCGCTCCATTGTTCTGGAGAACGGAGTCTTGGTCATCTTGCCCAAGAGGCATGGTTCGCACGTGTCAAATGATTCATAATCAAGAGACACCAGAAGTCCATCAGCATGAAGCTTCTTCATACGTTTGACACCAATATGACCAAGGCGGCAATGCCACAAGTATGTGGGACTATCATTATCAACTTTACATCTTTTGGCATTCACACTATGAATTTGTGTATCATCACGATCGAGATTCATCAAAAATAAACCATTGACCAGCGGGGCATGACCATAAAACATATCTCTCAAATAAATAGAACAACCATTATTCTCAGATTTAAATAAGTAGCCATCTCGCATAAAACGAGATCCAGATACAATGTTCATGCTCAAAGCTGGTACTAAATAACAATTATTGAGGTTTAAAACTAATCCCGAGGGTAGATGTAGAGGCAGCGTGCCGACGGCGATCACATCGACCTTGGAACCATTCCCGACGCGCATCGTCACCTCGTCCTTCGCCAGTCTCCGCTTATTCCGCAACTCCTGCTTAGAGTTACAAATATGAGCAACTGCACCGGTATCGAATACCCAGGAGCTACTACGAGCGCTGGTAAGGTACACATCAATAACATGTATATCACATATACCTTTGACGTTGCCGGCCTTCTTGTCCGCTAAGTATTTGGGGCAGTTCCGCTTCCAGTGACCCGTTCCCTTGCAATAAAAGCACTCTGTCTCAGGCTTGGGTCCATACTTTGGCTTCTTCCCAGCAACAGGCTTACCGGGCGCGGCAACTCCCTTGCCGTCCTTCTTGAAGTTCTTCTTACCCTTGCCCTTCTTGAACTTAGTGGTTTTATTGACCATCAACACTTGATGTTCTTTCTTGATATCCACCTCCGCTGATTTCAGCATCGAATACACCTCGGGAATGGACTTCTCCATCCCCTGCATATTGAAGTTCAACACGAAACTCTTGTAGCTTGGTGGGAGCGACTGGAGGATTCTGTCAACGACCGCTTCGTCTGGGAGATTCATTCCCAACTGAGACAAGCGGTTGTGCAACGCAGAAATCTTGAGGATGTGCTCACTGACAGAACTGTTTCCCTCCATCTTACAGCTGTAGAATGCGTCGGAGACATCATATCTCTCGACTCGGGCATGAGCTTGGAAAACCATTTTCAGCTCTTGGAACATCTCATATGCCCCGTGGTGCTCAAAACGCTTTTGGAGCCCCGATTCTAAGCTGTAAAGCATGCCACACTGAACCAGGGAGTAATCATCACAACGCGACTGCCAAGCGTTCATAACATCTTGGTTTGCCGGGGCGGGAGCGTCACCTAGCGGTGCATCTAGGACATAAGTTTTCTTGGCAGCTATGAGGATGATCCTCAGGTTACGGACCCAGTCCGTGTAGTTGCTACCATCGTCTTTCAGCTTGGATTTCTCTAGGAACGCGTTGAAGTTGAGGGTGACATGAGCGTGGGCCATTTGATCTACAAGACATATTGTAAAGATTTTATACTAAGTTCATGATAATCAAGTTCATCTTAATCAAATTTTAATGAACTCCCACTCAGATTGACATCTCTCTAGTCATCTAAGTGATACATGATCCGAATCGACTAGCCCGTGTCCGATCATCACGTGAGACGGACTAGTCATCAACGGTGAACATCTTCATGTTGATCGTATCTTCTATACGACTCATGTTCGACCTTTCGGTCTTCCGTGTTCCGAGGCCATGTCTATACATGCTAGGCTCGTCAAGTAAACCCTAAGTGTATTGGGTGTGTAAATCTGGCTTACACCCGTTGTATGCGAACGTTAGAACCTATCACACCCGATCATCACGTGGTGCTTCGGAACAACAATCCTTAGCAACGGTGCATAGTTAGGGGGAACACAATTCTTGAAATTTTAGTGAGAGATCATCTTATTTACTACCGTCGTTCTAAGTAAACAAGATGCATAAACATGATAAATATCACATGCAATCAATTAAAGTGACATGATATGGCCAATATCATCTTGCTCCTTGGATCTCCATCTTCGGGGCACCATGATCATCTTTGTCACCGGCTCGACACCATGATCTCCATCATCATGATCTCCATCATTGTGTCTTGAAGAAGTCGTCACGCCAACGATTACCTCTACTACTATGGCTAACGATTAGCAATAAAGTAAAGTAATTACATGGCGTTATTCAATGACACGCAGGTCATACAATAATTAAGACAACTCCTATGGCTCCTGCCGGTTGTCAAATTCATCGACATGCAAGTCGTGATTCCCTATTACAAGAACTTGATCAATCTCATACATCACATATATCATTCATCACATCTTCTTGGCCATACCATATCACATAGCACATGCTGCAAGAACAAGTTAGACGACCTCTAATTGTTGTTGCAAGTTTTACGTGCCTTCTATAGGTTTTCTAGCAAGAACGTTTCTTACCTACGTCAAAACCACAACGTGATTTGTCAATTTCTATTTACCCTTCATAAGGACCCTGTTCATCGAATCCGATCCGACTAAAGTAGGAGAGACAGACACCCGCCAGCCACCTTATGCATCTAGTGCATGTCTGTCGGTGGAACCTGTCTCACGTAAGCGTACGTGTAAGGTCGGTCTGGGCCGCTTCATCCCACAATACCGCCGAATCAAGATTAGACTAGTAACGGCAAGAAAGTTGAGCAAACTCAACGCCCACAACTGCTTTGTGTTCTACTCGTGCAAGATGCTACGCAAAGACCTAGCTCAGATGCCACTGTTGGGGAACGTAGCAGAATTCAAAAAAATTCTACGCTTTCACCAAGATCAATCTAAGGAGACATCTAGCAACGAGCATATTAGAGTGCATCTACATACCCTTTTGTAGATCGCGAGCGGAAGCGTTCGAAGAAGCGTGGATGAAGTAGTCGTACTCTTCGCGTTCTTCGTCACCGATGATCTAGCGCCGAACGGACGGCACCTCCGCATTCAACACACGTCCGGTACAGCAACGTCACCTCCTTCTTGATCCAGCAAGGGGGGAGGAGAGGTCGTCGGAGATCCAGCAGCACGACGGCGTGGTGGTGGATGCAGCGGGAAATCCTGCAGGGCTTCGCCGGCGCCCTGCGGAGGAGTAGAAAGGTGTGACGGGAGGGGGAGAGGCGCCAGAGGCTTGGGTGCGGCTGCCCTCTCCCCCCCACTATATATAGGGGCCAGGGGGGTGCCGGCCCTGGCAGATCCCATCTGCAAGGGGGGCGGCGGCCTAGGGGGGAAACTTGCCCCCCCCCCCAAGGCATAGGGGGCGCCCCCCTCCCCTAGGGTTTCAACCCTAGACGCATGGAGGGTGGCCCAAGTGGTGCGCCAGCCCACCAGGGGCTGGCCCCCTTCCCCTTGCGGCCTAGGGGCCCCACCGGGATGGGTGGCCCCACCCGGTGGACCCCCGGGACCCCTCCGGTGGTCCCGGAACACTCCCGGTGACCCCCCGAGTTCACCCGATGGCCGAAACTGGACTTCCTATATATCATTCTTTACCTCCGGACCATTCCGGAACTCCTCATCACGTCCGGGATCTCATCCGAGACTCCGAACAACTTTTGGGTTTCCACGTGCATGTATCTCTACGACCCTAGCGTCACCGAACCTTAAGTGTGTAGACCCTACGGGTTCGGGAGACACGTAGACATGACCGAGACCACTCTCCGGTCAATAACCAACAGCGGGATCTGTGGGAGCCAACATGGGTATCCAGATCCCGCTGTTGGTTATTGGCCAGAGAGTTGTCTCGGTGATGTCTGCATGGTTCCCGAACCCGTAGGGTCTACACAATTAAGGTTCGGTGACGCTAGGGTTGTAGAGATATAAGTACGCGGTAACCCGAAAGTTGTTCGGAGTCCTGGATGAGATCCCGAACATCACGAGGAGTTCCGGAATGGTCCAGAGGTAAAGATTTATCTATAGGAAGTCAGTTTTCGGCCACCGGGAAAGTTTCGGGGTCACCAGTATTGTACCGGGACCACTGAAAGGGTCCCGTGGGTCCACCGGGTGGGGACACCTATCCCGGAGGGGCCCATGGGCTGAAGTGGGAGGGGAACCAGCCCCTGGTGGGCTGGTGCGCCCCCCTTGGGCCTCCCACTGCGCCTAGGGTTGGAAACCCTAGGGGTGGGGGCGCCTCCACCTGGCTTGGGGGGCAAGTTTCCCCCGAGCCGCCGTCCCCCTTGGAGATGGGATCTCCTAGGGCCGGCGCCCCCCCATGGGCCCTATATATAGTGGGAGGGAGGGAGGGCAGCAGCACCCTATGCCCTGGCGCCTCCCTCTCCCTCCCATGACACTTCTCCCTCCTCCCGCGGCGCTTGGCGAAGCCCTGCAGGAATCCCGCTACTTCCGCCAACACGCCGTCGTGCTGCTGGATCTCCATCAACCTCTCCTCCCCCCTTGCTGGATCAAGAAGGAGCAGACGTCGCTGCTCCATACGTGTGTTGAACGCGGAGATGCCGTCCGTTCGGCGCTAGGATCATCGGTGACTTGGATCACGGCGAGTACGACTCCATCATCCCCGTTCTCTTGAACGATTCCGCTCGCGATCTACAAGGGTATGTAGATGCACTCCCCTCTCCATCGTTGCTAGATAACTCCATAGATTGATCTTGGTGAAGCATAGAATTTTTTTATTTTTGCTACGTTCCCCAACAGCGCCGCCACGTCACCCAGCCCCGCGCCCACTTCGCCGCCAGCCCGTCGTGGCCCGTCCACGGCCCGCCTCGGGCCGAAGCGGGCCCGGATCGCCGTCGCCGCTCGCCTGGCTCTCGATCCCGCAGCGCCCCGCTCCTCCTCGAACTACTCTGCTCCGCCGCCGGGCCGCCGTCTCCGCCTCCGCGCCGGTGTGCCGCCGCCTCCACAGCTGCACCACGCCTCCAGCCGGCGCCGGCCGGCTTCGCCATCCCGCGCCCACACCGACCCCCATCGCCGCCCTCGTGCTGCCCCGCCGCCACCAGGTCGCCGCCAGCCTCCCTACGGCCCCGGATCCGACGGGATCTGGCCGAGGTGTGCTCCCCGCCGCCGTCCCGGACCTCAGTCGTTGCCTCCCTGCGTCGTCGGGAGGACGACGACCGGGCGCTGCCTCGGCCAGGCCTCGTGGGCCCAGCAAGCCGCGACCCAGTCCACCTCCTTCGGCTAGCCCAGCACTTCCCTCCGGCCCAAGGCCACGCTGGTGAGCCGCCATAATAATCCCCGCTCCGGGCGTCTTTTAGATATGTGACGCACGTCTGTTTTTTTTTTCAAAAACAACCTAGTCCCTGGCATTTTGTAAATATGTGTGCATGTTTGAGTTTTGGTAACTTTGTGCACGTAGATCCAAATTGAGCATGCGATATGTCAAAATGTTCGTTCCGTGATGCTCTTCATATTGTTGTATTGTGGCATGCTTGTTTGAGTTAATCTTGATGCCCTAATCATCATTGCAAAAGTGCTATATGTTTTAAACTGGTGAAAACTGTTATTAAGTGTGCATGTTTGAGTGATGATAAATGTGAGCATGTTGGTCCAAATGGAGTGTATGATATGTCAAAATGTTCATTGTGAAGTGCTCTACATGTGGGTTATTGTAGCATTCATGTTAGGTGCCATATTGCCATGTTTATCTCTGTTGCAAAAGTGCATGTGGCTGTTAAGTGCTGAAACTTGTTATGAGATACTGATTTGTCTTTTTTTTGTATCTTTATGTGTGATTTTTGTTTGAGCAACATGTCTATATGTTTTAGAAGCACAATCATGCCATCTTTGTTGTGGTGCAATCCACTTTTCATGATATGCCTTGTGATGTTTGCAACAAGCTTGTAAAGTGGCCTACTCGCTGTTGTTATTTTCTGAGACTTGTTGAAAAACTGCGAAGTTTGAAACTGTTATAACATGATGCCATGTTTGCTTGATGCCCCTTTCAAATCCATGCATGTTTTAGTATGTCAAATGATCATGTCTTGTTTTCCATGTTATGCTCTATCCATCCATGCCCTTGTTTGCATATATGACCTGTTGTAGCTTGTTGTTTTCATGCCCTCATGAGGCTATGAAATGTTTCTGTCAGCCTGTTATCATCAAGTTCAGTTTTGCCATGTAAATTGCTAGTGATCTATGCATCCTATGACCATGTTCTTGCCATGAGTAGCTTCTTAAACATGTCCTCTTGCTATTGGTTATCTTCACATGCCATGATATGCTTTGAGATGAGTTGCACAAGCTTTCAAACATGCCTACTTGTCGTTGTTGCTGCCATGTCTAGTTTATTTTCACTAAGTCTGTGAATCTATAATCTTTTGCAATATTGCTAAGATGTTTTGAGCATGTTCTAGTGGTGTTTTGTGGTAGCTCTTTGGTCATGATTGTAGTGCTGGACATGTACATGCTTGCCAAGCCCTTTGCTACCATGAAGTATTCTTGTATCATGTTGTTATGATGTCAACTAAGTGCCATGTTGGTGTTTTTGGACAGCTTGTTGTTATATCTTGTTTCATGTGTATGTGTTGAACCGTTGCTCCGTTTTGAGCGTTTCCTACATGAAACTTGTGTGTTTTTGCATGTAGATGCATAATAACCTGTTGCTTACATGCTTGGAGTGTGTTTGCTTGGTGTTTGGATGCATCTTGCATAATTGACATGCTTGTCTTGTTTTGCTCATATCTTCTAGGTCGTAGCTCCGAAATAAATAAACTTCATATGGAACTTGACTAGAATTTCGAGTAGATCATCATGGTGCATGTTAAATTGTTGTTTAACAACTTTAACTTAAGGTTTGTTCAGATCTGTACCAATTTCTAAATGTGCATATGAGGACTTACCGGAGTTGTTATATGTGGTTTTCGGCCTCATTTAGACTTGTTGGGTTGTGTTGTTCTTTTGTGCTTCATCCCTTGCCATGTTTTGCATCATATAGACTTGTCTTGCATCATACTTGGTTAAGCATCTTGTCATGTTCTTGAGTGGTGTGTTTACCATGTGGTGTGCATCTTCTCGCTAGTTCTTATTCCGTTGCGATTGTGAGGATTCATTCGACTACATGTGGTTCCTCTTCGAGGCTTCTTCTTCGTCTTCTTCATGAACTCGTTCTTCTTCCTTGCGGGATCTCAGGCAAGATGACCATCACCTTGGATACCTTTACTATCATTGCTATCCTAGTTGTCTCGATGCTATCGCTATATGTGGCGCTACCTATCTATTTGCCAGCATCTCCTTGTTGCCATGAAACCTCTAACCTTTGACTCTTTCCCAGCAAACCGTTGTTTGGCTATGTTACCCGCTTGATCATCCCCTCTTATAGCGTTGTTAGTTGCAGGTGAAGATGAAGATTGCTCCATGTTGGAACTTGTTGTTGGAATATCACAATATATCTTATATATATATATTAAAACACCTATATACTTGGCATTGGGTGGAAGGCTTGGCCTTTTGCTCAGCATTTTGTTCCACTCATGCCGCCTTAAGAACCGATAAACCGGCGTTATATTCCTTGATATTGCGTTCCTAACACGGTTGGGGTTTACGGGCCCCCTTGATAATTCGCACTGCTTAAAGCTTTTCCAGCAAGGCCCAACATTGGTTTTAATTTGCCTCATAATAAAACTTAATTATTTAATTAAATTGCATAGGGGGTCGCGTCCCCGGGTTCTTAATTCTACATAACAGGGGGGCCAGTGCTGATGGTGTTGGTCCCAAACGGGCAGACTGCGGGGCCAACTCGGGGAAACTCGAGGATTGGCTCCCGTAGGCTTTCCCATCGGGTCGTGGCCTGAGACGAGATACGCGCGGCTACTATCACGGTGTTGGCACGCTGGGAGGTCTTGCTGGATTAGTTTTACCTTTGTCGAAATATCTTGAGCACAGGATTCCGAGGATACTCTGGTCTTCCCACCTTGGAGTTGCGACTCTACAGATCGTGAGCTTGTGATGGGCTAAGTTGGGACACCCCTGCAGGGTTTGATCTTTCGAAAGCCGTGCCCGCGGTTATGTGGCAGATGGGAATTTGTTAATGTCCAGTTGTAGAAAACTTGACAGAGGATCTGAAATAAAAGACACAACCGCGTGAGTAACCGTGAGTGTCTCTTTTCACTTTGAGAAGAGAACACGGTGGGGTTATGTTTGACTCGTAGGTAGTTCAGGATCTCTAGCGATCATTACTAGTTTGTGACCGTTTGCGTAGATGCTCATCTTATTCTTGTACTCGTAAGTTAGCCACCATACTTTTGCTTAGCCGCTGCTGCAACCTCACCACTTAACCTCTCCCTACCCTTTAAGCTTGCTAGTCTTGATACCCATGGTTATGGGATTGCCGAGTCCTCGTGGCTCACATATACTACAACAACAGTTGCAGGTGCAGGTTTCCGATGAATTGTCCAGAGAGCGATGTACTTGTGTTGGAGTTCTTTCTTCTTCTACTTCATCAGTCTTGGGTTAGGTTCCGGGTCGGCAGCCTGGGATAGCAGATGGATGTCGTTGTGCTTTTCATGTTTGCATCCATAGTCGGATGCCTTGTATTGATGCTGTTGTATTCATGTGACTTGTATGATTGTTGTATCCCCATGTATTAATGTAATGGTACGATGTAATGATATCCATCTTGCTAAGCGCCCGAAATGCGGTTGTGCCCCAATCACGAGTGTAACACGTGATCGGGATAGAATCCCATCTTGGGCCTGACATTGTAGCAGTGCATGTAAAAAGGATCGAATGAGGACACTTCACAAAGCGGGAGTAGGCGATTTGTAGCTTGATGAAGTACCCAGAGCCGCATTAACTCTAGGGAGACTGCGCTAATAGAGAAGAGATCAATTTTCTATATCGGAGACTCATGGACAAAACTATAACCTTCTATCACATTGGCCGTGTATCCATGTTGAACTTTTTATAATTTATCTACCACATGGGCGTGTTGAATTTGAAGATCAATCGAGAGTGTCTCCAACATAGAGTCTGATAGAAGCGGTTCCTCGGGCTTATACATGTTCATTTTCATCCATTCGGGGATGACAACTGGCATAGATAGTTTGTCCACGGATGGTCCACAAAGTTCATGTGCATTCTTCTCCCCTAAATGCAGATTATCTGGCGCTATTTCTCCGATGTCGGCATATCCTTGGGGAATCTCCTCTATATCATTCATTGGCCACTTAAGTAGGTGGCTCTCAGTCACTTGCCATAACATCGTGACGCCATCTTCACGGGTGAGGCAACGACCAAGATTCGAAGCCCGTCACTACCTCCTGCATTTGCACCCTCGTCATGCCAAGTGGCAGGATGACCCCGTGCATCATGCTGCTGCCATCGGTAAACATGTTGATCTGACCCTTTGCAACCCTTGTCTTCACCCCATCCACATTGGCCTGCAGCCGACATGGAATAAAGTGGTATGCATGTGGCTGATGGGTGATGTTAGGTGTATGCTGGTGGGTAGGACTTGGCGCACAGAGCGGAAACATTTATGGTAACTGTCAGGAATATTACTACCAAGTATAAACCGCCCAGGAGGGGCCGGTTTACATTATCAAGATTATTTTATCGAAGGCCCAGCGGAGCATGAAGTAGAAGATTTCAACCCAAGAGGTTTAGAGCCCGAGTGTTAGGGCCCATGATTTGTAAACCGTCATACTATGTAACTTGGGATGTAAGATAGAAAGAACAGAGACTGAGGCGGACACGTTTATGAGCCGGCCTCGGGGCTTCGTAAACCAGACCGGGCGTCACCTCTTATATAAAGGGATGACCCGGCGACGGTTCAAGACAGACAACAACAGATCGAGACAAAAGCAAAGCGGATTCGCTCCCAGGTCATCGAAACCCTAGCAATACTACACCAAACTAGACGTAGGCTTTTACCTTCATCGAAGGGGCCGAACTAGTATAAAATCCCTGTGTCCTTGTCCGATTTAACCCCTTTAAGCTAACCCGTAGCGATGGCCTCACTACTAAGTCCTTTTGCTAGGACATCTGCCGTGCTAAATCCACGACAGTTGGCACCCACCGTGCGGCTATCGCACGATGCTTTCGAGTTCTTAAAGGGCAGCTTTGAAGGACTCAAGGGCTACGCAGTGGGCCGGATGACTAAGAGTCGTCGCGGCTGGATCTACATCGACGATGCAGGCTGGGGCCCCGAGGCCGATTCAATTGAATACGGGTACCGGGTCCCTTTCGCGGCATCCACGTCTTCATCGGCAAGATTGGCGAACCGGGCCCTGAGCCGGACACCTTCCCCAATATCGTCGAGCCGGCTCAGCGTGCAAGACCAGCCCGGATTCAGCCGGTCGTGAAGCACGTCTTCGTTGGAGCAGTGCATGGAGTGCAAACCAAGGACGGATCGGACTCTGGCGGTGAGACTGTTGTCTATTCTGACGACGAATCTTCTTATGGAGAGACAAAATCTTTGTATCTGCTGTAGGACGGTCGATCGGAGGGTTGTTCCGAGGGTGACATTATTCTGGACCCCCTCGATCCGCCAAACCGGGTCGCTGTCTTTATGGCCGGATCACAGTCTATGCAGCAGCCTTCAACAACAGCGACGTTAACATCAGACGCGATGGGAGCTAAAGCTGGAGATCCTCCCCCATCGCCATCTGACGCTTTATCCACCTTGGTCGACACTCTGACGGTGTTATTGACAACAGAGGTAACCAAGGCCAACAAGGAGCAGCATGATACGGAGGTCGCTCAGGTGAAAGGCCGGATTGAGCAAGCCAAGTTGGACCTGGCTGCTGAGAAAGCTAGGATGGCTACAAAGCAGGCGGAGGTTGATGCTCAGGCCTATCGACTCATGTTGGATCAGACCGCTTCACACGAGGTAATGATGAGAAGGCAACGATCTCGGTTGCCACCGGTTTATGAGGCGAGAAATCTCTTCAGCACGCCAGGAGCAGGAACCAGTAAGCAGCTGGAGGTGAACCGGGGAGGAGCACCGGGAACGGGCGCGTTGGTTTAGCCGCCGGCCGCAGAGCCAAACTGCCAAGTTGTGCCGACCCAAAATGTGCCCACTCCTCCTGGTCATTATTCTAATCCGCTGGATAACATAGTTGCCATTGCTTCACGACTGGCCGCCCTTCCCATTGAAGGAACGTCCCCCATAGCAGTGGAGGCGCGAAGGGCGAGGGAGTTGTTGGACACGACGCTAACTCAACAACATGCTTATTCCTACAGCCGGGAGAGGATTCACTCGACTCCCCGCTCAAGCCGGAGTTATACTAGGCGCCTGGATGAACCGGCCGTATCAAGAAGTGCACGGAGACGTAATCAGACAAGGCGGGATAATCCGGCAGGAGGAGAGGCACACGCTCAAGATGTGGTGGATCAGGCCAGGCAGCGTCGGGAGGCCGAGGTAACAGCACAATACGAAGCCCGTTAGGCGACGCCGGTTCGTCCCACCACCACGGTTGAACCGAGGGTCATGTCCAGTTCCCTGGGCGTGCTGTGTCTCATCCCCGCTTTATGGAACGTGAAACTGCCCAAGGATTTTAAAGAACCACGCAAAGTACCCAACTACACGGCGGATCTGGCTCCAGAGGCATGGGTTGAAAGTTACGAGATGGCAATGGAGATGTTGGTGAAGGAAATATGCCCTAGAGGCAATAATAAAGTTATTATTTATTTCCTTATATCATGATAAATGTTTATTATTCATGCTAGAATTGTATTAACCGGAAACTTAATACATGTGTGAATACATAGACAAAACAGAGTGTCCCTAGTATGCCTCTACTAGACTAGCTCATTGATCAAAGATGGTTATGTTTCCTAGCCATAGACATGAGTTGTCATTTGATCAACGGGATCACATCATTAGGAGAATGATCTGATGGACAAGACCCATCCGTTAGCTTAGCACTATGATCGTTTAAGTTTTACTGCTATTGCTTTCTTCATGACTTATACATGTTCCTATGACTATGAGATTATGCAACTCCCGAATACCGGAGGAACACTTTGTGTGCTACCAAACGTCACAACGTAACTGGGTGATTATAAAGGTACTCTACAGGTGTCTCCGAAGGTACTTGTTGGGTTGGCGTATTTCGAGATTAGGATTTGTCACTCCGATTGTCGGAGAGGTATCTCTGGGCCCACTCGGTAATGCACATCACTATAAGCCTTGCAAGCATTGCAGCTAATGAGTTAGTTGCGGGATGATGTATTACGGAACGAGTAAAGAGACTTGTTGGTAACGAGATTGAACTAGGTATTGAGATACCGACGATCGAATCTCGGGCATGTAACATACCGATGACAAAGGGAACAATGTATGTTGTTATGCGGTTCGACCGATAAAGATCTTCGTAGAATATGTGGGAGCCAATATGAGCATCCAGGTTCCGCTATTGGTTATTGACCGGAGACGTGTCTCGGTCATGTCTACATAGTTCTCGAACCCGTAGGGTCCGCACGCTTAAGGTTTCGATGATAGTTTTATTATGAGTTTATGAGTTTTGATGTACCGAAGGAGTTCGGAGTCCCGGATGAGATCGGGGACATGACGAGGAGTCTCAAAATGGTCGAGACGTAAAAATCGATATATTGGACGACTATATTCGGACATCGGAAAGGTTCCGAGTGATTCGGGTATTTTCGGAGTACCGGGGAGTTACGGGAATAGAGGAGAGAGGCCAAAAGGAAGGAGGCGTGCACCCCCCTTCTGGTCCGAATTGGACAAGGGCTGCAGCCCCCTTTTCCTTCCCCCTCTCCCCTTCTTTCCTTCTCTCCTACTCCGGAAAGGAAAGGGGAATCCTACTAGGACTTGGGAGTCCTAGTAGGACTCCCCACACTTGGTGTGCCCCCTCTAGGGCCGGCCTCTCCCTCCCTCCTTTATATACGGGGGCAGGGGGGCACCTCTAGACACAACAATTGATCTCTTGATCTCTTAGCCGTGTGCGGTGCCCCCCTCCACCATAGTTCTCCTCGATAAATATTGTAGCGGTGCTTAGGCGAAGCCCTGCGACGGTAGAACATCAAGATCGTCACCACGCCGTCGTGCTGACGGAACTCTCCCTCGACACTCGGCTGGATCGGAGTTCGAGGGACGTCATCGAGCTGAACGTGTGCTAGAACTCGGAGGTGCCGTAGTTTCGGTGCTTGATCGGTCGGGCCGTGAAGACGTACGACTACATCAACCGCGTTGTTCTAACGCTTCCGCTTTCGGTCTACGAGGGTACGTAGACTCACTCTCCCCTCTCGTTGCTATGCATCTGGTAGATAGATCTTGCGTGATCGTAGGAAAATTTTAAAATACTACGTTCCCCAACAGTGGCATCATGAGCCAGGTCTATGCGTAGATGATATGCACGAGTAGAACACAAGTGAGTTGTGGAGGATACTAGTCATACTGCTTACCAGCATGTCATACTTTGATTCGGCGGTATTGTTGGATGAAGCGGCCCGGACCGACATTACGCGTACGCTTACGCGAGACTGGTTCTACCGACGTGCTTCGCACACAGGTGGCTGGCGGGTGTCAGTTTCTCCAACTTTAGTTGAATCAAGTGTGGCTACGCCCGGTCCTTGTGAAGGTTAAAACAGCACATACTTGACGAAATATCGTTGTGGTTTTGTATGCGTAGGTAAGAACGGTTCTTGCTAAGCCCGTAGCAGCCACGTAAAACTTGCAACAACAAAGTAGAGGACGTCTAACTTGTTTTTGCAGGGCATGTTGTGATGTGATATGGTCAAGACATGATGAGTTATACGGTTTTGTATGAAATGATCATGTTTTGTAAAGTTATCGGCAACTGGCAGGAGCCATATGGTTGTCGCTTTATTGTATGAAATGCAATTGCCATGTAATTGCTTTACTTTATCACTAAGCGGTGGCGATAGTCGTAGAAGCAAAAGTTGGTGAGACGACAACGATGCTACGATGGAGATCAAGGTGTCGCGCCGGTGACGAAGGTGATCATGACGGTGCTTTGGAGATGGAGATCAAAAGCACAAGATGATGATGGCCATATCATGTCACATATTTTGATTGCATGTGATGTTTATCTTATTATGCTTCTTATTTTGCTTAGTTTGACGGTAGCATTATAAGATGATCGCTTACTAAATTTCAAGGTATAAGTGTTCTCCCTGAGTATGCACCGTTGCGAAAGTTTGTCGTGCCGAGACACCACGTGATGATCGGGTGTGATAAGCTCTACGTTCAAATACAACGGGTGTAAGCCAGTTTTGCACACGCAGAATACTCGGGTTAAACTTGACGAGCCTAGCATATGCAGATATGGCCTCGGAACACTGGAGACCGAAAGGTCGAGCGTGAATCATATAGTAGATATGATCAACATAAGATGTTCACCATTGAAACTACTCCATCTCACGTGATGATCGGACATGGTTTAGTTGATTTGGATCACGTGATCATTTAGATGACTAGAGGGATGTCTATCTAAGTGGGAGTTCTTAAGTAATATGATTAAATTGAACTTTAATTTATCATGAACTTAGTCCTCGTAGTATTAGCATATCTATGTTGTAGATCAATAGCTCGCGATGTTGCTCGTTTATTTTTTATATGTTCCTAAAGAAAACTAAGTTGAAAGATGTTAGTAGCAATAATGCGGAATTGTTCCGTGATCTGAGGATTATCCTCATTGCTGCACAGAGAATTATGTCCTTGATGCACCGCTAGGTGACATACCTATTGCAGGAGCAGATGTAGACGTTATGAACGTTTTGACAAAAGCTCGGTATGATGACTACTTGATAGTTTAAGTGCACCATGCTTTATGGCTTAGAACCGGGACTTCAGAAAACGTTTTGAACGCCACGGAGCATATAAGATGTTCTAAGAGTTGAAATTAGTATTTCATACTCATGCCCGTGTCGAGAGGTATAAGACTTCTGACAGTACTTTGCCTACAAGATGGAGGAGAATAGCTCAACCAGTGAGCATGTGCTCAGATTGTCTGGGTACTACAATTACTTGAATCAAGTGGGAGTTAATCTTCCAGATAAGATAGTAATTGAAAAAGTTCTCTAGTCACTATCACCAAGTTAGTAGAACTTCGTGATGAACTATAATATGCAAGGGATGACGAAAGGAATTCCCGAGCTCTTCGCAATGCTGAAGTCGGCGAAGGTAGAAATCATGAAAAAGCATCAAGTGTTGATGGTTAACAAGACCACTTGTTTCAAGTAAAGGGCAAAGGGATAGAAGGGGAACTTCAAGAAGAATGACAAGCAAGTTGTCACTCCCGTGAAGAAACCCAAAGCTAAAACTCAAGCCTGAAACTAAGTGCTTCTACTGCAAAGGAAATGGTCACTGGAAGTGGAACTGCCCTAGATACTTGGCGGATAAGAAGGATGGCAAAGTGAACAAAGGTATATTTTGATATACAGATTATTGATGTGTACTTTACTAGTGTTCATAGCAACCCCTGGGTATTTGATACCGGTCCAGTTGCTAAAATTAGTAACTCGAAACGAGAATTGCAGAATGAACAGAGACTAGTTAAAGGTGAAGTGACGATGTGTGTTGGAAGTGGTTCCAAGATTGATATGATCATCATCGCACACTCCCTATACTTTCGGGATTAGTGTAAAACCTAAATAAATGTTATTTGGCATTTGCGTTGAGCATGAATATGATTTGATCATATTTGTTGCAATACGGTTGTTCATTTAAAGTCATAGAATAATTGTTATTCTGTTTACATGAATAAAACCTTCGATGGTCATACACCCAATGAAAATAGTTTGTTGGATCTCGATCGTGGTGATACACATATTCATAATATTGAAGCCAAAAGATGCAAGGTTAATAATGATAGTGCAACTTATTTGTGGCACTGCTGTTTAGGTCATAATGGTGTAAAGCGCATGAAGAAACTCCATAGTGATGGACTTTTGGAATCACTTGATTATGAATCACTTGGTGCTTGCGAACCATGCCTCATGGGCAAGATGACTAAAACTCCGTTCTCCGGAACAATGGAGCGAGCAACAGATTTGTTGGAGATCATACATACAGATGTATGTGGACCAATGAGTGTTGAAGCTCGCGGCGGGTATCGTTATTTTCTGACCTTCACTGATGATTTGAGCAGATATGGGTATATCTACTTAATGAAGCACAAGTCTAAAACATTTGAAAAGTTCAAAGAATTTCAGAGTGAAGTGGAGAATCATCATAACAAGAAAATAAGAGTTTCTACGATATGATCGTAAAGGTAAAATATTTGAGTTAGCGAGTTTGGCCTTCAGTAAAAACAATGTGAAATAGTTTCACTACTCACGCCACCTGGAACACCATAGTGTAATGGTGTGTCCGAACGTCATAATCGTACTTTATTAGATATGGTGCGATCGATGATGTCTCTTACCGATCTACCACTATCGCTTTTGGGGTTATGCATTAGAGACAGATACATTCACGTTAAATAGGGCACCATCTAAATCCGTGGAGATGACACCGTATGAACTGTGGTTTGACGAGAAACCTAAGCTGTCATTTCTTTAAGTTTGGGACTGCGATGCTTATGTGAAAAAGTTTTAACATGATAAGCTCGAACCCAAATCGGAGAAGTAAATCTTCATAGGATACCCAAAAGAAACTGTTGGGTACACCTTCTATCACAGATCCGAAGGCAAGGTCTTTGTTGCTAAGAGTGGATCCTTTCTAGAGAAGGAGTTTCTCTCGAAAGAAGTGAGTGGGAGGAAAGTGGAACTTGATGAGGTAATTGTACCTTCTCCCGAATTGGATAGTAGTACATCACAGAAACTGGTTCCAGTGATTCCTACACCAATTAGTGAGGAAGTTAATGATGATGATCATGAAACTTCGGATCAAGTTACTGCTGAACTTCGTAGATCAACCAGAGTACGTTCCGCACCAGAGTGGTACGGCAACCCGGTTCTGGAAGTCATGTTACTGGTCCATGATGAACCTATGAACTATGAGGAAGCGATGATGAGCCCAGATTCCGCAAAATGGCTTGAGACCATGAAATCTGAGATGGGATCCATGTATGAGAACAAAGTGTGGACTTTGGTTGACTTGCCCGATGGTCGGCAAGCCATCGAAAATAAATGGATCTTCAAGAGGAAGACTGACGCTGACAGTAATGTTACTATTTACAAAGCTCGACTTGTTGCGAAAGTTTTTCAACATGTTCAAGGAGTTGACTACGATGAGACTTTCTCACCCGTAGCGATGCTTAAGTCTGTCCGAATCATGTTAGCAATTGGCGCATTTTATGAAATCTGGCAAATGGATAACAAAACTGCATTCTTTAATGGATTTATTAAAGAAGACTTGTATATGATGCAACCAGAAGGTTTTGTCAATCCTAAAGGTGCTAACAAAATGTGCAAGCTCCAGCGATCCATCTATGGACTGGTGCAAGCATCTCGGAGTTGGAATATACGCTTTGATAAGTTGATCAAAGCATATAGATTTATACAGACTTGCGGTGAAGCCTGTATTTACAAGAAGTGAGTGGGAGCACTACAACCTTTCTGATAAGTATATGTGAATGACATATTGTCGATCGGAAATGATGTAGAATTTTCTGGAAAGCATAAAGGAGTGTTTGAAAGGGGTTTTTCAAAGAAAGACCTTGGTGAAGCTGCTTACATATTGGGCATCAAGATCTATAGAGATAGATCAAGACGCTTGATAAGACTTTCGATGAGTACATACCTTGATATGATTTTGAAGTAGTTCAAAATGGATCAGTCAAAGAAGGAGTTCTTACCTGACTTGTAAGGTGTGAAGTTGAGTAAGACTCAAAGCCAGACCACGGCAGAAAAATATAGAGAGAATGAAAGTCATTCCCTATGCCTCAGCCATAGGTTCTATAAAGTATGCCATGCTATGTACCAAACATGTTGTGTACCTTGCCATGAGTTTGTCAAGAGGGTACAATAGTGATCCAGGAGTAGATCACTGTACCGCGATCAAAATTATCCTTAGTAACTGGATGACTAAGGAAATGTTTCTCGATTATGGAGGTGATAAAGAGTTCGTCGTAAAGGGTTACGCCGATGCAAGCTTTGACACTAAAAGGAAGGAGGCGTGCACCCCCCCTTCTGGTCCGAATTGGACAAGGGGTGCAGCCCCCTTTTCCTTCCCCCTCTCCCCTTCTTTCCTTCTCTCCTACTCCGGAAAGGAAAGGGGAATCCTACTAGGACTTGGGAGTCCTAGTAGGACTCCCCACACTTGGTGTGCCCCCTCTAGGGCCGGCCTCTCCCTCCCTCCTTTATATACGGGGGCAGGGGGCACCTCTAGACACAACAATTGATCTCTTGATCTCTTAGCCGTGTGCGGTGCCCCCCTCCACCACAGTTCTCCTCGATAAATATTGTAGCGGTGCTTAGGCGAAGCCCTACGACGGTAGAACATCAAGATCGTCACCACGCCGTCGTGCTGATGGAACTCTCCCTCGACACTCGGCTGGATCGGAGTTCGAGGGACGTCATCGAGCTGAACGTGTGCTAGAACTCTGAGGTGCCGTAGTTTCGGTGCTTGATCGGTCGGGCCGTGAAGACGTACGACTACATCAACCGTGTTGTTCTAACGCTTCCGCTTTCGGTCTACGAGGGTACGTAGACTCACTCTCCCCTCTCGTTGCTATGCATCTGGAAGATAGATCTTGCGTGATCGTAGGAAAATTTTAAAATACTACGTTCCCCAACAGTTGGATGTGGATGATGCAACATGCGCTAAGTATTTCACGATGATGCTCGAGGGCACAGCTCGTACTTGGTTGAAGGGTTTACCGCCTAACTCCATCGGATCTTGGGCCGAATTGCGGCGCCGGTTTATCAATAACTTCAAAGATACATGCAAACAGCCAATGTCTGTTGTCAATTTAGCTGCCTGCGTTCAAGGAGAGAAGGAGTCTACAAGCAGTTGGGTGCGTCGAGTGTCAGAAATCTTGCACTCCTCCAACAGCATCAACCCAAGTATAGCAGTGGTAACCTTGGAGGGCAATTTCCTGTTTGAACCTTTGCGGCTGAAGTTGGGACGGCTTAAACGTGATTGCAATGACATGGGGACGCTCATGGGCGCTTTAGTAAAGTATGGAGACTCTGATAACATCAAGAATACAGACGCAGACGGAGACAAGTCAGGGAAGGCGAGCAAGAACGGTAAACCGCCGCAGCCCGATCCGACGAATCAAGGATACAATGGTAAGCATAAAGCGGATGGCAACTCAGATTTTGTGGCCAACACCAACGCTCAGGAGGATGGGAAACGCCGCAAAGGTAGACCGCCCCCACGTAATGGGAGGCCGCCTATTAATCTGGAACGCCATTTGAACGTGCCTTGCCCAAAGCACGGTACGCCGGAAAACCAGCTACGCATCTCTGGAAGGATTGCTTCATCATGCAGGAATTCATGAACCGGAATAGGTATGATCACGGGCCCTCCGGCGGATCAGGCCCTAGTTTCCAGGGTCCGGGTTATCAAGGTGGTGGATCCGGTTCAGGATATCAAGGCCATAACGGCAATCACTATGGAGCATCAACACTACACCTAACAGATCCACAGGGTACACGCCTTTCTTCATGGTATATGGAGCTGAAGCGGTCCTCCCTAGTGATATCCGTCATGACTCACTGCGGGTGGAGGCTTACGTTGAAGCGGATAATGAACAAGCAAGACAAGATGCATTGGACCGGCTCGATGAGGAACGGGACACGGCAGCAGCTCGATCGGCGATTTATCAGCAAGACCTGCACCGGTACCACAGTCGTCGGGTTAAAACCAAAATGTTCCAAGAAGGAGATTTGGTGCTCCGGCTCATCCAAGACCAAACGGACATGCACAAGATGTCCCCACCTTGGGAGGGACCCTTCGTGGTCAGCAAGAACCTGCACAACGGATCATACTACCTCGTCGACGTTCGAGAACATAAGGACTCACATATGGCGGAGGAGGAGACCAAGCGGCCGTGGAACATCGCTCTTCTTCGACCTTACTATACTTGAGCCATAGGCTCCGCTTTATGTACAATGTATATATTATGATCAATATAATAAACGGGCGCCCCCGGTAAACCGGGGTATCAGCCATCTTTTTCACAAGAGTATCACATGGGGGCTTCTGCATGCAAGGGAGTTCCTATGGCCTCTTAAACCGGCGCCTTCGATAAATCGAGGTATCAGCCGTCTTTTTGTTCATAAGAGTATCACATGGGGGCTTCCGTGGGCAAGGGAGTTTCCTATGGCCTCTTAAACCGGCGGCCACATCAAGACCATCATAAGAGCACAGCTCTGGTTGCTTTGGCAATTTCCACATGATGATGGGGGGCAAAAGAGAGTTTGATGCCATAGCACAACTCAAACATAGGCCCGGACGAGCAATGCTCAAACACTACCTGGGGGCTCCTGATGCAAGTCATCAGCGAGTTGAAAACTCTTGTAGTGAACACGGCTTGGAAGCTTGGTGTATACACCTAAAACCCCGGATTAACCTGCCTGCATCAAGTAAGTCACACAGCCCAGGTAAACCTGGTACAACCCGTCGAACGTACACACAAGTCAATCCTTATGGACCCTGAACTTGGTAACGTTAAATTGACGATCATCAAGTGATTACACAAGTCAGATCTTTATGAGATTGTGAACATTGGTAGCATTTGACATTGATGATTTGGTTAAGGATTGCGGACCATCTTAACAGGCTTTGCTAAAATGGTTAATGACAGTAGCCTGGCAGCTCATAAAAAGCCTCGAATTTGGAGCCCGACAGCTCGTAAAAAGCCTCGACTACATGGTCTTATTTGCCCAAAAACTTTATTTTTCATTTTTTATGTTTTCTCAAATCTTTTTCTTCAAGGTCATTGGTTTTTTTCAACCAAGTCCATTGATTCAAGAGTGGATGACTACAAAGTTACCGCTACATCTGTGTTAACAGAGTTATAGTCTGGGTTATAAACACCAGCACTAAATTACAATCTAAACAGGAGTTCATTGTAACCCGGTTCGGCCTTCATGGAGAGCCGACAAAAATCAAGGGAGTCATCAGCATTTACACCTTGGATCTTTCCTGCCGGATTAAGGTTTATTAAGATACACTTAATCACATGTATGGTGTATACTTATATTTCTATACACAGTTTAGGTTATTAACTTAGATCATGTGTTTGGGCAATATGACCCGTCCAACGGTAAACCGCGAGGACATTTTTGAACTTTGTTCTGTGCAGAAACAGGTAGAATAAGCAGGCAAGCATTGAACGCAATATATATTTCAGAAGCTGCCAATCAAAGTAATATCACAAAAGATAGTGTGGGACAAAGACGGTATCTCAACTATTCTATTACAAGGCACTGAAAGGCCCAAAGGATATCAGTTTTTTCATAAGTGCTCAAGGCATAAAGTTAAACCGGAGCTGGTTTAAGACTCCGCATCAGCCTGTCGTGACGATTGAGGATCAGCCTGCTCCGGGTCTTCGGTGGTTTCTTTCAGCTGCTGGAAATCAGTGGTGCTCCAGTCAATCTTGGCAAGGGCTCGAAAATAAACTTCGTCATTTATAAGTTCTGACGGTTCAATGTCAGGAGCGAAGGTGTGCTTACGGACGGGTGGAATAAGATTCTCAATGTCATAGGACGGACGCTCCACCCGCATGTTCTCCAGATCATAGCCCGGATGATACCTTGATAAATCCGCTTCATCAGCAAGTTTACTGGTAAGAGGCCGCATATCCTTGGTCAATGCACGAAGATCATCACTGGAGAAGGATGATCTGTCCTCCTTCATGCTTGGATAGCCGTTCATTGCCTCCGCCGGATCAAAGTCAGGAACCCACGCCTTGGCTCGGGTTAAAGCCATCAGTGAGCCGGCTCTTGCAGCTGACTTTTCACTTCAACAATACGAGCAGGCAGAATTGACAGCTTCTCTAAAGTACCTTGGATGGTGGTTGGAGCCGGTTTGTTATGAGAGATAGCACTAATGGCCCTTTGCGCGCCGGAGTATAGCTGCTCCACCAAAGTGTAAGCAGCCTTCAGTTTCTTCCGTACATCATCCCCAAGATGAGTAACGCGCCTCCCTGCATACGAATTATGAGTTAAACCGAAGCAGTACAAGATAGCAAGGATAAACTTACGTCAACAAGAACTTACCAAAGATGGCAGATGTCATGTCATTTATATGCTGCTTTAACCCGGACAGCTCCTCTGTCACCGGGTTAAGTGCTGCCTCTGCATCACTGGCTCTCTTTTCCAGTGCAGCCTTTTTAGCTTCCCAAGTTGACCGCTCTGCTTCAAAATCCTTCTTTAGCTTCTCCATATTAGCTAAAGCAAGGGTAAGCTCCTCCTTGGCTTTTATCGAAGCAGTCTCTTGGAAGGTTAGGCTATCCCGGAGTTGAGTTATTTCAGAGGCCCTCCGGTTTAAGTCAGTCTGCCAAGGATAAATCATATCAGATATTCATAGAGCAAGCAATTCAATCAAAGTCCCAAGCACATAACAAGTTATGCACTTGACACTTGGGGTCTAATGTACATTTGCAGTAAAAAGCAAGCAATTTTTCCAGACAAGTCCCAAGCACATAACAAGTTATATACTTGGCACTTGGGGGCTAATGTGACGTTATTCTAAGCATAGGAAAAGTCCCGGTTTACTCTCAATAAACTAAACCGGCCCTTGGGGGCTACACGTGCAAATCAAAGTTATTCTAGTTGATCTACTGAAGTCCCGGTTCACCCTAAAATGCTAAACCGGCACTTGGGGGCTACAATGGACTAAAGGTACAGCTATAAGGCACAAGCAGAAATACAAGGGAAAAGGAATTACCTCATATTGTTCTTTCATTAAGTTCACCAAGCCGGCCTCATGGTCACGGCTGGTGTATAGCCGGTTTAAGTACCCAGAGTGAAGCTCCTGGGCACTAAGCTGGGCATAGCTGGACATGTCGGTGCTCCACTTGCCCTTGTCCTTATGGAGAAGTTCTTCCTTGGCAGTATGTTTGGCCAAGATGACAGGCGCTCCTGGGGTGGTAAAACTGGTTCCAGTAATCTCAACATCGTCAGTTGAAGCAGCAGTTGGCCTGGAAGGATCAGCAGCAGCGGGATTGGCATGAATAGGACTAGCAGGGGCCGGACTAGCCCGAGCAGCGCTAGTCCGGACAGGGCTGGCCAGTTCAGTAGTATACTCCATGGGGTCATCCCCCGGAGCAGCAAGGTCTTCTCGATCCATAGGAGAAGGATCATCGTGTGGAACTTCAACATTTTCTTCCAATGGGTTGGCAAGTTCAGGATCGTCTGCCGGTCCAGAAGTGGTGTTGTCGACTGCCGGTTTACTCAATTTTGCCTTTTTGCTAGGCTTGGGCATACTGAGAAAAGATTAAAGGGACAATGAAAATCACAAGTCAAAAATGGAAAGATAAACCGGATAGAGTAAAAGACAGCTTACCCGTGAACAGTCTTGAGCGCAGGGACTTGTGTGGCGGTTGACTCCCTAGAGGATGAGAGAGGAGTTTCTTGATAATTTGGGTCAGACGGGTTAAGAGGTTGACGAATAAGGCCCGCTTTGGGATGAAGAGCAGTTGGAGTAAGTAAAACCTCGGAACGACGCCTTCGAACCGGAGTGTGAGTCAGTCTGGTGGATTCAACCACATGGCCACTGTGGAGAGTGGTGCGGCAAGCTTCGTGTCGCTGTTTCTTCAAAAGAAAGTTTGGATCCAGTTGAGCATAAGGATGAGAAAACTAAAACTTCCGGACTACCCCACGAAGTTTCGGTGGCAATGGTTCTGAGTCAGAGGAAAGAGAGATTACCTCAACATCGCCCGCTTTACTACCTTCAGCCGGATCCTGGGGAAAATCATTGTTAATAGAAATGCAGGAAAAGGAAATATTAAAAAATCATAAGAACTAGGTGGTACCTCAGAGGCCGGATCATCTTCCTCCGCGTTTGAACTGGATGCAGCAGCAGGTTTCTTCTTGTGTTTCTTCACGGCCAGGGTCTTTTTGCGAGATGGCTTCGCCGGTTTGTCCTAGGTTTTCCTCTTCCAGAAAGGGTCATTAGCCCGCTTAAAGGAATAAAAGCATATTAAGACAAGGAATATGGATGGATTAAACAAAGTAAAGGGACAGAAGAATCTCTTACCGACGGCTGTTTATTAGTCACGCAGAAGGGCGCTAATCCGGTCTGACTACACTCTTCCAGAGGTATATTCAGCATCTTTTTTGCAGATTCAGTAACTTCCTTCTCTGGAAGCACCATCTCTGTATGGCGCAGAGGGTCCTTGGGGTTCCCAGTGTATTTGCACATTAAGCCGGAGCGCCGGCTTAGTGGTAGTATACTCCAAAAAAGCCAGCAGCGGACGAAGTCAACTCCTGTTAATCTATTGGTTACGAAGGCCCGGAGCTTTGAAAGCTGGGGGCATATTTAGCTCGCTCCTGGGCACTTAAGCATTGTGGAAAAGGGTGGTCCGCTGACAGACGATGGGGGCGATAACCCGGCATTGGATTTTCCCCTTCTGGTGAAGTGTCAACACAGTAGAACCAAGTTTGATTCCATTCATTGGGATGGCTATGGAGAGTGGCGTGAGGAAAGCTGACATATTTCCTCTTCTGAATACTCATTCCGCCAAGTTCAGTATTTGGACCGTCGTGAAACTCAGTCCGACGGTTTAAATGGAAGAAGTCCTGGAATAGCTCCACTGATGGCTCCTCTTTCAGATAGGCTTCAGAGAAGACTTGGAAGTTGCAAATATTTGATACAGAGTTGGGACCTATGTCTTGGGGATGGAGCTGAAAATCTGCCAACACATCGCAGAAAAACTTTGAACCCCGGGCCAGGTGATCGAAAATGACAATAATTTCTCCCTCCTTAGGCTTAGGAGGACACTCCTTTCCAGGGGCTCTCCAGTGAAGGATATCCTTTGGGCCTAGAGCGCCAATGGAGGCCATTTTTTCTAAGTCGTCCTCGGTGATCCGGGATGGGACCCAGTTGCAAGCAACAAACTGCTTGGCCACGGAAGTCGTCTTTTTTGAAAGGGGAGGCTGAAAATACAATGAAGTTTCGGTTTACGATCTACACAGATTTAAACCGGTATTCTATAAAGTATTGATTTAACTGGCGGTTTAAGTAGGGGCCTAATGGTATCTACTGATCCGGAACAGCTATAAACATGACGTCTACCGGATTATGAAGTTTGAAAGGAAAAAGTTAAACCGCCAAACACAGGCAGATGAGATGCAGATCTAAAAGTGGAAAGAAACAACTTTCAGACAAGCAGCAGTAAGATATGGATCTACAACATATGGAAAATTCAAAAATAATTCAAGTTATATCCAGTGGAAACAGTGAAGGTCTTTAGCAGAATCAATCTATACTAGTCATATTGGAAAGGATGATTACAATAATGGAGCGGAGTCAAGCTAACGGAGGTTGACCTAAAGCTTGAAGATCTACGGCTAAACACTATCTATGGCGAAGAACTGCGAAGAACAGGGATTCATCTATGAACGCGCGGGAAACCCTAGAACTGGATCTATGGGAAGGAAATAAGTGAGCGGACCTGAGGCAGTGGAAGCGGAAGGGCACCGGCGAATCTCTGGACGCGTTCAGGTTGATGCAGCGACCGGGCTCGACGGAGGCGCAGAACTTGGCGGACGGCAGCGGAGCTCGAGCGTCAGAGGACAGAGGAAGAAGAAGCAAGGGGATGAAGAGATGCCCTTTGGCCCTATTTATAAGCCGGAGGGATAAAAGGGCAGGCGCGGGAATCGAGGAGCCCAAAAATCGGATATGGATGGTGCTTTCGCCTCGATCTTCGGAGCTTTAATGAGTAAAGGTAAAAAAATAGGTACAAGTATTAAATGCGCGGATGATGTCACGACGGTTTAAAGTGACCTGAGGAGATGACATCATGCCGGTTTACAAAGCATTCTGAAGCAGCAGAAAGGAAGATTTGTGCAAGCCTTTGAAGATTGACATGAATAGGTTCAAATCAATCTGGGGCCTAATGTCAGGAATATTACTACCAAGTATAAACCTCCCAGGAGGGGCCAGTTTACGTTATCAAGATTATTTTATCGAAGGCCCAGCGGAGCATGAAGTAGAAGATTTCAACCCAAGAGGTTTAGAGCCCGAGTGTTAGGTCCCATGATTTGTAAACCGCCATACTATGTAACTTGGGATGTAAGATAGAAAGAACAGAGACCGAGGCGGACACGTTTATGAGCCGGCCTCGGGGCTCCGTAAATCCGACCGGGCGTCACCTCTTATATAAAGGGACGACCCGGTGATGGTTCAAGACAGACAACAACAGATCAAGACACAGGCAAAGCGGATTCGCTCCCTGGTCATCGAAACCCTAGCAATACTACACCAAACTAGACGTAGGCTTTTACCTTCATCGAAGGGGCCGAACTAGTATAAAATCCCTGTGTCCTTGTCCGCTTTAACCCCTTTAAGCTAACCCGTAGCGATGGCCTCACGACTAAGTCCTTTTGCGAGGACATCTGTCGTGCTAAATCCACGACAGTAACCTTTTCTCGACTCCTGCATCTACTACTGCATCTAACTTAGTTTTTCTTCTGTACAACTTTCTCTATTTTTTTAGTTCTTTGGTTTTGGGTAGGCATCGTCCCACGACATTTACCCCCTCCCAACGCACGCCAGTCTTGGGCTTCCTGTTAACCCCAAAACCCGTGTTCACTGCCCGGGTAAGAGGGTCATCATACATATAGTCGTGGGGAGATTCATAAGGACCTAGTCCAAATTCCTGCTTTATTTTTCTCTAAAAAAACATGTGCTTTGGTAAAGAATTAGTATGGTACGTAATAAATAAGTTGTTGGGACCAAATTATTAGTGGTGATTGCGGTTACCAAGTTCTCCTCCATTGAGCGAAGTTCCTACGTCGGGAGAACCAACTCCTTACTGTTTGGGTCTTGTACTGCACGGGCCTTGAGAAAACGGAAGTGCCGAGCACGATCTGGACGTTCCCAGAACAGAGGTTATTTACCCACGGCTATAAACTTTGTGGCCCCCTTCTCCCACTAGGGTTCTACACCTTTGTAACCACCAGGGCCGACAGGGTGGTTGCGTGGAAGATTTTTTGCTAAATTGCAGAAATGATCGCTTATCTCCTTGCTTGACTCACTACCAGAGGATTCACAAAACTCCGTCCATTCTTCGTGATCCATAGTTGGATTGAGCCTCTTAACGGTCTCGAAGTAATTACCAACTAGATTGCAACGGGCACTGCTCTTCCAGTCCCTTGACATCTTTGTCCATTTTGACATGGCATAATCTTCGGCTAACTTCTTGACATCAGGTGGAAGTTCATAACTACGGTTTAGTGCCAGTAGTAGATTCTCCTTGTGTCCGACCAAATCATTGCTACTGATCGGGACGTTTTTTCGCAACGTGCAACCTAGCATTTTGCTATACCTTTTTGTTGCGTCCTTTGGGTTGACAGGCTCGCCACTCGAGCCAACTGCGGTGATTGCAATTATATCTACGTGAATCTTGTTTGGATCCCTTGCCTTTCGGTTGCTCTTGCTTGTGGCGGACGTGTTGGATGAAGTCTCGTCAGTGTGGCTTGTGTCCCCTGCCCCGGTGGTCGGTTCTACCTGTTAGTCATTGTGCATCTCAATCTCACGGATGGCCGAATCATCCACGTCAGGGGCGCTCATCTCGACGTCAGGCTTGGTGTACTGAGGTTCCTTCTGAGATGACATTTCGGCGCCGGGATCCATCTGTCCAACTGCAATATTGTAATAAAAAGTTATGAATGAACATAGAAAGAAAATGGCGAATGAAAAATTCTGCATGACCTTTGCTAAAAGTAGGGCATATTGAGTACCAGAAATTTGATGATACGGAAACGAATCAACGTTTCGTCAAAACATTGGCACTCATATTAAGTCCCACAAATCAAACACAACCATCTGATTCTACATCAAATGACACCACCCCATCCACATGTTTGTAAAGGTACATCTAAGATCTAAATCGTTTGTGTGGCATTTCATCGAAGACGTTACAATCATCTATAATAGTGGAACATATAGATGTGAAATGTTGTGAAATTATACCTTGACACATATGTGAATCAGAAATTTGCGACGCCAACAACAGTGTTGACGAGACGGTTGGGTTCGTAGCGACGGTCGCGAGGTTGTCAAGGTGTCGGTCCATGGGATCCCGCAGGAAAAAAACTACAGTTGCGGTGGCGGCGGAGTACGAGCACTGGCGACAGCTACGGTGGCGGCGCGCGGACCTACCGCGCGATAGTGAGAGAGGTGCACGGTGGCGGACCGGAGCACGCAAGAGTAGAGAGAGGTGTGTGGCGGCCGGGGGCGGTTGCGATGAACGAACACGTGAGAGGTGGGAGAAGAGGAGAACATATTAGGTAAGTTTCAAAACTATGCGTGGGGTGAGTGCGTGTTTTCGATTAACACACGGCGGGCAGTACGTGGCACCCGCCACTGCAAACATTAGCTACGGCGAGCGGGCAGGGCCACCCGCCAGCCCAAAGCTTACGTATGTAAAATCTGTCTTTTAGAAATATTCATTGTGTAAAAATATGGCAGCGCACTTTGACAACTTTTGGACTTGAATTTGTTTTCCATGTGTAATATATGCCATCAGAAGCCCCGTGCCACAATTTGACAACATTTGGAGTTGGTTTGCTATTTTCGCGGCATTAACTGAATTTTTGGCAAGTAAAAAGGGTAAAACAAACTTTGATCGTGCTAACGAGGTTGGAAATGTTTGAAACTTTCCATGGCGTCTTCATTGGACACTTGTAGGGTGTGATAAAAATTAGAGATCGATACGACTAAAACCTGATGCATATCGTGTGCAAACACGAGACTTCCCCCGCCAAGTGTAAGGGTTTCGAAATAGCCACCTCACACACAGAACTCAAATTTTAAACATATTTTGGACTCTTTTTTTTCATGTGTAATATACGCCATCAGAAGCACCCTGCTACCATTTGACAATATTCGGAGTTGGTTTGCTATTTTCGTCACATTAACTGAATTTTCGGCAAGTAAAAATGGAAAAACATACTTTGCTCGTACTAACGAGGTTGAAATGTTTGAAACTTTCCATGGTGTCTTCATTGAAATCTATAGGGTGTGATACAAATTAGAGATCGTTACAACCAAAACCTGATGCACATCGTGTGCAAAGAGGTCACTCCCCAGCCAAGTGTAAGGGTTTCGAAACGGCACTGCACACATAGAACTCAATTTTTAAACATATTTTGGACTTGATTTTTTTCCATGTGTAATATATGCCATCAGAAACCCCGTGCTACAATTGGACAACTTTTAGATTTGGTTTGCTATTTTTGCGGCATTAACTGAATTTTCGGCAAGTAAAAAAAGGCAAACCAAACTTTGGTCATGCCAACGAGGTTGAAAATATTTGAAACTTTCCATGGCGTCTTCAAAATCACACCTATAGGGTGTGATTAAAATTAGAGATCGTTACGACCAAAACCTGATGCACATCATGTGCACATTAAACTTTCCATGGATTGATGTGTGATTTTATTGATATGTTTGCATTGCTTTTTAAAAATGCAGAGCTAATAATTGAAACTGCAATCAAAAGTTCTCGGTTTGGCCTACTAGCTCATGTGGCTTGTTTTCTTCGCCACACAGACACTTACAAAGGGGACCCATCCATCAAAAATCACATCAGCATATCAAAACAACAAGTTAGACCTAGCTGCAACGAATTGGTGGTTTGTGCAATTTCCTAACCATGGTATGGGGATTCAAAGTTTAACTCTGTAGTCCTGTACTAGTACCTGTTAACCGGCACCTCCTAAGTCTCCATTCCATTTATTGATGAAACGCCACGATATCTCTTTCGCTCTCCTTTTTCGTGGAAATCACGAACCAGGTGGCCCGGTTATCTGATTTCATATTCACCGGGAGAGCGAGTGGAATGCCCATCTCGGACGGATTCGGAGGTGCCTCGAAGACAGTAGGAATAAGGACCGGTTTGAAAAGCCACGCAGAACACAGAGATCAAGCAAAGCAGGCAGGGAGCGCCGACCCTCTTCCCCGAGCGTGCATGTCGTTGACATGCGCGCGCCGGCCCAAAACGCTACCGACCTCATGCATGCATGGTAACCCGTAAACAAAAGAAAGAGTCGCAGCTTTTCTAGCTTTCATGAGATGAAAAATGAAGCTTTTTGGCAATTCGAATATCCGCGCATATGCGCTCTTGCAATACCGATGCACATGCATGCATCCATGCACCGTGCAAGCTCCCTGTGTGTCTCGACTTGGCATGCACGTTGTGTGCCTCTCTCTCTCTTCTTCTTCTTTTGAGTGTGTGTGTGCCTCTAATCTTGGTTGGAGTAGTGCATGGTCGAGACGGCCGATGAGACGAGGTGTGAGGAGCAAAGGTAGCGGCATTATACCAAAACCGCGACACACGAAGCGAGGCGATGTGTCGTGCACGGCAGGGAATGGGATCGCACCGTCCACGGCCCACCACCCCACGCATGCATCTGAAGAACATGCATCCTTCCTTCCTTCATGTCGACCAGAAAGAAAACTTGTCAAAAAAATTAAAAAGTACCGACGTCGGATTTCGTTCGATATCCGTGACATTGTCTAGGGCGAGGGCGGTGCTGTGCTTGCAACGGGACTCGATCGATCTTGGCCTCCGCCGCCCACGCCTGTGCCTGTACTCGGCTCGTGCTCCCAGCTGGCTGGGCGTACAATATGCCTCTGAGATGGCGCTTTCGATCCAAACAAGATTTCCCAGCGCGTTTTCTTTGTACATGCTGTACTTGCTTATATTTCTCTTGACCCAAGTTTGAATTCTCTGCGCCACTTCTCCCGACTCCACACCGCAGCACAGGTCAAAGTATAATTTTCGTTCAGAGACGACAGCTAATTTCCCCTGCTTCTTTACAATACTGGAGTACCATTATGACGCAATCATCAGCCGTCCGTCCACTCCCATCTGATCTACGCATCCGTCTCGTCATGCCAGGCCAGGCAACGATGAGTGCATGCAGAAGAGCCAGATCGAGCGCGTCGCTTCACACGTCCACGACCAGCTTGCTGTCACGAGCCACACTGCCACTGCCACTTGCGCTGTTGCCTCAACGTGACACGGCCGTCTGAAATGCTCAACCACGTAACTGATTTCCCAATCAGCACAAGCAACTACTACTACTACCCGTGATCGCGTTGCAATCAGCCTAGTGATGCGGTAATGCCCGAGTAGTGCCTGCATTTGAAACGCCGAGCAAGTTGAGACCGCACCGCTTGATCCGATCGGGTCGGGTCACGTACCACTGCCACTGGCCAAAAGCTAGATTTGTGCTTATTTCTCATGCTTAGTTTACAGCGTCGGAGCTGTCTACGCAGCTCTACGTACCAGCAGAGTACGACGAGACGAATGGTACCACTGGCTGTATTACCACTACTAGCAGCAGAGCAGTAATTATTTCCTCCCTTGTGCATAGCCGTACGTCAGTCACCTCGAACGTACCCGGGCGTTAGTTTAAGCGCGACCCGCAGAAGTACGTGCTCCGTGCCAGGAGAGGTTGATTTCTTTAACCAGGTCGGCACAGACCGTGAGCAGTAAAAAGGGAACCCAGAGTAAAACCACACTGACAACCACACCTACGTCACGGCTCCCTCCGCAGGGCAAAGCGCGTTCGTCCAATCGTCCGGCCACATGCCTGATGAGATCAGGGCGGTTTTGGATTATAGGATCCGTGGAATAATTAACCAATCCGTGGCCAGCCCCTAATCATCCATTCGTCCAGAAATCAGAAGGCACTTCCTCCTCCTCCTCCTCCTGCTGCCTCGCCCGTGGATCAGATCACGTGGAGGCCACATGCAATGCGTGGAGTAGAGCGGAGCCCAGAGGGATGGGATGCGTGTTCAGTTATGGATGTTCACAACCGTCAGTCGCATCGCTCTCTCATCGTTAGGATCAGGGCCTTTGTTTACCGCCAAGTTGATGCGTGCTCAGCGGTGGTAAACAAAACAATGGCAGGTTCACGAACCCCGTGCCGCCAGTCCGTGCGTCACCTCGCCTCATCAATCGACCTGTCAAGCTTTGCTTCCTGCGACAGCGAATCCGATGGGGGATGAGGGGCCGTGACAAGAGATGACGCCCGCCCGCCCCATCGCTTAAATTAACCGAGCCCGCCGTCATTGTGGTTGCCGTTAGTCCGAGAAGAGATGGGGAGATCAATGGCAAGACAGCTTTAGGGCATCTCCTCCAACTAGGTATGAAAACTAAGCCGAAATGAAACCTTCCGCTTTGGATGAAGCACCCCTTTGTAATCGGTGGAAACCCGTTGAACGAGTTCCCGTCGGATGATGGACCGATCTTCGTGTCGTTGGATCGAATCGGGAGGGATAACTAGCCGCAAGCACCCTGAATAACTAGCTTTATACTTACCGAAGTTGGATGCAGCCCGTACATTCGGATGGCTGATCGGAGCTTTCAGAACCGAAACACGTTGTCCGCACAATCAAAGAACCACAAAACGGCCGAAACCGTAGAACACGAATTAGGAGAAACCAAAGGCCCCTTCTAGCGAATCTAGATGAACTCACAAGAGTAAAGGTAGCAAAGATCTCTTGGATCTCTAACAATCTTAGAGCAACTCCAATGAGGCGACCCATTTCGTCCGCGGCCGTCCGTTTGGGTCGGCACGGACAGAAAAGGCGGCCCAACGCGCCGACCCAAACGGACGCGCGTCCGTTTTTCGTCCGCGGGCGACCCATTCCCGGCCCATTTTTTAGCCTGATTTGCGTCGGCGCGGACACGTGACGGACGCGTGCGCGCTCGCCTACTCCTGTCCCCGGACCCGCTGGTCTGTGGCACATTGGTCTCCCCTCCCCCCGGCCAAGAAGCAACCCTCGCCCCGCCTCCTCCGTCATTGACGCGGGCGCCCATTTTTGCCGGCGACTCTTCCATCTGCCGCCGCCTCCACATCCGCCCAGCAACTCCGCCCCTGCCCCGAGTCGCCCGCCGCCGCCGTTTTGCCGCCGGGGAGCAAATTGGTTCCCGTCGCAACTTCCCCCACCGCCCAGCCGCCCGCGACCAAGAAGACACCTCGCCGCCCCCGCCAGTACTTGAGAGAGCCGACAACTGAAGATACAGCCCGTTTGGTGGCGATGAAAGCTAGCAGGGGCTTCCCGGGGATGCTTGGCAGCATAGACTGCATGCACTGGGAGTGAAAGAACTACCCTTCTGCTTGGCAAGGGCAATATAAGGGACATGTGAGGGCTTGCACTGTCATACTAGAGGCCGTGGCGTCTCAAGATCTCTGGATCCGGCACTCTTTCTTTGGCATGGCTGGATCACACAGTGATATCAACGTGCTTTAGCGCTCGTCGGTGTTTGCTAGGCTTGCCGAAGGCAACAGCCCACCGGTGAACTTTACTGTCAACGGCCACAACTACGACAAGGGGTACTATTTGGGTGACGGTATCTATCCTCAGTGCACCACTATTGTAAAGACAATACTCAACCCTGTTGGAGAGAAAAGAAAATTATTTGCCCAAGAGCAAGAGAGTGCTAGAAAGGATGTCGAGCGTGCCTTTGGTGTTTTTGCAATCTCGATGGGGCATCGTTTGGTATCCTGCTAATACTTGGAGCACGCAGAAACTATGGGAGGTGATGACTGCTTGTGTGATCATGCATAATATGATCGTAGAAGACGAGCGCCCGGAACGTCTGTGCGATCAAGGCTTTCAGTTTCAGGGTGAGAATCTTGTGCGTGAGCATGGAGTAGCGGCAACATTTGAGCAGTTCACTCAGTTTCATGAAGACATGCGTGATTGGGAACTCACGTGCAACTGCAAAATGATTTGGTTGAGCATATATGGACTCATGTTGGCAACCAATAGATGTATCTTCTTTTATTCATTTGCAAAACTATGTGAAACATTTTTATTTTTATTTGGCTTGTAAAACTATACTATTTATTTGGGCGGCTAAACTATTTTGCTTGTTAAATTTTCATTTCAAAATATGTTGAATGCAATGTAAAATTGGGCGGCTAGCCGGCCACGCGTGCACATATGGGTTGGCGTGTTGGGCGCGCTGCCGACCCATATGAAAAACAGGGCAGCCGGCCGACCCAAACGGACAAAAAGCGGACGAAATCGTCGTCTGTTTGGGTCGTCCCGTTGGAGTTGCTCTTACCGCATAAGCTTGTAACTGAAGGGTTTGACAGAACGTTTCTAAAAGAGTGGGTCATATGAGGTTTTATAGTAGGGACAACCCCTTAGCTAAGTGTGAAAAGGTTTCAAAAGTAAGCAGCCTTGTATGGCTTCCTTGGGGTAATAATTAATCAACTTTGAGAGTTGTTGGAGAGCTTCTCAAAAATTCGTGAAGCCTTAGACACCCTGAACACTTTCCACGAGAATGACTAGAACTTTTGACACACAGCTTCAAATGACGTGAGGTTTTAGCATTGAAAGTAAATTTGATGTATCTTCTACTGATGTACCCTATGACCATGTATCTCCTTCAAATGAGTGTGACACTTTAAAAATCATAGGTAAAAACGGACATCATCAACTTCACTTGGAAATTGTTTTCTTCGTCTTTGTTTTTCAATGGCTTGCTGACTATTCATCTCCTTCTATAATAGATTTAAGTTAGCGTTCACCTAAACATGTGCTTGCTTGATTCAGCGTAGGATTTCTTTTCGAAAAACTGTGCATTTTTCTGAAATGTTATGTATGAAGTATTTTTTTAGAGAAAAGGCATGCGCCCGACTTTATAAATAAAGCCACAAGGCAGAGTCACAACACACCACGAACAAACACCATACAACAGTAACATAGCACCAGTTCAAGGCGGACCAAGTCAGAACGATAGAAAAGTATGAGATACACGGCACGTGGCCACCCCACAGCACACAAGCCGGACTAAAGAACCCAAAAGGAAAGACAGCGTAGCCACCGAACACACGGGTCGACGAAGACTTAGACATGTGGCTCCTGCCGCGACAAAGAGGACGACGAAGCCCGATCTTAGATAGCAGCGCATCAAAGGAGTTGCGATCTTCAGGTTTAGTCAATAAATCTCCACTGTTGCAAGAATAAGCAAGTCTTAAATAAACAATCAATAGGTTTAGCAGGAAAAATGTGTTCAATCGTAAAATTGTTTCTGGTCGTCCACAGAGCCAACAAACCGCCGCTAACCCAATCCAGAACAGCCTTTTGGTAACACCAACTAAAGATTTGGTCAGGGCCCGAAGCTCAGAAAAAGAAGACGGTGCCCAGGAAACATGGGGCTAGGATCTAAAGCAGCACTAGATCAATTTAGCCAAGACACAGTTAAAGAAGATATGATTAGTATCTTCTAAAGCATCGCAGAGAGCACAACGATCCGAGCCAGGGCCATTACGTTTCCGAATCTGGTCGGCCGCCGGGAGACGGGTCCTGAAAGCTTGCCAGAGAAAGATTTTGATCTTAGGAGGGATGCGCGAACGCCAAATCTGACAAAATTTGTTGGTAGGAGTACCAGCGATCAGTCTAGAATACAAAGATTTAACAGAAAAACGGCCCGACGCCGAGCGAGGCCAGACCACCGAGTCCTCTGCCTCCGAGAGCGAGGGGAAAAGAGCAGCAAGTTGTTGCCACTGAACCAACTCTTCATGAGACAGCGAGCGACGGAAGGCCATGTCCCAATGGTCACCAGCAAGCTCCGCGATGGAGATTTCCGGCTTAGGACAAAAGGAAAACAATGTAGGAAACGCCGCAGCAAGAGTCGAATCCCCACACCACCAGTCTAACCAAAAATAGTCGCAGCACCATTACCTACCAAAATTTTTACATGCTCCTTGAAAAGCGGACGTATCTTAACTAGGTCCTTTCAAATACTTTGCCTTAGGAATAGAGAATCAGAGAGAGTCTTAGCCCGATGACACGATCTTCCACCACCACTTATACAATAGGCATTTATTCGTAACCGCAATGTTGATGATGCCCCACCCTCCCATGTATTTTGGCCTACAAATAATACTCCATTTGACCAGCCGGTACTTACGCTTATAGTCCGCAACGTTCCAATAAAAAGCACCTCTATGTTTGTCGAACCCCTTGTGGATACCCGCAGAGAGGAGGTAGAAACCCATGATGAACATGGGCAGGGAGGAGAGGCAAGAGTTGGTTAGGGCCACTTTTCCGACGTTGGTATTGTATCTGCCCCTCCAAGGCAGCACCCGATTCCCCACCTTGGTAACAACAGGAGTGAACTGCTTGGCACACAACTTTTCCGGGGCGATCGGGAGGCCCAAGTACTTAAAGGGGAAGGAGCCCAAGATGCAATTAAGGAGGTGCGCCACACGGGCAGCCTCCACATCATCGAAACTAGTAACAATGATCTCGCTCTTGGCGAAATTGATTTTGAGACCAAACAAGGCTTCAAAGCAAAGCAAGATGAACTTAAGATGAATAAGGCAAGGGTCATTTAACTCAACCACAATGATGGTGTCGTCCGCACATTGAAGGTGAGTCACTCCATTAGGGATGAGATGAGAAATGATGGGAGATATGTCGCCAGCGGCAGCAGCCCTAGAAAGAATACGGGAGAAGGCGTCGGCCACGAAGTTGAAAAGAATCGGGGAAGCAAGGTCCCCTTGCCTCGGGCCTCTATTGTTGGCAAAAAAGTTACTCAGTTGACCATTAACCGAGATCGCCGTATGGCCACCAGACACCAACTGCATGATACGATGCACATAGGCCCCCTCAAAGCCTTTAGAAAGTAACACCTATCTAAGGAACGGCCAACTGACCGAGTCATAGGCCTTTTCAAAGTCCAACTTAAGGATCACCGCTTTCTAATTTCTGGACTTGAGGTCATGAACAATCTCGTGGAGGCATAGGATACCATCTAAAATAAACATACCTTTGACAAAAGGCAGATTGGAAAAGTGCTAAGGACTTGATGGGCGACAGGGGACAGACGCGTAGCGAAGCCCTTGGCAGGAAACTTGGCCATGTTATTAATAAGCACAATCGGCCTAAATTGAGAAATTAGCTCGGCGCCCTTAACTTTAGGGATAAGGGAAATGACTGCATAGTTAAGACGAGAAATGTCTACCGTTCCAAGGCAGAACCCCTGAATGATGCTACAGACGAGTCCCTTAAGTTGGGGCCAAAATCTTTTAAAGAAAGGGATAGACAAACCGTCGGGGCCCGAAACCGCATTAGGGTTGGAAGAGTTAATAACCTCCCAGATCTCCACGCCAGAGAGGGGGTATTAGGGAGTCATTCTCAGCGCTCGAGATTCTAGAACGAGGGTCCCAAAGGGAAGGGTAGATAGAAATGCCCGACTCCAATCTAGCAGCATATAGGGAGGAATAAAAACCAACCACGTGACCCAAGATTTGGGCCTAATTAGAAACTTTCACACCATTGATGAGCAAACTATCGAGAGCACACCTCCTTCTCCTACCATTAGCAATAGCAAAAAAATACGCCGTAGGAGCATCCCCCTTCAAGGTCCAGTTTAACGTGACCCTTTGACGCCAATACATCTCCGATTGCCGATGCATGGTCATAAGGGCCTCCTCAAGCCCATAGCGAGTGCCCCATTCCAAGTCAGACAAGACCGACCCATCAGCCAGCGCATCAAGGCACGTAATCTGGGCCTCCAACGAAACCTTATCACGACGAGCCTTGGCAGATCTGCTACGCGCCCAGCCACGCGAGAATTTGCCTAAAGCGTAGGAGCAATTATGCCAATCATCCATAGGCCCGAAGGAGCGCTGGAAAGAGGAAAGAATACCCGAGATTTTAGCTGCCAACAGAATAGGAAAGCCCTCCACAAGGAGCCAAGAGGTGTCGAACTGAAAACGGGAGGAGGAAACAGGGTAGTTCACACCGGCGTCGAGGATAAGAGGTGCATGATCGGAGCCAACAATGGATAGCGCTTTCAGAGAGGCCCGGGGAAAGGTAGCATCCCAATTAGGGCAGATAAAGACCCGGTCGAGCACGGACCGGATAGGGTTAGATTTGCGATTCGTCCATATACCCATGTACTTATTGCTGAACGTATGGAAGATACAGGGGAAGAGTATACCTTCGGGGTTCCCGACTGTCCGATGTGTGGGCTGCCATATATGGGGAAGACAATAGGATCCGCCGCGGGCGGTCTTAGACTACTGTAGTGTATGTCGTGGGAATGGATATCCACGCAGCTGGACGTGCACCTAGTTTTAATATATATTTTTGTTAAAATATGTCCAAAATATGAACATTTCATCTGGTTTATAGAAGATCCGCATTGTTTGCATAAATTTCACCCGATTTGTTGATAAAGTGTTTAAAATGCGCTGACAGCATCGTATGCAAATTTGCGGGTCAGATACCCCCAGGTGTCGTCGTCGATAGACTACTGTAGTGTATCCATGTCGTGAATGAAGCTCCGCCTTGCCGGACGTGCTCGTAGTTTTGTTACTTTTAGTCAAAATGTGCCCAAAATTTAAATATTTCATCCGGTTTGTATGAAATCCACTATGTTTCCATGAATTTCATCCGATTTGTTGATAAAATGTTTAAAATGTATGCTAACAGCTTTAGACGACGGCCTCGATGCAAATTTGCGGGCAAGATACCGTTAGGTGTGGTCGATATGACAGCGAGCTAGCGCTGGCTGGATATTTTGGTGGCGACGACGCGGATGCACGTACCGATGCATCATCATCCTTCGGTTTCAGCGACTACACGGGTGGGGAAAAAGGCCCCCTCTCTCTCTCTGTCACGGCTGCAAAGTAGAGGAGTAGTAGGTCTGTGCGGGCGGGGATCAGGTACAGTTTACTTGTAAAAGCGGGCAAAAGAGACGAGACGATGGCCCTGTTGGGATACTCTAACTAAGTTAGAGGTTAGAGTTAGATTTTAATCCTAAACTAACCCTGAACTAACTCTAACCAAAGAGCTGTTTGGATGGTAGGGTTAGATTGATAATAAATACTTTTTCTCAATCATTTGACTACTCTAGTGTGAGAGGGGTAACTTTTTTTACTAATTTTTTTAGTGGACCTAGGAGAACTAACCCAAATAAGCACCTCTAGTGTGGGCTAGTTTTTTGGGGTGAGTTAGATCCAACTAACCCAAACTAACCCATCATGTTTGGATACTTTTGGGTTATTTGAGCCCCAACTAACCAAAACTAACTCTAACCTAGGGATCCAAACAGGGCCGATGATCTAGCCGCTAGATCCCATCGTCCTCCCTCCATCCAGCCCAGCACGGGAGCGCAAAACAATGGCAGGACCTGGACCGGGCCGCACCACAGCCTGCACCTGCACGCTGCAGGGAGGGTCAGTGGATTGCATCGGGGGCACACCACAAACACAGAGAGAGAGCGAGTCCCAGGCAATCAGTCACTGCGCGCCATTTACGGCCAGCTTTAAGAGCAAACACCCCCACTCAACGCCTCCTTCCTTGGCACCATGCCACGCAAAGATACCTACAGTACTCGCTGCAATCCTCAGCCCCTTGTACCTGTGTGTATAGATCGGTTTCAGATCACCCGTATATTACATGAGATGGGTGGAGTGCAGATGGTAAAAAACCGGAATCATGAGGTCAAAAAGTCGAGTTCAAAATGTGCAGCACACTCTCCGAGCAGAGTACAAGAAAGAGAGACTTTACTGCACGGTAACAACCAGCATTCAACAAGATGAAACCAAAAATTTCCATTCACCTCCACACAAGTACTAGTACAGGACAAGATGCGTCGCTCATTTTTTTTCTTTTTCTCCAAGTTCACAAAACTGTACAATAGCGAGTTCTATCCAATAAATTCAAACGCCTTTGCTTTTTCCCGCCAGCTTCCTCTCTCTGTTCTGTTTCCCGTCTCAACCGCATCGGATCGCACCTCCACGGCCGGAACCCGTCGCCATCAGCAGCTCATCGCCTCGCATTTCACCGGGAGGGAGCGGTCGAACCCGCTGCGGGACAGCAGCGTGCCCACCACCGCCAGGTCGCGGCAGAACACCCCTTGGTACACCGGCGCCGTCGCCTGGGACGACAGCGTTGCGGTGGCCTTCGCCTTCGGTTTCGCCGTCGTCGTCCTCGCGGTGGGAACGCTACCGGTCTGGACGGGAGGATTCTCCGGCATCGGCGCGGCTTGTTGTTGCTTGGGTAATGCGGCCGCGGCGGACGCGGCCTCTCTCGCCCTCTGCCTAGCGGCGGCCTCCTCGTCGATCACGGCTGACATGATGAACGAGTACCCCTTCTGCAGCATCCTGTACAGGAGCAGAGCGGACATGCGGGCCTGGTCGCGCACCGCCTCCAGGTCGCGGTGCTCGTCCACCAGCTCCAGCCGCTCGCCGAACACCACGGCGCGGTCCGGCTTGAGTTTGAGCGAGAGCAGCAGGTGCGCGCGCTCCAGCTCAGAGCGCGTGCACCCGCGCCGCACGCCCAGCAGAGCGTAGTAATCGATGTTGCACCCCTCGCCGACGGCGGCGCGGCTGCGTAGTCCCTGAATCCGGGCGATCAGCTTGCGGTGGGCGCCGGCGATCTCGCGGTAGCGCACGCCACCCTGCGGTCGCCACCTAGGCCCCGGCAGCTTGCCGTCACGGAGCGCCGCGTCGTACAGAAGTTTGAGGTGGTCAAGGTCGCGAAGGGAATCGGAGAGTGCCCCCACGGACTGAAGAAGATCGGCACGGGCGCGGAGCGCCGGGATGTACGCGGGGTCGAGAGCCAGCGCACGGTTGCAGTCTGCTATGGCGTCTGCCGGGCGGCCGCCAGCCTGGAATGACGCGGCGCGGCCGACGAGGCACGCGGCGGCGAAGGTGTGCGGGAGCACGCCACGGCGTGCCTCGAGTATCTTGGAGAAATGGCGGACGGCCTCCGCTGGGAGCCCCGCGTCGAGCGCCGCCATGGCGGCCGTGCGGCGGCGGAGCAGGAGCTTCACGTGAGCCAGGAGCTGGGACATGGCCTCCGACTCCACGGCCGGTATGATGAACGCCGACCCGGACTTGGAAGCGGTCCCCGACGGCACCGAGGCAACAGCTGCGGCGACAGTCGATGATGAGAAGCTGTCCTCCGACCAACAAACGCTCTCGCGGCGGAAAGCTGCCGAGGCGAGGCGGCGGCCGGTCTGGAGAAGAACCATGGCATCTTCGATGAGGCCCAGGTGAAAGCAAGCTTCGCCCAGGACCAAGTACCTCCACTGCGTGTCAGTGTTGGCGTTCTTAGAGAGGCCGGCCAGGACGCGGCGCTTGAGCTCGGAGACATCGAAGCAGCGGAAGGAGCGAGCGGCCCCGGTGTCGGCCTCGGCCGCGTCGGAGCGGTGGCGGTCGGGAGAGAGGAGCTTGGCACGGGAGATCGTGCCAAGGTCACCGGAGCTGGAGGAGGACAAGGAGGAGGAGGAGGAGGCATCCTCGCCGGAGCAGGATTTGCCGCAGCTGGGGATGTAGTCGCGGAGCATCTCCGCGACCTCGCGGTACCGCCGCAGCGCGAGGAGCGCCCGCGCCCGCAGCTCCAGCGCGGCCTCCATCCGCGGCGACAGCTCCAGCGCGGCGTCGATGAGACCGAGCGCTGCCACGGCGTCCCCGCCGCCGGACTCCGGTGCCGCCGCGAGAATCGCCCGCGCCTCCCGAAGGTATCTGTCGATCACCTGCGCATATATACCGAAACAAGCATGAGATTTTCGCCAGGCGAGGTTGGATTCTTGTTGCACAAACAGAGAAAGATGGGCCAATCCGAGACAGCAAAAATGAATGAATTTTTTCGGGGACAAAACAAGAAAGAAAACCGAGAGCAGACAGTGCGGTCAGATCAAGCAGCTCGATCTTGGAGGACCAAAGAAAAAAAACAAGAAGAAAAGGCACGCCATGATCGAAAGAAGCACATAGTTCTCGGCTCAAAGAAGCCGTCCTGCGATTTGGGATTTGGACGGCACGACCAAACAACCCTGCTTGTCGAGTCAAAAGGACCAAATGTTCTTGGCACTTGTGCGGTACAGAAGAAAAGGCAAACAGTTCTTGCACAGATGAGCCATTGGCGTGGCCGGCCGAAGAACACCAAACCAAAGAAAAGAATGTGGAGTGGGGAGATATCTTAGATCGCAGCCGCGAGCAGGCAAGGATAGCGCCGAACTGATAGATACTGACCTTCCTGTTGCTGAGGAGCCACTTCCTCTTCTTGTCCGGAGCAGAAGAAGGCGAGGAGACCGCCATTGCTTCACACGCATTAATCGGCGAAACCTACCCAACCGAAGCTCGGATCGATCCCCAAGGAACGCTGGACAGAGGCGCACCGGGGGAGAAACAGGAGGGGGGAATGGCTAGGCGAGAAGGCAGGAGGAGAGAGGAGGCTATATATACGGAGGCCTCTCCCAAATCTAGCACCTTGTGTGGAGTGGCCGTATTTTATAATAATGTTATCTCGGTTTGAATTGGTGGGGAAGAAGGAGAAAACGGGGGATGGGCAAGGGGAATATGATGGCAAATGGAGGTGAAGAAATGCCAGCTTTGACTGAGGAGAAAGCTTGGATCCCTCAACATCCTAGCTGGCCAAGATGCCTATCCAACACATCTCCCCTTCCTCACTCACAGCACAGGCCAGGCCCAGTGACAAAACTAAAAAAGATCTCGCGTAGGGTGTGCTGTGGTGTGGTGAGCTTTTAAAAGTGTGGAGAGAGAATAGTATTGCTGCCCCACTACTCCTCCTCCTCTCCTTGCTCTCTACTGTACCCAACCATTTTTTTCCCTTTATTATCTCCTCTTTTCTTTTCTTTTCTCCTTTGGATGATTCGTTTATTCTCTTGCCTATTTTAAGCTATAGTATCGTTCAATTTTAAAGCCGCAGACTCTTTCTGTTCAAGAAAGTTTATGTTCCCCTAACAAAAGTTTATGTCATACACCATTATGTGTGGTTCTTCTCTTGTCGACATGCTGCGTTGCTAATTAGTCAGATGCACTTTTGTTTGCATGAGTACGATTAATTGTTCGTATCGTACTTAGGTGGGCAAATACCACCAAAGATATCTTGCAGAAATATGAGGCTACTGCACTCATAATAAATGTACAGTACCGCAAATACTTGCAGCCCTCCACACTGTATACGCGTATCCAACCGCATCGCATCCGAGTTATTATTGCTTCTGTGCTTCCTGCCAGTACACGGAATCTGGAAACTTTTGACGTGCAGTGAACGGTCCACGTACTACTACGTATACCTGTACCGGAGAAAAATACAGTACAGTATTATTGGAGCCAAAAGATTAGGCTTTGGAGGAGTAAAACCGGTGGTCACATCACGGGCAGGAGCGTGTACGCACGGGGACACGGAGAAAAGGCGGACTTAAATACGGCCTCGGCGCGCGTATTTATACGCCTTCACGACGCGTCATGCGTAGCGGTCCATGTCACCGCTGAGCTGTCGGGCCCACCCGGCCAGCGAGGGGCCTCCTCTTTTTGCCGTGAACCAACAATCAAGCGCACACCTACCTCTACCTCTACCACTCCCTCTGGTGTGGTGTGTGCGGCGTGCCCGATTTGGAGACTCTTTCGACACAACATGCGACTGCGATCTTAATCTTGATGATGGTGATGGCTTTGGACAGATCATCAGATCGAACGGGGTCACTGCTCGTCCGTGCATTGCTGCTATAGGGATACAGATACGACGACACAGTGAGAATGGGGAGAGCAAGAAGCGATGAGACATGCACTAATTCCAGCAAAGCTCTAAGTAGCTATAGTACTTAGCAATAACAGATCCAGCCGATGACACGACACAACCACCAGCATTTGAGCCTCTGTCTAATTCTGTGATCTACTCTAGAGTACGCTTCCATTAAACGCCGGTCCTGTGCCTTGTTATAGCTACTACTGTACTAGGCACTCCATGAGTCCACCACCATTGACGCATGTGGTGAAAACTGAAAAGGTGTTTCCGTGATGTGCAAATGCAACTTTGATCGCTCGCTGGCTGGCTGGCTTGGATCTTATCCACATCGAGACGGTGGCGCGTCTCATGGCTCTGAATGCCCATCTTGGATCGGCAAATTTGACTATTTTGACCTGTTGCTATAATCAATTCACAGAATGAACTGCCCGTGAAACTATTTCACAGCCATAACCTTTTTGTGTAGCGCCCGCCACGACGACGCCACACTACACTGTGCAACGCCTAGCTCGGGGGCGCTACACGCCTTGCCAGCGTCGCACTCCGAACTGCCTAAAAATTACTAAGTCAGTGTGCAACGTCTGAGAGGTAGGCGCTACACTGTATAGTGTGGCGCCTAGCTCTCAGGCGTTGCACACTGACTTAGTAATTTTTCGGATCACCCGGATGCGACGCTGGCTAGGCGTGCAACGCTCCCGAGCTAGGCGCTGCACCGTAGGGTGTGACGCCGTCGTGGCAGGCGCTATACAAAAAGGTCAGGGATGTGAAATAATTTCGCGGGCAGTTCATTCCGTGAATTGATTTCGTTAACAGGTCAAAATTGTCAAATTTGCCTCTTGGATCTCCATCGGACCTCGTTTTACTTGCAAGGCGCCAAAGTCTCGCCACCTTTTCGCCCGCTGCTGCACCCATCGCCCCGTATCCATGCATGCATGCGCTACTGTGCTGGTGTCACCCTGCCAGCAGGAGCTACACTCGTTTTCTTTTACTGCCGCTCACCATGCATGCACTACACCACACCGTCGTCGTGGTCGTGGTCATAGCCATAGACAGATTCGGCAATTTATGAGTCGGAATGCGTGGAGTGCTGCAGAAGCAACACGCCACCCCTGTTTGCTGCTGTTGGCTCTCCTTCTGGCTGGCTGGCTGGATCGTACAACTAGTATGCATGCACGCGTCTTTCATAAATCGATAAATAAATACTCGCTCTTCTTTTTCTTTCAGCCCCCCCTACTATCTGTACCGGCCTTTACCAATCGCCATTGAATGAGTCACGTGACGAGGAAATGTCAGCGTCGCCTGCCTGCCCGCTTTACAGCCACGGGAGTGCACCAACTTTATCCGGCCCAAACCCATCTTCATGCTCGCCTTCCCGTCCCGTTCCGTTCCGCGTCATGGCCTTCTTCTCCCCCGGCTGCACTAATCTTTTCTACTCTATAATACTTGCTTTACAAAACGAGTACGTACAACGTACGTGCGGATCCACGTAGTATACGGATACGGGCCGCTGCGTACGTCTACGTACTACTACCACGTTGGTGCTTTGCGTCCATGCCACTCTACTGCGTGGAGGTGGAGGGAAGGGAATATATGGGCACTGGCAAAAAGCAGCCCCATCATTGGAGCAGAAATTAGGGGGTGAGCATCTCTCGCTAATCATGTGCGCATGTTCACCCTAATTCGGGTATTCTATTCATCTGTCCACATATTCTTTCGTGGAGTGACTTGTTCAGAAAGCGTGTTTGCTTCTTTTCAGATTTTGGATTAAATCTATATTCATCTCATATCACAGGCATTTCCGGCTGGTATCGTCAGGAAGATTTTACAGGTTGCCCACCACCGTCTCTCTCTCTCTCTAGTGTGACACAGCCACAATGCGTGGACAATGAATCAAATACTGTTAATTGGCATGATGTTTTGGATTATACCATCACTATCATTTTGTAAGACGTGTCTTTCTTCAAGCAAATTTAAGTATGCCAAAAGTAGGAGTTTGTCACAATAGATCTCTGTAAAGGAAAACTTATTTTGGCGTTAAAATGAGTAAGAATAACACGTGCTTCTTTTGGTTGACTTCAACATACAAATGTATGTAAATATATTTTGAATGTAGATTCACTTATTTTGCTTCGTATGTAGTCACTTGTTGAAATCTCAAGAAAGACAAATATATAGGAACGGAGGGAGTATGATGTATTTATTTGTTACTCCAGGTACCAAAATATAGTCCAAATTAAATATGTTCAGAAAACAAAACTTTAAACTTTCATCAAGGTTCTAGAAAAAAATTGTCAACATCTAGAATACGGAATCAAAACCATTGGGAGCTCCTGAATTATGCAAACATTGTGCTCATCCCAAAGAAAGACTCCCCCAGCTCTCCTCTGCAAGTTACTTGCTAATAGGCTTGCCCCGGAGCTCAATGTGATGGTCTCCCACTGCCAGAGCGCTTTTATCAAGATGAGATGCATCCAAGATAGTTTCTTGTATGTCCAGAACATTATCAAAGCTGCTCGCGCAAAGAAGAAGGCGATGATTTTTCTAAAACTTGACATTGCAAAAGCCGTCAATTCGTTGGGCTGGGGATATTTGCTTCAGAACTTAACTGCCTTCAGCTTTGGGCATAGGTGGAGGAACCTCATTTCAATCACACTTAGCTCTAGTTCCTCCTGGATCTTGCTCAATGGCGCTCCAGACACCCCTTTCAAGCATATGTGCGGCCTTAAGCAGGGAGACCCTCTCTCTCCCCCATGCTATTCATCTTGGCCATGGAACCTCTCCACAGACTTTTCGAGTTAGCTTCTGATCATGGCATTCTGATCAAGCTTGGCCTGCAAGCGAACACTCTTTGGACTAGTATGTATGGGGACGATGCTGCTCTTTTCCTGAATCCGGAAAAGCATGACATTGCGGCGGCAAAAGCTATTCTGAACATTTTTGGTGAGGCCCTCGCTTGAAGATAAACATGCAGAAATGCACAACATTCTCTATCCGCTGTGAGAACCTTGACTTCGCGGATATCATGCATGATTTTGGTGGAGCCACTAGAACTCTTCCATGTCACTACCTTGGTCTACCACTAAGTCTACAGAAACCAAGAAGAGTTGAGGTGCTGCCATTGATAGAGGGTATGGCCGGTAGATTAAAAGGTTGGAAAGGAAGGCTTATGGCTAAAGCAGGAAGGCTTGCTCTCATAAACTCAGTTCTAACATCCATGGCCACCTATTTTCTAACCTGCTTGGCTGCAAGAAAATGGATGATCAAGCTGTTGGATAAGATTCGAAGAAACTTCCTTTGGTCTGCTGATGAGGAATGCAATGGCAGCAAGTGTCTAGTGAATTGGTAGAAGTGTTGCTCGCCTAAAAAATTTGGGGGCCTTGTAATAAAGGACATTTCCTGTTTTGGAAGGGCGTTGCGGCTGCGACGGGCCTGGCTTGAATGGAGTGAGATGCCAAGACCCTGGATGGTAACCCCAATTCCTTGTGACGACAATGACCTGCAACTTTTTTCAGCTTGCACGGAGATATCACTTGGTAACGGGCAGAGGGCGCGGTTCTGGAAGGATAGATGGCTACATGGCATGGCTCCTTCATCCATCGCCCCAGAGTTGTTTGCTTTGGCCCGTCGAAAGAATCTATCTATTGCGGATGCTCTTACCGCCAATAGGTGGATGAAGGGCCTTCAAAGGATGGATAATGTGAGGATGATTGATCAAATTAATCAGCTTTGGGAAATGCTCCAAACTGTGACTCTCTCCTGGAAGATGAATAAAGCTGGGGTTTACACTGCGAAATCTGCATTGTTTATCAATTCTTTGGCCACATTGATGCGCCCTCTCTGCACGCGTTTTGGAAGGTTAAATCTGAGCCCAAGATGCGATTTTTACTTGTGGCTCCTGTTACAGAATTGGAACTGGACTTCTAATCGGCTGATGGCGAGGGGATGGCCTCATTCGGCACAATGAGTGATGTGTGACCAAGAACCTGAGACGGACGAACACATTACCCTGCTATGTCCTTATGCTCGGGAGGTCTGCTTCTCTTTCCATTGTTCTGACGGAGCCGCTGCGGAGGCCGGCTCAACGAACATCACTGTCAAAGGTTGGTGGCGACAAGTATGAGCGCTACACAAGAGACCCGAGTTGGCTCCTGAGATTACCACGGGGGTTTATATTGCTTGGAACCTATGGAAAGAAAGAAATAGAAGAATATTTGAGGGTAAGAGATGTTCTCGTGAGACTGTTGCTGCTTTATCTAGAGAGGAGATGAGTCCGTACAAAGATGCTTTTAGATAGTGTTTGCCTCCTCCTCTCCTTTCTTTTTTCTTTTCTTTTTTTGTTGAATCTGAGCGGCCACTCTCTGTATGAGACACTGGGATCTTTGATCCTTTGCTTCCTTCTTATATGAAAAGGCAGAACCACTGCCATTGCCCGTCAAAAAAAGAATCAAAACCATTAGATTCAACATTTACAATAATAAATAAATAATATATGAGATTATATTGCGATGAATAAACAATGTTGGTTTGGTATTGTAGCTATTCATATTTTATGTCTAAAGTTGCTCCGACCTGGTAACGTTACTTAGGTTCGGGCCATGATGGTTGAGATAATACCCCACTCCTGCTTGGATTTGATTGACATATGGATCACCTTGTGTGAGGGGTTACAATAGGGTTGATGTATATTCTATCGATACTAAGGTGAAAGATTGTAAGGTGTGTCTAGCAACAACAGGCCTCGCCCTATGAAGGAGGACGAGACCTAGGGTTTACATGAATCTTAGTCGATTGCGGTCGACCCGGAGTCCGGCTTGAACAAGGGTATTTTCCTTGTACGCCAAGTTGGTCATCGTATGGAAGGAGGGTCACATGCGGAAGGAGGGGATTTGACCACGCCTCGGTCCATTAGGATAGTAAGCCCGATAGTGCACTACTGCAGGATGGTCATAACGCGACACATATATAGGAGGCCAATCAACCAAACAGTCCACGATGCATTAATCGCAAACGATATCGTAATAAAACTGTCACCAATAAAACGGCAGCACCCACCAGCCTGGAGTCCAGCTCCGCCTTCTTACATTTGCGATTGCGGTTGTTTTAGATTTGGAGGACTTGGGTGCGTCCAACTTGGGCATGGATCAACTACCGACCCACAAGCTTTGCTCATCGGTTGCATAATCATTGGCAACCTTCATATGAGCCGTGCCATGGTGGTGATTTGACTGATTCCTAGTTTACTTTCGTCTTTGTGATCCATTTACAAGTCTTGCACCCCATTTATGAATCCATCAACGACCTGCTCGCCGAAGATGACAAACAACAAATTTCGCTTCTTCAGCCACCGCACAATGTACTAGTTTACGCCCTCGTTTTCCTCTCGGACATAGTTGTGAAGGTCGTATGTGCTACATGGGCATTGGTATGTTCCCTATAAGTTTTTGACGAAGACATCGACGAAGTCGGCCCGCTCATGGATTGATGAGTGAAACTTTTACACCCACCATTGTTTAAACATGTTTATCTTATAAAATCTGAGAAATCCCCTCAGATATTTCCACTAATGACTAATGAATGCGCGATATTTTGAAATCCTCTCTTTATTTTGTTTCCATATGAAAAGAGGCTATTTATGGAGAAAATCAATCATTTACTAGGAAAGGGACAAAATGGAGAAAGAAATAATTAAATAGAATACCAGCGTTCATACCAACTTGTAAAAAAAACCTTGTCGTAATGCATGTCCTCTTTTGGGTTTGAAAGATTTTATTGCTAGCCAAAGTGAACAAAATGATGTGTTTACTAATATGTTACAGAATCATGACAACTTACTTGGTCAATTGATTGGTAAGACTGTTGGACTCACTAATGATATGCAAGCCTTAGAAGGAAGAACTAAGAGCATGGAAGCACATGTTGCTAACATTGTAGAGAGTCAAACTTTGATCCTAGACAAATTTGCGAGAAAGTCATAATCTAACCCGGTTGAGGATGTCAAGAAGATGAGAAGCAATGAAGGATATAGAATATCTTGATAGAGGGCATGCGCCCGAATATACTTACTCTATTGTAGTTTTCGTGAAGATGTTGATATTAAAACATCTACTACCTAAAGTATCAAATGATGAGATGTATACTCGTTTTGTTGATAATGTTGCAATCAAGGTACCTGAGTTGGATGACGAATGAAAGAATCCATATTGTAAGCTACTGGCTGAGAAAGAGGATATAGTGAGCCTACAATTGAAATTAAGATTTAAATTGGTTTAATGTTGTTTGTGATCTAGGTGCTAGTTCTTCTACTAATCCTAGGTCCATATATGACAGTATCTATCTTGTTCCTTTTCTCAATAGCGAAATTAAATTGAATATGGGAAATTCTACATTTACACAAGTAGTAGGGATTAAACATGGTGTAGTCATTCAAATTGGTGATTGATTTTGTTATAGTTGATATGCAAGAAGTGCTCATTGCGCCTATTATTCTAGGTAGGCCATTTCTTAGAACCATAAAAGCTATTGTAAATGTTTTTGATGGAAATGTGAGATTTGACCTTCCATCGAAAGATCCTTTTGTGAGACATTTCCTCGGGAAAAAGATGAAGATGTGTGCTGGAGATGGCATCATCGTTAATGTCAGATGCTATGTACTTGGCATCATTGCACCAAAGTGACTGTCGAGGTTATAAATATGGGGTAAGCCCAGGTATACACATGACCCATCCAAAATACGCCCAAGAAGATCATGGTCAATGGGCCATCATAATCAACCCATCAAGGACAAGGAGGAGGACCCAGGACCACAGTAAGTCCTTATAACTGGATGCAGAGCCAGTCAACAACCAAGCAATAGCAGTCGACTAGGGAGACGAAGGGAGCAATTGGCTAGACCATCAATCGACGACTACCTAGGATACCAATCGTCCATGGTGCCTTGCAGATGACAACTTCTTAGCAGTGCTATAATCTTGTTAAATATGACATTTACGAGTAGTGAATGCCGTGAAGCAGCCAACCACGCCTGAGGCCATTAACATGCTTATTCTGTTGGGGAACGTAGTATTTCAAAAAACTTCCTACGATCACGCAAGATCTATCTACTAGATGCATAGCAACGAGAGGGGAGAGTGTGTCTACGTACCCTCGTAGACTGAAAGTGGAAGCGTCTAGTGACGCGGTTGATGTAGTTGAACGTCTTCACGATCCAACCGATCAAGCACCGAACGTACGACACCTCCGCGTTCAACACACGTTCAACTTGATGACGTCCCACGAGCTCTTGATCTAGTTGAGGTTTACGGGAGAGTTTCGTCAGCACGACGGTGTGGTGACGGAGATGATGAAGCTACCGGCACAGGGCTTCGTCTAAGCACTCTGCAACGGTATGACCGAGGTGTGTTTCTGTGGAGGGGGCCACCGCACACGGCTAGAACAATGTTTCTTGTGTCTTTGGGTGCCCCTGCCCCCGTATATAAAGGAGCAAGGGGGGAGGTGCAGCTGGCCAAGGGGCGCGCTAGGGAGTAGGATTCCTACTCCTAGTAGGAATAGGAACCCCCTTTTCCTATTCCTACTAGGAGTAGGAAAGGAAAGGGGAGAGGAGAAGGAAAGGAGAGGGGGCGCCTCCCCCCTTTTCCTAGTCCAACTAGGAACCCTATGGGGGGTATGCGGCCAGCCCTATGGGCTGCCCTTTCTTTCCCTCAATGGTCCACTATGGCCCATACTCTCTCGGGGGGGGGGGGGTCCGGTAACCCCCTCCGGCACTCCGGTTTTACCCGATAACACCCGGAACACTTACGGTGTCCGAATATAGTCATCCAATATATTAATCTCCATGTCTCGGACATTCCGAGACTCCTCTTCATGTCCGTGATCTCATCCGGGACTCCGAACTACCTTCGGTACATCAAAACTCATAAACTCATAATACCGATCTTCATCAAACGTTAAGCGTGCGGACCCTACGGGTTCGAGAACTATGTAGACATGACCGAGACTCATCTCCGGCCAATAATGAATAGCGGAACCTGGGTGCTCATATCGGCTCCTACATATTCTACGAAGATCTTTATCGGTCAAACCACATTACAACATACGTTGTTCCCTTTGTCATCGGTATGCTACTTGCCCGAGATTCGATCGTCAGTATCTCAATACCTAGTTCTATCTCGTTACCTGCAAGTGTCTTTAGTCGTTTTGTAATACATCATCTCGTGACTAACTAATTAGTCATTTGCTTGCAAGGCTTATTATGATGTGTATTACAGAAAGGGCCCAGATATACCTCTTCGACACTCGGAGTGCCAAATCCTATTCTCGATCTATGCCAACACCACGAACACCTTCGGAGACACCTGTAGAGCATCTTTATAATCACCCAGTTATGTTGTGATGTTTGATAGCACACAAGGTGTTCCTCGGGTATTCGGGAGTTGCATAATCTCATAGTCATAGGAACATGTATAAGTCATGAAGAAAGCAATAGCAGTAAAACTAAACGATCATAGTGCTAAGCTAACGGATGGGTATTGTCCATCACATCATTCTCCTAATGATGTGATGATAACCCTCAACCGTAAGGGATCGAGATAGTCTTCGCGGGTAAGAATAACCCAATTTATTGATTCGACACACGGGGAGCCAAAGAGTATTTATAAGCTTTGACAGTTGAGTTTTCAATTCAACCGCACCTGAAATATACTTACTTGCAACAAAAGATAAATGGTAACAGTGATATGATAGTGATGATAGTGATAGTAAAAGTAAACAACAAAAGTAAATAGTAAAGGTAAATGGCAAAAGTAGCAACTAGTGACAAGTAGGATTTAAAACACTGTAGGCTAGGGAGATGGATGGTTGGGCGCTGCATGGATGAGATATATCATGATTCTAACTTGGGGCACGGCACACGAAAAAGTAATGATCATCTAGGAAAATATCAAACATTAGGCATGTATCCCGTAGGTAGTTGTACGTGCTTGCAATAAGAACTTGCACAACATCTTTTGTCCTACCATCCCGCTACGAACGGGGCCAAAAGGAACTTATGGAGATTAAGGTGCTCCTGTCAAAGAGCACCGGAACAAAGCAATGAACTTAATGGATACATGTAATCCTCAAACTACGGACCATCCCCTTTGGTGTCCCAAGCTGTCACTTTTGGGATCGCCGGTTCCGAATCGTAATAGGTGCAAACAACTCATAGATAGGATCAAGAACACAAATATATTCATGCAAACACATATGGTTCAGATCTGAAATCATGGCACTCGGGCCCTAAGTGTCAAGCATTAAGAATAACAAGTTGAAGCAAAGATGATAATCACCATAGTAGATGATAGGCAACATGCCCCCAACGGTCTGACAAACTATTAAATGATCTAACTCATCCAATCCCTACCACCCCCTTCGCCTACAGCAGGGGATTACTCACACATGGAAGGATAAGTCATGGAGGGATGATGGAGTGGTGATGATGATGACGATGGCGACAATCTCCCCTCTCCGGAGGCCAATTCAGCCTCCAGATTAGCCCTCCCGAAGAAGAACAGAGGGTGGCGGCGGCTCCGCGACGAAAACTGCAAAAAGAACTTCTGATCTGGGATTTCTCTGTCGCGAGCTAAAATACGAGTCAAAGTAGGGCACCAGGGGAGGTGGGGCCCACCCAGGCGACCCCCCGGCACGGCCAGGGGCTGGGCCGCGCCACCAGGGCACCTGGGCACCCCCTGGCCCCCCTCTGGCCCCACTTCTGGCTCCGGGTTCCTTCGGGTGCGTGGATTTTCTGTGATTTTTCGTGGATTTTCTGAGATACCTAAAAATCCGTTTTCCTGCACACAATAAAACCATACAGGCAGCTATGCTAAAAACAGCGTCAGTCCGGGTTAGTTTAGTTCAAATCATGCAAGAATGAGGTCAAAACAACATCAAAAGTGTTTGGAAAAGTAGATACGTTTCAGACGTATCAACTCCCCCAAGCTTAGCATATTGCTTGTCCTCAAGCAATTCAGTTCAACGAACTGGACGCGACAAAGAAAACTTTGACAAACTCTTTTGCTTCATTAGATGTATATAAGCATGTACTACGAAAAGAGTCTAGCAAGTATTGAAACAGTACTATGAGGACAATGCACGCATCAATCCTTCTTTCAAGTGACCAATCACAAATACCTAAAAGTAAATAATATATTACTGAAAATCAAGACAAGATCACATTGCTCATAGCTTGAGCATATTAGGGTGGTATCTCGCTAGCCTCCATGAGTGAAGCAAAACATAAATGCAGAAACTCCTCCAGAGTTTTAAAGGAGACTAGAACTAAGAATTTCAGAATAAATCATATCACAAGCATGCAGAAGACAATGTAATACTTTGGGACAATGCACATTACACTCAGAATGACAATTATGCTCTCCTAGTTGGTGCTTTGAAGAAAGATGGTGGAGACTCTCGAACCGTGGCTTTTGTTGGCAAGGTTGAAAACCCGTGGTCAGAAACAAAAACTAAACATGTACCAGAGCTCTTGGTTTTAAAAACAGAGGTAAAAACGTTTTTGAGAGGTGCATATTTCGTCAACGAATGCTCGCAGATAACTCAATCACTTCTTGAGCTGGACAAGTCTCGAGGAACGGCTCCCGCATGAGGACGATCACATCCTCTTAATCTCCTTTGTTTATCACTGCCAAAGTTTTCTGATTTCTCATGAACAAAGCGTGAAGGAGGGTTTGTTTGTTGTATTATCTTTTATGAGCTGGGCACACTCTATGCCAGTTCCTAATCGTATTAGGGGTTTGCACATTAGACATGCAATCCAGGGGTGAAACTTGTCCAACTTAAAAAAATCATGAATTAACTACTACTTCCTCATGAGCTAAAACAGAGGCACAAAAAGAGAAATGCTTTTGATTAATTTTGAGATGACACACGAAAGTCTTCGTTAGGAATGTCAGGTAAATACCATGTATAGGAAGGTATGGTGGACTCATATGGCATAACAGGTTTTAAGGATTTTGGATGCACAAGCAGTCAGTCCGCTTAGTACAGGTGGAGGTTAGCAAAAGACTGGGAAGCGACCAACTAGAGAGAAATAACGGCCATAATCATGCAGAGCGACAAAGCAACATTGAATCGGGCATGAAAGTGATATAACTATTCTAAAACTCAAATATCATCAAGGCAGAGCAGACTTTTTAGTCTCAAACATGTGTAAGCATGTGCCAAGTCAATCCAAAAATTCTCTAAAGGGAAATACCACCTTAGTATACCGAACTATGAACAGTGCAATGCATGTAAATCATTTCAATAACACATTATATACTCTAGCTATTCGAGACTAGCCACAAGGAAAGCATGAACTACTGGAAGAGCATTGTAAACATAGCACTATGTCGCTACAAGCTGGTCTCTAGATCATAAGTAAAGGCATATGTACAAAAGTAGAAACAAGAAGAGTTCATACCGGTCTTCCTTGTTGCTTCCCTTCAGTTGATCTTCATCATTACTGCTTGTCACTTGCACGATCGAACATAGGAAATATAATTAAATGCCATCACGGACTCGAGCTGAACTCTGAAAACAAAGCAAACTAAAGAGAAAAGGAAATCTGTTTGGATTATTTCAAAGGTTGAACGAAAGCAAAAGAAAGAGAATTTTTTTTTTGTTTTTGCAAAGAGAGAAATAAAGAAGAACGGGCAAAAACTTCGAAAAGATCAAGGCGAATAAAACGGATAATACAATGGAAAAGTGAGAGGGGCACGTACTCCCCCAAGCTTAGGCTTTTGGCCTAAGTTGGTAGCAGCTACTGCCCCCAGGAGCCTCCCGCTCCGGGGGTATGGTGGTGAGACCAAGGGTCGTAGAAGGATGCTGGCGTGTATACCGAACTCCTCGGAGTCTCCCACGAGGAAGGGTCCGTACGCCAAGCAGAGGAAGACCCTTCACCAAACTCGGTGGAGGTTTCTTCCTGAAAAGGTGGTAACTCACCGTGCTCCTCCTCGTCGGGCACAACCCCCTCCATGGGGTTATGAAACCGATGCTAGACCATGAACTCATCGAACTGGACAACATCAAAGGACCATCCGTTCCTGCGAGAAAAATCAAACAAAAGAGGTGCAGGTAGATGGATCTCGCGTTCCGCGGTAGTTCCGAAACGCAAGATATAAACAAGATTATCCAGCTCAGAAGCCATGGTAACAAACTTATGCCTTTTCATAGCAGCAAGATCAAAGCTTAAATAAGTAAAAGGATTATCATCAGGGTGTGGGGTGCCTCCAAGATGTTCTAAAATAAGTGTGGCATAAATGCCACCATATAAGTCCCCCTTGTTACCGTTCATAGCAAGGCGTCGAGCAATTAAGGCACCCAGATTATAATCAGACCTCCCTGAGAGGGCTGCTGCCAGGATAGCAATATCCGGAGCAGAAGTGCTGCTCGTGTTGTCACGAGCTAACACCCCTCTAGCAACATAATATGCAAAATACCTGAGGTGAGGAAATAAGATGCTGGAGATCTTCGACCGATGAATATCCCTCGTACCCATGCTGCAGAGAGAGTTGATGACGGTTTTCAGCTCGGAGGGCTGAGTGGCCATCCTAGCCGTCCTCCCAACGTTTGGCACACCTATTATTTCACAAAACCTTCCCAAAGTCATGGTGATAAGATCATTGTAAATTTTAAACTCAATAGCACCTGAATCAGGATTATATCTAAAACTGTTAATGAAACTGGAGATGAGTTTTTGATATTGAGTAACACGGCACGTGACGAGCCGTGTCAAACCTGCATTAGCACAAAGATTATAAAACTCATCCTCGATTCCCGCAGCTTCAAGGAATTCATCACATGGAAACGTCATCGCACGTGCTGGACTTGTGTCTTCCAACAACTCCAGGGGCACATGATCTTCATTATAGCTCACCCTAGCAGTCGAGGGTGAAGCTGCGGCTCTAGTAACTCGATCGGAGTGTGCGGGCCTCTTCTTCTCAAGCCACCCTTTTGCCCTTCCTAACAAACTCATTTCTGAAATTTTTGGCAATTTACAAAAACGAGGATTAAAACAAGGTGAGTTAAGGCAAACTACTCCACTCACTTGCCCAAGGCATAAACTTGCATCAAAACTTGGAAAATAACTTCCTACACATGCATGCAAGCTCATCTATACAGCACCAAGAACTACTAAATACTCACAAATGAAGCCACCAATCAGAAATCTAATTGGAGGGGTGGAGGAGTCACATACCAGGGAGTATTTGTTCAAAATCTCAGCTCAAATGGTGGGCTGTAGAGAGAGATCGAAGAATCGCCTCCAAGAACAGCAAGAACACAAGAACAAGTGCAGAACTAGCGTTTTTGGAGAAAAAGAGAGAGGGAGGAAGAAGACATACCTGGAGGGGGCCATGTGGGCCCCAGGCGCCTTGTGGGCGCGGCCAGGGGCTGGGCCGCGCCAGCTGGCCGCCTGGGCCACTGGTGGGTCCCCCTGGCTGGCCCCAGGTCCCTCTGGGTCACTCCCGGCGTGGAAATTTTTATTTTTATTTTTCTGGAATTTTTCTGAAAACTTCACTGTTGAAATTTTTTCGAAGTTCAAAAAGCTGCGAAACTCTCTGAAAACTTGAAGCAGTGAGTAGTATTGTGAAGCTTCAAAACATAAATACTTGGTACAGCAAGTAGAACAAAAGCAAAGATGAATGAAAACATAACAAGCTCAACTTTTTATCTATATAAAACATGTTTACTAGTAAGGTTGATCAAGTCTTACCAACAAACAGGCGATATATAGAGCAAAAAGTCTCACCTCTTATGAAGTAATCACTGAACCTTTACCTTGATGGACATTGTCCCCACCATGATAGTTTTGTATTTGTGAGGCACATGTAGTGGACAATCCCATTCTCCAATCTTCACGGTCTCGATATTTTCTATAGAGTTGAGGCCATGCCTCCTGTCGATCTTCTTTGGAAAATATACCGTGTGTTCTTTATCATTCACATGGAAGGTAACCTTCCCTTTATTGCAATCAATAATAGCACCTGCGGTGTTAAGAAAAGGTCTACCAAGAATAATGGACATGCTCCCATCCTCGGGCATGTCAAGCACAACAAAATCAGTAAGAATCAAACAATTAGCAACTTCTACGGGAACATCCTCACAAATACCTATCGGGACGGCGGTTGACTTGTCAGCCATCTGAAGGGAGATATCTGTAGGAATTAGTTTCTCTAAACAAAGCCTCTCGTAAAGAGAGAGAGGCATAACACTCACTCCTGCTCCAAGATCACATAAAGCAGTTTTGACATAATTATTCTTTATGGAGCAAGGAATGGTGGGTATACCTGGATCACCGAGCTTCTCAGGAATCTTGCCACTAAAAGAGTAGTTAGCAAGCATAGTAGATATTGCTTCGTTAGGAACTTTTCTTTTATTAGTGACAATATCTTTCATATATTTTGAATAAGGAGGTAACTTAATAGCTTCAGTCAAAGGAATTTGAAGAAAAAGAGGTTTAATCCACTCACAAAACTTATTGTAATGCTCTTCTTCTTTGGATTTGATGGACTTACCTGGAAAGGGCATGGGTTTCTGCACCCATGGTTCTCTTTCCTTCCCATGTTTTCTTGCGATGAAGTCTTCTTTAGTGTACCTCTTACGTTTGTCAAGTGCTTCTTCTTCTCGAACTTCAGGCGGATCATTCTTCTCATTATCCTTACCTTCAGGTTCAGCACCGTCTTCAGTCTCAGCATCGGAGATAGATACATTGTTTGGATCAACAACTGGCTCTTCATCTGCAATAGGATCATTAGAATTGTCAGCCTCCTTATGTTTCTTCTTCTTCTTTGGAGAGCCAACAATTTCTTCTTCCTGCATTTGAGAATCTTGCTCGATTCTCTTCGGATGCCCCTCTGGATAGAGAGGATCTTGAGTGCTAGTTCCTCCTCGGGTCTTAATCCCGAAAGCCTGCAAATTATCTTGTTTGGCATTGTTAGCAAGCAAATCTTTTTGCATATTAGAAATTTGGTCAAGCTGAGTTTTAACCATATGAAAATGCTTCACAAGACATTGAACATCATTAACTATTCTACCTAGAACATCAAGCAAACTTTTGATAGCAAGGGAATTATCATGCAACTGACTTTGTATCCTCTCATTAAAATGATTTTGTTTCATAATAAAATTATCAAACTCATCTAAACATTGATCAGGAGGCTTACCATGAGGGATGTCACTTGCGTTGAAATCTAAAAGAGAGTGTACCTCTACCATAGGAGGGTGAGTGGTAGGTTCACACAACTTCTCAATAGGGGGTAGATTCTTCACGTCTTCAGCTTTAATACCTTTCTCTTTAATAGACTTCTTTGCTTCTCGCATATCTTCGGGGCTTAGAACAAACATGCCCCTCTTCTTTGGTGGTGGAGGTGGTTCAGGGACGGACCAATCTTCATGATTTTTGGCAATCCTGCCCATCAAATCTTCTGCATCGTCCGGTGTCCTTTTCCTGAAAACACAACCAGCACAACTATCCAAATAGGACCTGGATTCATCAGTTAGACCAGCATAGAATATATCGATTAATTCGTTCTTAGGGACTTCATGTCCTGGTCTAGCCCGAATCAGACCGCAGTACCTCCCCCAAGCTTTAGGGAGGACTCATCCTGCAACTGTTTAAAGTTATAAATTCTTTGTAAAGCAGCATGTTGCATGTGAGCAGGAAAGTACTTATCAACAAAAGAGTGAGCTAAGTCTTGAGGACTCTTAATGGAACCGCACGGAAGTGAATCATACCATGCTTTAGCACCTTCCTTCAAGGAGAAAGGAAGAAGCTTGGTCACATAAAAGTATCGTATCTTCTCATCTGTGGTAAACAGGCCACCCAACTCACCGAGTTTTGTTAGGTGTGCAATAGCATCATCATTTTCTCTGCCATAAAAGGGGTCAGCTTCAACCATAGGTATAAGTGAAAGATCAACAGAGAAATCATAATCAGGATCATCAATGCATATAGGAGATGTAGCAAATTCAGGATCAGGAACGGTTTTGTTCTTCAAAGAGTGTTTTTCAAACAGTTTCTTAATAACTTCAGGGTCAAAGCCAGAAAACTCGGTCAGTTCCCTGCATAAATCTTCATCAAGCATATAGTAATCATCATCAAGGAGTCTCTCCTTGAGCTTACTCAAATCAGGATAATCATAAGTTTCACCAATAGGGTAGCGAGTAACAGGAATTTCAATTCCAGACTTTTTAGCTGCAGCAGCGATCTGTTTCTCAAGAGCATAACCAAGTGAACTAATATCATCAACAGTAGTAGAAGCATCATCAAGAGTATCGGACATAGTAACAGATTCAGTAGGAGCATCATGTGGTGGTGGTGAGGCAAACTTACTCATAACGGAAGGTGAATCAAGTGTAGCACTAGTGCTCAGAACAGCACCTCTTCTTGTAGTGGATAGTAAGATCGGAACCTTGGGGTCTCCTTTTTTACCCATAGCGGATGAAGTGCAGCAGGTAGGATACTTCAAGTAGACTTGTAAATATTGCTATGCTCCCCGGCAACGGCGCCAGAAAACGGTACTTGATAACCCTCAACCGTAAGGGATCGAGATAGTCTTCGCGGGTAAGAATAACCCAATTTATTGATTCGACACACGGGGAGCCAAAGAGTATTTATAAGCTTTGACAGTTGAGTTGTCAATTCAACCGCACCTGAAATATACTTACTTGCAACAAAAGATAAATGGTAACAGTGATATGATAGTGATAGTAAAAGTAAACAGCAAAAGTAAATAGTAAAGGTAAATGGCAAAAGTAGCAACTAGTGACAAGCAGGATTTAAAACACTGTAGGCTAGGGAGATGGATGGTTGGGCGCTGCATGGATAAGATATATCATGATTCTAACTTGGGGCACGGCACACGGAAAAGTAATGATCATCTAGGCAAATATCAAACATTAGGCATGTATCCCGTAGGTAGTTGTACGTGCTTGCAATAAGAACTTGCACAACATCTTTTGTCCTACCATCCCGCTACGAACGGGGCCAAAAGGAACTTATGGAGATTAAGGTGCTCCTGTCAAAGAGCACCGGAACAAAGCAATGAACTCAATGGATACATGTAATCCTCAAACTACGGACCATCCCCTTTGGTGTCCCAAGCTGTCACTTTTGGGATCGCCGGTTCCGAACCGTAATAGGTGCAAACAACTCATATATAGGATCAAGAACACAAATATATTCATGCAAACACATATGGTTCAGATCTGAAATCATGGCACTCGGGCCCTAAGTGTCAAGCATTAAGAATAACAAGTTGAAGCAAAGATGATAAACACCATAGTAGATGATAGGCAACATGCCCCCAACGATCTGACAAACTATTACATGATCTAACTCATCCAATCCCTACCACCCCCTTCGCCAACAGCATGGGATTACTCACACATGGAAGGAGAAGTCATGGAGGGATGATGGAGTGGTGATGATGATGACGATGGCGACGATCTCCCCTCTCCGAAGGCCAATTCAGCCTCCAGATTAGCCCTCCCGAAGAAGAACAGAGGGTGGCGGCGGCTCCACGACGAAAACTGCGAAAAGAACTTCTGATCTGGGATTTCTCCGTCGTGAGCTAAAATATGAGTCAAAGTAGGCACCAGGGGAGGTGGGGCCCACCCAGGCGACCCCCCGGCGCGGCCAGGGGCTGGGCCGCGCCACCAGGGCGCCTGGGCACCCCCTGGCCCCCCTCTGGCCCCACTTCTGGCTCCGGGTTCCTTCGGGTGCGTGGATTTTCTGTGATTTTTCGTGGATTTTTCTGAGATACCTAAAAATCCGTTTTCCTGCACACAATAAAACCATACAGGAAGCTCTGCTGAAAATAGCGTCAGTCCGGGTTAGTTTTGTTCAAATCATGCAAGAATGAGGTCAAAACAATATCAAAAGTGTTTGGAAAAGTAGATACGTTTGAGACATATCATGTGATCCCATTGATCAAATGACAACTCATGTCTATGCCTAGGAAACATAACCATCTTTGATCAATGAGCTAGTCTAGTAGAGGCATACTAGGGACATTCTATTTTGTCTATGTATTCACACATGTACTAAGTTTCCGGTTAATACAATTCTAGCATGAATAAAAGACATTTATCATGATATAAGGAAATATAAATAACATCTTTATTATTGCCTCTAGGGCATATTTCCTGCAGTCTCCCACTTGAACTAGAGTCAATAATCTAGATTACATAGTAATGATTCTAACACCCACGGAGTCTTGGTGCTGATCATGTTTTGCCCGTGGAAGAGGCTTAGTCAACGGGTTTGCGACATTCAAATCCGTATGTATCTTGCAAATTTCTACGTCTCCCTCCTTGACTCTATCACGGATGGAATTGAAGCGTCTTTTGATGTGCTTTGTTCTCTTGTGAAACCTGGATTCCTTCGCCAAGGCTATTGCTCCAGTGTTGTCACAAAAGATTTTCATTGGACCCAATGCACTAGGTATTACACCTAGATCGGATATGAACTCCTTCATCAAGACTCCTTCATTTGTTGCTTCTGAAGCAACTATGTATTCCGCTTCACACGTAGATCCCGCCACGACGCTGTGCTTGGAACTGCACCGACTGACAGCCCCACCGTTCAGTAAAAATACATATCCGGTTTGTGACTTAGAGTCATCCGGATTAGTGTCAAAGCTTGAATCGACGTAACCATTTACGACGAGCTCTTTGTCACCTCCATAAACGAGAAACATATCCTTTGTCCTTTTCAGGCACTTCAGGATGTTCTTAACTGCTGTCCAGTGATCCACTCATGGATTACTTTGGTACCTCCCTGCAAAACTTATAACAAGGCACACATCAGGTCTGGTACACAGCATTGCATACATGATAGATCCTATGGCTGAGGCATAGGGAATAACTTTCATTTTCTCTCTATCTTCTGCATTGGTCGGGCATTGAGTCTTACTCAACTTCACACCTTGTAACATAGGCAAGAACCCTTTCTTTGACTGGTCCATTTTGAACTTCTTCAAAACTTTATCAAGGTCTGTGCTTTGTGAAAGTCCAATTAAGCGTCTTGATCTATCTCTATAGATCTTGATGCCTAATATGTAAGCACCTTCACCGAGGTCTTTCATTGAAAAATTCTCATTCAAGTATCCTTTTATGCTATCCAGAAATTATATATCATTACCAATCAACAATATGTCATCCACATATAATATCAGAAATGCTACAGAGCTCCCACTCACTTTCTTGTAAATACAGGCTTCTCCAAAAGTCTGTATAAAACCATATGCTTTGATCACCTCATCAAAGCGTATATTCCAACTCCAAGATGCTTGCACCAGTCCATAGATGGATCGATGGAGCTTGCACACTTTGTTAGCACCTTTAGGATCGACAAAACCTTCTGGTTGCATCATATACAACTCCTCTTTGAGATATCTATTCAGGAATGCAGTTTTGACATCCATTTGCCAGGTTTCATAATCATAAAATGCGGCAATTGCTAGCATGATTCAGACAGACTTAAGCATCGCTATGGGTGAGAATGTCTCATCGTAGTCAACTCCTTGAACTTGTCGAAAACCTTTTGCAACAAGTCGAGCTTTGTAAATAGTAACATAACCGTCAGTGTCGGTCTTCCTCTTGAAGATCCATTTATTTTCGATGGCTTGCCGATCATCGGGCAAGTCAACCAAAGTCCACACTTTGTTCTCATACATGGATCCCATCTCAAATATCATGGCCTCAAGCCATTTTGCGGAATCTGGGCTCATCATCGCTTCCTCATAGTTCATAGGTTCATCATGGTCTAGTAACATGACTTCCAGAACCGGGTTGCCGTACCACTCTGGCGCAGAACGTACTCTAGTTGATCTATGAAGTTTAGCAGTAACTTAATCCGAAGTTTCATGATGATCATCATTAGCTTCCTCACTAATTGGTGTAGGAATCACTAGAACTAGTTTACGTGATGTACTACTTTCCAATTCGGGAGATGGTACAATTACCTCATCAAGTTCCACTTTCCTCCCACTCACTTCTTTCGAGAGAAACTCCTTCTCTAGAAAGGATCCATTCTTAGCAACGAATATCTTGCCTTCGGATCTGTGATAGAAGGTGTACCCAATAGTCTCCTTTGGGTATCCTATGAAGACACATTTCTCTGACTTGGGTTCGAGCTTATCAGGTTGAAGCTTTTTCACATAAGCATCGCAGCCCCAAACTTAGCTTTTTCACATAAGCATCACAGCCCCAAACTTTAAGAAACGACAACTTTGGTTTCTTGCCAAACCACAATTCATAAGGCGTTGTCTCAACGGATTTAGATGGTGCCCTATTTAACGTGAATGCAGCTGTCTCTAAAGCATAACCCCAAAACGATAGTGGTAAATCGGTAAGAGACATCATAGCCCGCACCATATCTAATAAAGTACGGTTATGACGTTCGGACACATCATTACGATGTGGTGTTCCGGGTGGCGTCAGTTGTGAAAATATTCCACATTGTTTCAAATGAAGACCAAACTCGTAACTCCAATATTCGCCTCCACGATGACATCGTAGAAACTTTATTTTCTTGTTACGATGATTCTCTACTTCACTCTGAAATTCTTTGAACTTTTCAAATGTTTCAGACTTGTGTTTCATTAAGTAGATATACCCACATCTTCTCAAATCATCAGTGAATGTCAGAAAATAACAATACCCGCCACGAGCCTCAACACTCATCGGTCCACATACATCAATATGTATGATTTCCAAAAAATCCGTTGCTCACTCCATTGTTCCGAAGAATGGAGTTTTAGTCATCTTACCCATGAGGCATTGTTCGCAAGCACCAAGTGATTCATAATCAAATGATTCCAAAAGTCCATCACTATGGAGTTTCTTCATGCGCTTTACACCAATATGACCTAAACGGCAGTGCTACAAATAAGTTGCACTATCATTATTAACCTTGCATCTTTTGGCTTCAATATTATGAATATGTGTATCACTACGGTCGAGATCCAACAAGAATAGACCACTCTTCAAGGGTGCATGACCATAAAAGATATTATTCTTATAAATAGAACAACCATTATTCTCAGATTTAAATGAATAACCGTCTCACAATAAACAAGATCCAGATAGAATGTTCATGCTTAACGCTGGCACCAAATAACAATTATTCAGGTCTAAAACTAATCCCGAAGGTAGATGTAGAGGTAGCGTGCCGACGACGATCACATCGACTTTGGAACCATTTCCGACGTGCATCGTCACCTCGTCCTTAGCCAATCTTCGTTTAATCCGTAGCCCCTGTTTCAAGTTACAAATATTAGCAACCGAACCGGTATCAAATTCCCAGGTGCTACTGCGAGCATTAGTAAGGTACACATCAATAACATGTATATCACATATACCTTTGTTCACCTTGCCATCCTTCTTATCCACCAAATACTTGGGGCAGTTGCGCTTCCAGTGTACAGTTCCTCTGCAGCAGAAGCACTCAGTTTCTGGCTTGGCTCCAGACTTGGGTTTCTTCGTGGGAGTAGCAACTGTCTTGCTATTCTTCTTGAAGTTCCCCTTCTTTCCCTTGCCTTTTTTCTTGAAACTAGTGGTCTTGTTAACCATCAACATTTGATGCTCATTTTTGATTTCTACCTCCGCAGCTTTGAGCATAGCGAAGAGCTAGGGAATCGTCTTCTGCATCCCTTGCACGTTATAGTTCATCACGAAGCCTTTATAGTTTGGTGGCAGTGATTGAAGAACTCTATCAATAACACTATCTTCGTCAACTTTGCATCCTAGTTGAGCCATATGATTGTAGTACCCAGACATTCTGAGCAAGTGTTCACTGATAGAACTATTCTCCTCCATCTTCCAGCTGTAGAACTTATTGGAAATCTCATATTTATCAATCCGGGCATTTGCTTGAAATATTAACTACAACTCCTGGAACATCTCATATGCTCCATGACGTTCAAAATGTCGTTGGCGTCCCGATTCTAAACCATAAAGCATGGCACACTGAACTATCGTGTAGTCATCAGACCGCGTCTGCCAGACGTTCAAAGCGTCTACATTAGCAGGAGGGGGCTTGTCACCTAGCGGTGCTTCAAGGACATAATTCTTTTGTGCAGCAATGAGGATAATCCTCAAGTTACGGACCCAGTCCGTGTAATTGTTACCATCATCTTTCAACTTAGCTTTCTCTAGGAACACATTAAAATTCAAGGGAACGGTAGCACATGCCATTGATCTACAACAACATAGATATGCAAAAACTATCAGGACTAAGTTCATGATAAATTAAAGTTCAATTAATCATATTACTAAAGAACTCCCACTTAGATAGACATTCCTCTAGTCATCTAAATGATGACGTGATCCAAATCAACTAAACCATGTCCGGTCATCACGTGAGATGGAGTAGTTTTCAATGGTGAACTGATAACCCACAAGTGTAGGGGATCGCAACAGTTTTCGAGGCTAAAGTATTCAACCCAAATTTATTGATTCGACACAAGGGGAGCCAAAGAATACTCTTAAGTATTAGTAGCTGAGTTGTCAATTCAACCACACCTAGAAACTTAGTATCTACAACAAGATAGTTTAGTAGCAAAGTAATATGATAGTAGCGGTAGCGGCAATAAAAGTAACGGTAGTGTTTTTGTAGTTTTTTTAATAGTAGCAACGAAAAAGTAAATAAGCAACAAGAAATATGGGAAAAACTCGTAGGCATTGGATCGGTGATGGGGAATTATGTCAGATACAATTCATCATGTAGAAGTTATAACCTAGGGTGACACAGAACTAGCTCCAGTTCATCAATGTAATGTAGGCATGTATTCCGAATATAGTCATACATGCTTATGGAAAAGAACTTGCATGACATCTTTTGTCCTACCCTCCCGTGGCTGCGGGGTCCTATTGGAAACTAAGGGACATTAAGGCCTCCTTTTAATAGAGCACCGGACCAAAGCATTAACACATAGTGAATACATGAACTCCTCAAACTATGGTCATCACCGGGAGTGGTCCCGATTATTGTCACTTCAGGGTTGCCGGATCATAACACATAGTAGGTGACTATAGACTTGCAAGATAGGATCAAGAACACACATATATTCATGAAAACATAATAGTTTCATATCTGAAGTCATGACACTCGGGCCCTAGTGACAAGCATTAAGCATAGCAAAGTCATAGGAACATCAATCTCAGGACATAGTGGATACTAGGGATCAAACCCTAACAAAACTAACTCGATTACATGATAGATCCCATCCAACCCATCACCGTCCAGCAAGCCTACGATGGAATTACTCACGCATGGCGGTGAGCATCATGAAATTGGTGATGGAGGAAGGTTGATGATGATGATGGTGATGATCTCCACTCTCTGGAGCCCCGAACGGACTCCAGATCAGCCCTCCCGAGAGAGATTAGGGCTTGGCTGCGGCTCCGTCTCGTAAAACGCGATAATTCTTTCTCCTTGATTTTTTCTCCCCGAAAGTGAATATATAGGATCTAGGGATATGTAGGTGGAGCACCAGGGGGTCCACGAGGCAGGGGGCGTGCCCTAGGGGGGCCCACCCTCGTGGACAGGGTGTGGCCCCCCTGGTCTGGATCTTCTTGCAGGTATTTTTTTATATTTTCCAAAATAATTCTCCATGGATTTTCAAGTCATTCCGAGAACTTTTTATTTCTGCACAAAAACAACACCATGGCAATTCTGTTGAAAATAGCGTCAGTCTGGGTTAGTTCCATTCAAATCATGCAAGTTAGAGTCCAAAACAAGGGCAAAAGTGTTTGGAAAAGTAGATACGTTGGAGACGTATCAACTCCCCCAAGCTTAAACCTTTGCTTGTCCTCAAGCAATTCAGTTGATAAACTGAAAGTGATATGGAAAAACTTTGACAAACTCTGTTTGCTCTTGTTGTTGTAAATATGTAAGCCAACATTCAGGTTTCAGCAAGATCATGAACTAAGAACATTCACAATAACTTTTAGGTCTCAAGTCTACTGACATCAATGGAATAATCAACTAGCGAGCAATAATAATAAACCTCGGATGACAACACTTTCTCAAAACAATCATGATATGATATAACAAGATGGTATCTCGCTAGCCCTTTCTGAGACCGCAAAACATAAATGCAGAGCACATTTAAAGATCAAGGACTGACTAGACATTTTAATTCATGGTAAAAGAGATCTAGTCATGATCATACTCAATGCAAATTAATAGTAATACATGCAAATGATAGAGGTGCTCTCCTACTGATGTTCTTTGATAAGAGGATGATGACTCTGCATAAAAGTAAATAGATAGGCCCTTCGCAGAGGGAAGCAGGAATTTGTAGAGGTGCGAGAGCTCGATTTTTAAATAGAGATGAATAACATTTTGAGCGGTATACTCTCATTGTCAACATAAAAACCAAGAGTCTCGATATCTCCCATGCTACACACATTATAGGCAGTTCCCAAACAGAATGATAAAGTTTATACTCCAACAACCACCAACAAGCACACTCTACGGCCATCCGAATCCACAGGGTACCGTCCAAACAAGAAACATCCCCGGGGGAGTTTTGTTTAATTATTATTTTTTGAGCATGGGACTGGGCACCCCGAGTACCAGTCATTTTCTCATGAATGATGAGCGGAGTCCACTCATCGTGAGAATAACCCACCTAGCATGGAAGATATAGACAACCCTAGCTGATACATGAGTTGTTCGAGCATACAAAATAGAATTTCATTTGAAGGTTTAGAGTTTAACACATACAAATTTACTTGGAACGGCAGGTAAATACCACATATAGGAAGGTATGGTGGACTCATGTGGAATAACTTTGGGGTTTATGGAAGTGGACGCACAAGCAGTAATCCCGCTTAGTACAAGTGAAGGCTAGAAAGAGGCTGGGAAGCGACCAGCTAGAGAGCAACAACGGTCATGAACATGCATTAAAATTAATCAACAATGAATGCAAGCATGAGTAGGATATAAATCACTATGAACATAAATATCGTGGAGGCTATGTTGATTTGTTTCAACTACATGCGTGAACATGTGCCAAGTCAGACCACTTGAATCGTTCAAAGGAGGATACCACCCCATCATACCACATCACAACCATTTTAATATCATGTTGGCACGCAAGATAGACCACCATAAACTCTCAGCTAATTAAGCATGGCATAAGCAGCTATGATCTCTAATTGTCATTGCAAGCATGTTTCATTCACGACAAGGTGAACCAGGAACGATGAACTATCATATTACAAAAACAAGAGAGGTCGAGTTCATACCAGCTTCTCATCTCAATCAATTCATCATATATCGTCATTATTTCCTTTCACTCGCACGACCGAACGGTGTGGATAATAATAATAGTGCACGTGCATTGGACTAAGCTGGAATCTGCAGATATTTAATGCAAGAGAGAAGACAAGGTAATATGGCTCAAGGTTAAATCAACAATAAAGCATATGAGAGCCACTAAGAATTTTCAATCATGGTCTTCTACTCTTAACCCCCAAAGAAAAGAAAAGAAACTATTTACACGGGAAAGCTCCCAACAAGCAAAAGAAGAACGGGAAATCTTTCTGGGTTTTCTTTTAGTTACTACTACAAGAAAAGTAAACTAGCTAGAAGCTACAACTAATATTTTTGTTTTTCTTAAGGTTTTTCTAGCACACGAGAAAAAGACTAAGAAAAAGAAATGAAACTAAACATGGATGGTACAATGAAAGGTGTGAGCACCGACAACTAGAATAAGTGTGAACATGAATGTAAAGTCGGTGAGAAACACGTACTCCCCCAAGCTTAGGCTTTTGGCCTAAGTTGGTCTATGGCTAGTATTAGCCTGACGGATATCCAAAGTCGTAGTTGGGGTTGTACTAAGATGCAGCAGCTACTGCATGCTGAGCTGCAGCTCGAAGGCGGGCTGCTTCTATCATATTATAATACGCATTTGCCTCCTCCATAGTTATAGTGTATCTCCCTTTTGCCTGAAAGTCAAACAAAGTAGGGGCAGGAAAAACAATAGGGATGGCATGCTGCCTGTTAAAGATTAATCGATATTTGAGGGTTTGGTCATCCCCCTCTATAAACCGGTGACTAGTCATAGCATGGAAATCTAAATGAGCAGGAGGTAAAGGTTCATCATTCTCGTGCACAGGCACACCAAGAAAGCGGGCTATGCGAGTGGCATAAATTCCACCAAATAAATCTCCATTCATACCATTATGGTGTAGCCTACGTGCAAGAATGTCTCCCATGTTATATTGTCTATCACCTAGTACATCACTCCTGAGAACACTGAGATCCGGGACACACATATGACAAGCCTCATCTTTACCATTTATGCATCTACCAATAAAGAGAGCAAAGTAATGAATAGCAGGAAAATGGATGCTCCCTATGGTGGCCTGTGTGATTTCTCTAGATTCCCCCACTGTGATACTAGCAAGGAATTCTCTAAATTCAGATTTGCGAGGATCACCCATACTGCCCCATTGTGGGAGCTTACAAGCATCATTAAAATCCTCTAAGTCCATGGTGTAAGATTTATCATACAGGTCAAACATGACAGTGTGAGAATTACGTGAAGATGACAATTTAAACCTTCTCACAAAGCTATCAGTTAAGCCACGGTATTGAGGGCACTTATCTTGTATGAAGACCACGAGGTCAGCGTTGCGCACATATGCGTAAAATTCATCCTTGATGCCAACCTGATACATAAAGTCATCTGACGACCATTCACAAGGCCGCACGTCAGCATCCCTCGGTAGTTCATCGTCCGGCTCACAAAATGCGAGCCTCGGTTCTTGCTTCCTTGAAGAACCACCTTGGAAGTTTTTCCTATGCATTTTTCTGAAATTTTCCGAAATTTTTAGTAACTCAAAATAAAAGTTAACCAAACTCAACAAGATTGTTAGCAACAACTCCTACTAGTGCCTAGAGACTATATCATGCATTAGAACTACTTGGGACCAAGAAAAATTGACATGCAAGCTCAAGAACAAGGTCACCACAGCAGCAAAAATTTGCAATAAATAGAGCACTAGAACAAAAACTAATTGGATCAATGGAGGAGTCACATACCAAGGAATAATCTCCCCAAACAGTTTGGTGAATGGTGCTTTGAGCAAGGAGATCGAAAATGGCAGCAAGATGAGCTAGAACTCGGGTTTGAGCTGACTAGTGATTTTTTTGGGAGGAAGAAGAAGAGTGTGGGCGCAGGAATAAGTGGAGGGGGGCCACATGGGGCCCACGAGGTAGGGGGCGCGCCCTGGACCCTCATGGCCAGGTGTTGGATCCCCTCGCTTTGTGTTCAGTGACATATTTCCTCAAATATTCTAGAAAAAACATATTTCATTTTCATGGCATTTGGAGAACTTTTATTTTCGGGGTATTTTTTTATTGCACGGATAAGTCTGGAAACAGACAGAAAATATTATTTTTGCTTTATTTATCCTAATTAACAGAAAGTAAAAGGAGGGTACAGAAGGTTGTGCTATCCAGATTCACCTATCCCATGCTCATCAAAAGGAATCCATTAACAAGGTTGATCAGGTCTTGTTAATAAACTCTTTCCGAATAACATGAAACCGGAGAATTTTCGAATAACACTAGGTTACCTCAATGGGGATATGTATGTCCCCTACAATAAGAATGTCATATGTCTTCTTGATAGTAGGAAGAGGAAATTCAAAACCTCCAATAGTAATAGTTGAAATTTTTCCAATATAATTGATACTGTGGACCTAAGGTTGTTTCCTCGAAAAGTGTACCGTATGCTCATTACCATTGACATGAAAAGTGACATTGCCTTTGTTGCAATCAATAACAGCCCCTGCAGTATTCAAAAAGGGTCTTCCAAGAATAATAGACATACTATCGTCCTCGAGAATATCAAGTATAACAAAGTCCGTTAGAATAGTAACATTTGCAACTACAATAGGCACATCCTCACAAATACCGACAGGTATAGCAGTTGATTTATTAGCCATTTGCAAAGATATTTTAGTAGGTGTCAACTTACTCAAGTCAAGTCTACGATATAAAGATAGAGGCATAACACTAACACCAGCTCCAAGATCACATAAAGCAGTTTTAACATAGTTTTTCCAAAAGGAGCAAGGTATAGTAGGTACTCCTGGATCTCCTAGTTTCTTAGGTATTCCACCCTTGAAAGTGTAATTGGCAAGCATGGTGGAAATTTCTACTTCAGGTATCTTTTTTTTATTGGTAATAATATCCTTCATATACTTAGCATAAGGATTTGTTTTAAGCACATCAGTCAAACACATATGCAAAAATATAGGTCTAATCATTTCAGCAAAGCCCTCAAAATCCTCATCATCCTTTTTCTTAGATGGTTTCGGATGAAAAGGCATGGGTTTCTGAACCCATGGTACTCTTTCCCTACCGTGCTTCCTAGCTACAAAGTCTCTCTTATCATAACATTGATTCTTTGATTGTGGGTCATCAAGATCAACAGCAGGTTCAATCTCTACATCATTATCATTGCTAGGTTGAGCATCATCATTAATATTATCACTAGGTTCATGTTCATCACCAGATTGTGTCTCAGCATCAAAAACAAATATATCATTGGGATTCTCAGGTATGTCAGCTACAGGTTCACTAGAAGCATGCAAAGTCCTATCATTTTTCTTTTTCTTCTTCTTAGAAGAACTAGGTGCATCTAAATTAGCTCTATGAGAATCTTGCTCAACTCTCTTAGGGTGGCCTTCAGGATACAGAGGTTCCTGAGTCATTCTGCCACCTCTAGTCACAACTCTAATGGCATTATCATTATCCTTACTATTTAATTCATTGAGCAAATCATTCTGAGCCTTAAGTACTTGTTCTACTTGAGTGGTGACCATAGAAGCATGTATACTAATAAGTTTCAGTTCACCTTTAGCTCTAGACAGATAATCACTCAAGCGCTCAATCATATACGCATTGTGTTGCAATTGTCTACCAACATAAGCATTGAAGTTTCCTTGTTTCATAATAAAATTGTCAAACTCATCTAAGCATTGGCTAGCAGACTTATAACGAGGAATATTACCTTCATCAAATCTATAAAGATAATTTACCTTTACTACCTGTGTCGGGTTATCAAGACCATGTATTTCTTCAATAGGTGGTAAATTCTTAACATCTTCAGCTGTAATACCTTTTGCTTTCATAGATTTCTTTGCCTCTTGCATATCTTCAGGACTGAGAAATAGAACACCTCTTTTCTTCGGAGTTGGCTTAGGGGCTGGTTCAGGAAGTGTCCAATTATTTTCGTTGACCAGCATATTAATCAATAGTAATTCAGCTTATTCAACTATTCTTTCCCTGAAAACACAACCAGCACAACTATCCAGGTGGTCTCTGGAAGCATCAGTTAGTCCATTATAAAAGACATCAAGTATATCATGCATCTCAAGAGGATGATCAGGCAAAGCATTAAGTAATTAGAGAAGCCTCCCCCAAGCCTGTGGGAGACTCTCTTCTTCAATTTGCACAAAGTAATATATTTCCCGTAAGGCAGCTTGTTTCTTATGAGCGGGAAAATATTGAGCAGAGAAGTAATACATCATATCCTGGGGACTACGCACACAACCAGGATCAAAAGAATTAAACCAAGTCTTAGCATCACCCTTTAACGAGAACGGAAACAACTTAAGGATATAATGGTAACGAATCTTTTCATCGTTGGAAAAAAAGGGTGGCTATATCACAACAGTTTCAGATTCATAGCCATGGATGTTGGAAAAATGCCCTAGAGGCAATAATAAAATGGTTATTATTATATTTCCTTGTTCATGATAATTGTCTGTTATTCATGCTTGAATTGTATTATACGGAAACAGTGATACATGTGTGAATACATAGAACACAACGTGTCCCTGGTAAGCCTCTAGTTACTGGCTCGTTGATCAACAGATGGTCACGGTTTCCTGGCCATGGACATTGGATGTCATGTTGGGGATCGTAGCAGAAAATCAAAAAAATTCCTACGCATCACCAAGATCTATCTATGGAGTAATCTAGCAACGAGGGGGAGGGAAGTGCATCTACATACCCTTGTAGATCGCGATGCGGAAGCGTTGCAAGAACAAGGATGAAGGAGTCATACTCGTAGCGATTCAGATCGCGGTTGATTCCGACACACGTGCAGCCCGATGACGTCTCCCACGCCTTGATCCAGCAAGGAGAGAGGGAGAGGTTGGGGAAGACTCCATCCAACAGCAGCACGACGGTGTGGTGGTGGTGGAGGAGCGCGAGACTCCAGCAGGGCTTCGCCAAGCACTGCGAGAGACGAGGAGAGAGAGAGGTAGGGCTGCGCCAAGCGAGAGAGGTCAAACCGTATGTTGGGCAGCCCCAAACCTCAAATATATATAGGGGGAAGGGAGGGGCTGCGCCCCCTTTAGGATTTCCCACCCCTAGGGGTGCGGACACCCCAGATCCCATCTAAGGGTGGCGGCCAGAGGGGGAGAGGGAGAGGGGGGGCGCACCAGATTGGGCCCTAGGGCCCATCTGCCCTAGGGTTTGCCCCCCTCCCCTCTTGGAGGCGCCTTGGGCCCTGGTTGGGGGGGCGCACCAGCCCATCTGGGGCTGGTCCCCTCCCAGACTTGGCCCACGCAGCCCTCTGGGGCCGGTGGCCCCACCCGGTGGACCCCCGGGACCCTCCCGGTGGTCCCGGTACGCTACCGATAGCGCCCGAAACTTTTCCGGTGACCAAAACGGGACTTCCCATATATGAATCTTTACCTCCGAACCATTCCGGAACTCCTCGTGACGTCCGGGATCTCATCCAGGACTCCGAACAACATTCGGTAACCGCCTACATACTTTCCCTATAACCCTAGCGTCATCGAACCTTAAGTGTGTAGACCCTACGGGCTCGGGAGTCATGCAGACATGGCCGAGACAACTCTCCGGTCAATAACCAACAACGGGAACTGGATACCCATGTTGGCTCCCACATTCTCCACGATGATCTCATCGGATGAACCACGATGTCAAGGATTCAATCAATCCCGTATACAATTCCCTTTGTCTATCGGTACAGTACTTGCCCGAGATTCGATCGTCGGTATCCCGATACCTTGTTCAATCTTGTTACCGGCAAGTCTCTTTACTCGTTCCGTAACACATCATCCTGTGATCAACTCCTTGATCACATTGTGCACATTATGATGATGTCCTACCGAGTGGGCCCAGAGATACCTCTCCGTCACACGGAGTGACAAATCCCAGTCTCGATTCGTGCCAACCCAACAGACACTTTTGGATATACCTGTAGTGCACCTTTATAGCCACCTAGTTACGTTGTGACGTTTGGTACATCCAAAGCATTCCTACGGTATCCGGGAGTTGCACAATCTCATGGTCTAAGGAAAAGATACTTGACATTTAGAAAAGCTTTAGCATACGAACTACACGATCTGTTCTAGGCTTAGGATTGGGTCTTGTCCATCACATCATTCTCCTAATGATGTGATCCCGTTATCAACGACATCCAATGTCCATGGTCAGGAAACCGTGACCATCTGTTGATCAACGAGCTAGTCAACTAGAGGCTTACTAGGGACATGGTGTTTGTCTATGTATCCACACATGTATCTAAGTTTCCTATAAATACAATTCTAGCATGGATAATAAACAATTAGCATGAACAAGGAAATATAATAATAACCAAATTATTATTGCCTCTAGGGCATATTTCCAACATGTCATTGATAACGGGATCACATCATGAGGAGAATGATGTGATGGACAAGACCCAATCCTAAGCCTAGCACAAGATCGTGTAGTTCGTAATGCTAAAGCTTTTCCAATGTCAAGTATCTTTTCCTTAGACCATGAGGTTGTGCAACTCCCGGATACCGTAGGAATACTTTGGGTGTGCCAAACGTCACAACGTAACTGGGTGGCTATAAAGGTACGCAATGGGTATCTCCGAAAGTGTTTGTTGAGTTGGCACGAACCAAGACTGGGATTTGTCACTCCGTATGACGAAGAGGTATCTCTGGGCCCACTCGGTAAGACATCATCATAATGAGCTCAATGTGACTAAGGATTTAGTCATGGGATGATGTATTATGGAACGAGTAAAGAGACTTGCCATGACGAGATTGAACAAGGTATCAGTATACCGACGATCGAATCTCGGGCAAGTACTATACCGATGGACAAAGGGAATTGCATACAGGATTAAGTGAATCCTTGACATCATGGTTCATCCGATGAGATTACCGAGGAACACGTAGGAACCAACATGGTTATCCGGATCCCTCTGTTGGTTATTGACCGGAGAGTCGTCTCGGTCATGTCTACGTGTCTCCCGAACCCGTATGGTCTACACACTTAAGGTTCGATGACGCTAGGGTTGTAGAGATATATGCACACGGTAACCCGAATGTTGTTCGGAGTCCCGGATGAGATCCCGGACGTCCCGAGGAGTTCCGAAATGGTCCGGAGGTAAAGAATTATATATAGGAAGTCCAGTTTCGGCCATCGGGAGAGTTCCGGGGGTCATCGGTAGTGTACCGGGACCACCAGAAGGGTCCCGGGGGTCCACCGGGCGGGGCCACCCATCCCGGAGGGCCCCATGGGCCATGGGGGTAGGGGAACCAGCCCATAGTGGGCTGGCGCACCCCCCTTGGGCCTCCCCCCTGCGCCTAGGGTTGGGAACCCTAGCGGTGGGGGCGCCCCCCTTGGCTTGGGGGGCAAGCCACCCCCCTAGCCGGCGCCCCCCTAGGAGATCCCATCTCCTAGGGCTAGCGCCCCCCTGGCCCCTATATATAGTGGGGGGAGAGAGGGCAGCCGCACCCTTGCCCCTGGCGCCTCTCTCCCTCCCGTTACACATCTCCCTCCTCCCGTAGGTCCTTGGCGAAGCCCTGCAGTTTTTCCATTGCATCCACCACCACGCTGTCGTGCTGCTGGATCTCCATCAACCTCTCCTCCCCCCTTGCTGGATCAAGAAGAAAGAGACGTCGCTGCACCGTACGTGTGTTGAACGCGGAGGTGCCGTCTGTTCGGCGCTGGGATCATCGGTGATAGGGATCACGACGAGTACGACTCCATCATCCACGTTCTATTGAACGCTTCCGCTCGTGATCTACAAAGGGTATGCAGATGCACTCCTTTATGCTCGTTGCTAGATGACTCCTTTGATTGATCTTGGTGAAGCGTAGGAATTTTTTTGAATTTTTCTACGTTCCCCAACAGTGGCATCTGAGCTAGGTCTTTGCGTAGCATCTTGCACAAATAGAACACAAACAAGTTGTGGGCGTAGATTTGTTCAATTCTCTTGCCGCTACTAGTCCAATCTTGATTCGGCGGCATCATGGGATGAAGCGGCCCGGACTGACCTTACACATACGCTTACGTGAGACTGGTTCCACCGACTGACATGCACTAGTTGCATAAGGTGGCTGGTGGGTGTCTGTCTCTCCCACTTTAGTCGGATCGGATTCGATGAAAAGGGTCCTTATGAAGGGTAAATAGAAATTGACATATCACGTTGTGGTTTTGGCGTAGGTAAGAAACGTTCTTGCTAGAAACCTATAGCAGCCACGTAAAAACTTGCAACAACAATTAGAGGACGTCTAACTTGTTCTTGCAGCATGTGCTATGTGATGTGATATGGCCAAATAAGATGTGATGAATGATATATGTGATGTATGAGATTGATCATGTTCTTGTAATAGGAATCACGACTTGCATGTCGATGAGTATGACAACCGACAGGAGCCATAGGAGTTGTCTTATTTTATTGTACGACCTGCGTGTCACTGAACAACGCCATGTAATTACTTTACTTTATTGCTAAACGTTAGCCATAGTAGTAGAAGTAATATTTGGCGAGACGACTTCATGAAGACACGATGATGGAGATCATGATGATGGAGATCATGGTGTCATGCCGGTGACAAGGATGATCATGGTGCCCCGGAGATGAAGATCAAAGGAGCAAAATAATATTGGCCATATCATGTCACTTTATTTGATTGCATGTGATGTTTATCATGTTTATGCATCTTATTTGCTTAGAACGATGGTAGTAAATAAGATGATCTCTCACTAATTTTTTTCAAGAATTGTGTTCCCCCTAACTGTGCACCGTTGCTAAGGATCGTTGTTCCGAAGCACCACGTGATGATCGGGTGTGATAGGCTCTAACGTTCGCATACAACAGGTGTAAGCCAGATTTACACACGCAATACACTTAGGGTTCACTTGATGAGCCTAGCATGTACAGACATGGCCTCGGAACACGGAAGACCGAAAAGTCGAACATGAGTCGTATAGAAGATACGATCAACATGAAGATGTTCACCGTTGATGACTAGTCTGTCTCACATGATGATCGGACATGGCTTAGTCGATTTGGATCATGTTTCACTTAGATGACTAGAGAGATGTCTATCTGAGTGGGAGTTCATTAAATTTGATTAGATGAACTTAATTGTCATGAACTTAGTCTAAATTCTTTACAATATGTCTTGTAGATCAAATGGACCACGCTCATGTCACCCTCAACTTCAACGCGTTCCTAGAGAAATCCAAGCTGAAAGACGATGGTAGCAACTATACTGATTGGGTCCGTAACCTGAGGATCATCCTCATAGCTGCCAAGTAAACTTATGTCCTAGAAGCACCGCTAGGTGACGCTCCCGCCCCGGCAAACCAAGATGTTATGAACGCTTGGCAGTCGCGTTGTGATGATTACTTCCTGGTTCAGTGCGGCATGCTCTACAACTTAGAATCGGGGCTACAAAAGCGTTTTGAGCACCATGGAGCATATGAGATGTTCCAAGAGCTGAAAATGGTTTTCCAAGCTCATGCCCGAGTTGAAAGATATGACGTCTCCAATGCATTCTACAGTTGTAAGATGGAGGAGAATAGTTCTGTCAGCGAGCACATACTCAAATTGTCTGGGTTGCACATTCGCTTGTCTCAGTTGGGAATGAATCTCCCAGACGAAGCGGTCATTGACAGAATCCTTTAGTCGCTCCCACCTAGCTACAAGAGCTTCGTGTTGAACTTCAATATGCAAGGGATGGAGAAGTCCATTCCCGAAGTGTATTCAATGCTGAAATCAGCGGAGGTGGAGATCAAGAAAGAGCAACAGGTGTTGATGGTGAATAAAACCACTAAGTTCAAGAAGGGCAAGGGTAAGAAGAACTTCAAGAAGGACAGCAAAGGAGTTGCCGCCCGGTAAGCCAGTTGCCGGGAAGAAGCCAAAGAATGGACCCAAGCCTGAGACTGAGTGCTTTTATTGCAAGGGAACGGGTCACTTGAAGCGGAACTGCCCCAAATACTTAGCAGATAAGAAGGCCGGCAACGTCAAAGGTATATATGATATACATGTTATTGATGTGTACCTTACCAGCACTCGTAGTAGCTCCTGGGTATTTGATACCGGTGCAGTTGCTCTCATTTGTAACTCAAAGCAGGAGCTACGGAATAAGCGGAGACTGGCGAAGGACGAGGTGACGATGCGCGTCGGGAATGGTTCCAAGGTCGATGTGATCGCCGTCGGCACGCTGCCTCTACATCTACCCTCAGTATTAGTTTTAAACCTTAATAATAATTATTTAGTACCAGCTTGGAGCATGAACATTGTATCTGGATCTCGTTTGATGCGAGATGGCTACTCATTTAAATCCGAGAATAATGGTTGTTCCATTTATATGAGAGATATGTTTTATGGTCATGCCCCGCTAGTCAATGGTTTATTCTTGATGAATCTCGAACGTGATGTTACACATATTCATAGTGTGAATGCCAAAAGATGTAAAGTTGATAATGATAGTCCCACATACTTGTGGCATTGCCGCCTTGGTCATATTGGTGTCAAACGTAAGAAGAAGCTCCATGCAGATGGACTTTTGGAGTCTCTTGATTATGAATCATTTGACACGTGCGAACCATGCCTCTTGGGCAAGATGACCAAGACTCCGTTCTCCAGAACAATGGAGCGAGCAACCAACTTATTGGAAATCATACATACCAATGTGTGCGGTCCAATGAGTGTTGAAGCTCGCGGAGGCTATCGTTATGTTCTCACCCTCATGGATGACTTAAGTAGATATGGGTATGTCTACTTGATGAAACACAAGTCTGAGACCTTCGAAAAGTTCAAGGAATTTCAGAATGAGGTTGAGAATCAACGTGACAGAAAAATAAAGTTCTTACGATCGGATCGTGGGGGTGAATATTTAAGTCATGAATTTGGCACACACCTAAGGAACTGTGGAATTGTTTCACAATTGACACCGCCCGGAACACCTCAGCGTAATGGTGTGTCCGAACATCAAAATCGTACTCTGTTGGACATGGTGCGATCTATGATGTCTCTCACCGACTTACCGCTATCTTTTTGGGGTTATGCTTTAGAGACTACCGCATTCACTTTAAATAGGGCTTCGTCAAAATCCGTTGAAACGACACCGTATGAACTTTGGTTTGGCAAGAAACCTAAGCTGTCGTTTCTAAAAGTTTGGGGTTGCGATGCTTATGTCAAGAAACTTTAACCTGAAAAGCTCGAACCCAAATCGAAAAAATGCGTCTTCATAGGATACCCAAAGGAAACGATTGGGTACACCTTCTACCTCAGATCCGAAGGCAAGGTCTTTGTTGCCAAGAATGGATCCTTTCTGGAGAAAGAGTTTCTCTCGAAAGAAGTGAGTGGGAGGAAAGTAGAACTTGATGAGGTGACAGTCACCCCTCCCGAACCGGAAAGTAGCGCAGCGCGGGAAATTGTTCCTGAGGTGCCTGCACCGACAAGGGAGGAAGTTAATGATGATGATCATGAAGATTCAGATCAAGTTACTACTGAACTTCGAAGGTCCACAAGGACACGTTCCACACCAGAATGGTACGGCAACCCTGTCATGGATATCATGTTGTTAGACAACGGTGAACCTTCGAACTATGAAGAAGCGATGGCGGGACCGGATTCCAACAAATGGATTGAAGCCATGAAATCCGAGATAGGATCCATGTACGAAAACAAAGTATGGACTTTGGTGGACTTGCCCGATGATCGGCACGCCATAGAAAATAAATGGATATTTAAGAAGAAGACTGACGCAGATGGTAATGTGATCATCTATAAGGCTCGGCTTGTTGCTAAAGGTTATCGACAAGTTCAAGGGATTTACTACGACGAAACTTTCTCTCCCATAGCGATACCGAAGTCCGTCCGAATCATGTTAGCAATTGCCGCATTCTATGATTATGAGATATGGCAAATGGACGTCAAAACAGCATTCCTTAATGGCTTCCTCAAGGAAGAGTTGTATATGATGCAGCCAGAAGGTTTTGTCGACCCTGAGAATGCTAACAAGGTATGCAAGCTCCAGCGCTTTATCTATGGGCTGGTGCAAGCATCTCGGAGTTGGAATATTCGCTTTAATGATGTGATCAAAGCGTTTGGTTTTATACATACTTGGGGAGAAGCCCGTATTTACAAGAAAGTGAGTGGGAGCTCTGTAGCATTTCTCATATTATATGTGGATGACATATTGCTGATGGGAAATGATATAGAATTCTTGGAAAGCATAAAGGCCTACTTGAATAAGATTTTTTCAATTAAGGACCTTGGAGAAGCTGCTTACATATTAGGCATCAAGATCTATAGAGATAGATCAAGACGCCTCATTGGTCTTTCACAAAGCACATACCTTGATAAGATATTGAAGAAGTTCAATATGGACCAGTCCAAGAAAGGGTTCTTGCCTATATTGCAAGGTATGAGATTGAGCACGGCTCAATCCCCGACCACGGCAGAAGATAGAGAAAAGATGAGTGTCATCCCCTATGCCTCAGCCATAGGTTCTATTATGTATGCCATGCTGTGTACCAGACCTGATGTGAACCTTGCCATTAGTTTGGTAGGGAGGTACCAAAGTGATCCCGGTATGGAACACTGGACAGCGGTCAAGAACATCCTGAAGTACCTGAAAAGGACTAAGGATATGTTTCTCGTTTATGGAGGTGACGAAGAGCTCGTCGTAAAGGGTTACGTCGATCCTAGCTTCGACACAGATCTGGATGACTCCAAGTCACAAACTGGATACGTGTATATTTTGAATGGTGGAGCAGTCAGCTGGTGTAGTTGCAAGCAGAGCGTCGTGGCGCATTCTACATGTGAAGCGGAGTACATAGCTACTTGCAAAGCAGCACATGAAGGAGTCTGGATGAAGGAGTTCATCACCGACCTAGGAGTCATTCCAAGCGCGTCAAGCCCGATGACTCTCTTCTGTGACAACACTGGAGCTATTGCCATTGCCAAGGAGCCCAGGTTTCACAAGAATACCAAGCACATCAAGTGTCGTTTCAACTCCATCCGGAATTACGTTCAAGATGGAGACATAGATATTTGTAAAGTGCATAAGGATCTGAATGTCGCAGATCCGTTGACTAAACCTCTTCCACGAGCAAAACAGTATCAACACCAGAACTCTATGGGTGTTTGATTCATCACAATGTAACTAGATTATTGACTCGAGTGCAAGTGGGAGACTATTGGAAATATGCCCTAGAGGAAATAATAAAATTGTTATTATTATATTTCCTTGTTCATGATAATTGTCTGTTATTCATGCTTGAATTGTATTATACGGAAACAGTGATACATGTGTGAATACATAGACCACAACATGTCCCTGGTAAGCCTCTAGTTACTGGCTCGTTGATCAACAGATGGTCACGGTTTCCTGGCCATGGACATTGGATTTCATTGATAACGGGATCACATCATTAGGAGAATGATGTGATGGACAAGACCCAATCCTAAGCCTAGCACAAGATCGTGTAGTTCGTAATGCTAAAGCTTTTCCAATGTCAAGTATCTTTTCCTTAGACCATGAGGTTGTGCAACTCCCGGATACCGTAGGAATACTTTGGGTGTGCCAAACGTCACAACGTAACTGGGTGGCTATAAAGGTACACAACGGGTATCTCCGAAAGTGTCTGTTGAGTTGGCACGAACCAAGACTGGGATTTGTCACTCCGTATGACGGAGAGGTATCTTTGGGCCCACTTGGTAAGACATCATCATAATGAGCTCAATGTGACTAAGGAGTTAGTCATAGGATGATGTATTACGGAACGAGTAAAGATACTTGCCATGACGAGAATGAACAAGGTATCGGTATACCGACGATCGAATCTCGGGCAAGTACTATACCGATGGACAAAGGGAATTGCATACAGGATTAAGTGAATCCTTGACATCGTGGTTCATCCGATGAGATCATCGAGGAACACATAGGAACCAACATGGGTATCCAGATCCCGCTGTTGGTTATTGACCGGAGAGTCGTCTCGGTCATGTCTACGTGTCTCCCGAACCCGTAGGGTCTACACACTTAAGGTTCGGTGACGCTAGGGTTGTAGAGATATATGCACACGGTAACCCAAATGTTGTTCGGAGTCCCGGATGAGATCCCGGACGTCACGAGGAGTTCCGGTGGTAGAGAATTATATATAGGAAGTCCAGTTCCGGCCATCGGGAGAGTTCCGGGGGTCACCGGTAGTGTACCGGGACCTCCGGAAGGGTCCCGGGGGTCCACCGGGTGGGGCCACCCATCCCGGAGGGCCCCATGGGCCATGGGGGGAGGGGAACCAGCCCATAGTGGGCTGGCGCACCCCCCTTGGGCCTTCCCCTACGCCTAGGGTTGGGAACCCTAGGGGTGGGGTGCGCCCCCCTTGGCTTGGGGGGCAAGCCACCCCCTGGCCGCCCCCAGGAGATCCCATCTCCTAGGGCCGGCGCCCCCCTGGCCCCTATATATAGTGGGGGGAGAGAGGGCAGCCGCACCCTTGCCCCTGGTGCCTCTCTCCCCCCCGTTACACATCTCCCCCCCCCGCAGGTCCTTGGCGAAGCACAATAGTTTTTCCGTTGCATCCACCACCACGTCGTCGTGCTGCTGGATCTCCATCAACCTCTCCTCCCCCTTACTGGATCAAGAAGGAGGAGACATCGCTGCACTGTACGTGTGTTGAATGCGAAGGTGCCGTCCGTTCGGCGCTGGGATCATCGGTGATAGGGATCACGACGAGTACGACTCCATCATCCACGTTCTATTGAACGCTTCCGCTCGCGATCTACAAAGGGTATGTAGATGCACTCCTTTATGCTCGTTGCTAGATGACTCCTTAGATGGATCTTGGTGAAGCGTAGGAATTTTTTTGAATTCTGCTACGTTCCCCAACAATGGAAAGGATCAGATTCAAGCAAAGTAATTAACTTAGGATCGACAGAGAATTCATAATCCTTATCAGTAACACAGATAGGTGAAGTGGCAAAAAGCAGGCTCATGTTTCATTCTAGCATTCAAGGACTTTTCTTTCAGCTTAGCTAATAGTTTCTTAAGATCATATCTATCGTTGCAAGCAAGAAAGTCTCCAGTAGTTTCTTCATCCATAACATAACCCTCAGGAACAACAGGCAATTCATATCTATTGAGAGAAGCTTCATCATCACTTTCATAAATATCATCAGTTTCAATATTTGCATTCTCCCTAACTCTAGCAATTTGTTCATCTAGAAATTCTCCTAGTGGCAGAGTATTATCAGGCATAGAAGTAGTTTCATCATACATAGCAGAAGTGGCATCATCAAGAACATATAACATATCAGATTCAATAGCATGAGTAGGTGTCACAAATTTACCCATAACAGAAGGACAATCAAGTGCAGAGCTTGATGGCAGTTCCTTACCTCCCCTCGTAGTTGAGGGTAAGATCTTGGTTTTTGAGTCCTTCAAATTCTTCATAGTGATCAACAGATATAAATCCCAAGTGACTTAAAGAATAGAGCTATGCTCCCCGGCAATGGCGCCAGAAAATAGTCTTGATAACCCACAAGTGTAGGGGATCGCAACAATTTTCGAGGGTAAAGTATTCAACCCAAATTTATTGATTCGACACAAGGGGAGCCAAAGAATACTCTTAAGTATTAGAAGCTGAGTTGTCAATTCAACCACACTTGGAAACTTAGTATCTGCAGCAAGATAGTTTAGTAGCAAAGTAATATGATAGTAGCGGCAGCGGAATAAAAGTAACGATAGTGTTTTTGTAGTTTTTGTAATAGTAGCAACGGAAAATAAATAAGCAACAAGCAATATGGGAAAAACTCGTAGGCATTGGATCGGTGATGGGGAATTATGTCGGATGCAATCCATCATGTAGAAGTTATAACCTAGGGTGACACAGAACTAGCTCCAGTTCATCAATGTAATGTAGGCATGTATTCCGAATATAGTCATACGTGCTTATGGAAAAGAACTTGCATGACATCTTTTGTCCTACCCTCCCATGGCAGCGGGGTCCTATTGGAAACTAAGGGATATTAAGGCCTCCTTTTAATAAAGTACCGGACCAAAGCATTAACACATAGTGAATACATGAACTCGTCAAACTATGGTCATCATCGGGAGTGGTCCCGATTATTGTCACTTCGGGGTTGCTAGATCATAACACATAGTAGGTGACTATAGACTTGCAAGATAGGATCAAGAACACACATATATTTATGAAAACATAATAGGTTCAGATTTCAAATCATGGCACTCGGACCCTAGTGACAGGCATTAAGCATAGCAAAGTCATAGCAACACCAATCTCAGAACATAGTGGATACTAGGGATTAAACCCTAACAAAACTAACTCGATTACATGATAGATCCCATCCAACCCATCACCGTACAGCAAGCCTACGATGGAATTACTCACGCACGGCGGTGAGCATCATGAAATTGGTGATGGAGGAAGGTTGATGATGACAATGGCGATGATCTCCACATCTCTGGAGCCCCGAACGGACTCCAGATCAGCCCTCCCGAGAGAGATTAGGGCTTGGCGGCGGCTCCGTCTCGTAAAATGCGATAATTCTTTCTCCTTGATTTTTCTCTCCCCGAAAGTGAATATATAGGATCTGGGGATACTTCGGTGGAGCACCAGGGGGCCGACGAGGCAGGGGGCGCGCCCTAGGGGGCACCCCGCCCTCGTGGACAGGGTGTGGGCCCCCTGGTCTGGATCTTCTTGCAGGTATTTTTTATATTTTCCAAAATAATTCTCCGTGGATTTTCAGGTCATACCGAGAACTTTTTATTTTTGCACAAAAAACACCATGGCAATTCTGCTGAAAACAACGTCAGTCCGAGTTAGTTCCATTCAAATCATGCAAGTTAGAGTCCAAAACAAGGGCAAAAGTGTTTGGAAAAGTATATACATTGGAGACGTATCATGAACATCTTATGTTGATCATATCTACTATATGATTCACGCTCGACCTTTCGGTCTCCAGTGTTTCGAGGCTATGTATGTACATGCTAGGCTCGTCAAGTTTAACCCGAGTATTCTGCATGTGCAAAACTGGCTTGCACCCGTTGTATGTGAACGTAGAGCTTATCACACCCGATCATCAGATGGTGTCTCGGCACGACGAACTTTCGCAATGGTGCATACTCAGGGAGAACACTTCTACCTTGAAATTTTGTAAGGGGTCATCTTATAATGCTACCGCCGTACTAAGAAAAATAAGAAGCACAATAAGATAAACATCACATGTAATCAAAATATGTGACATGATATGGACATCATCATCTTGTGCTTTTGATCTCCATCTCCAAGGCACCGTCATGATCACCATCGTCACCGGCGCGACACCTTGATCTCCATCGTAGCATCGTTGTCGTATCGCCAACTATTGCTTCCATGACTATCGCTACCGCTTAGTGATCAAGTAAAGCAATTACATGGCGATTGTATTTCATACAATAAAGCGACAACAATATGGCTCCTGCCAGTTGCCGATAACTTTACAAAACATGATCATCTCATACAATAACGTATAACTCATCATTTCTTGACCATATCACATCACAACATGCCCTGCAAAAACAAGTTAGAAGTCCTCTACTTTGTTGTTGCAAGTTTTACGTGGCTGCTATGGGCTTAGCAAGAACCGTTCTTACCTACGCATACAAAAACCACAACGATTTTTCGTCAAGTATGTGTTGTTTTAACCTTCACAAGGACCGGGTGTAGTCACACTCGATTCAGCTAAAGTGAGAGAGACAGACACCCGCTAGTCACCTTTAAGAAATGAGTGCTCGTAACGGTGAAACCAGTCTCGCGTAAGCGTACGCGTAATGTCGGTCCGGGCCGCTTCATCTCACAATACCGCCGAATCAAAGTATGACATGCTGGTAAGCAGTATGACTATTATCGACCATAAATCATTGTGTGCTACTCGTGCATATCATCTACGCATAGACCTGGCTCATGCTGCCACTATTGGGGAACGTAGTATTTCAAAAAAAATCCTACGATCACGCAAGATCTATCTACTAGATGCATAGAAATGAGAGGGGAGAGTGTGTCTACGCACCCTCATAGACCAAAAGCGTAAGCGTCTGGTGATGCGGTTGATGTAGTCGAACGTCTTCGCAATCCAACCGATCAAGCACCGAACGTACGACACCTTCGCATTCAGAACACGTTCAGCTTGATGACGTCCCACGAGCTCTTGTTCCAGTTGAGCTTCACGGGAGAGTTTCGTCAGCACGACAGCATGGTGACGGAGATGATGAAGCTACCGGCGCATGGCTTCGTCTAAGCACTGCAACGGTATGACCGAGGTGTGTTTCTGTGGAGGGGGGCACCGCACACGGCTAGAACAATGTTTCTTGTGTCTTTGGGTGCCCCCTGCCCCCGTATATAAAGGAGCAAGGGGGAGGTGCGGCTGGCCAAGGGGCGCGCCAAGGAGTAGGATTCCTACTCCTAGTAGGAATAGGAACCCCCTTTTCCTATTCCTACTAGGAGTAGGAAAGGAAAGGGGAGAGGAGAATGAAAGGAGAGGGGGTGCCTCCCCTTTTCCTAGTCCAACTAGGAACCCTAGGGGGTTGCGGCCAGACCTATGGGCTGCCCATCTCTTTCCCTCAATGGACCACTATGGCCCATGCTCCCTCGGGGGGGGGGGG
>LR738715.1:280719855-280815414 GCA_902687465.1 Secale cereale
GGGGGGGTCCGGTATCCCCCTCCGGCACTCTGGTGTTACCCGATAATACCCGGAATAGTTCCGGTGTCCAAATATAGTCGTCCAATATATTAATCTCTATGTCTCGGACATTCTGAGACTCCTCGCCATGACCGTGATCTCATCCGGGACTCCGAACTACCTTCGGTACATCAAAACACATAAACTCATAATACCGATCGCCATCAAACGTTAAGCGTGCAGACCCTACGAGTTCGAGAACTATGTAGACATGACCGAGACTCATCTCCGGACAATAACTAATAGCGGAACCTGGATGCTCATATTGGCTCCTACATATTCTACGAAGATCTTTATCGGTCAAACCGCATAACAACATACGTTGTTCCCTTTGTCATCGGTATGTTACTTGCCCAATATTCGATCGTCGGTATCTCAATACCTAGTTCAATATCATTATCGACAAGTCTCTTTACTCATTCCGTAATACATCATCTCGTGACTAACTCATTAGTCATTTGCTTGCAAGGCTTATTATGATGTGCATTACCGAGAGGGCCCAGAGATACCTCTCCGACACTCGGAGTGACAAATCCTATTCTTGATCTATGCCAACACGACGAACACCTTCGGAGACACCTGTAGAGCATCTTTATAATCACCCAGTTACGTTGTGACGTTTGATAGCACACAAGGTGTTCCTCCGGTATTCGGGAGTTGCATAATCTCATTGTCATAGGAACATGTATAAGTCATGAAGAAATCAATAACAGTAAAACTAAACGATCCTAGTGCTAAGCTAACGGATGGGTCTTGTCCATCACATCATTCTTCTAATGATGTGATCCCGTTGATCAAATGACAACTCATGTCTATGGCTAGGAAACATAACCATCTTTGATCAAGGAGCTAGTCTGGTAAAGGCATACCAGGGACATTCTGTTTTGTCTATATATTCACACATGTACTAAGTTTCCGGTTAATACAATTCTAGCATGAATAAAAGATATTTATCATGATATAAGGAAATACAAATAACATCTTTATTATTGCCTCTAGGGCATATTTCCTTCACATTCAACTAGCAAGGATTGACACCATTGTTATGATTGTTGAGGGCATAAGAGGGTTATATTTGTGTTATAGGACATCTAACTATTGGAAGCACTCGTATGGATTGATATTTGATAGCTTGGTTTCTCACTCAGGGAAAACGTCTACCAGTAGCCGCAGTTGTCCATATGGAGGATCCCAACTATTATACCTTTAACAGAGGTCAGCGGCCACCTCTCATGTGGGATATGGTACATGTTGATTGCTTGTTGGTGAACATCTACTGAGCTATCGTAGCCGCGATATGCGTCCTATGAGTGACCATCAGATTCATGGTCTTCCATCATGGGGTAGATCAGCTCTACCTTGGCCACTAGATGTGAGATAGGGGTGGGTGGGTGGGTTGATTGAGGTTTCGTCGGGCCCCTAGTTGAGGAGCCAAAGGAGGCAATCCGGCTTCTGGTTCACACTCTAGGCGATAGCATGTAGATATCTCCTACGCTTGTAGTAGAGCCGGAGTATGTAGGCGGATGTCGCCGAAGTGGTCGATGATTGATTCCAGAATGGCACGGGTTGATTCCTAATAAGTACTAAACCCTACAACGAATAAGGGACCTAGAAAGTACTCCTTCTGTTGAGGTTTATTAGGACCCCATGTATTTAGGATCAAATAATAAGTTTAAGTAATATGCAATCTATGTGTCACAATAATTATGTTCTAGGGGTACTCTTTCAAATAAAAATTTAATGGTTGATTTTTTGTATCCTATAAATCATATTTTACAAGTCATATAGATAGTCAAACCTTGATTGGGAATAAGAGGGGATCAATAAACCCGAGTGGAGGGGGTACACTATAACTAATAAAAAAATAAATATGAGACAACCTTAACATAACAAAAAAAATACACGAGTAAAACGCTCGTGCGTTGCTATGGGCTACAATGCATATAAATAAATCTAACAAATGATTAATATCTTCTCCAAGATCGAATCTTATTTCTCCCGCATACGTCTCAGCATGTCCGAACATGAAACGGGCGCTCAACGGGCTCCCCAAAATTCAACAGTCTGGACAGTGCGGGTTTCCCAAAATCCACCCCATATGTGAGGGAGAAATGTGGTTGTCCAAACTAGCCACCATGTTATGTCCAACATGCGGTGCCAACATAAAAAACTAACCCCACACGACACACCTTTCTCGTTTCGTTCGAGCCCTCACCTTTAAAACCAGATGACGCCCACCTCACCTTCCCCATGGCACCCTCTCCCTACTACAAAAAAGAAACATCCGTCAAATTTTGTCCCGAATGAATTTTTTTCCTGTCATGCTTATGACACTTTGATGATGATAATTGTGACAAAAACACGTATCATCATAGATGTGGTGGGCTCCTACTTCTATGACAAAAAACCATGATAGAAAGTGGGCTTTTCGTCCTGGGCGGTCCGGGGACGCACCTGCATGACATTCTTTGGGTCGTCCATGACGAAAAGAATCATGGTAGAAGAGAGGGCAAGGAAAATATCAGGGAGTTCCAGTTATAGTGGGTGGTCGGGGCGAAGGGATGCACGGAGGTTTGCGCGTTTCTCTCGTACATGTCGCATGTATGTGCGAAGCTTTCGGTGATACATCCATTTACATCATGCTTTTATATCGATATTTATTGCATTATGGGCTATTACTTCACATCATGTCACAATACTTATGTCTTTTCTCTCTTATTTTACAAGGTTTTCATGAAGAGGGAGAATGCCGGCAGCTGGAATTCTGGGCTGGAAAAGGAGCAAATATTAGAGACCTATTTTGCACAACTCCAAAAGTCCTGAAACTCCACGGAAGTCAGTTTTGGAATATATTAAAAATATTAGGCGGAGAAAGCACCAGAGGGGGGGGGGGGGCACCCACTGTCCACGAGGGTGGAGGGCGCGCCCTACCCCTGGGCACGCCCCCGTGCCCATCTTCTGGTATAAGGTGTCTTTTGCCTCGTAAAAAAATCATAAGAAAGCTTTCAGGATGAAGCGTCTCCGTCTCGAGGCAGAACCTTGACGGAACCAATCTAGGGCTCCGGCGGAGCTGTTCTGCTAGGGAAACATCCCTCTGGGAGGGGGAAATCATCACCATCGTCATCACCATCGATCCTCTCATCGGGAGGGGGTGAATCTCCATCAGCATCTTCACCAGCACCATCTCCTCTCAAACCCTAGTTCATCTCTTGTATCCAATCTTTGTCTCAAAACCTCAGATTGGTACCTGTGGGTTGCTAGTAGTGTTCATTACTCCTTGTAGTTGATGCTAGTTGGTTTTTTCGGTGGAAGATTATATGTTCAGATCCTTTATGCACATTAATACCCCTCTGATTATGAACATGAATATGATTTGTGAGTAGTTACGTTTATTCCTGAGGACATGGGAGAAGTCTTGTTATAAGTAGTCATGTGAATTTGGTATTCGTTCGATATTTTGATGAGATGTATGTTGTCTTTCCTCTAGTGGTGTTATGTGAACACCGACTACATGACACTTCACCATTGTTTGGGCCTAGGGGAAGGCATTGGGAAGTAATAAGTAGATGCTGGGTTGCTAGAGTGACAGAAGCTTAAACCCTAGTTTATGCGTTGCTTCGTAAGGGGCTGATTTGGATCCATATGTTTCATGCTATGGTTAGGTTTACCTGAATTCTTCTTTCATAGTTGCGGATGCTTGCGAGGGAGGTTAATCATAAGTGGGATGCTTGTCCAAGGATGGACAGTACCCAAGCACCGGTCCACCCACATATCAAATTATCAAAGTAACGAACGCGAATCATATGAGCATGATGAAAACTAGCTTGATGATAATTCCCATGTGTCCTCGGGAGCGCTTTCCTTTATATAAGAGTTTGTCGAGGCTTGTCCTTTGCTACAAAAAGGATTGGGCCACCTTGCTGCACATTGTTTACTTTTGTTACTTGTTACCCGTTACGACTCACCTTATCACAAAACTATCTGTTACCGATAATTTCAGTGCTTGCAGAGAATACCTTACTGAAAACTGCTTGTCATTTCCTTCTGCTCCTCGTTAGGTTCGACACTCTTACTTATTGAAAGGACTACAATAGATCCCCTATACTTGTGGGTCAGCATTGGGCTCTAAAGGAACCCGAGCGAGGCGTTCGCTTACTGAACCCGAGCGATTGCAATAGCTACGCGCGTTACTGAGCCCGAGCGATCGATCCCTTGGCTATAAACTAAACTCGGTCGAGCGATTCCTTCGCTACTGCTGCTAACTGAACCCGAGCGATCGCTGCTGCTGCTTACTGAAGCCAATCGAACCTGCTGCCTCTCGATGAACAGTGAACGTGGGGGTTGGTTGAACGAGTCAAGACGTACGTGGTTGGAATTGGATGAACAGTTCCCGGTGGGGGTTGGATGAACAGGACCACGTGGTAGTAGTAGTAGGCCGTTGCCGCTGGATGAACAGGACCCTGAGAGGAGGCCGCCACAACCGAGCTGGTTGGGGTGGATGAACATGACCCCGTGGAGGGCTGTTAGAACAGTAGCCGGTGGAGGGCTGGATGAACAGTAGCCTGTGGATGAATAGTAGCTGGTAGAGGCAGGAGGAAGACGCGGTGGATGAACAGTGCAGGTGGAGGCTGACGGAAGTCAACGATGGGTGAACAGTAGCCCGTAGAGTCCTGTTTTGCGGTACGCCACACCCCTCCCGATGAACAGGACCCCCATTTCGACCGTAGCACTCCAACACAAGTCTGTTTCCTCCGTTTTGCGGTACGTGAGACCCCTCCCGATCAATAGGATATCGTTTCGACCGTAGCCGGTCGAGCAGAAGGCCGTTTCCTCCATTTTGCGGTACGCCAGACCCTTCCCGATGAACAAGACCCCGTTTCGACCGTACGCGCTCCAGCTAAAGGTTGTTTCCCTCTGTTTTGCGGTACGCCACACCAGATTTTGGCTGTTCCGTCCAAGCGGGTTAGCTCCCGATGAACATGACGTGTTCCGTTGCCTCTCAATGAACACGACACTATTTCTCTGTTCCAACCCGGCGGTTGGCTGACGATGAACACGACGCCATTGCTACCGCCCACTGCCTCTCCATGTATACCAGCCCTGGCCGTACATATGCGCGAGTATGCGTTTGAGACCCCGCCCATATGTATGTACGACGCCATATCCATGTGGCAGTACATACCTATACACATTTTAGACGGGACTGTACGTACAACACGTGTTGCTCTTTACTCGGCCATGGTTCATCGATGTAGAGAGATCGATCAACCGCTATGTATGTACACGTTCACGACCAGACATATAACTCTACGTACGCTTCCACCAGGTAGGTCTCAGCTGTCAGGGAGGACGTGGAGGCACTTCCTTGCGTGCAAAGATATAGCTGGCGAGACCCAGCTGTCAGGGGCGAAATAATTTTTTCCCGTAATAAGAAGGCACTTCCGCTTGCGAAGATGTTGCTGGTGGGTCCCAGGTGTCACAGACGGGAATAAGGAGGCATTTCCTTCCGTGCGAAGATATAGGTGGTGGGTCCTAGCTTTCAGGGGGAGGAATAATTTTATTTTCTCATAAAAAGAAGGCGGTTGCATGCATGCGTCCATGGACCTGGTGCGTCCCCATTGTCAGCCTCTCCACGTACAGTCTTCTTCCCATGAATCTCGTTTGTTGACCATTTTGACCACGCCGCGTCGAGCGCACCAAGGCGGTGGACGACGGCGAGGCCCCGGATGGCAACCTGCTGAATATGGGAAGACGCGGCAGTGGAGTCATAGATGGAGAGCTGTACGAGGGTTAACTGGTTCTGGTGCGATGTGGTTCTGCAATCGGCGAAGAATAACAATAGGTGTGGAGGGGATGGCCTAGCCGCGGAGGGGTATCGCTTCACAGCGAAGCTTGTTAAGCAGAGATGCTAGCAGACGGAGGTGGGAGGAGGTGGTCCGGGCGACGGTGGAGTAAGAAGACGAGATACTTAATATGGATGGAGGCCGTTTGATGTAAATCGTTACATCCAACGGCTAAGGATGTCAGAATCATTTGTTGACTAAGTTGACAACGCCTTGCATTGGCTTCTACCTATTGGCCCACATTTGAGCCTCCAAAAATATGGCACATATTCAACCCATATTTTTAGAATTTACAGTCAATTTGTTGGGCTGGACGAACAAATAATGTAGCGTCCATGCGACCCATTTATATTATTTCTAAAAAACTATAACCCATTTGCACTTTCTCGAAATACACGAATTTGCTGGGCTGGGTGAACAAATAATGTAGCGTGCATGCGGCCCATTTTATTTTTTCTAAAAAATTACAGCCCATTTGCACTTTCACGAAATACATAATTTTGTTGGGCTGGTGCTAATTATATTGTTGGGTTGGGCGCAGCAATGTTGTCGAAAAATTAACAGTGGCTGAGTATTTTCTTATAAATATATTTAAATAATAAGTGCTTTATTATTACATTGTTCCTCAAATCTTATCAAGCTTTTGTACACAATGACAAACATTTCGTTGTCTTAAAGTAAAAATTCAACAGGATTTTATTGTTAAAGAATTTAATTTTATAAGTTAATAAGACGTGGGATATTTTTTCTTATGTATGTAAGTACGTGTTAAATATATGATGATAATAACAATAATATATAAAATAATATAAATATATATAATATAGTTAAAAGGGGAACTTATGTTGGATCTGGCGTTCTTATTCTTAAATAGAAAAATGGAACATACCTCTATGTTTTCTTCTTAAAAAAAATAAGTTGGACAGCGGATGTTTAAGAAAAATAAAACCTAGGATGGGAGGCCCATAGGCTGGTCGATACATGACGGCCCTAAATAAGTACAAACCGGCATGTCGTGGGCTGCGCATGTTAAAAACAAAGCCTAGACTAGGCAACCCACAACCTAGCTGATACATTTCTCAAAAAACAAAAACCCAACTGATACTTGTTGGCCCAGTGATAATAAATGATACTCCCTGCTAGCTTCCCAATAGATGGCTTCATTTTAAATTTACCTCTTTAGTAGGAGTAACTATGTTGGCAAAACCGTGGGCCCCAACGCCAGTATAGCATTAGGAGGAAGTATTTTTTCAATGAGGCAGTTGCGAGTGTACGACCATGTACCTGGTGGGTCCCGATTGTCCGCCTCTTCACGTACAGTCCTCTCCAGATTTCTCTCATTTGTTGAGCATGTTCACAACGGGAGACAGCGGCACCGCGATGAGCGCATAAAGGTGGAGGGATGACGTCCAGGCCCCGGACGAAAACACATCGAAGCCGGGGAAGACGTGCTATAGTAGTGGTAGAAGTTATGCAGAATTTCTACAGAAAGTTCTGAAGTTGCCGAGTGGCCAGGTTCAACTGCCCAACCGTTGCTGCGCTCGGGTTCGATTCCACCTGATGCAGGGAAAATATCGCCAAATTTTTGCCTCTGACATGTGGGTCCCCACTGTCATCTACGCACACCACCTCCAACACTTGGCAAAACTTCGTCCCTCATTTTCTCTATTTTTCACACTCAACATTGTGTGAGCATTTTGAAAATAGCATATGTTTTTGACTATGGATCATATGAAAATGTGCTATGCATGAATGTTGATCAACATGATGTTAACTGACTGGTAGTTCCATTTTCGACCATGAATAAAACTTCCAACATGATGTTATACCTGTTCGAAAAGGGCGTGTTAATATAAATGCTTTGCCCTCTGAAACTGAAACTTGCAGTTTCCTCTCTGAGAATCACATTGTCCGCACTTCTATATGAAACTACATTTTTTGAAGTGCTAAAAATTGATCTCTAGATTTCAGAAAATACTTCATATGCTCAATACTGCAAATCTGACATTCATATCTAAAAGTACTCTCAAAATACACAACACAAAACACAATTCATAACCTACAAATACTGACAACCCTAAGCTCCTACTAAGACTATCACCAGGGGGGGGTCCCCTCCTATTCCTCGACGGCAGACAGCCGCCCCGCGAGATGAGGTGAACGGCGAGGGAGAGGATGGCGGGGAAGCATCGTCGCGCCAACTGTTTTTATCCTCTTGCAGTTGGGTACGATCGACGAAGACTCCACCGGCTCGCTCTGCCACGACACCCTCACAGACGGCACGGTGTAGATGCTCGATCCTCCAATCTCTGATGGATGCTCCATTTTGGATTAATACTCCCACCACCGCCGCCTCACGATCGGATTCAGTGAATCTGTCTGCTCCATTGCCTAGAGGAGCAACTCTATGTACTCCAGAGCGACTCCCTCCCGGTGTATCGCCTGCTTCTCGCTCTTTCCCTGATATTTGGCCATCGCTTTCGCAGTCACCGCTAATTGCTCCAGGTTGTCAAACAAAGACTGTATCTCCAACATCCTGGCTAGCTTCACAGGGTCGCCATCTGCGATCCACACGTATTGTTTGTACTCCTCCATCGATCTACTTCTCCACAACACCTTCACTAGCCAGCGGTGGATTTTGAATAGAAAAGTAGAGGAGCGCCGCTAGTTTTGGATTAGAACAGGAGAGGAGCGGTGATTTTTTTTGAAATGGAAGAGGAGAGAAGCGGTGCTGGTCTTGGGAGTATTTTTTTGTTTTGCGTATTTTGAGATCAAAGTTTGACCACGTACTGTATTTGACAAGCAAAATGTGAATGCATGTCATCAAAAATTGTATCCTTTGGTTCGTATCTGAATGTACTTCCAAATTATATTATTTTTGCAACGTAGAAAATATATTTTATTTGTGGAAATCATTGTCAAATATGACCCAGAATACAAGGGAGACTAGTAAATGTGGGGTCACTTTCTTAATTGAAGGGTAAATTGATTTTGATTTTGATCCAGTCACAGCGTGCCGACCCTCTCGTCCAATCCTAAATCGCTGTCGCACACTCCTCTCCCTCTTCTCCATTGCAAAATCGGGTTAAGATCATCTGCAGTACTGTATGGTGCTGTAGTGCAGATGACATGTGGGGCTGGGTCCACACGGTAGTGACCGTACTGCATGGTGCGCTACTGCAGAGGATTCTAACCCTGCAAAACGACCCCCTATCCTCTCCATGATCTCCATTCCAAAACCACCGTCTCACCTCTCCCTATTCTCCATTGCAAAACCACCCCCTCTCCTCTCCATCTTCTCCATTGCAAAACCACTTTCTTGCCTCTCCCTCTTCTCCATTACAAGACCATCGTCTCTCCTCCCATCTTCCAAAGCTAGCACCGGACCTCTCAGAAGGACAATCTATGGAGAGGATGCCACAACGAATCGGCCAGATCACCGGCGACGATCAAGCGATGTTAGCCAGGTTGAAGGAGATCCTTACTTGGTTTGACAATGAGTTGGAGATTTCGAGGACGGTGAGGGCCATGTCGCAATGTATGCAAAAGAGCGAGACAACGGCGATGAGGGCGGCAATGTACTCCCGGCGATAGTCATGTGGCAGTCCTTCGAGTTCATCGAGTATCTCCTCTGGGCGATGGAGCTGACAGATTTGCCCAATGTGAAAGTCAGGCGGAGGTGGTGGGCGTATAGGTCGAAGGTCGAGCATCCAGAGGATAACGAATCGATCGAGTATGGTGTGCCGTTCGTGAGGGTGCAGTGCCAGCTGGAGCCAAAGGAGTATTCTTTCTCCCACCGCGAGAGGAGGCTGGATGGCGCAACGTTGCTTCCCCACCGTTCTCCACAGTTCCCTCGCCGCTCGCCTTGTTTCAACGGCGGCGGTAGGGTATAAGGTAGGCTTGGCACTAACCACATCTTCCATCTTCTCATGCTTCCAATCTGTGTGACGACAAATGAAAATCATACTTACAATCAGCCTCCAAGTACTATGCCAATCACCCTAAAATATCTCTAGACCAAAAACAAAGTTGTGACACTGTACAGAAATAAAGAAAAATCAATTGGTGCTTCTTTCAGAAAAGAGTACTCCCTAAAGAAGTGCCAATATAAGCTACTAGTATTTGATTAGAGGATTTGCTGCAGAGAAAGATCCGTCTACAGAGAGCACCAATGCTTAGATGGAGCATGATGGGTGTCCGTAATTTTTACTTTGCACCTCGCACTCTGCATATATACCAGTTCCATCCGTACATTTGTGAAGTTCCGCCAAAATGCAGCCGAATAACCCTGTTTGCACAGATCATGAAAAAGCATGATTACATTATAGTGGCACTAGTTGATGAAACATACACTAATAAATAGAAGAAACTTCATTTTATTAATGGGAAAATATTGCGATAGTATCACAGTATACCATGGTGCGAGGGCGAGATGGACCCTACGACACCTCATATACCGTAGGCCTCATACTGGAAATTGACCCAATTCTCCCCGACACACCTTGAGACATCAGTGTATAGCAGTAGTATAAGGAGGGGCCTTCAGACATTCCAATCTCTATTTTTGTGCAGATCAACTAAAATTAAGCAGCCCAGTTTGGAAAAACACTTAAACATTAACAATGGGACTAGTTGATGAAACATATACTAACAAAGAGAAGCACTTTCTTAATCTACATTGGAAATGAAATGATAGAGAGGGCACTCTCTCTATTTTAACTGTATTATTACTTCATTTTCTAAGTGGCACTAGGATGGATGCCGGGGGTGCTTAGACTGGGATGCTGAAGCTGGCTCTTTCAGTCCCTATCCCCCCCTGATGTTTCTGTGGTAGCATTTGGGTTGTAATCCAAACTTGGTTGAGCAGGTGCTGCTTCCCCCTACCTGCCTAGCTTATCTGGCGAACTTGTCTCCTGCTAGTACTTAGTCTGTTCTAGTAGTAGTTGCATAACTGCTCGTTTACACTGAAATGTTGTCGGATAATGGTTCTCTACGGTTGGGTTTCTTTAATGAAATCGGAGGAAACCCCTCTTTTGATATAAAAAATCAGTGGCACTAGCGGTGCCAACACATTGCCTCAAATTGATAGTGCCACTTGATTAAGGTGCAAAATAATAACATTAATGCTTTATCATGGCAGTGCCAAAATAGTAGCACAAGAGCAGAGTCAACATGCTGGATCTTTGGCAAACGGTCGGACCAAAAAGGAACATACCTCGTGATGGGAACCATATCTGCAGTCAATGCCATCATAGAAGGGATGACACCAGTCACTAACATGGATGATTCAGTTCATGGGACCTTTTTGTGCAGTTCACCTATGAAGCAATGTTTGCATCATGCAGTTAGCAAGTACTTGGTCCCGTGAGATAGCAACTTCTTCTTCATTAGTTGCAAAAAAATTGAGCAACATCAAGGTTGGTCATGAAGCTCGTGGAATGTTCAACTATAATTTGGATATCATTTTGTGCAGTTCAACTAAGATCAAGCATGAAATATATATCTCTGTTTGCACAAAAAGGTGGATAGGAGGGTGACTAATAAGTAGACCTGGCCAAATCTCGGGCCAGGCCGGGCTTCGGGCCGGGCTAACAAAAGCCCGACGTCTACGGGACAGGCCTGAGCCCAGCCAGGCCCGACAATTTCCAACGTTTTCCAGGCCCAGGCCTGGCCCGAGGCAAAGCCCGGAAGCCCGAAGCCCGGCCCGACGGCCCGACAAATAGCATCAAACCACAAGTTTTGATAGCTAGTTTTGTAAACAACAGAAGAAAAACACCAGGAAAACAGCAAAAAACATAACTTATTTTGTTAGCAAAATAGCAGCAAAAATCACTTGTTTTGACAGCAAAACAGCAGCAAAAATCACTTGTTTTGTCAGAAAAACAACAGCAAAAAGCAATAGTTTTGACAGCAAAACAGCAGCAAAAAGCTCTAGTTTTCACAACAAAATAACACTAGTTTTGATAGCCTACCCATCATAGTTTTGACAGCAGCTAAATGTTTCAGATTCGACAATCAGCATGTAACATATCCAGTTTCGACAATAGCATCTAAAGTTCTAAATGTTCCAGTTTCAACAAACACAAGTGCATGAATATCATTATATTCGAGAACCAAAATAAAGACTAGTATATGGCTGGCATGCCTTCTCCGAATCTTCTCTTCTCATTGCTTTAGGTGTGTAGCAACAACTCTACAAGTTGGAATGAAGAAAAAGTTAGCGGTGGTATAAAGTACAACTTGACAATTGACAATGACATGAACAAAGAATAGAGATGTTACATTCTTCATCCGAAGATGAATCTTCATCATTATCTAGCGCAATCACTTCTTCTGCCTTTCTCTTATTATCTACAACAATAGATTGGGTTAATTATCATTCGGAAGTAAAGCATACAAATAAGAATGTGAAACAAACAAGATTATAACATATACCTTCTTTTTTCTGCAGTTTGCAACGATACCAATCTTGCAAACACATTAGGGCCTCAACCGTCTTTGGTTTAAGTGAGTTTCGGTTCGGGGTTATAACCTTCTTACTCAAGCTGAAAGCAGATTCTGAAGCAACACTTGACAGAGGAACGACAAGGATATCACGTGCCATTCTTGCTAGTTGCAGATACCTAGCTGCTGACTTACTCCAGAAATCCAAGATATTGACATTTTCATTCAACCTCTTCACAGGTTCAGCCAAATACAATTCCAATTCAGATCTCTCTTCATGTGGGCTCGTGCTTTCCACATACTGATCATAGTCAGAAAAGGCACCAAGTCCACACGTGCTTGATGATGCACTTGTTGCTAAGTTTTCATTGACATGTACACCACTACCATACTCATTAAATAAAGAAGTCATTGTAGTTTTAACAAGATTAATGCGCTGAAGGGCATCATCACCATCATATAGCTTGGAGTAGGCATATCCTAAAAACTTGAACTTAATGCGAGGATCAAGAACAGCAGCGCAAGACAGAAATACGCTATAGTCAGACCAATATTTCATGAATTTCTCCCTCATAACTGCCAACATTGGAGTCATGTAACTAGTTACTCCAGCACTAGCCTCTATAATAGCAGATTGAACAAGATAGACATTCATGAAGTACAAGTTGGCTGTTGGATACTTTGTTCCTGAGAAAGTTGTAGTTACCTTGAAGAAAACCTCCAAGAACTGATACATATGAGATACCTTGGCCCATTCTTCTTCGGATAGCCAAAAGTTCACCTTGAATATGTTGTCCCTCTTAGAATACCAATGCAGCACGTCTATAAAGTACAAACAACATCCAATCATAGTGTAGGTTGAATTCCAACGGATGGGCATATCAGGTTTCAACCTTTTTGTTTCTTCAAGGTTGAAAATAGTTGTAGCAGTACTATAAAACTTATGCAGCCTATTGCTTGAAGCCTTTAGGTACATTATACCATCTCTAAGTTTGTCAACACACTTATCAATCAATGTCAAACCGGCTTGAACTACCAAGTTCAGTATGTGTGCACAACAACGAATTTGGAAGAATTTACCGGACAAAGGTAAAGCACCTTTTGACAAGTGGGTACGCAAGCAAGCTATCATCCTATCATTATAGGCTGCATTATCCAGAGTGATGCACATCACTTTCTTATCAACCCTCCATTCACGGAAAGCTAGGTGGACCTCATCTGCAATAGATGCTCCATCATAGGGTGGATCAATTTTTTTGAACCATACAATCCTTTTGTTTAGTTTCCAATCAGCATCTATGTAATGACAAGTAATGCAAATATAGCTATGCTTGGTGACTTCAGATTTCCAATTGTCAGATGTGAAACTAACTCTACCAAGGGCAACTAGAATAATTTCCATCAATTCCTTTTTCTCGCTAAGAAACATTTCCATTATCTCTCTTTTTATTGTGTGCCGACCAATAGACTTGAATTGTGGACAACAAGCAGACATCATTGCTCTAAATCCATCTTATTCAACTGTTGTAAATGGATGAGCACCGGATACAAGATAAATAGAGACCGAATTTCTAGCAACTTGAACATCAAATCTACCAATTTTTAATGCAGCTGTTCCATCATCATTTGTTTCAGATTTCAAGAAAAAATTATTCATTGTCGCTTGTTCAACCTTATGCTTACTTTCAATGTGTCTAAGGAGATGAGATGTGCCATTTGTCGATTTAGCTGACAGTTTAGAGTCGCAATGGTTGCATTGAGCTATAGTCATCTCATCACCATCTTTCGAGATCTTGGTGAAGTCAAGCCATACCTTTGACTTCAGTTTGGAAGTAGTAGGTTGCGGCTGCGGCTGTGCCCCTTTGGCAGTATGTTCTGCATGTTCTTTTGTTGGTACACTTCCTTCATCTCCATGAATATCAGCTGCTGCCTATTTTCCCCTTGCTCTTGCACGTTTCTGCCGAGGTCGAGGAGGATCGGCAGGTACAATAAACAATTCCATTGGTCCGTCCTGCCCTTCTAATTCTTCAGGATGGTACTCTCGTTCATCACCCTTCGGTCCTTCTAATTCTCTTGAATTCATCGTGATCAAACTGCAACATATACATACAACAACATATTACTACCGCATCATATGCAAACAACACAAAGGGGCACAATAGTACACAAGATAAATATAGTATAGCCATCTGAACTACATGTTTCCAATTTGTTCAGCACCATATAACTATCACCACATAACCAGCACCAACAGTACACAAGATAAATATAGCAGTACAACACCATATAACCATCACCACATAACCAGCACCATACAACATGCATACAGATTCAACTTGTTCAGTTCAACTTCTTCAATTGTATATTTCAGCATCACAACATGTATGTATATTCCTTGTCAAGTATACAGATACAACAATACACCACCATATCATCAGTACATCTTTGGAGATTTTTAACAACAGAAAAATTAACCTTGGACTTGGAGGCTTGGAGTTGCAGGCTGTAGCCGGCGGCGAGGAAGATCGTCGGAGACGAAGCGGAGCTGCAGTGGTCGAGAACGGAGTGGGGCCTCCACGGTTGGGGATGAAGGAGAGAGGCCGCGGTCGAGGATGGGGCGGGGCGTCCACGGTCGGGGACGGAGCAGGGAGACCGCCGTCGGGGAGGGAGGGAGGCGGCCGCGGTCGGGGATGGAGCGAGGCCGCCGCGGTCGGGGACGGAGCGGGGCCGCCGCGGTCGGGGACGAAGCGGGGCCGCCGCGGTCGGGGACGAAGCGGGGCCGCCGCGGGATATGCTAGAGTTCTATGCCGATGCCGCCATGTCGCTCGAGAGAGGAGGAGAGGCTGGGAGTGGGGGGATTGAGATGGGGGCGTGGGAGGTGGGAGTTAGGGCAGCGGGCAGCCAATGACGAGTGGGCCTTGGGCTGCTGTTTCCCATCGCGCGGAGGCCTTACCTCCTCGGCTCCTCCCTCGCTGTCGAAACTGCAGAGATGCTCGGGCCGAGCCGGGCCTAGTTTCGGGCCAATATTGAAGCCTAGGCCCGGCCCGATTTGTTGTTTGGGCTGCATTTCGAGGCCCAGGCCCGGCCCGGAAATTTCGGGCCGGGCCTTTACGGGCCGACCGGGCTGGGTTTCTATGTCCAGGTCTACTAACAAGTGATGAAACATACATCAAACGAAAAGAAACATGTTCCTTATCTGAATGGCGATCCTACAAGGACAGTAGTCTTGATAACCCACAAGTATAGGGGATCGCAATAGTTTTCGAGGGTAGAGTATACAACTCAAATTTGTCGATTCGACACAAGGGGAGCCAAAGAATATTCTCAAGTATTAGCAGCTGAGTTGTCAATTCAACCACACCTGGAAAACTTAATATCTGCAGCAAAGTATTTAGTAGCAGAGTAGTATGGAAGTAACGGTATCGGTGACAAAAGTAACAGTAGCAGTTTTGTAGTGATAGTGATAGCAACAATTACGAAAGTAACAAAGCAAGTATAAATATGGAACGAACTCGTAGGCAATGGATCATCAATGATAAGTGTCGGATAATATTCGTCATGTAGGAGTTATAACCTAGGGTGACACAGAACTACCTCGAATTCATCAATGTAATTTAGGCATGTATTCCGAATACAATCATACGTGCTTATGGAAAAGAACTTGCATGACATATTTTGTTCTACCCTCCCGTGGAAGCGGGGTCCTAATGGAAACTAAGGGATATTAAGGCCTCCTTTTAATAGAGTACCGGACCATAGCATTAGCACTTAGTGAATACATGAACTCCTCAAACTATGGTCATCACCGGGAAGTGTTCCGGTTATTGTCACTCCGGGGTTGTCGGATCATAACACATAGTTGGTGACTATTGACTTGCAAAATAGGATCAAGAACACAAATATATTCATGAAAACATAATAGGTTCAGATCTGAAATCATGGCACTCTGGCCCTAGTAACAAGCATTAAGCATAGCGAAGTCATAACAACATCAATCTCAAAACATAGTTGATACTAGGGATCAAACCCTAACACAACTAACCCGATTACATGATAAATCTCATCCAACCCATCACCATCCAGCAAACCTACGATGGGATTACTCACGCATGGCGGTGAGCATCATGAAATTGGTGATGGAGGATGGTTAATGATGACGACGACAACGATCTCCACTCTCCGGAGCCCCGAATGGACTCCAGATCAGGTCTCCCGATGAAGAACAGGAGGTGGCGGCGGCTCCGTATCATAAAATGCGATGGGATCTTCTCTCTGATTGTTTTCTCCCCAAAAGAGATTATAGGGAGTTGGAGTTGACGTCGATGGAGCTCCAGGGGGCCCACAAGGTAGGGGGCACACCCTAGGGGGGCGCCCCCACCCTTGTGGCAAGGGTGTGGCCCCCCTCCGATATTTCTTTCCGTCAATATTTTTTATATATTCTGAAAATATTCCCCGTGAAGTTTCAGGTCATTCCGAGAACTTTTATTTCTGCACAAAAATAACACCAAGGCAATTCTGCTGAAAACAACGTCAATCCGGGGTACTTTCATTCAATTCATGCAAATTAGAATCCAAAACAAGGGCAAAAGAGTTTGAAAAAGTAGATACGATGGAGACGTATCAACTCCCCCAAGCTTAACCTATTGCTTGTCCTCAAGCAATTCAATTGATAAACTGAAAGTGACAAAGAATTTTTTTTACAAACTCTGCTTGATCTTGTTGTTGTAAATACGTAAAGCGAGCAATCAAGTTTTCAGCAAAGGTTATGAACTAACCACATTCACAATAACATTTAGGTCTCATATTTACTCGTATCAATAACATAGTTAACTAGCGAGTAATAATAATAAATCTCGAATGACAACACTTTTTCAAAACAATCATGATATAATATGACAAAGTGGTATCTCGCTAGCCCTTTCTGAGACCGCAAAACATAAATGTAGAGCACCTAAGAAGATCAAGGACTGACTAGACATTGTAATTCATGGTTAAAGAGATCCAGTCACACTCATACTCAACATCAATTAATAACAAAGCATATAAATGACAGAGGTGCTCTCCAACTGGTGTTTTTTATAAGCGGATGATGACTCAGCAATAAAAGTAAATAGATAGCCCCTTCGCAGAGGGAAGCAGGGACTTGCAGAGGTGCCAGAGCTCAAGTTTTTGAATCACTGATGAACATAATTTTGAGCGGTATGCCTTCTTTGTCAACTCTACGACCAAGAGTTCTCAATATCTTCCATGCTACATACTATATAGGCGGTTCCCAAATAGAATGGTAAAGTTTTACTCCCCCTCCATCATCAAACACACTCCACGGCTTATCCGAAACAACGGGCACCGTCCAAACCAACAACAGTGCTGGGGGAGCTTTGTTTAATTATATTTTGATTTTATTTTTGATCTTTTGATCATGGGACTGGGTATCCCGGTTACCAGCCATTTTCTCGTGAATGACAAGTGGAGTGGATCGTGAGAATAACCCACCTAGCATGGAAGATAAAGACAGCCCCTAGTCGCCACATGAGCGATTTGGGCAGACAAAACAGAATTTTATTTGAAGGTTTAGAGTTTGGCACATGCAAATTTACTTTGAACGGCAGGTAAATACCACATATAGGTAGGTATGGTGGACTCATATGGAACAATTTTGAGTTTATGGAAGTGGATGCACAAGCAGTATTTCCGCTTAGTACAGGTGAAGGCTAGAAAGAGACTGGGAAGCGACCAACTAGAGAGCAACAACGGTCATAAACATGCCTTGAGATTAACCAACATTGATTGCAAGCATGAGTAGGATATAAATTACCATGAACATAAATATCGTGGAGGCTATGTTGATTCTGTTTCAACTACATGTGTGAACATGTGCCAAGTTGAGCCACTTAAATCATTCAAAGGAGGATACCATCCTATCATACTACATCAAACCATTTTAAAATCATGTTTGGCAGCAAGGTAAACCATTATAAACTCCTAGCTCATTAAGCATGGCATGAGTAACTATAATTTCTAATTGTCATTGCAAACATGTTTCATTCATAATGGGCTGAATCAGGAATGACAAGCTAATCATGTTTACAAAAACAAATAGGTCGAGTTCATACCAACTTTTCTCCATCTCAATCATTTTATCATATAACGTCATTATTGCTGTTCACTTGCACGACTGAACGGTGTGAATAATAATAATAGTGCACGTGCATTGGACTAAGCTGGAATCTGCAAAATTTATTCAAAGGAGAAGACAAGGTAATATGGGCTCTTTGTTAGTTCAACAATAATGCATATGAGAGCCACTCATCATTTTCATCGTGGTCTTCTCCTCTCGACCCCCAAAGGAAAAGAAAAGAATTTCAAAGAAACGCACTGAAATATTTTTGGAGTTTTGTTTTTATGAGGATAGCAAAACAAGAACGAGAAAAACTATTTACAAGGGAAAGTTCCCAATAAACAAAAGAAGAATGAGAAATCTTTTTGGATTTTCTTTTAATACTACAAACTACTAGGAAACTAACTGGAAAGAAAAGACAAAAAGAAACAGGAAATATTTTTGGGTTTTCTAAAGTTTTTCAAACACATAAGAAGAAAGCAAGAAAAATAAACTAGCATGGATAGTACAATGAAAAATTATGAACACTGACAACTGGAATGAATGTGTGAACATGAATGTAATATTGGTGAAAAATACGTACTCCCCCAATCTTAGGCTTTTGCCTAAGTTGGTCTAGGCCATGGCTCAAAGTATCCCTCTCGTGGGTACTGAGGTGGATCCTAAGGGTTCCACTAGTTTGCGAGCTCCTGTGGCTCCCACTGAAAGATAGGCTCGTGATAAGGATCAAGAGCCGATGCTGGCTCAGGCACTGCGGGTTGTGGAAGTACCCAAAATTTCTAAATGTCCTCGGGCCAAATTGTGTACTTGCATGAATGTATATCAAACAAAGAAGATGCATGCAAAGTAATAGTCTGAAAAGTATTCTGACTGAATATCAAATTATAAAAAGATTATTTTCCTCATCAGAACGAATAAATTTATGCGCTAGCATGCTGTCATAATCTAAATAAATAGTGGGTAGCAATTTCTCCTCTTTTTCATAATGCCTAATGGGTATCTCAAAGCGTCGAGCAAGGCGAGTGGCGAAGATACCCCCGAAAATAGGACCCTTAGTACGGTTCAAACTCAACCGTTTAGCAACAATAGCACCCAAACTAAAAGTTCTATCGCGAAGTAAAGCATGGCGCAAAATGGCAAGGTCAGGGGCACTAAGGCCTCCACTCTCTCCACGACCAACCAAACATCTCCCGGCAAATAATGAATAATAGCATAAAATAGGGAAATGTAAAATGGCCACTCTCGCTTCTGACACCCTTCTCCTTTCCCCTACGCTAACTATTTCAATAAAATCTTCCACGCCTCTAGGACGTGGTTCTTCGATGCTACCTTCATAAGGTAGTTTGCATACTTCACAAAACTCATAGAGGTTCATCTCCTTATGCTCATCATATAAATCAAATTCTACCGTGGGTGGTGATCTTCTAGCACGAAAATGAAAATTTTGCACGAAAGTATTAGTTAGGAGGAGATACTGATCACACTGGTCGCGGAGGAAGTCGGTGATGCCGTCTTTCTCGGCCAAATAATAGAAATCTTCATAAATTCTAGCCGCTTGTAGGAATGCATCACATGGCCATTCACATGCCCGAATCTCCATGGTACGAGGGAGATTATACATGGGCTTCTCCTTCTCCTTATTCTCCTTTTCCTTTGAACCCCGGCTCGAGGAGCCTCTCAATAGTGTCCTCATCATTTTCTACCACTGAAATATTCTGAATTTTTTTAGTGACTCGTAATAAAAGTGAACCAAACTCAACAAAATTGATAGCAACTACTCCTACAACGGTCTAGAGGCTATATCATGCATCAAAACTACTTGGGGCCATATAAATTTTACATGCAAGCTCAAGAACAAGGTCACCACTGCAACAAAAAATTGCAATAAATAAAGCACTAGAACGAAAACTAATTGGACCGTTGGAGGAGTCACATACCAAAGAACAATCCCCCAAAAGGTTTTGCAAATGATGGATTGAGCAAGGAGATCAAAAATGGCAGCAAGATGAACCAGAACATGGGTTTGAGCTAGTGGATGATTTTTTCTGGAGGATGGTGATGGAATAAGTGGAGGTGGCCACGTGGGGCACACAAGGACAGGGGCGCACCTAGGGCGGTGGGTGCGCCCTCCACCCTTGTGGCCCACTGGTGCATTCTGAGTGCCAAAAATCATAAAATATTCTAGAAAAAAACATATTAAATTTTCAGGGCATTTGGAGAACTTTTATTTTTAGGACATTTTTGATTGCATGGATAAATCAGAAAACAGATTGATAATACTATTTTTTTCTTTATGCAATCTAAATAACAGAAAGTAAAAGTTGGGTACATAATGCGGCGTTCTCTAAATTCATCCATCTCATGCTCATCAAAAGGAATGCGTCAACGAGGTTGATCAAGTCTCATTAACAAACTTCTTTCGAATTACATAAAACCGGAGAATCTTCGAATAACACTAGGTTACCTCAATGGGGATATCTATGTCCCCAACAATAAGAATATCATATTTCTTCCTAATAGTGGGAAGAGGGAATTCAAAACCTTGAATAGTGATAGTTGAAATTTTTCCAATAAAATTGATGATATGAACTTGAGTTGTTTCTTCGAAAAGTGTACTGTATACTCATTACCATTTACATGAAAAGTGACATTGCCTTTGTTGCAATCAAAAACAACTCCTGCAGTATTCAAAAAGGGTCTACCAAGGATAATCGACATACTGTCGTCCTCGGGAATAACAAGAATAGCAAAGTCTGTTAAGATAGTAACGTTTGCAACCGCAACAGGCACATCCTCACAAATACCGATAGGTATATCTATTGATTTATCACCCATTTGTAGAGAAATTTCAGTAGGTGTCAACTTATTCAATTCAAGTGTACGATACAAAGAGAAAGGCATAACACTAACACCGGCTCCAAGATCACATAAAGAAGTTTTAACATAGTTTCCTTTAATGGAGCATGGTATAGTGGGTATTCCTGGATCTACAAGTTTCTTTGGTATTCCACCCTTAAAAGTATAATTAGCAAGCATGGTGGAAATTTCAGCTTCCGATATTGTCGTGGAGTTGTCACGGCAGATATCCTAAGGGAAGGACTTAATTGCAGAGCCATAGTGACGTGGTTAGCTTAAAGGGGTTAAACGGGACAAAAGACACGGGGAGTTTATACTAGTTAGGCTCCTTGCGGTGAGGGTAAAACCTAATCCAGTTTGTGGTGGAATTGCTGGGGTGTCGATTGCTAGGGAGCGGATGCGCTTGCCTAGCTCTCGATCTGTTGTTTCTTGCCCTAAGTTGCTGCCGGGTCGTCCCCTTATATACACGGGTTGACGCCCTGTGGCCTATGGAGTCCCGGCCGGCTCATACAATCGTCTCCGGCCTGGCAACTCTTGTAACATGCCTTACAATACAAGTCACATATATGGCGGTTGATACTTACAAGCTTTAAGTCGCCTCGGGCCTTGGGCCCTCACATAAACCGCCATCTTTAACATGCTTTTGGGCTTGGCCCATGAACCACCATTGGGTAACCCGGCCCCTCCTGGGGGGTCATATAAAATAGTTATATCCCCAACATTAGGCCCCAGGTTGATTTGAACTCGTTCATGTCAATCTTCCTTCATCTTCTCACGAGAAACTATAACCCGCCATGACGTCAGCTCTTGAAATGGTGGTAACCCGCCATGACGTCATTTGTTACTAACTTTCGAACTGTCCAGATCTTAACAAATCTTCCGCATTTATTGGCATTCCGATAATCGAGGTGTCTATTCTGTTACTTACCTACTTTTTCGCCTCCTCGATTCACGTTGGTGACCCTTATCTACTATGCTTATAAATAGGGCCAGGAGGTCCCTTTCATTCTCTTCCTTTACTTCTCCCTCTACGTCTTCTTCCTCGCGACGCTTACGCCTCTGAGCTCTGCCAACACCGTCGTCCTCTGTCTCGTCCTCTACAGCGGCCGCTGCATCAAACTGTCATCACCAGGCTTCTTCCGCGCGCTACCACCATTCACTCGTCTAGGTACGTTATTCACGTTCCTTCCTCTTTGATCTGTTAAGCTTCTCGTGAAGCTCACCGGAGCTCATCCCCTTCCTCTTCTGCAACCATGGATTCCCTCTCGATCTGGATTTTCCTCCGTACAATAGTATTGATAACACCTCTTTCAGCAAATACCGTAATACCTCATCTATGCGAAAAAACTGATTTATCTCCTCGAACTGCATCATATTGATCCGAGGTCTACCTGTTCGTCGTTTTTAGCTTTATTTTCTAAACGGCTGTAGATCCAAAATTACAACATCATTCTGTGAAAACTGTTTGTCCCCATACTTAGCAGAATCTGTCTTCCTGAATACCCGCACTGGTCATGGCGGCTTAATTTTCTGGCTTATAATTATTATCATGCCATTAGGCCCCATTTAAGCCGTCAGGCCGAACATATACTTTAACATGCTTTTCCGGATTAATGAATCAATTTTGAACCAGAAATAACTTTTCCTTCTTTAGGCTTGTTTTCTTATAATGCCGCCGAAAATAGTCACCACGTGCAACTGGGTCCCTTCCGTTGTTACTGAGGCTACGCTTGCCGATTTTGTCAAGGTTGGATACCTGACGAAGAAGTCAGTTATGCCCTAGTGCGCCCCTAAACCGGGCGCAGAGAAACCTACTCCAAAAGATGATGAAGTTATTGTCTTCACTGATCACTTGAACCGGGGTTTTTCACCACCCGGCTCTAAATTCTTCAGGGACGTTCTGTACTTTTTCCAACTCCATCCTCAAGACATCGGACCTAATTCCGTGTCAAATATCTGTAACTTCCAGGTCTTCTATGAAGTGTATCTTCAAGAGGAACCCATCATCTTGCTCTCCAGAGAGTTCTTTTATTTAAACCGCCGGAATGAATTCTCCAACGGACCCAGTTTAGACCTTGGGGCCATATCAATTCAAAGAAGAAGAGATTCTATTTTTCCTTATGCCTGTCTGCCGAGTCATCCCAAAGACTGGAATCAAACCTAGTTTTACTGCAAAGACACTACCCCGGCTGATGAGCATCCATTACTGGGTTATCGTAACCAGTGTTTAGATACCAAACATCCTCTTGTTGAGAAACTCACTGCCGTAGAGTGCAAGAAAATTGCTCCCACTCTTGCAAAGGTGAAAGCCCTACTGGGAAACGGATTAACTAGGATTGACTTGGCCCGGTGCTGGCTCGCCTGGCGGATCATTCCCTTGAGCCGTAGGACCGGCTTAATGTGCGATTATACTAGAGAGACCAATGATGCATTACGTCATAGTTTTGAGGATTTGGAGGAGGATGTAATCACAGATATGACCAAGACCATCTTGAACGAGAGACTGGCAGACTGCAACAAAGTGGGCCTGCGCCCTTTCTGCAAACTTAACCCGACACCAGAGGTAAGTCTTAACTCTAACTATTGTCATTTTATAATTTTGATTTCCCTATCAATCTTGAACTTGCTGCCTCTCGCAGGCTAAGTCGGCTTTCTGGAAAAAAGCTTATGACCATGAGGCTGCTAAGAGGGCCAGAATTGTTAAGAAAGCCGCCAAGAAAGCCGTAAAAAAGACCAAGAAGAAAACCAGTGCTTCTGAATTCTTGGAAATGGACTACGGCTCTGAGTCGGAGGTAGTCCTTGACTCTCTTGGTTCTTATTTCAATTATCTTATTGACACTGATTATTGTCAGGATGACACGGAGGTCAGCCATGCCACTGATGAAGAGGTAATTACTATTTCCTCCGGCTCAGAATCCTTGCCAAGACAAAAAGTTCGACGGGTAAACCGGAAAGTAAGATTTTCACACCCTTAAGCTCATTTAGATACTCACTTTCTTTTGAAGCAACAGCAACACGAGAGCTGGCGTCGGACTCGGAACACCGAGGAAGAGGAATTGTCCTCCGGTTTACCAAATACCCCAATTCGTCGAAAGCGCCAGAATGAGGTCTTTCCACTCTTAAACTCTCTTTACCCGCTAGCAGGTCTTATGCGTCAACCACTGAATTCGTCCGATTCAAACTATCAGGAAGTCTCCCCTCTTCATCTGGCAACTCATCTCAAAGTCAACTCCTAGCTTTCAAGACTGCCCCGGGGTAAACAATTTCTTCCCTGTTCATCTTTTCCTTTAATCTTTGTAACTTTGCACTGACTCACTTTAACCCATGCAGAGGCCAAGCTAAGCCTATTAAGAGAGCTAGGGCGAGTAAGACGGCTGATCCAAAGGTCATTGAGCCGGAGTAGCAGGTATTAACAACAGATGTTCAGAAGCCAAAAGAGGAAGCCACTCATAATGCTCCTCTTGAAATTCTTGACGCCTCTATTGATTCTGCCAAGGCCAACTCTACAACTGTTGAACCGCCAGCCCCGTCTGAGCTGGTAGAGGACCAAACTGGATATGTTACAATCACTGGCACTGCTTTTAGAGAGCCGGGAAATCCAACTGTGTTGTCCAAACATACTGCCAAACAAGAGCTAGTTGAAAAACGGAGAGTAAGATTTGACATGGCTCAATATGCACAGCTGAGCAGTGGTGCAGTCCTTTCTTGATATCTCAGTCAGGTCCATAGCAGCCGGGACCTTGAGATTGATATTGTGAAGCAGATGCACTAGAAATTTGAGGTAAGATTCTTCATCAAACTATATAAGTCCTTCCAGCCCCCAAGTCTATTGGATATGATAGAAGTGAATATGCTATAGACTTAGAGATAATTTACACTTTTATGAATCGGCACATCTCTTGATAGGAAATCTGTCTTTGATGAAAATTGCATGTGTAGCCCCCAAGGGCCGGCTTAGTCAGCATGAATGAGCCGGTCCTTTGCTTCATTGTATAGTACTTGCCTGTATACCCCTCATAAGCCGGGTGTAATGACTATTTGGCCGTCGGGTTATCATAAATGAATGCTAGCAAAGAAGCAATACGCATTAGCCCCCAAGTACTCTTGCTTGCAAAGTGCTTGGGACTTTATTTGTATGAACCGTTAATTTAGAAAACACTTCTGCATCCATTAGCCCCCAAGGGTCAAGTGCTCTTTCTTGCAAAGGGCTTGAGACTTTAGTAATATGAACCAACATGGAATGAAAAACTGCGACGTTCATTAGCCCCCAAGTGCCAAGTGTTGTTGCTTGCAAAAGGCTTGGGACTTCAATTCTGGTGAACCGGAAAATAATTTACTTCATATTCTTTGTCTGTACAGGAAACTACTGCCGAATTGCAAGTGTAGTTAGAGGATGCAAGGAGCCGGCTTAAGTTTCAAGAGTCTGAGACCCATAAGGCGGAATCAAAGTTTCAATTTAGCCTTACTGAAACGAATGAGCTGAAGGCTGAATTGGAAATGGCGAAGTCTGTTTGGGCTGAAGAAAGAACCGCCTTGGTGCAGAGAGCAGAAAAAGCCGAATCAACTCTTGAAAAGGTGACCACTGAACTCACCGGGTTAAAGCATCGTGTCCCGGAAATGACTTCAGCTGTCTTCGGTAAGCCACCATGTTGTAATTTGAATAATGTCTTTAGATAACATAACTTGTTACTGACCAGTTTATGGCTCATGTAGGTAGTAGGAGCAGTAATCTTGGCAGAGAACCGCTTGTGAAGCTCAAAGATATCTACACCCTTGTGGAGCAGCTATACACTGGAGCGCAGCGCGCCTTGGGTGCTGTCTCTTCGTCCAACCAGGCACCAACGTTGTTTGTGGATATTTTAAGAAGACTCTCCGTTCTACCTGCCAGAATAGAGGAAATAAATCGGTCGTCTGCGAGAGCCGGTGCTGTAACAGCCTTGAGCCGGGCTAAGGTGTGGCTTCAAGAGCTGGACCCATCCGACTTGTCCACTGGCTATCCAAGCTTAATAGAAGACGGCACAACTTTTGACCATAAGGACTTTGCTGCCAGCGTCAAGCACATCCGCCCTCTGGCCAGCCTAATCGTTAATGAAACAGACTTGTCCAAACATCAGCCGGCTTATAGTATTGAGAATCAGAAGATGCCCACTCTGTCTTACAAAGTGATGGAGCTGATCCCTCCAATCAGTAAGCATACTTTTGCCCGTGAAATTGATCCCTCTGAACTTATTAATGAAGAGGTTGAGTTTGAAGCTTTGGCTGGCTTGGATTGGTTGGCACAGAACTTTCAGATAGAGGAGGATGAAGAACCGAAGAAGGATGACCCGGAGTCTTCAAAGCAGCAGGGCCAAGGAGAATGAGCCGCCGGGGAGTTCACATGCTTGATCCTGTTTATGCAAAACACTTATGTTGATTGGCTTATTAAATCTTGTAATAGGGTAGTTGAACTTGAATCTGGCGTGCCATCACGCACGGCTCTGCGTCTGTATGATACTATTAACCCGCCAGGCATCGAAGTATGACTTTCTACAGTTGTGACAGTATTGTCTTGTGTAGATCAGTATAACCCTTGTCCTACACATAAACAGAGAACATATGCCTTGGCGGCTTACCGCCGGGCTGGTCATTATGCCCAACCGGTGCCACTGGGCACAAATGTCCATAACCAGGGCCCGTTTCATTATTATAAAAATAGTCATACCTGAAGATACGATTTGGACTGCCGGCTTGATTAGTCTCCATACAGTCATAACCATGTAGAGGTATAATTCCAGAAATAAGATTGTTACTTTCTGGCGGCGTAGAGCCGTTCATTAGGTTGGGTTGCAGAGACCCGGAGAGGCTTCAAATATGAGCCATAAGGAGAGGCAGCTTGGCCGAACTTGCAAAGATCGTAAATCAAAACGGAAGACTCACAAAAAACAAAAGAACCAGAGAAAAAAGATCGAAAAAACACTCGAGGCTTTTGCAGGCTGCCAAGCCAAAGGTTCTTCTTCAAGGAAACTATCCTTGGAGGCCACTTGAAGGTACGTGCGTGCTATGAGCCGGCTCTCACAGTACCCAATCGACATTTGAACCTAGACAAGTACATGTATTTGTTTTAAAGATAGACTTGCCTAGAGTACGCGGGGTCATATTTGCATCTTGCATCATAGGCCGAATTATCCAAGTTTCAAGGAAGGCGGCATTTTGAGCCTGGATCTATCCTGACTATCTGTAAGCCGTGCTCTCGTAGTGACAGCCGGCGTTTGAGCCTTAACAAGCTTAGGTCTTGGTCGAATACGCCATATAAGACTGATTGCCAAGAGTTCGCCGGGTCAATCAGGATGACCTGATGGAGTTGAAGCAGCTGGGTACAGGTAGGATGACCCACATGTTATGTCCTCTTTGGTCGAATATGCCTATGTTTGAACATAACCCGGTCAAATGGGTAGTAATGATGTGTTCTCTTCGGTCGAATACGCCTATGTTTGAACAGGAAGCCCCCACGTGACATACTTGCAAATTATTCTCATCAAGAGCTTATGCTTGAGTTGTGCCATGCATCCAACTCTCTGTGGTCCCTGTAATTTGGGTATTAAGCCCCTTGAGTAAACATGTATGATGATGACAAGGACTCAGCTTTGAAGAAAACGGTAGAGGCCCCGAATTATTAGGGATGCCGGCTTTATTATATTGTTTTAATATTTACATCATCGAACTACATCATGAGAGCTGGAGGCTTAGGTATAGTATGGCCGGAGGTGAGCAATATTCCACGGCCGATTAGTATCCTCCTCTGATGTGCATGAATCCTTGTGCTCTCGAACGTCAATCAGATAGTATGAACCGTTGTGCAGATTCTTGCTGACGACAAAAGGTCCCTCCCAAGGTGGTGAAAGTTTATGCATATCCGTCTGATCTTGGATGAGCCGGAGAACTAAGTCGCCTTCTTGAAAGGTTTTGTTCTTGACCCGCCGGCTGTGATATCATCGTAAATCTTGTTGATAGATCACTGAACGAGCTGCCGCGAGATCACGTTCTTCATCCAACAAATGCAAAGCGTCCTGACATGCCTTCTCATTATCACCTTCGATATAAGCTGCCACTCGAGGCGAGTCATGACGGATATCGCTGGGAAGAACCGCCTCAGCTCCCTAGACCATGAAGAAGGGTGTGTAACCTGTAGACCTGTTGGGCGTTGTATTGATGCTCCATAATACAGAAGGTAACTCTTCCACCCAACAACCCGGCGTTCTCTTTAAAGGAACCATAAGCCGGGGCTAGATCCCTCGCAAAATCTCTTGATTAGCTCGCTCTGCTTGACCATTAGACTCGGGGTGAGCCACAGAAGAAACATCAAGTCGGATATGCTCACGCTGACAAAACTCCCTCATAGCACCTTTAGAAATATTAGTGCCATTGTCTGTTATGATACTGTGGGGGAAACTAAAACGGAAAATCACCTTCTTGATGAACTGAACCGCTGTCTCCGCATCACACTTGCTGACTGGCTCTGCCTCAATCCACTTGGTAAACTTGTCCACTGCTACCAAAAGGTGGGGTTTCTTATCCTTGGGCCTCTTGAAAGGCCCAACGATATCAAGCCCCCAAGTCGCAAACGGCCAAGTTATCGGGATCATCCTAAACTCTTGAGCCGGAACATGAGCACGCTGTGAAAATTTCTGACAACTGTCACATCTGCTGACCAAGTCTTCAGCATCAGCGTGAGCCGTCAACCAATGAAATCCGTGATGAAAAGATTTTGCCACAAGAGATTTAGAGCCGGCGTGATGACCACAATCTCCCTCATGGATCTCCCGCAGGATTTCACAGCCTTCCTGAGGCGAGACACAACGTTGAAACGCCCCTATAACACTGCGACGGTGCAACTCTCCGTTGACAATCGTCATCGACTTAGACCGCCGGGTTATCTGCCTCGCCAAGATTTCATCCTCAGGTAACGCACCCCGGGTCATGTAAGCAAAATATGAAATCATCCAGTCAGATATGACATGAAGAGCCGCTACCAACTGTGCCTCCAGGTCAGGAATAGCAAGGTCCTCCTCTGTAGGCAACTTGACAGACGGGTTAAGCAAAACATCCAAAAAGGTGTTGGGTGGCACCGACTTTTGTTGAGATCCTAACCGGCTTAAGGCATCAGCCACCTCGTTTTTCCTTTGATCAGTATGCTCAACTTGGTAACCCTTGAAGTGACCCGGAATAGCATCAAACTCTCGACGGTAAGCCGCCATGAGTGGGTCCTTGGAATCCCAGGTGCCAGAAACCTGCTGAGCTACTGAATCACCGAAATATCTTACCCGGCTTAGGTTCATCTCCTTGGCCAGCCGAAGACCGTGGAGCAAGGCCTCATACTCAGCTGCATTATTAGTACATGGGAACATTAACAGGAGAACATAAGAAAATTTGTCACCTCGCGGGGAAGTTAAGACAATTCCAGCCCCCGAGCCTTCTAACTGTCTGGATCCATCAAAGTGAATTTTCCAATATGTGCTATCCGGCTTTTCCTCAGGCGTGTGCAGCTCCGTCTAATCATTGATAAAGTCCACGAGTGCTTGCAATTTTATGGCCGTCCGAGGCATATATTTTAAACCATGAGGTCCAAGCTCAATGGCCCACTTGGCCACTTGTCATGTCGCTTCTCTATTTTGGATGATATCCCCTAAGGGAGCAGAACTCACCACTGTAATAGGATGACCCAGAAAATATTGCTAGAGCTTCCGGCTCGCCATGAAGACCCCATATACTAGCTTCTGCCAATGTGGATATCTCTTCTTGGACTCAATGAGCACTTCACTGATATAATAAACCGGCCTTTGAACCGGATACTCTTTGCCAGTCTCTTTCCTTTCTACCACAATGGCCACACTGACAGCCCTGCTATTTGCAGCAACGTATAATAACAATGGCTCCTTGTCAATGGGGGCCGCAAGAACCGACGACTCAACCAATTGTTTCTGGAGTGCCTCGAACACCTCGTCATCAGCGTCACTCCAGACAAAGTCATCTGTCTTTTTCATCATCTGATATAGAGGGATAGCCTTTTCACCTAAGCGGCTTATGAACCGGCTCAACGCTGCTATCCGTCCTACCAAGCATTGGACATCATTGACACACTTTGGTCTTTCCAAGGAGGTGATGGCCTTGATTTTCTCGGGGTTAGCCTCGATGCCTCGCACAGAGACCAAAAAACCCAAGAACTTGCCTGCTGGAATACCAAAGACACACTTGATCGGGTTAAGCATCATCTTGTACACCCGGAGATTGTCAAACGTTTCCTTCAAGTCGTCGATCAGGGTCTCCTTCTTTATGGATTGGACCACAATGTCATCCACATAAGCATGAACGATACGCCCAATCTGGCCGTGCAGGCAATTCTGTATGCACCGCTGGTAAGTCGCCTGGGCACTCTTAAGCCCGAAAGGCATAGATACATAGTAGAAGGCTCCAAACGGAGTGATGAAAGCCGTCTTCTCCTGGTCCTTGACTGCCATCTTGATCTGGCAATACACAGAATACGCGTCCAAAAAACTCAAGCGCCCACAACCAGCCGTAGCATCAATGATCTGATCAATACGGGGGAGGGTGAACGGGTCAGCTGGGCAAGCCTTGTTTAAGTCTGTGTAGTCTACAAACATTCGCCAAGTGCCGTTCTTTTTAAGCACCAAAATAGGGTTAGCCAACCACTCTGGATGAAAAACTTCAACGATAAACCCGACCGCCAAGAGTCGGGCCACCTCTTCACCAATGGACTTTCGTCTCTCTTCGTTAAAACGACGAAGAAACTGTCTAACCGGCTTATACTTTGGATCAATATTGAGAGTGTGCTCAGCGAGTTCTCTCGGTACACCCGTCCTGTCTGAAGGCTTCCATGCAAAGATGTCCCGGTTCTCACTGATGAACTTGATGAGTGCGCTTTCCAATTTTGGATCCAGATTAGCGCTGATGTTGAACTGCTTAGATGAGTCGCCAAGAACAAAGTCAACTAGCTTGGTATCGTCTACCAACTTAAACTTCAACAACGGATCATGCTGTGTGGTTGGCTTATTCATTGTCGTCATATCTGCCGGGTCAACATTATCTTTGTAAAACTTAAGCTCCTGTGTGGCACAAACTGATTATGCGTAAGCCACATCACCTTCTTCACATTCCAAGGCTATCGTGTGGCTCCCATGCACTGTAATGGTCCCCTTATAACCCGGCATCTTGAGCTGCAAATAAACATAACGCGGCTCGCCATGAACTTAGCGTAAGCCGGCCTCCCAAACAAAGCATGGTATGGGCTGTGGATCCTAACAACCTCAAACGTTAAAGTCTCCATCCTGGCATCATATTCATCTCCAAAGGATACCTGCAAATCAATTTTGCCCACCGGGTACGCCGACTTACCAGGCACAACTCCATGGAAGACAGTGTTGGATTGCCTAAGTTTCTTATCGGTTAATCTCATACGACGGAAGGTATCGTAGTAAAGGACACTGATGCTGCTACCTCCATCCATGAGTACCTTGGTGAACTTGTATCCTCCGACCTGAGATGCTACCACTATAGCCAGCTGACCTGGATTATCAACTCGGGGCGGGTGATCTTCGCGGCTCCACACAATGGGCTGCTCAGACCATTGTAAGTAACGGGGAATTGCCGGCTCAATAGCATTCACCGCCCTTTTATGAAGCATCTGGTCCCGCTTGCATAGACTTGTGGTAAAGACATGGTACAACCCACTACTCAACTGCTTCGGGTTACTCTGATAACCTGACTGCTGCTGATTCCCTTGATTGTTCTGCTGGTTGTTGCCGCCTTGATTTCCTTGCCCCTGAAAACCGGAGTTTGAGCCGCTGCCTCCATGACCTAGACCATGAAAACCGGACACTGAGCCGTCGTTTGGTCCATAATTGTTCTGGATAGGCTCCCTATAAGACCTCATGATGCTGCAGTCTTTCCACATATGGGTGGCCGGCTTTTCGTCTGTTCCATGTTTTGGACATGGATGATTCATCAACTCATCGATGTTATATCTTGGAGGCGGCTTCCCCTTGCGACGCCGGTTAAAATTCCGTGCCCCAGCATTAGCTACAAAAGTGTCACCCTTGCGTTTATTTCCACTGTTTTGATTGGCCGGGTTATACTGCTGTCCTCCCGAGTCATTACCCTTCTTTCCCTTTCCCGGTCTTTTAGCCTCAGACTCGGGGTCCTTGGTACTATCAGAGTCAGCATATTTGATGAGAGCCGCCATAAGCTCCCCCATATCGCTACAATGGCGCTTAAGCCGCCCCAACTTCAGCTTGAGCAGAGGGAAACTGCAATTTTTCTCCAGCATTAATATCGCAGATTCGGCGTTGATCTTATTTGAAGAATGCATGATGGTTGAGACCCAGGGCACCCGATTGGTCGTTGATTCACCCTCGTTTTGAACACAAGAATCTAGATCCACAATTGACATCGGCTGCTTGCATGTATCCTTGAAATGCTTGATAAACTTGGCTATGCTCTATAAATTCATATAGTCTGGCTATGCTCTATCTTCATCACACAAAATATTTAAATCATGCACAACCCTGGTTTCAGCCAAGCAATTGTTTCACACTTCAATTTTTTCAAACCTTTCAACTTTCACGCAATACATGAGCATGAGCCATGGATATAGCACTATAGGTGGAATGGAGTGGTGGTTGTGGAGAAGACAAAAGAGGAAGATAGTCTCACATCAACTAGGCATATTAATGGGCTATGGATATGCCCATCAATAGATATCAATGTGATTAAGTAGGGATTGCCATGCAACGGATGCACTAGAGCTATAAGTGTATGAAAGCTCAACAAAGGAAACTCAGTGGGTGTGCATCCAACTTGCTTGCTCACGAAGACCTAAGGCATTTTGAGGAAGTCCATCATTGGAATATACAAGCGAAGTTCCATAATGAAAATTCCCACTAGTATATGAAAGTGACAAAACAAGAGACTCTCTATCATGAAGATCATGGTGATACTTTGAAGCACAAGTGTGGAAAAAGGATAGTTGCATTGCCCCTTCTCTCTTTTTCTCTCATTTTTTTGTTTTTTTCCTTTTGGGCCTTTTCTCTTCCTTTTTTATGGCCTCTTTTTTGTTTCTTTTCCTTTTTTTTCTTTTTTTCGTTCGGAGTCTCATCCCGGCTTGTGGGGAATCATAGTCTCCATCATCCTTTCCTCACTGGGACAATGCTCTAGTAATGAAGATCATCACACTTTTATTTACATACAACTCAAAGATTACAACTCGAAGCTAGAAAAAATATGACTCTATGTGAATGCCTCCGGCGGTGTACCGGGCTGTGCAATGAATCAAGAGTGACATGTATGAAAAATTGTGCATGGTGGACTTGCCACAAATACGATGTCAACTATGTGATCATTGATACGTCTCCAACGTATCTATAATTTTTGATTGTTCCATGCTATTATATATTATGTTTTGGATGTTTAATGGGCTTTATTATGCACTTTTATATTATTTTTGGGACTAACCTATTAACCCAAAGGCCTAGTGCAGATTGCTCTTTTTTTTTTGCCTATTTCAGCGTTTCGCATAAAAGGAATATCAAACGGAGTCCAAACGGAATGAAACCTTCGCGAGAGTTATTTTTGGAACAATATCAACACAGAAGACTTGGAGTACATGCGAGGGAATGAAGGAAGTGGCCACGAGGGTCCAGGGCACGCCCCCTCCTACAGGACGTGCCCCCACCCTCGTGGGCCCCCTCTGGCTCCACCGATGCCCTCCTTCCTCCTAAATATACCCATGTACCCTGAAAGCATCGAGGCAACAGAGAAAACCCTAATTCCACCGCCGCAACCTTCTATTCCCGTGAGATCCCATCTTGGGGCCTGTTCCGGAGCTCCGCCGGAGGGGGGATCTTCCACGGAGTGCTTCTACATGAACACCATCGCCTCACCATGAGTTGTGAGTAGTTTACCACAGACCTTCGGGTCCATATTTATTAGCTAGGTGGCTTCTTCTCTCGTTTTGGATCTTAATACCAAGTTCTCCTCGGTCTTCGAGGAGATCTATTCAATTTAATCTTTTTGCGGTGTGTTTGTCGAGATCCGATGAATTGTGGGTTTATGATCAAGATTATCTACGAGAAATATTTGATTCTTTTCTGAAATCTACTATGTATGATTATAATATCCTTGCAAGTCTCTTTGAATTATCGGTTTGGTTTGGCCTACTAGATCTATAGTTCTTGCAATGGGAGAAGTGCTTGGCTTTGGGTTCAATCTTGCGGTGTCCTTTCCCAGTGACAACAGGGGCAACAAGGCACATATTGTATTGTTGCCATCGAGGATAAAAAGATGGGGTTTATATCATATTGCTTGAGTTTATCCCTCTACATCATGTCATCTTGCTTAAAGCATTACTCTGTTCTTATGAACTTAATACTCTAGATGCATGCTGGATAGCGATCGATGTGTGGAGTAATATTAGTATATGCAGAATCGTTTCGGTCTACTTGTCGCGGACATGATGCCTATATATAATGATCATGCCTAGATATTCTCATAACTATGCGGTTTTCTATCAATTGCTCGACAATAATTTGTTCACCCATCGTAGAATTCTGCTATCATGAGAGAGCCAGTAGTGAAACCTATGGCCCTCGGGTCTATTCTCAACATATTAATCTTCCAATCTACTTTACTTTGCGTTCTTAACTTTCCGTTCTTATATCAAAAATACCAAAAAGATAACACTATACTATCTATCAGATCTCGCTTTCGTAAGTGACCGTAAAGGGATTGACAACCCCTTATCGCGTTGGCTGCGAAGTTCTTATTTGTTTGTGTAGGTGCGAGGGACTCGCGTGTGGTCTCCTACTGGATTGATACCTTGATTCTCAAAAATTGAGGGAAATACTTATGCTACTGTGCTGCTTCACCCTTTCCTCTTCGAGGGAATACAACGCAAGCTCGAGAAGTAGCAATCATGCATGGCAATATGACAATGATGAAGCGTGTCATATTAAACGGAATGGTGGAAAGTTGCATGGCAATATATCTCAGAATGGCTATGGAAATGCTATAATAGGTAGTTATGGTGGATGTTTTGAGGAAGGTATATGGTGGGTGTATGGTACCGGCGAAAGTTGCGCGGTACAAGAGAGGCTAGCAATGGTGGAAGGGTGAGAGTGCGCATAATACACCATCGCGTGATCCCGACCTCCACACAAAGGATGACAATCAATAAATAAACCATGCTCCAACTTCATCACATAATGGTTCACCATACGTGCATGCTACGGGAATTACAAACTTTAACACAAGTGTTTCTAAAATTCACAATTACTCCACTAGCATGACTCTGATATCACCATCCTCATATCTCAAAACAATTATCAAGTATCAAACTTCTCATAATATTCAATGCACTTTTATGAAAGTTTTTATTATACCCATCTTGGATGCCTATCATATTAGGACTAATTTTATAACCAAAGCAAATTACCATGCTATTCTAAAGGACTCTTAAAATAATATAAGTGAAGCATGAGAGATCAATAATTTCTATAAAATAAAACCACCGCCGTGCTTTAAAAAGATATAAGTGAAGCGCTAGAGCAAAACTATCTAGCTCAAAAGATATAAGTGAAGCACATAGAGTATTCTAATAAATTCCAATTCATGTGTATATCTCTGAAAAGGTGTGTACAACAAGGATGATTGTGGTAAACTAAAAAGCAAAGACTCAAATCATACATGATGCTCCAAGCAAAACACATATCATGTGGTGAGTAAAAATATAATCTCAAGTAAAGTTACCGATAGACGAAGACGAAAGAGGGGATGCCTTCCCGGGGCATCCCCAAGCTTAGGCTTTTGGTTGTCCTTGAATTTTACCTTGGGGTGCCTTGGGCATCCCCAAGCTTAGGCTCTTGCCACTCTTTGTTCCATAGTCCATCAAATCCTTAGCCAAAACTTGTAAACTTCACAACACAAAACTTAGCAAAAATCTCGTGAGCTCCTTTAGTATAAGAAAACAAACCACCACTTTAAGGTACTATGATATACTCATTCTTTATTTATTTTGGTGTTAAACCTACTGTATTCCAACTTCTCTATTATTCATACCCCCCGATACTACTCATAGATTCATCAAAATAAGCAAACAACACACGAAAAACAGAATCTGTCAAAAACAGAACAGTCTGTAGCAATATGTAACTTTCGAATACTTCTATAACTCTAATTTTTTTTGAAATAAATTGGTAGACGTGAGGAATTTGTTTATTAATCATCTGCAAAAAGAACCAACTAAAAAGCATTCTCCAGTAAAATATGGCAGCTAATCGCGTGAGCGCTAAAGTTTTTGTTTTTTACAGCATGATCGCAAAGACTTCACCCAAGTCTTCCCAAAGGTTCTACTTGGCACAAACACTAATTAAAACACAAAACCACATCTAAACAGAAGCTAGATGAATTATTTATTACTAAGCAGAAGCAAAAGCAAATAAAATAAAATTGGGTTGCCTCCCAACAAGCGCTATCATTTAATGCCCCTAGCTAGGCACGATACAAGAATATATCTAGGTATTGCCATCTTTGGTAGGCAAGTCTTCAATTGAACACTTATAATTCTTAGGAGTTTCTTTCTTCATATTAATAATCAGACTCCTAGGCAAGTGTCGGATTTAGGGCTCTGCAAAACCCAAGAAGTTCGAACACAGGGGCGTGAACGAAGATCTCTCCTACTCGCGCCTACCTAGCGTCTCGCTCTCGCCTTGGTGAAGAGATTCAAGCAAACAACAAATAGAGCACGCAAGAGTTTACCCAGGTTCGAGCCACCGTGTGGTGTAAAACCCTACTTCCTGCTTTGGTGGATTAGCTCGGGAGGGCAGGAATATGAACTAGTACAGTGGTTCCTGAGCTCAGGAGGGTCAGGAGGCAAGTGTTCTTGCTCCTTGCGTGGTGGCAGAGTTTATGGGTCTGCTCTACTTGGCTGGGCTTGGTTCGACTTGTCCCCTCCACAGTGGGGGTCCTAGCTACTTATATAGGCGGCCAGGATCCTCTTCCCCCGAAATGTTTAGGCGGGAAGGGATCCCACAACGGCCATTTTTGAGCGGGAACACAAGGACGCTCCTATCCTGACAAAAGCGGTCTTTGCCTGCAAAAGGATCAGGCGGTGACGCGGTAGTGGGCTCGACGGTGACATCCTCCTTATCGTTCTTGCGGTCTTCGGTCTTGTTGCACCAAAGGGGAAACCTTTGTCCTGCTCCTCGGGAACCTGCGGCTGCGCTGTCCCCCTTGCACTGAAACGGCAACTGCGCCGCCGGCGGGCGCTGGCACCCACTGGCGTGGTGCGTCACTTCTGACATCTCTGCCTCCACCTGAGGCAGACTCGGCCTTGGATTCTCCCCCCCTCTGGAGCACCTTGCCGAGGCCGCTCCTGAGGGGGTCTTGACGTTGTTCAACTCGTGAGGCTTAGCCCCCTCGCGAGGGTCTTGGGCAGTTGGTCGATCAGCTGGGCTATCCCAGGCCATAGTAGGAGCGCGTCGCGGCCCGCAGACGGGCAAGTCTGGGTACCCTGGTTCCCAGGACGCCGACAGTAGCCCCCGGGCCCAAGGCGTGCGCGGAGTCGGCTTCGGGGCGAAGCCTTAGTCGAGGACGAAGCGCCGCGAGCCCCAAAAAGGCTGCGGGCCAGGCTGGCGCTTGATGGTTGGATGGGATGCGGGCGACCCCGCTCCCCACGCCATCTCGGCAACCGTGCGTCTTGACAAAAGGGGCCGTCTCTGCTAGGGGAATTATCGCTTCCCTTCCTTCCCGCTCAGATTTCTTCCTCCTACGCCACTCGCCTTCCTAAATCGCCTGGGTCCTTCGGCTCCTTCAACAATGGCGAAGAGGAACAAGGGTGCTGCGCCGGTGTCTGGATATGCTTCTTCCCTTGAGGCGGCGCTCGAGGAGTCCTCCATCACCAAGGACGAGGACTACTCAGAGGTCCAACCTTTCTTGTCGAGCGTCCACAACGAGCATGGCCCGACGGGGATCTGGGCCGGATCCACCACGACGCCGATCCTGCCGAAGTCCTGCTACCCCTTCTTCCTCCACACCATCTCCGTGGGACTCGTGCCACCTTTCTCCGAGTTCTTCTACGCCATCCTGGGACATTGCCAGGTGCATGCTCTCCATATCGAGCCTCGCTCCATCTTCGTCCTGTCGCTTTTTGCCTTTTACTGTGAGGCGTTCGTGGGGGTGAGGCCGACTGTCACCCTTCTCCGCCATATCTTCTCCATGCGCCGGTACGACGATGGCCCGTGCTCGGGCTACGTCTCCTTCATCTTCCAGCGCCAGGGTTGTCGGCTGATGATGGCCGGGAAGAAGATAGACTCCCACAGGAAGAGGTGGGTCTGTCTGGATGCCCAACGCGTCCACCCTCTGCTGGCGCTGCCTGCCGCCCGTCCGGCGAAGCACGCCGGCTGGAGCTACACGAAGCTCACCGACCCCCTCGCCGGGCCTGTCCTGGCAAGGATTGAGGCCGACCTGAACTCGAGGCTCGAAGGGGGCCAGATCGTGAAGGAGTTCTTGAGGCAGCGTCTGGCGCCGCTGCAGGCACACTCGCGCCCCATATGGGAGCTGATGGGCGACGACGACAGGCTCCAGCTGCACTTAGGGGCGCTGGACGAGGACGATCTGGAATTCACCTCGGCCACCCTCCTAGGGATGGATCCGGAGGACCTCCCCGGGCTCCACCTGCCGCTGCACAGCCACCCTGACAAGGCCGAGTTGTTGAAGGCCATGTCGGGTTTTGGTGCGTCCATGGGCGCTCCGCCCACATTTGACGTGTCTTCTGGTGCCGACGACGAGAGCGACGAGGGGGGCTCAGAGGAGACCCTGGACAATGAGGGGGACTCCTCTGAGGCGTTCGCTGGAGCAATGATGCCAGGCGCGGGTGCCGCCGGACGGTCCCAGGCGGCCACTCCACGTCGATCCGGACGCATTGCGTCCGGGGGAAGCAATGTGGCGACCCCACCGAGGAGTACCGTGCCAGCGAATCTAGCGACCACGGCCGCGCCCAGGACTGTGGCCTCGCGCCTCGCCAAGATCCGGGCTACCGGCACGCCCATAGCGCCAGCAGCTGCTGCTGACCTGTTGGCGAAGAGAAGGGCGCGCCTCGCCTCCGACGAGTAAGTGTGCAATTTCTCGCCATCCTTAGTTGCTGTGTCCCTGATGTGCTTCTCCTGACGCAGCAGCCTGGGCGGTGTGATGAAGAAGGCGAAGGGGGAGGTCACGTCGCGATGCCCTGCCCCTCCTGCCGCTGATGCGACCACAGGGAAGGATGCCACGATGATGGGCGTCTCGGCCGACCAGGCCACCAAGCATGCGATGGCGGCGTCACTTGAGGGCGTCCGTGCTTCCTGGAAGGTCGCGGTGGCTCCTACTCTGTCTGCTCTGGTGAGGGGGGGGGGGCGGAGCTCCCGAGCCTCTGGTCGAGCAGTCGGCCTTGTTGGTGCCCGTGCGCCAGCCGGCGCAGCCCGGCCCTAAGACCTTGGAGGCTACCTCCGCCGCGCTGGGTCTGCTTCGCGCTGAACTGCAAGGTGGTGATGGCCGTCTGATGGAAGGACGCCTGGGGCTGATCCACGGGTGGCTCCTGGCAGACGAGTATGCGCGGACCTCCTGGGACCAGGCCTCAGCGATTGCCGCCAAGGGTCGAGAGGAAGCTGTGGCAGCCATGCGGGCTCGCGACACTGCACGAGCCGACGCTGCGTCCTTCGAGAAGTGCTGCCTCAAGGCGGAGAGCAAGCTGGAGGCCCTTCACGAGGAAGGGACTGGGCGCTCCCTGGAGCTCAAGAGGTTGGAGAAGGAGCTGGAGGCACAGAAAGCTGAGACGTCCCGACTGCAACAAGAGAAGCTTGCTGACTGCACGGCCCTGGAGAAGCTGAAGGTTGAGGTTGAGCAGGCCAAGGCGACCCAAGCCGCTCGCGACAAGGAGGACGCCCTTGCGGCCTCGGCAGCAGTGAGTCCCGAGGCCCTCGCCGCCTTTGACCTTGAGGCCCGCAAGGCGCTGCAGGCCGCCTACGGGGAAGGGTTCAAGGAATCGCTGGTCGCCCCAGAGGGAGGCCCCGCCGGGCTCATCGCCACGCTTGTGAAGTCCCCACGCGAGGTCGCGGCCGTAATTGGCCAGTTAGCCGACGTCGAGAGCCGCACGCTCCTTACCTTGGTTCTGACGCAGGTGTAGCCACCTAAGTCTTCACGACCCCACCCTTGACCTGGCCTCGCTGTCCGAGCCCGTGACCACAGTCATGGAGGGCACGACTGCCGAGGCCCTGGGGGCGAAGGTCACGGAGCAGGTGGAGGCGTTCCTCCAGGCCACTGCTACCGCAGCCGAGGATGTGGATACCGGTGATGATGCGCTTGGCAATGCTTGATCTATTCCTGTCCAGAGAGGGAAGTGCGAGTGCCTCCGGGAGGCGTAAGAACTTTGTTTGAATTTGAAAAACTTGGTATTATTGTAATAGCTAGATGATTTCCGTGCTTGCTTCCTTTCATGTTTGCTTAGGTGCTCTGTGTCGGCAGGGCCCAACCCCACGCATACCTCGATCGCCATTGAGCCGTCTGGATGACTGGGGTTATCGCGATAACTAGACTCAAGGGATGAGGGGCTACGTGGCTAGTAAGGCCCCTGAGTCGCGATGCCCAGGGGTCCCCTTTGACGTACGAACGGCTCTCATGAAGGAGAACGAGCACCATACCTTGCTCACGAGCCTTCGCCTGGGATGGGGGCGCGAGAAGGCCAGGTGTCTGGGCACCTGGTAGGGTGGCGTCTGCCAGGCGTGAACTGAGCATAGCCCCCGTGCCTAGCCCCCCTCGCAACACCCATACAAGGAGAAGCTGTGAGCGTCGTGAGCGGAAAAGCTCCCTGAGGTTGGTGCGACCATTGGGGGCCGCCCTCAGTTGTTTATAACTAGCGTGGAGCATAGAGCTACCACACTTGCGCGGAGTGTGGGCATAACCGCGCCTCGGTCGTAGCGGCTGATGGCTTCTCACCCCTCGTTGGTTACCCCAAGTGGAAGGTTTGAGATGCAGTGTAGCGGAAGTTTTCCCTTGGCAATACCAAGGATCGATTTCCCTGAGACTCCCAGTTTCAACAAGAAGGTGTCAACTGCTAACGGCGCCAGATATTAGCAATCAACGTGGACCTGCACACAGATACAAATAACTTTGCTCCCAACGAGTACAGAGAGGTTGTCAATCCCTCCGGCCTTGTAGTTTACAAAGGATCAAACGCAAGTGATAATAGTGATAGGTATAATTGCAATAGTAAGTAAAAGCGGAAAGTAAATAGCGGATGTGATCAATGATGGTAATATGGAACGGAGTCTCATGATGTTCACTAGTGATGTCTCTCTCCCAAAAGACGATAAAACAGCTATGTGAGGTAAACGAATTACAGCTGGGCAATTGACAGGACCATGTGCGCAAACCAATGCTGACTAAGTTGCAAGAAAGGTAGAGGTTCAAAGCATGGGCGGTACGTCGAGGTAGGTAGACCGAAATCCATCTGCATCTACTACTAATCATCCACCTTGAGATATCTATCCAGAACATCTCGCTGGTATTAAGTTGCGTGTCCCACCCATAGTGTAAACTCAAAGCAACAGACAACTGCATTAAAAGAACTTTGCGTAAAGTAAACAATCCCTGCACCCGCGGGCAAAAGCACCGTTGTTTTCCCCCTTGTGGCAACATCACATCCCCTAGACTCATGTTTCTGTCACTCAAGCTAGTCATCGAGGGGCATGAACCCACAATCAAGCATAACGTTCCCTCTTGGAGTCACTACCTACTACTTGGCCAAAGCAATAAATAACAACGGAGAACATGCAAGAATTACTTACGAACATAAATATAAAAGAGGTGAATCAAATATATTACTCAAACACAATCTGAACATAATCTCACAATCCATCGGATCCCAGCAAACTCATCATAGCAACAGCATAAGGATTACATATGTGCCTCGATCATGTAGGGCAGCTCACGAGGACTAATTAGTGAAGCACAAGAACGGGAGGAGAACATCACATAGCTACTGGTCATGGACCCATGGTCCAAGGGAGACTACTCACAACTCATCCGGGAGGCGTCCATGGTGGTGGAGAAGCTCCCGGTGGTGATCCTCCCCTCCGGCAGGGTGCCGGGAATAGTTCTCCTGGTGCTCCCGATCTTGGAAGCGCGGCGGCGGCGGAACAGAGATGAGATCACGAAAAAAGGTTCCCGTCTCGAGGGTTTCGGGAGACGTTATAAATATATGCCAAAGGGGGGCATCAGACGAGGCTCGGGGGGCCCAGGCGCCCCCCGGCGCGGCCAGGGGGGCCGCGCCACCAGGGCGCCTGGAGCCCTGGTGGCCCCCCTCCGGCTGTGCTTCGGGTGCGTGGTAGCTTCTGGAACGCTGATTTTTTATATAATTTTTCCGGGATTTTTCTGGCAGTTCTCGTAATGGGAAGACCTGAAATACAAAAACAGCCGAAAACAGAAACTGTCACTGGGGTGCACTGAGTTAATAGGTTAGTCCAAATATGATCAAAAGTGTATGGAAGTGTATAAATATCATAGCAATATCACCCAAAAGAGGCATGGAGCAAGCAGAAATTATAGATACGTTTTGGACGTATCAGCGGCCAGCGCGAAGCTTGGTGCTTCCACTGGTTCGTGGGCATAACCGCTCCTCGGTTGAATCTGCCAGCCCAAAAGAGGTTTAAGTGATGACTAGATACAATGATTTCAGAATAAACGATATCACAATCATGCAAAAGACAATGCTACTTTGGGACAATGCACATTACACTCAGAATGACAATCATGCTCTCAGTAGTTGGTGCTTTAAAAGAAGGTGGAGACTCTCGAACCGTGGCTTTTGTTGGCAAGGTTGAAAACCCGTAGTCGGAAACAAAGACAAAACATGTACCAGAGCTCTTGGTTTTAAAAACAGAGGTAATAATTATTTTTTTGATTATGCATGTTCCGTCAACGAATGCTAGCAGACAACTCAATCACTTCTTGAGATGGACAAGTTTCGAGGAACGGCTCCTGTCGTGGAATTAGCACGGCAGATGTCCGGTTTAGCGGACTTGATGATGGAACCATCGCACGGGTTAGCTTGAAGGGGTTCATAGCACACAAATGACACAACGAGTTTATACTAGTTCGGCCCCTTCGATGAAGGTAAAAGCCTACGTCTAGTTGGTTTGGTATTGCTTGGGCGTCGGTTTACAGGGAGCGGATCGCTTGCCTGTAGTCTCGACGGGTTGATTCTTGCTTGTCCCTGAACCGTCGCCGGGTCGTCCCCTTATATAGAGGTGACGCCTGGTCCGGTTTACAGAGTCCCGAGGCCGGCTCATATTTGTGTCCGCCTCGGTCTCTGTCCTTTCTTCCTTATCTCTCAAGTTACATCGCAGGGCGGTTTACAAACCATAATTCTATACATGGGTCCTAAGATCTCATGGGCCGTAGCCTTTACTAATATTACAACCTAGCATATTATAACTAAGCCGGTTTACACTAGCCGGTTCATACCTACTAGTAATATCCCTGACATTAGGCCCCAGAATGATTTGAACTTGTTCATATCAATCTCCCTTGTCTTGTATAACTTTCTTCTGTGCCTTCTCATTTTTTGTAAACCGGCTCTGATGTCATCCTCGAGAATCATTGAATCTGACCGTGACATCATCTCCGCATTTAACGCTGTGAGTTGTACTGTGACTTTGTTTTAATGGTTATCCCGAAAATCGAGGCGTCAAAAGGATCTTTATCCGATCTTTGCTTCCTCAAATCCCGCACCTGTCGCTTCGTATTTGACCTTCCCTTATAAATACTGCCGTCCTCATTCGTTTTATCTCCTTCTCGCATCTTCTTTCTCCGTCCGTCGCCCGAGCTTCAAGACGCCATTGACGCCCGAGCTCGAACCGCCGCCGTCGACCGCCGAGTCTGAGACTTCACCGGCCGCTGCATCAACCTGACCTTTGACCAGAGAACTCCGCTGCCGATCTCCACTGTTCCAGGTGTGTTTTTCCTCCTCATTGTAGATCCATGTCTTCTAGGGTTCTTCCTCGCGCTTCCGCCATTAGAACCTCCACGAGAGCTTCGCCTTGTACACAAAAACTTTAACCTTTATGTCCTGCTCTTAGATCCTGCCTTTTTTTGCTGCTTCTATGCTTTAAATCTCGTTACTTTACATAACCTGTAGATTCATCCGCTCCGTCTTTCACCCTTGTAGTTCTTCCCGTATCTTCACGTATTTATTTTTCTTTTTCTTGCATATTCAGATCTGTTCTGCCCTAATTGTCTGTCAAAACTTGTTTCTTTCCCTTTGTAAATCTGCTAAGTATACTTCGGTTTATACTGTCATGCCTTGTTCCTGTAAAAAAAATTTGAAGTTCAACGTGACGGTTTAGCTGTTCCTCTTTTGCTGTCATGAACCGGCAGTGACATAGCTCCCTGTTATTGCCGGTTTAACTATATCATTAGTCCCCTGTCTAAACCGTTGCGTAATCTTTGTAGATATCTTCCGATTTATCCTGTTGTACTTGCATAATCCGGTTTTATACTTTATCTTTTTCCAGTACTTGTCCTTCTGTCGCTATGGCCAAGCAGTTTGTCTCTTGTGACTGGGTCCCTTCCATCATCACGGAAGAAGACTTGGTCAAAATTGCTGAAATTGGTACTTTAGGCCCTCGATCCGTTTTGAAGTGGCGGGCTCCAGGAAACGAATGCCCTCCTACTCCCAGGCAAGGGGAGGTTATTGTTTTCTTTGATCACATAGCTCGAGGCTTCAGCCCCCCCGGTTCAAAGTTTTTCCGGGACGTTCTTGCTGCCTTCCAACTCCATCCTCAGGACATTGGGCCCAACTCCATTTCAAATATCTGTGATTTCCAAGTCTTCTCAGAAGTATATCTGCAAGAAGAACCGTCTGTTGATCTATTCCGGGACTTCTTTCACCTGAACCAGCGTACGGAATTCACTAGCGGACCGCATCAGGAACTAGGTGGGGTTAGCATCCAGAAAAGAAGAGACGCTGTCTTTCCCCACGCCGCTCTCCACATGCACCCAAACGAGTGGAACAAATCATGGTTTTACTGTGTTGACACTTCTCCTGAAGGGGAGAACCCCCTGCCGGGTTATCGCGAGCACCATATTCCGGAGAATCATCCTCTGCCACCACGACTCAGCTCTGTCGAACGGACCCGGTTTGCATCTCAGCTCTCCAGACTGAAAGCTTTCATGGCCAATGGTTTAATTGGAACCGACTTTATGCGCTGCTGGCTCTCTTGGAGTATCCTTCCCTTGAGCCGGCGATCACAGTTGATGTGCCAGTATTCTGGTAAACCGGATGACCCTCAACGGTTCACTAAGGAGAAACTTTCTGAATCGGAGGTTATTGAATCGACTAAGAAGATGCTCAACGTCTCCTTAGCAGATTGCAGCAAAGTCTGATTAGCCCCGTATTACAAGAAGAACAAGCTGCCTGCGGTAATCTTTGCTTCCTTGTATATATTGTTTGATCCGTTTATATAAATCATCCTCTAACTTTCTCTTTTTGTCCAAATAGGCTGATGATCCTTTCTGGAAAAGGAAACCTGTGGAGAAACCCGGCAAACAACCACGCCGGAAGACTTTTGCCAACAAGAAAAGAAAAGCAGCTGTTGGCTCTAACTCTCACGCTGAGGATGATGATCCGGATTCCGAGGTATGAATTAATCCGGCTTTAGTTTGATTGCTTGTACTCACATCTGTGTCTAATAATAACTTTCCACAGGAGTTGGCAGAAGGTGATAATCCGGCCGAAGTTGAGGTAACTATCCTTTCTTCCAATTCAGAACCTCCTCCACAAAAAAGTCGTCGGACCGTCCGGAAATACCAATTTTCTCACCCTTATGCTCAATTGGATCCTAATTTTCTTTTGAAGAAACAACAACATGAAGCTCTTCGCTGGACCACTCGCCATAGCGGCTTGGCAGTGGAGTCATCCGGGATTTCTCTAACTCCGGCTCGGAAGCGCCGCACTGAGGTGATACTTTCTCCGGCCCTCCTTCATCCCAAGGCCGGGCTTATCCGCAAACCCCTTAAACCGTCTGACCCTGATTATCAGGAAACTCCACTATCCTCTTCTGGTGAATCGTCTGCCACGCAACTTCCCCCACTCAAAACCGTCCCAGGGCAAGTTCTTTAATCTTATCCGGTTTATGATTACATTTATCTTTATAGTTCTAACTTGTTTTTTTCCACTTCCTTCAGCAAGCCAAAGCCTAGTAAAAAACTCAAAGCCAACAAACCCACTACGGAGAATACTGTTGATGATCCAGCAGTTGATCCGGCAGCAACCGTCCCCCCAGAAGGCGAACCCACAGCTCCTCTTGATGATCCTGCCCCTACAGATCATATCTCAGTACCCGAGAACCCTACTGCTGATGATATCCACAATCCGCCAAGTCCTGCCTGGGTCAACTCTCCTCAGGTCAATCCGGCTTCTCCCAGTCCGGTTCGTTCTGCGACTCCACCAACCGCACCTGCTTCTCCAGAAGTTGTAGTGACTGGGGCTGCTTTCGTTGCTCCAGCTGAGCCCACCGTTTTAGCCAAACATACGGCTAAAACGGAGAAACTATATAAAGAGAAGGGTAAATGGAGTACTGAGTTATCCAATCTTGCTGATATGAGTGCCCAAGAAATCTATTCCGGGTACTTAAACTGGCTCCACAGTAGCCGAGATTACGAAGCGAGCTTGGTTAACTTGATAAAGGAGAAATATGAGGTAATCCTTTCCTTCTGACTTTGTGCTTTTGATATGCCTCTATCTCATAGTAGCCCCCAAGTTCCGGTTTAGCTGCATGTTGAAGGTGATCCGGAACTTATAATTTGAACAATTGATCTTACATTAGCCCCCAAGTATCAAGTAGATAACTTGGTTATGTATTTGACACTTGTAAGAGTCTCTTTTGATGCTTCAATTATCCATTAGCCCCCAAGTGTCAAGTAGACAACTTGTTTGTGTGCTTGAGACTTTTGACTTTAAATTGCTGCTTTTTATTGCTTCAAATGCCCATTAGCCCCCAAGTGTCAAGTAGACAACTTGCTTGTGTGCTTGAGACTTGTCTGATTTTTGCTTCCTATCCCTTGATTGTATTTGCAGGCTGACTTAAACCGGAATGCTGATGAGATCAATGAACTTCGGAGCCGTCTTGTTGAGACAGAGTCTGCTGCTTCGAAAGCCAAGAAAGATCTTAAGGTGAGTTTAAAGACTGCCGAAGATCTGAAAAAATTCTTTGAAGAAGAGCGGACCACTTTTGAGGTTCAGAAGAAAGAGCTGGAGAAAAGGGTGCAAGATGCCGAGGGGGCGCTTAATCCGGTTACTGAAGAGTTAACCGGCTTAAAGCGGCAAATTGAGTTGATGACTTCTGCAATCTTTGGTAAGTATAATCTGAACTCCTGCGTTATCCTTGCAAGCTTCCATCTGTGCCGGTTTAACTGTGATATTTATATGCAGGGCGCCGTGTCACCCATCTTGGGGAGGACCTACCGAAGATACTTAAGGCATGTTATACTTTGGTCGAGCAGCTGTATTCCGGCACTCAGAGGATCATTAGTGCAACTTCTTTCGGTAAACCGGCCCCCACAACCATTCAAGGCACGTTGGAAAAGTTGTCTGTTCTGCCAGTTCGTCTTGAAGAAGTTAAGAAATCTGCTGCTCGAGGCGGTGCCCTCCTGGCACTTACCAGGGCTAAAGCCTGGGTCCCGGATCTTGATCCGGAAGAAGCTTTGACTGGATTTCCTGACACGAAAGAAGATGGTTCCACTTTTACCGCGAAGGACCTCCATGCCTTGACGAAGGAGATGCGTCCCCTTGCCAGCAAACTTGCAGCTGAATCCGACTTATCCAGGTATCATCCGGGATACGACTTGCAAAACGAACGGGTGGAGCAGCCAGTTTATGATACCGTCAATTTAATCCCACCAGTTCGCCCTCATACCTTCGCTCCAGATATCGAACCTTCTGACCTTATCAGCGAAGAGATGTACTTCCGGGCTTTGACGAAGATTGATTGGCGTGTTCCGGACTTCCAACCGCTTCAAGAGGACGAAGATATTCCGGATCAAGCTGATGGTCAGCCATCTCAGCAGGAAGGAGCATAATTCAGACTTTATTGTTGTAATTGCAGTCCCGGTTTATCGAACAATCTTTTCAATCCGTCAGGCTTGCTACGCCTTGTAATAGGATAGCTGAAACATTACCCGCCTTTGATTCGGATATGCTGTCTTCTTGTGTTTGACGTTTGCTAATTTAAATGTTGTCTGATGTCGCTTATCTTGCATATCATCTGTTCCTGCAAAAGTAACACTGAAAACATGTCCTAGCGGTTTACCACTGGACAGATTAAATTGTTCTCTCAAGATATCGAACAAGTATATACCATAAATAATGTTATACCTGAGATCAAGTATGCTCAATACTCTTAATCCGGTAGAACTTAAAATCTCTTGATGACGATCTTCATGGATCCAATAACAAACCCGGGTTTTGATAACAGACACCGGTTTATCTCGTTCTGAAACTGTTCAGAAATTTGTAGCTTGTTGCCTGATGGGTGATCCGGGTTATAATGAACACCGGTTTATTCATGCTGGTATTCATGACCCAGACTTTTCACTTTATAGATATGTGGCCAACTTCTTTAGCTGTTCCACTCCGGTTTAAAGAGTCATAAAACATAAACACCAAAGATGCGAATTTGCAAATAAAACCATGTAGTCGAGGCTTTTTAAGAGATGCCAGGCTCAAAGCAAGGTTCAGCCAATCACTGGATGTGGACTATCCATCTTTCCAGAGGGCCGTTGGATGTGGATTATCCATCTTTCCATATGAACCATAAGAAAAAATTTAGCCAATCACCGGATGTGGATTATCCATCTTTCCCGAGGGCCTAGCCAATCACTGGATGTGGATTATCCATCTTTCCAGAGGGCCGGTGGATGTGGATTATCCATCTTTCCACTTGAATTATAATAAAGAACTTAGCCAATCACTGGATGTGGATTATCCATCTTTCCAGAGGGCCTAGCCAATCACTAAATGTGGATTATCCATCTTTTCAGAGGGCCGGTGGATGTGGATTATCCATCTTTCCACTTGAACCATCATAAAAAATTTAGCCAATCACTAGATGTGGATTATCCATCTTTCCAGAGGGCCTAGCCAATCACTGAATGTGGATTATCCATCTTTTCAGAGGGCCGCTCGATGGATGCGGGTAAACCCGACTGTTCATATAGTTTTCCCTGGCTCCATGGAATCATGGGTAGATCTTGAAGCTTCGTCTCTTGAACCGGATGTGACCTCATGCTCTTTAGAGAGTTTTATTGCTTCTGTGTATATTCTGCAAAAAATCAATTTCAAACCGACCAATATGTTGAAATATAACATATGACAAAACATGCATGGTTGTCCTCACAAGATATTTGTATTGGAAAAGGGCTGAGCCCCCGGTTTACCGAGGGTGCCGGTTTATTCATTAATCATAATATATACATAGGATACAGTGGAGCTCATAGCTCAAGTATAGTAGGGCCGTAAGTGGGCGATGTTCCATGGCCTCTTCGTCTCCTCTTCTGATGTCCGTGAGTCCTTATGTTCTCGAACGTCCACCAAGTAATATGAACCATTGTGTAGGTTCTTACTGACCACAAAGGGTCCTTCCCAAGGTGGGGATAGCTTGTGCATATCTGTTTGATCTTGGATGAGCCGGAGTACCAAGTCGCCCTCCTGGAACGTCCTTGTTTTGATCCGGCGGCTATGATACCTGCGTAAATCTTGTTGATAAATTACAGATCGTGCCGCAGCTATATCACGCTCTTCATCCAGCCGGTCCAAACTGTCTTGCCTTGCTTGCTCGTTAGCCGCTTCAACATAAGCCGTTACCCTTGGTGAATCATGACGGATATCACTTGGAAGAACCGCTTCAGCACCATATACCATGAAGAAAGGTGTATAACCTGTGGACCGGTTTGGTGTGGTATTGATACTCCAAAGAACAGATGGCAACTCCTCAACCCAACATCCTGGGGTTCTCTGCAAAGGAGTCATAAGCCGGGGCTTTATACCTCGCAAAATCTCCTGATTTGCCCTTTCGGCCTGACCATTAGATTGGGGATGAGCCACAGAAGATACATCCAAGCGAATATGTTCCCGTTGACAGAATTCTTCCATCTCACCCTGAGATAAATTGGTGCCATTGTCTGTGATGATGCTATGCGGAAAGCCAAACCGGAAAATTACCTTTTTAATAAATTTGACTGCCGTTGCCACATCACACTTGCTTATAGGCTCTGCCTCAATCCACTTTGTAAACTTATCCACTGCTACTAGTAAATGAGTTTTCTGATCTTGGGATCGCTTGAAGGGTCCAACCATATCAAGCCCCCAAGTCGCAAACGGCCAAGTTATTGGTATCATCCGGAGCTCCTGCGCCGGAACCAGAGCACGCCTCGAAAATTTCTGACAAGCATCACACTTCCGGACCAGATCCGCCGCATCAGCATGAGCGGTTAACCAATAAAAACCATGCCGGAACGCTTTAGCCACCAATTATTTTGAACTGGCATGATGACCACAATCCCCTTCATGGATCTCGCGAAGAATCTCACATCCTTCCTCAGTTGATTCACACCGCTGAAATACTCCAGAAGTACTGCGATGATGAAGCTCCCCGTTTGCAATTGTCATGGATTTAGAACGCCGGATTATCTGTCGCGCTTCTTCTTCATCGTCCGGTAGCTCTCCTCGGCTCAGATATGCCAAATAAGGCAGCGTCCAATCTGGGATAACATGAAGCGCTGCAACTAACTGTGCCTAGGGATCAGGAACAGCTAGGTCTTCCTCCGACGGTATTTGAACCGACGGACTGTGCAATTCATCCAAGAAAGTATTTGGCGGCACCGGTTTACGTTGGGAGCCCAGCCGGCTTAGAGCATCGGCCGCTTCGTTCCGTCGCCGGTCTATATGATCCACCTGATACCCTTTGGAGTATCCTGCGACTGCTTCAACTTCTCGTCTATAAGCTGCCATGAGGGGATCTCTTGAATCCCACTTGCCTGAAACTTGCTGTGCCACTAAATCTGAGTCGCCAAAACACTTAACCCGGCTCAAGTTCATCTCCTTTGCTAACCGCAAGCCATGAAGTAATGCTTCATATTCCGCTGCATTGTTAGTACAAGGAAACAATAGGCGGAGGACGTAACAAAATTTATCACCTCGGGGGGAAGTTAAGACAACTCCAGCCCCCGAGCCTTCCAACTGTCTTGAACCGTCAAAGTGAATCGTCCAGTAAGTAAGATCCGGCTTCTCCTCAGGGGTTTGCAACTCTGTCCAATCATTGATGAAATCCACCAATGCCTGAGATTTTATAGCGGTGCGTGGCACATACTTCAACTCATGCGGGCTGAGCTCAATAGCCCACTTCGCTACTCTACCTGTAGCTTCCCTGTTATGGATTATGTCCCCCAGCGGCGCTGAACTAACCACAATTATTGGATGACCTTGGAAATAATGCTTCAGCTTCCGGTTCGCCATGAACACACCATACACCAACTTCTGCCAATGAGGGTACCTCTGCTTGGATTCGATGAGTACTTCACTCACGTAATAAACCGGGCCCTGAACCGGGTATTCCTTCCCTGCTTCCTTGCGCTCAACCACAATTGCGACGCTGACTGCCCGTGCATTGGCAGCGACGTACAACAGCAACGGCTCCTTATCAATAGGGGCAGCTAAGACCGGCGGCTTTGCCAGTTGCCGTTTCAGATCCTCAAACGCCGCGTTTGCCTCATCACTCCATATAAACCGGTCTGTTTTCCTCAGCATCTGTTAAAGCGGGATCGCCTTCTCTCCCAAACGGCTAATGAACCGGCTTAATGCTGTGATCCGGCCAGCGATACGCTGAACATCATTGATGCAAACCGGCTTAGTCAAAGATGTGATGGTCTTGATTTTCTCCGGATTAGCTTATATTCCTCTGTTTGAGACCAAGAATCCCAGTAGTTTACCTGCCGGAACACCAAAGGCACATTTCTCCGGATTAAGCATCATCTTATAAGCTCGAAGATTATCAAAAGTCTCTTTAAGATCTTCTATCATTGCCTCCTCTTTCCTTGATTTAACCACAATGTCATCCACATAGGCATGAACATTCCTCCCTATCTGCCCTTTAAGACAATTCTGAACGCAACGCTGATAAGTTGCTTGAGCACTCTTAAGCCCAAAAGGCATAGACACATAGCAAAAAGCACCAAAAGGGGTTATGAAAGCTGTCTTCTCTTGGTCTTTAACTGCCATCTTGATCTGGTGATACCCTGAATATGCATCCAAAAAGCTTAGCCTCTCACATCCTGCTGTGGCATCGATAATCTGATCAATGCGGGGGAGAGCAAAAGGATCAGTTGGGCAAGCTTTGTTGAGGTCTGTGTAGTCCACACACATCCTCCACTTCCCATTCTTCTTTAATACTAGCACCGGATTAGCCAACCACTCTGGGTGAAAAACCTCCACTATGAACCCTGCGGCCAAAAGGCTGGCCACTTCTTCTCCTATAGCCTCGCGCCTCTCTTCGTTGAAGCGGCACAAATATTGTTTAACCGGTTTGTATTTCGGATCAATGTTAAGGCTGTGCTCAACGAGTTCCCTTGGTATACCTGGCATGTCAGAAGGCTTCCACGCAAAGATATCCTGGTTCTCACGGATGAACTCGATGAGCGCGCTTTCCTATTTAGGATCAAGGTTAGCGCTGATAGTGAACTGCTTCGACGAATCACCTGGCACAAAATCAACTTGCTTGGTCTCCTCTGCCGATTTAAACTTCAACGCCGGATCCTGCTCGGTAGTTGGCTTCTTCAGCGGAGTCATATCTGCCGGATCAACATTATCTTTATAAAACTTCAACTCTTCTGTGGCACATACCGCCTCCACATAAGCTGCATCTCCTTCTTCACATTCCACTGCTATCTTGCGACTTCCATGAACCATGATCGTGCCCTTGTGACCCGGCATTTTGAGCTGCAGATAAACATAGCAGGGCCTAGCCATAAACTTGGCATAAACCGTCCTCCCAAACAGAGCGTGATAAGGGCTTTTGATCTTGAAAACTTCGAAAGTTATCATCTCTGACCTGGAATCATGCTCATCTCCAAAGGTAACTTCTAAGTCAATCTTTCCAACCGGATAAGCCGACTTACCTGGGACCACCCCATGGAACACCGTGTTCGATTGCCTTAACTTCTTATCCGTCAGGCCCATACGACGGAAAGTCTCATAGTACAAGATGTTGATGCTGCTACCACCGTCCATGAGAACTTTAGTGAATTTATAACCTCCCACCTAGGGTGCCACCACCAAGGCCAAGTGGCCCGGATTATCCACCCGCATTGGGTGGTCTTCCCTACTCCATACAATGGGCTGTTCTGACCAGCGCAGAAATTGCGGTGTTGCCAGTTCAACCGCGTTAACTGCCCGCTTCAAAACCTTCTGATCCCGCTTACACAGACTTGTGGTGAAGACATGGTATTGCCCACTGCTCAATTCCTTCGGATTACTCTGATATCCGGATTGCGGCTGCTGTTGCTGACACTGTTGATTCCCCTGATTATTGTAATTCCCTTGGCCCTGCTGTTGATTGCCTTGGTTATTGTAATTACCTTGGCTATGCTGCTGACTGCCTTGGTTATTGTAACCACCCTGGTTACGCGGCTGATTGCCCTGGTTATTATAACTTCCTTGATTATTTTGATTACCGGCCCGGTTTTGATAACCATTGTTATTGCCCCTATATCCTGATCCTGAGCTGCTCCCCTGATGACCCGGACCGTAAAACCCTGGACCCGAACCGCCATTTGGGGGCCTGTCATAAGGATTAATACGGCCCACTATTGCTTCCATAAGGTGCCTGCACTCTCTTATAGTGTGTTTTGCCGGTCGATTTTTCGAACCATGCTTCGGACACGGTTGATCTAACTCTTGGTCCCAGCTAACAGGCCCTCCGCCGGTTTGTGGAGGTGGGTTACCCATGCTACGCTGAAAATCCCCTTGAACTTGAGTATTGGCCACAAAGTCAGAGCCACCTTCTGCCCTTCGTTTGCCCAAGAAACTTGTAGTAGCCGGATTAACTTGCGCCGGTTTACGAGGCTTGTTAACCTTCCCTGCCTTGTCTCCTTCAGCTTCTGGATACTTGGTATTATCAGATTCCCCATATTTTACCAAAGCACTCATGAGAGTTCCCATATCGTTACAATCACTTTTAAGCCGTCCTAGCTTTAACTTTAAAGATTCAAACCGGCAATTGTTTTCCAAAGTCACTATCGCCGTACTAGGATTGATACCATTCGAAGAGTGCAAGATCTCCGCTACTCTCCGCACCCAAGCACTTGTAGACTCCTGCTCTCCTTGCACACAAGCTGCTAGATCCACCACTGACATCGGCTGCTTGCATGTATCTTTGAAGTTTTTGATAAACTGGCTGCGTAGTTCCCCCCATGATCCGATGGAATTCGGGGGTAAACCCTTCAGTCAGGTCCGGGCTGTACCCTCAAGCATCATAGTAAAGTACTTTGCACAAGCCGATTCATCCACGTCCAGCATCTCCATGGCCATCTCATAACTTTCAACCCAAGCTTCTGGAGCTAAATCCGCTGTGTAATTAGGTACCTTGCGGGGCCCTTTGAAATCCTTAGGCAACTTGACACTCCGTAAAGCGGGGATAAGACATTGCACCCCAAAAGAACTCGTCGTAACTCCTGTTTCTGCTGTGGCTGTGTGAACCGGCGTCGTTTGACGAACCTCCTCTCGGGCTCCTGATCTAACCTTGTTTATATCCGGAGCTGGTGCCGCTGCGCTTGCCGGATTATCCTGTCTGCGTTGATGCCGCCTGCGTTCACTGCTAGATACTTCTGGCTCCTCCCAATGCCGAGTGTAACTCCGGCTGGGACGGGGTGTTGAATGTAACCTTTCCCTGCTATGAGAGTATGCTTGCTGTTGTATTAACGCCGTATTAAGCAGCTCCTTGACTCTGCGTGCCTCCAATGCCACCGGGGATGTTTCCTCCACGGGTAAAGCGGCCAAACGTGCAGCAGCAGCAGCGATGTTATCCAAAGGATTTGAATAATGACCTGGAGGGCTGGGAACGTAAGGTGCAGACGTGATCCGCCGTTCTTGCTCTGCGGTGGGCTGATGAACCGGCTCCTCCCTGGCCAGAGGTGCCCTCCGGTTTAAAGCCGGATCATTGCTAGCCCCAGTCCCAGGTGTCCTGAACAGATCCGTCGCTTCATAAACCGGCGGTAGACGAGATTGCTATTTTCGACCCCTTACTCCTTCCATTGAGGCCTGCTCCATCCTTAGATGAAAAGCCTGATCATTCAGCTCCGCTTGTCTCACCGCTATCATTGCCTTCTCTGCTTTCAGATCCTCCTTTAATTGATCAATCCGGCATTTTAACTGAAGGAGCTCTGCATCATGATGCGCCTTGTCTGCTGGAGCTACTGTTTCCACCGCTTTAGCTGTGAACTCCTCGATCAAGGTGGATAGAACGTCAGTAGGTGAGAGGACCGGGCCGCTCCCCCCTACACCAGCTTCTGCTGTCGTCACGTTCACCGTGTGCTGTGAACTGGCCATAAAGACAGCCACCCGGTTTGGCGGGCCGAAGGGGTCCGGAATACTGTTTCCCTCGGACTCGCCCTTAGACCGGCCGTCCTGCAACTGATACAAAGACTCAGTTTCTCCGGATGAAGATTCGTCATCGGAGTAGACAACTGTTGCACCATCGGATTCCGATCCGTCTTCGACTCGAACTCCGTGGATTGCTCCAACTAACACGTGCTTTATGGCGGGCTGAATCCGGGCCGATCTCGCACGCTGAGCCGGCTCGACGATGTTGGGGAAGATGTCCGGCTCAGGTCCCGGTTCGCCGATTTTGCCAATGAAGACTTGGATGCCACCGAAGGGAACCCGGTACCCATATTCGATTGAATCGGCCTCCGGTCCCCAACCTGCGTCGTCGATGTAGATCCGGCCGCGGCGACTTTTAGTCATCCGGTCGACCACGTAACCCTTGAGCCCTTCAAAGCTGCCCTTCAAAAACTTGAAACCATCGTGTGGAGGCCCCACGGTGGGCGCCAACTATCGTGGAATTAGCACGGCAGATGTCCGGTTTAGCGGACTTGATGATGGAACCATCGCACGGGTTAGCTTGAAGGGGTTCATAGCACACAAAGGACACAAAGAGTTTATACTAGTTCGGCCCCTTCGATGAAGGTAAAAGCCTACGTCTAGTTGGTTTGGTATTGCTTGGGCGTCGGTTTACAGGGAGCGGATCGCTTGCCTGTAGTCTCGACGGGTTGATTCTTGCTTGTCCCTGAACCGTCGCCGGGTCGTCCCCTTATATAGAGGTGACGCCTGGTCCGGTTTACAGAGTCCCGAGGCCGGCTCATATTTGTGTCCGCCTCGGTCTCTGTCCTTTCTTCCTTATCTCTCAAGTTACATCGCAGGGCGGTTTACAAACCATAATTCTATACATGGGCCCTAAGATCTCATGGGCCGTAGCCTTTACTAATATTACAACCAAGCATATTATAACTAAGCCGGTTTACACTAGCCGGTTCATACCTACTAGTAATATCCCTGACAGCTCCCGAATGAGGACGATCACATCCTCTTAATCTCCTTTTTTATCACTGCCAAAGTTTTCTGATTTCTCATGAACAAAGCGTGAAGGAGGGTTTGTTTGTTATATTATTTTTGAGCCGGGCGCACTCAATGCCAGTTCCTTCTCGTATTATGGGTTTGCACATTATGCATGCAATCCCGGGGTGAAGCTTGTCCAACTTAAAAAGATCATGAATTAACTACTACTTCCTCATGAACTTAAAACAGAGGCACAAAATAGGAATGCTTTTTTCTTTGAATAATTTCGAGATGGTACATGCAAGTCCCCGTTAGGAATGGCAGGTAAATACCATGTAGGAAGGTATGGTGGACTCATATGGCATAACTGGTTTAAAAGAATTTGGATGCACAAGCAGTCAGTCCGCTTAGTACAGGTGGAGGTTAGCAAAAGACTGGGAGCGACCAACTAAGAGAGCAATGACGGTCATAATCATGCAGAGCGACAAAGCAACATTGAATCAGGCATGGAAGTTATATCGCTACTTAGAAACAAAAGATCATCAAGGCTTGACAGACTTTCTTTCCAGTCTTAAATATGCGTGAGCATACGCCAAGTCAATCAAAATAAATTCTTTGAAGGAAGATATTACTAAACCATACCACATCATAGGCAAACAAATCATGTTGGTACTCCAATAACACATTGGGAACCCCCAGCTATTTGAGACTAACCATAAGAAAACATGAACTACTAAGCACCATTATGCACGTAGCATCTTTATCATAGACATATCAACCAATGCAACAGAAGCAAACTCTCTTAATAAGATAAGCATGATAACTAAAGAGAGTTCAAGCAACCAACTAAACGAAAGCTCTTTAAAAAGATAAGCATGAAAGTTAAGAGCTAAGCATGATAGTAGCTATTAAAAGACAAAGAACACACACAGCAAGGATAGACATGAAAATTCTATGTTATGTTCTAGGTAGAAGTGGAGCGTGTTTCTCTCCCACATAAAGAAAGCTGAGTTCTGACTCGTTATGAAAAGCTAAAGAAAACTAAAAAGGAAACTAAAAGCAAGACGCTCCAAGCATAGCACATAACACATGAAGTGATTAAAATATAGTGGAACGAAAGACGAACTGATAATGTTGATGGAGAAGGGGATGCACGGGGGCATCCCCAAGCTTAGACGCTTGAGTCTCCTTGAATATTTCTTGGGGGTGCACGGGGGCATCCCCAAGCTTGAGCGTATGACACTCCTGGATCTTTTTATCATCTTCCCTCGCACACTTGAAACCTCCCTTCATAAATAACTCATCATAATCTGATTAGCGAGGTTAGTACCCTTAATAAAATAATTGTTCCTTGCTGGAAATAAGGATATTCTTGAAGTTCTACTGTTTCTCAAGATTGCCAAAAGGTTTTTGCAAAGAAAAAGCAAGCTCAAGGTTTGCAAAATGAAGGAAAGGCAAAACAGGACATAATCTATGAAAAACATAACAGCAGGTAGTAAATGATTTTTTCGGGGCACTTCTGCAACTCTAATAAAAAAATCAAAACAGACGCACGAAAGACAATTATATAGAGCACGCTGTCGAAACAATTCAGACCAAAAATATGATCTGGTGATTTTATACGAATTTTTCTATCCAAGGACAGAATCTGTTTCCTGGACAGCACGTCACAACTTTTGAACTTTCTTGCAATCAGAGGCTACACTTGGCACAAAATTTGAAAAGCAAAGATACAATGATGATGCTACTGTAGTAACAACATCAAGACAAAACAAAATCAAAATAAAATTTATTCATTGGGCTGCCTCCCAAAAGCGCTTTCTTTTATGCCTTTAAGCTAGGCATAATGCAAAAAGATCAAGTTTTATCAAGAGTAAAAGAATAGCTAGCCCGTATAACGGACTCAAAAGGTAACTTAATCTTCTTTCGAGGGAAGTGTTCCATCCCTTTCTTGAGAGGAAACTGGAATTTTATATTCCCCTCTTTCATGTCAATGATAGCACCAACGGTGCGTAGAAAAGGACGTCCCAAAATAATTGGACACGAAGGTTCACATTCAATATCCATAATAGTAAAATCAACGGGAACATAGTTGTCATTGACAATGATAAGAACATCGTCGATCCTCCCCAAAGGTTTCTTTATGGAAGAATCAACGAGACGAACACCAAAAGAACAAGAATCAAAAGGTTTCAATTTAAGCATATCATATATTCTTTTGGGCATAACAGAGGTACTAGCACCAACATCACATAAAGCATAGCAAGAGATGTTATTCAACTTAATTTTTATCATAGGATCCCAACCATCTTCTAGCTTTCTAGGTATGGAGGCTTCTACTCTAAGTTTCTCCTCCCTAGCTTTGATAAGAGCATTAGTGATATGCTCTGTGAAGGCAAGGTTAATCGTGCTAGTGCGGGGGTCTCTAGACATCTTGTGAAGGAAATCAATAACTTCGGTAAGAGTGCAATTATCAAAATCAAGGTCACTACTATCATGTAATGTGGTAGTGGTGTCCTTTAGGTTCACTTGTTTGGTAGTTTCTATAGTTATAGCATCACCATTAATAGGTCCATCGGGACCAGGAGTGCATTGGGTGCTAAGAGTTTGGATATCCTCAACAACTTGGATAGTAGCAACAGTGTGGTGGGTAGGAAGGCTCTTAATTCTATCTTCTTCCTCCCTTTCTCTAGCCCATCTCTCTTTAAGTTTAGCCATCATCCTAATGTTTTCATTAATTTGCACTTGAATAGCATTCATAGGAGTGACCTTCCTATCCTCAAGAGGAGAAGTTTTAATTTTAAGCAATTCTACTTCATTGGCTAAATTGTCTACCTTCGAAGAGAGATCACCTAGTTTGTTTAGTTTTTCTTCTACACTATTATTAAAAGCTTTTTTGGGTAGTGATGAAATCTTTAAGCATAATCTCTAGTTCAGTAGTGGAGTTCTTGGTGCTAGGATAAGCATTGTTGTTCCCATAAGAATTAGAGGGGAACGGTCCAGGATTGCTACCAAAATTACTCCTATAAGCATTGTTATTAAAATTGTTTCTAGAGATAAAGTTCACATCTACTTGTTCTTGAGCAATCAAAGAATTTAAAGGAACATCACGAGGATCAACAGAAGATTGTTTCGAAAGTAGAGACATGATCAAGTCAACTTTTTCATTTAGGGAGGAAATCTCCTCGACAGAGTTTACCTTCCTACCTGTTGGAGCGCGTTCGGTGTGCTATTGGGAATAGTTGGCCATCATCTCATCGAGAAGCTTTGTGGCAGCACCGAGTGTAGTTGACATAAAGGTTCCTCCCGCGGCCGAATCTAACAAGTTCCGCGAGGTAAAGTTCAAGCCTGCATAAAAAGTTTGGATAACCATCCAAGTAGTCAAACCATGAGTAGGGCAGTTCTTGATAAGAGATTTCATACGTTCCCAAGCTTGGGCAACGTGTTCATTATCCAATTGTTTAAAATTCATTATGTTACTTCTTAGTTGGATAATTTTAGCAGGTGGATAGTATTTTCCAATAAAAGCATCTTTGCACTTGTCCCATGAATCTATGCTATTTCTAGGCAAAGACTGAAACCAAATTTTAGCTCCTCCTCTCAAGGAGAAAGGAAAAAGCTTAAGCTTAACAATATTACCATCTATTTCTTGGTACTTTTGCATATCACAAAGTTCAACAAAATTGTTGAACTTTCATAACTAGGTTCAATAAAGCAGGTTTAATTTCATACGAAGGTGCTGAAGTGGCAGGTGTAGTGATAGGTGTGCAGATAAAGTCATCGTTGTTGTGACTAGTGAAGTCACACAACTTGGTGTTCTCGGTGGAACCCATAGTAGCAAGCAAGCAAGATAACTATTTTTGTGATTTTCGATAAAAGATACTAAAGCAAAACTGAAAGGTAAACTAACAAGACTAAAAAGCAAAGGTAAAAGATAGCGTGCAACTCCCCTATCCTGAAGAGTGGAGTCCCCGGCAACGGCGCCAGAAAACTTTGCTTGATGGCTTCTCGCCCCTCGTTGGTTACCCCAAGTGGAAGGTTTGAGATGCAGTGTAGAGGAAGTTTTCCCTTGGCAATACCAAGGATCGATTTCCCTGAGACTCCCAATTTCAACAAGAAGGTGTCAACTGCTAACGGCGCCAGATATTAGCAATCAACGTGGACCTGCACACAGATACAAATAACTTTGCTCCCAACGAGTACAGAGAGGTTGTCAATCCCTCCGGCCTTGTAGTTTACAAAGGATCAAACGCAAGTGATAATAGTGATAGGTATAATTGCAATAGTAAGTAAAAGCGGAAAGTAAATAGCGGATGTGATCAATGATGGTAATATGGACCGGAGTCTCATGATGTGCACTAGTGATGTCTCTCTCCCAAAAGACGATAAAACAGCTATGTGAGGTAAACGAATTACAGCTGGGCAATTGACAGGACCATGTGCGCAAACCAATGCTGACTAAGTTGCAAGAAAGGTAGAGGTTCAAAGCATGGGCGGTACGCCGAGGTAAGTAGACCGAAATCCATCTGCATCTACTACTAATCATCCACCTTGAGATATCTATCCAGAACATCTCGCTGGTATTAAGTTGCGAGTCCCACCCATAGTGTAAACTCAAAGCAACAGACAACTGCATTAAAAGAACTTTGCGTAAAGTAAACAATCCTTGCACCCGCGGGCACAAGCACAGTTGTTTTCCCCCTTGTGGCAATAGCACATCCCCTAGACTCATGTTTCTGTCACTCAAGCTAGTCATCGAGGGGCATGAACCCACAATCAAGCATAGCGTTCCCTCTTGGAGTCACTACCTACTACTTGGCCAAAGCAATAAATAACAACGGAGAACATGCAAGAATTTCTTACGAACATAAATATAAAAGAGGTGAATCAAATATATTACTCAAACACAATCTGAACATAATCTCACAATCCATCGGATCCCAGCAAACTCATCATAGCAACAGCATAAGGATTACATATGTGCCTCGATCAAGCAGGGCAGCTCACGAGGACTAATTAGTGAAGCACAAGAACGGGAGGAGAACATCACATAGCTACTGGTCATGGACCCATGGTCCAAGGGAGACTACTCACAACTCATCCGGGAGGCGTCCATGGTGGTGGAGAAGCTCCCGGTGGTGATCCTCCCCTCCGGCAGGGTGCCGGGAAGAGTTCTCCTGGTGCTCCCGATCTTGGAAGTGCGGCGGCGGCAGAACAGAGATGAGATCGCGAAAAAGGGTTCCCGTCTCGAGGGTTTCGGGAGACGGTATAAATATATGCCAAACGGGGGCATCAGACGAGGCTCGGGGGGCCCAGGCGCCCCCCCGGCGCTGCCGGGGGGGCCGCGCCACGAGGGCGCCTGGAGCCCTGGTGGCCCCACTCCGGCTATGCTTCGGGTGCCTGGTAGCTTCCGTAACGCTGATTTTTTATATAATTTTTCCGGGATTTTTCTGGCAGTTCTCGTAATGGGAAAACCTGAAATACAAAAACAGCCGATAACAGAAACTGGCACTGGGGTGCACTGAGTTAATAGGTTAGTCCAAATATGATCAAAAGTGTATGGAAGTGTATAAATATCATAGCAATATCACCCAAAAGAGGCATGGAGCAAGCAGAAATTATAGATACGTTTTGGACGTATCAGCGGCCAGCGCGAAGCTTGGTGCTTCCACTGGTTCGTGGGCATAACCGCTCCTCGGTTGAATCTGCCAGCCCGGAGCATGGTTCTTCCACTAGACCGTGGGCGGGAGCCTCCCACCGGGAGAGACTCCGGGGCGTGTACAGCCCCGTCCTGACACGTGGCTTGCACGGTAGGACAGCGAAGGTGTATATGGGCCCTCCTCAGGATGATCTGAATGACTCTGAGGAAGTTCTCGTGAGCTTACGCATCACTCACAAGATCCTACCCTGAGGCGGGTTGCGCGTGAGTCTTCTTCTGCAAAATGTGAAAAGAGAGGTGTTGTGTCGACCTGCGCCGAGTGCATCTCTCGAGGGTATCGCATGAGAAGGCCGCATCATCAGCGACCCCTGGAGGTGACGTCACGGGAATGGCTCGCGAGACAAAGCTCAGCCGCTGGATTTGTCGACGGTGCAGGGACGGACCCGAGCACAGACATCGTGCCCAGTCTTCTCATGCAACGATCCAACAGAAAAACAACTGGCGCGCGGTTCCCGTGTAAGCGAGGCACCTGCCATGGGCCCCTACTTACCCATCCACGATTAGCCCATGCAAGAACAAGGCACCAAGGACCACGGGAGGTGAAGTCACGGGAATGGCTCGCCAGACAGAGCTCGGCCCTTGGGTTTAGCGACGCTGCAGGGACGGACCCGAGCACAGACGCCGTGCCAGTCCTTAATCATGGGGTGGTCGCGAGTGGGCTCACAAGGGCTCATGACCTTAGTGGTGGTGAGGACCCCAAGAATGCAGATAATGCGAATGGAAAGAAACAACTAGCCTTGATCATGCAAAAAGGGAGACAACTGCGGGGGAACAGCCCCTAGCAGTCCGAGGATGATGTAGCTCGGGGGGCGCCCTCGATTGGATAGCTGAAGCGTCACCTGATACTTGTTGAAGAAGAGTTGGGGTAGCTGAAGACGCGAGCCATGCGGGTTGCTCCTGAGGATCGTCGGGCTCCTGAGGCCCAGGGGCTCCGAAGGCTCTCAGTGGTCGCGCGGGTTCGGCTCTTGCCACTGAGCCTCCCGAGCCCCAAGGCCTGTTGCGCGAGATGCTAGAATATGGTAGCTGCGTTGCGGAGGCCGAAGAGTGTGCGAACATAGCTGCAGGGGAGGGCCCTCCTCCGGCCGACCGCTGTCGGCCAGAAGGGCTCCTGAGAGGCCGCTCGGTTGAGACCCGCGATGTCAACGCAGACGCGGAAGCGGTTACTCGGGCCGCGGGCAGGTGAGCTTGGGGTTGCGCGGTTACACCCACCGCGGATGACCCTTGCGTACTGAAGTTCCTCGGTAACTTGATCAATGAAGTCCTGAGCCCCCAGCGCTGAGCGGTTCACGCTGGGCTCTCAAAAACGCGCATCAAGACACGCTTGTAGGTGGTGCCCGAACACCTCCCTCGAGACGCTGGTGAGTCCGGAGACACTCCAGAGGAGAGCCCCCGAGCCCGTCACGAGAGGGGCGTCGGGCGCGCCTCCCTATGCGAGGGTGGAGGGCGCCTCATCAGCATGCGCGGGTCCTGAGGCCGGGCCGTCAAGAGCCCCTGCGTCCTGAGGTCCGTTGACGGGCAGGTTATTCTTCTTCTTGGGGGCGGTCTGAAGTGCGAGGACGGCTGCATCCTCGTCGGAGCATTCGACCGCCGCAGTCTGGTAGGCGCGCTCTAGGGAACGCACTAATTCCCTCTCGTCGGAGGCGATCGTAATGACTCCGCCGCTCCCAGGCATCTTGAGGACATTGTAGCCGTGATGGGACGCCGCCATGAACTTGGCGAGGGCAAGATACCCGAGGATGGCGTTGTACGAGAGGTGTATGTTGGCGACGTCGAAGTCGATGAGCTCGGTGTGGTAGTTGTTGCGGTCACCAAAGGTGACGGGAAGGCAGACCTGCCCCATCGGGAGTGTGGAGCCATCCGTGAGTCCGTAGAATGGCTTGCTCGGGTGGAGCTGATCGTAGGGAACCTGGAGCGTCTCGAAGGTCTGGACGGAGAGGACGTTGAGTCCTACTCTGCCGTCGATGAGGGTCTTGGCCACGAGGACGTTGCTGATGGTCGGGGTGCAGAGCATCGGGAGAGTGCCTAGGGCCGCGGTGCACTTGAGCCGGTCCTTGGTGTCGAAGGCGATGACTTGCTTGGTCCACCTGAGGTTGCGCGCGGCGTCAAGCCTGGGAAGCGCCGCGTTCACCTCACAGGCGAGCTGCTTGAAGATGCGATGGGAAGCCAGAGCATGGGCTCCTCCCAAGATGCATGCAACTACACGCGGCTCCTGGAAGCCCCCTGCTCCGTTTCCCTAGCGGTCGTCATCATTCCTTCTTGGTGGTGGCGGCAGCGGAGGCAGGCCTCCATTGCCTTGAGGACGACCCTCACGAGGCTGGTCGCGCCAGGGGGCGTCACGAGGCTGCTCCTGCCAGTGGTCTTCATGAGGCTGTTTGCGCCACCCTTGGCGTGAGTTCCTGCCATCCCAACGTCCTCCACCTCGGCCTCCTCCACGGCCGTAGCCACGGTTGTCGCGCTCAGGGCGCTGCCCGACGCGCCCGCCGCGCATCACCCTGAGCTCCTGGTAGTCGTTAGTGTTGTGGCTGTGGATGTTGTGGAAGACGCAGTACGGTCGGTTGTCTTTGGGAAGGTCACCGTAGCCGCAGCCACGCTTCACTTCTGGCTCTGCAGCCAGCACGGTGGGTCCATTGCGCTTGGCTTCTTTGGCCTTGGCCTTCTTGTCGTCCGCCTCCGCCTCAGGCAGCTCCTGGAGGGAGAGGCATCCTTCCTCCGCCCTGGCGCACTTTACCGCGAGCTTGAACATCTCGAGGGCTGTGCACAGGTCCTCGTGGATGGCGAGCTCCTCCCTCATCCTGATGTCATGGACGTCGTCGGAGAACGCTGAGATTATGGCCACGTCCGAGACCCTAGGGATCCGGAGGCGCATGGTGTTGAAGCGTTGGATGTACTTTTGCAAGGTCTCTCCCGGTTGCTGCCTCACGCGGCGTAGATCAGCAGCTGCCGAGGCTCGGTCGCGGGTGCCTTGGAAGTTGCCGACGAAACACTCGTGAAGCTCTTTCCATGAGGATATGGATCCCACGGGGAGGTTCAGGAGCCAGGATCGTGCGCCATCTTTGAGAGCTATGGGGAACCACTTCACCATGAACTGCTCGATGCCATTGGACGCCTCGATGCTCAGCTCGTAGAGTTGGAGGAACTCCGTGGGGTCGGTGGTGCCGTCGTAGTGCGGAGGCAGATCTGGCTTGAACTTACCGGGCCAGACGAGGCGGGGTAGCTCAGGAGCTAGGGTGCGACATCCAGCCACGCTCATGATCGCAGGCGCCCCCTGCGCCTACGGTGCTGGTTCTTGGGGTGCTGGCGACACCACCTCATGTGGCGCGCGGTCTTGGCATTGTGGGCCAGGGGGCCCGCGAGATCCTGCCTGGGGATGCGGAATCACCTGGCAGCTCTCCTCGTCGCGCTCATGGGCTCTGCGGGGTTGCTCACATCGAGGAGGCTCGCGCCGGACCTCCTGGCCGGTGCTGTAGAGTGGAGGCGGAGCCGGGACTCCGTGGCCTTCGTTCCCCGCCGGGGGCGACGGAGGACAGGAGGAGTTCGTTGGTGCAGGTGCTTCTCCACCGGCGTTGACGATCTCGGTGATGCGGTGGAGCCACTCATCGTAGAGGTCATCTGCCGGGCGGTAGCAGAAGAGCTCCCGCGCCATCAGCAACGCAGGCTGCTGGTAGACCGGCCCGCGGCGGACCAGCGAGGACGACGCCGCGGCCGGTGAGGGTGAAGGCGTCGCCATGCGGCCATCGCGCCGCTCGGACGGTGGCAGCGACGAGTCCTGCTGCTAGTGGACGGCTGGGTCGGTGGCGGCATAGGTGACTGGCGAGTTGGGGCGGAGCGGTGCATCGTTGCCCGCGGGCGCCGTCTGAGCGACGTTCGCGGTGCGGCGGGCGGCGCGAGCTTGGCGTGCGTCCACCATGGCTGTGGAGCGAAGTCGACGACCAGAGCGGGACGAGGTCGTCGGAGAAGCGAGATTTCGACACGCCCCCTACCTGGTGCGCCAAATGTCGGATTTAGGGATCCGCAAAACCCAAGAAGTTCGAACACAGGGGCGTGAACGAAGATCTCTTCCACTCACGCCTACCTAGCGTCTCGCTCTCGCCTTGGTGAAGAGATTCAAGCAAACAACAAATAGAGCATGCAAGAGTTTACCCAGGTTTGGGCCACCGTGTGGTGTAAAACCCTACTTTCTGCTTTGGTGGATTAGCCTCGGTAGGGATGGAATATGAACTAATATAGTGGTTCCTGAGCTCAGGAGGCGAGCTCAGGAGGGTCAGGAGGCAAGTGTTCTTGCTCCTTGCGTGGTGGCATAGTTTATGGGTCTGCTCTACATGGCTGGGCTTGGTTCGACTTGTCCCCTCCACAGTGTGGGTCCTAGCTACTTATATAGGTGGCCAGGGTCCTCTTCCCCCGAAATGTTTAGGCGGGAAGGGATCCCACAACGACCATTTTTGAGCAGGAACACAAGGACGCTCCTATCCTGACAAAAGCGGTCTTCGCCTGCAAAAGGATCAGGTGATGACGCGGTGGTGGGCTCGATGGTGACATCCTCCTTATCGTCCTTGCGGTCTTCGGTCTTGTTGCACCAAAGGGGAAACCTTTGTCCCGCTCCTCGGGAACCTGCGGCTGCGCTGTCCCCCTTGCACCGAAACAGCAACTGCGCCGCTAGCAGGCACTGGCACCACTGGTGCGGTGCGTCACTACTGACGTCTCTGCCTCCTCCTGAGGCAGACTTGGCCTTGGATTCTCCGCCCCTCCGGAGCACCTTGCCGAGGCCGCTCCTGAGGGGGTCTTGACGTTGTTCTCCTCACGAGGCTTAGCCCCCTTGCGAGGGTCTTGGGCAGCTGGTCGATCAGCTGGGCCGTCCCAGGCCGTAGTAGTTGCGCGTCGCGGCCGGCAGACAGGCAAGTCTGGGTACCCTGGTTCCCAGGATGCCGATAGTAAGAAATCAAGAAATTCATTTGTAGCAAAAGGTTCCCTAATGACGGTGAGAAACTTGGGGTGAACACTTATTGATTTAAGATCCGCAGTTCCCTTACTAGAAGATTCACCCTTATTTTTAGGAACATACATAAACTTGGCCATTTTGGTAGTAGAGGGGTTCGAAGTATTTCTCACAATAGAAAAAGCAGACCCTACATTAGTAATAATATCCTCAAGTTTATCTATTCTAGTGGAATCTTGATCTATTTTCTCATTAACTATGGGTTCCTTTTACTTAAAAAAACTAAGAGTGACTCCTACCCAAGATCCATATTGGGTAATTTGGTTATGGATCTTTTTATCCAAATTCTCAATCAACTCCATAGTGGCAACTTTATTTTCAATAATTTCAAGCCTTTGCATTGTGTGTTCTAAAGTTAAGATAGTTCCATTAAACAAAAGAGGTGCTAGGCCAAACAAATCTATCATAGCATTATAAGAATCAAAAGTGTGGCTAGCCAAGACCCCCTCGTTAATAGTATCAAGAATATATCTACTCCAAGGAGTGATGCCTACATAAAAATTGCGAAGAAGCACGGAAGTGGAAAGCTTCCTAGTAGACCTATTCTGAGCATTGCAAATTCTATACCAAGCATCTTTTAGATTTTCTCCCTCCCTTTGTTTAAAATTGAGAACTTCACTCTCGGGAGTATTAATAATGATAGGAGGACTAGCCATGATGGCGAAGGCAAACGATAAAACACATGGAGCAAATAAGAGGGCGAATAAAACGACAAGGGTGAAGTGGGGGAGAGGAAAACAAGAGGCAAATGGCAAATAATGTAATGCCAGGGAAAAGTGTTTGTGATGGGTACTTGGTATATGACTTTTGCGTAGATATCCCCGGCAACGGCGCCATAAATTCTTCTTGCTACCTCTTGAGCTTGCGTTGTTTTTCCCTTGAAGAGGAAAGGGTGATGCAGCACAGTAGCGTACGTGTTTCCCTCGGTTTTTGAGAACCAAGGTATCAATCTAGTAGGAGACCACACGCGAGTCCCTCGTACCTAAACAAACAAATAAGAACCTTGCAACCAACGCGATAAAGGGGTTGTCAATCCCTTCTCGGCCACTTGCAAAAGTGAGATCTGATAGAGATAATAAGATAATATTTTTGGTATTTTGTTATAGTTTGAAAGTAATGATTGCAAAAAAAAAAACAGCAATGGAAATTGGCAAGTTGACGGGAAACTAATATGATAGAAGATAGACCAGGGGGCCATAGGTTTCACTAGTGGCTTCTCTCATGATATCAGATTTCTATGGTGGGTGAACAAATTACTGTCGAGCAATTGATAGAAAAGCGCATAGTTACGAGAATATCTAGGCATGATCATTGTATATAGGCATCACGTCCGTGACAAGTAGACCAAAACGATTCCGCTTGTACTACTATTACTCCACACATCGACCGCTATCCAGCATGTATCTGGAGTATTAAGTTCATAAGAACGGAGTAATGCCTTAAGCAAGATGACATGATGTAGAGGGATAAACTCATGCAATATGGTGTAAACCCCATCTTTTTATCATCGATGGCAACAATACAATACGTGCCTTGCTGCCCCTGCTGTCACTGGGAAAGGACACTACAAGATTGAACCCAAAGCTAAGCACTTCTCCCATTGCAAGAAAGATCAATCTAGTAGGCCACACCAAACTGATAATTCGAAGAGACTTGCAAAGATATTTAAATCAGGCATAAAAAATTTCAGAGAGGAATCAAATATTGTTCATAGATAATCTTGATCATAAACCCACAATTCATCAGATCTCGACAAACACACCGCAAAAAGAATTACATCGAATAGATCTCCAAGAAGATCGAGGAGAACTTTGTATTGAGATCCAAAGAGAGAGAAGAAGCCATCTAGCTAATAACTATGGACCCGAAGGTCTGTGGTAAACTACTCACAACTTATCGAAGAGGCTATGGTGTTGATGTAGAAGCCCTCCATGATCAATGCCCCCTCCGGTGGAGCTCCGGAACAGGCCCCAAGATGGGATCTCACGGGTACAGAGGGTTGCGGTGGTGGAATTAGGGTTTCGTGGTGCTCTCGGATGTTTTCAGGGTACATGGATATATATAGGAGGAAGAGGCACGTCGGTGAAGCAACGAGGGGCCCACGAGGGCAGGGGGCTCGCCTACCGGATATATATAGGAGGAAGAGGCACGTCGGTGAAGCAACGAGGGGCCCATGAGGGTGGGGGCGCGCCTACCCCCTGGGCGAGCCCCCTGCCCTCGTGGCCACCTCGTTTCTTCCCTGGCATATACTCCAAGTCTTCCGTGTTGTATTTGTTCCAAAAACGACTCTCCCAAATGTTTCATTCCATTTGGACTCTGTTTGATATTCCTTTTCTGCGAAACACTGAAATAGGCAAAAAGCAGCAATTTGCACTTGTCATTGGGTTAGTAGGTGAGTCTAAAAAATAATATAAAAGTGTACAATAAAGCCCATTAAACATCCAAAACCGATAATAAAATAACATGGAACAATAAAAAATTATAGATACATTGGAGACGTATCACACCCCCACACCTTTTCTTCCCTGTTTGAACCAAGTAGTACTAGATTCGACTACATGTAGTAGTTTTACCCCTTAATGGTAAAAATTTAGGGTAGCTTTCGAACAACCGATTGATCTTATCTACGAGGGGGCCTAAGAAATAGTAAGAGACCCAAATGCAGCGACATGAGGAGCTGGGGCAGTAGAGCAAGGCCGGTTTCGAAGGAAGTTATACCTGAGGGTGGCTGAGATGTCGCTAGGTGGGCGGCGGGAGGCCGGAAATTTCCACACTATGACAGCGCGGAAGAATGGGTCGGAGGCCCTCCCTAGCCGGCGCTGTGTGGGAGTGAATGGCAAGGCACGCTAATCGGGACGAGCCGGTAGTGCGTAAGAGCCATCACCGAGGACGACCGCGTGAACATTGCACCTTATCACCTTCCCCAACGGAGGGGATCCGGTCGGATCTGTGACCAGCGATGAGCAGAGAGGGAGAGTGTGGCCACCGCTATCGTGTTTAGATCTGGAGAGGACGAGAGAGTGTGAAGAGAGCAACACTAGCAAGCAAGCGTGGAGGCTCCTGCCTATATAGTGGAGTAGTTTTCTTTTATCTACCGTAGCCGACTTGACCTCGTCAATGATTGTCAAGAAGTTTTCATGCACGTGCCCCGGAGGCGCAGTTGTCATCATTTTGATCTGAAGCACCGGATTAACGCATAACATGAAAAATGCCACATGACAAGAAACCATAACCTCAGTGCCCCAAGGAGTCAACATGAATCCTGCGGACAAACTAGACGAGGATCAAAGCTCAAATTAAAGACAAACTCGTAGAAAAGGGGTCAATAGATAGATGTCCTAATTAGGGATCCATTAATTCATTGGAATTTTATAGGATTTCTTGAGGATTGAAATCCTTAGGAATTTTTCTTATGTTGGTCATTTGATTCATATAGGATTGTATCCCATAGGAATTTTTCCTATGGAATATTTTGTACTACATTTCATAGGAAATGTAACATCCACTCCAACCTGTTTTTACAATTTCTTTGTTTTTCCTGTGGCATCAAACACTCATTGCTAATCCTATAGGATCAAGTGAGTATGCCACTCCAACCATATACCTTTTCTATTCATACATTTTCAAAATCCTACGAATTAAAGAGGCCCTTAACATAGCCGGCTTGACCTAGATGGCATCCGAGTAGTCTTCGTGCATGTGCCCCCAATGACCAGCGCCTTGGAGGAACGCAGTTGTTGTTGTTTAACCCTCGCAATGATCTGAAGCACATGACACCTAATATTGCGAGATGGCAAGAAACCATTTTTAGATTTGTCATCAGATCTACATCCCTGTACAACACAGCCTGCACGGTATGTAGACAATAGCCAATCCAGCCATCTGTTGGAGTCTGCTCACATGCATGGACGAACTGATCTCCCGTGTCGTGCAGGGATCGCCCAGGCACCGACGTGTTTACAGCACTGCTCCAATACTATCGCTTCTCTCTCTCTCTCTCTCTCTCTCTCTCTCTCTCTCTCTCTCTCTCTCTCTCTCTCTCTCTCTCTCTCTCTCTCTCTTTCTCTCTCTCTCTCTCTTCTATTAACTCAACTGACTTGCGGGGACGGGGGAGTGTGTCTATGGTCGGCTCTAAATTATGGTCCCACATGTGTGTGCAAACGCAATATGATGCACGTTCCATTCAGAGAGCGGCGTGCTAGACGGACCGACCGTCTGGGGTGCGACGCGAACCTGACGGGCGTGCTGTATACATGTGCATCGCCGTTTTCTTAAGGCTTTGCTCCATGGCGCAATCCATGGATACGTAATTATATTTAAAAGTAGAGGGCGGGGCTTTTCCCGCATGGTAGGCGGGGCAGTTCTGCCTATTCGGTTTGATGGAGAGGCGATAAGATGAGGGAGTAGGCTTGGCATTTAGAGAACTTATCGAGACAGAATTCTCATTTAGGGAACTTGGCATAGAACTTATGTTCACGGAATCTGTCGAGAACCAAACGGAGGTGCTTTTCATGATCCTCTTCATTCTTGGAGAATACCAAGATGTCATCCAAATAGACGAGCACAAATTCGTTGGTGTAGGGGTTGAAAATGTAGTGCATCATCCTCGAGAAGGTGGGTGGAGCATTTGCGAGGCCAAAAGACATGACTGTGTATTCATAGGAGCCGTAGCTTGTTCTGAATGCAGTCTTGTGAATATCTTCTTCGCGGATACGGATCTGGAGATAACCCATCCGGAGATTGAGCTTTGAGAAAACTTTAGCTCCTTTGAGCTGCTCGAACAATTCATTGATGTTGGGGAGCGGATACTTGTTCTTTATTGTCTTCTTGTTCAATGGCCGGTAATCAACGCAAAGGCGCTTCGTGCCATCCTTCTTCTTGACAAATAAGACACCACAGCCCCAAAGAGAAGTGCTAGGCCTGATTAGACCCATACGCTCTTGTTCATCGAGTTGTTTCTTCAGCTCCTTCAACTCATCAGGGGAGAGCTTGTACGGACGCCGGCAAGCTGGCTCGGTACCGGGCTCGAGTTCAATGATGAATTCAACTTGATGATGCGGAGGCATGCCTAGAAGCTCTTCAGGAAAAACATCTTCATATTCATTGACCACCGGAATTTGAGAGATGGCGTTAATCTCGCCCTTGTCATTGAGAGAGAATAGCCTGATTGTGTTATCTCGAGAGGTGAAGATAATCATGTCTTCGTCGGAATGAGTAATCTTGACTTCCTTATTTGCACAATCAATGTGAGCATCATGCTGGGAAAGCCAATCCATCCCGAGAATAAGATCAATGTCGGAGTTGCCGAGAACAACCAGAGAAGCCAGAAAGCGGTAATCACCCATGCGAATAGATACATTTGGAGCATACAAGCTAGAAGTCATTCGTTTCGCCGGAGAAGTAACTTGCAACTTCTGAGGTAATGCCACTGTGCTCACATTGTGCTTGGATGCAAATGGATATGACACGAAAGAACATGATGCACCCGAATCAAACAACACTTTTGCAGGAATAGAGTTAACTGGAAGGTTACCAAGTATCACATCTGAAGAATTCTCTGCTTGAGCTGCATTCATCAGATTCACTCTTGCTTGCTTTGGATTATGCTTGACCATAGCAGTGCTGACAGGTGGAGGAGGCGGAAGGCGCCTTGGGTTGGGGCACTTGTTAGCATAATGACCCTTCTGTGTGCACTTGTTGCAAACCACTTCTAAGAGAGGATGGTGATAAGGAGCACTTGACTTCGAAGCTTGAAAGTGATTCTTTGACTGATTGCTTGGGTTGGGTGGGTGGGAGAAACCACGGCCACCAGAATTCTTGTTGTTGTTGTTGGGAGGTCGGATCACTGGAGGAGGTGGAAGCCAAAACTTTTGTTGCTTTGCGACCACTTGGGAAGAAGAGGAGGAGTGAACATCGTCTCTGATCCTCTTTTTGGAAGCTTCCATCTTGAGCTGGGCTGCCTCTTGCTTAAGTGCCATCTTATATAATTGATCAAACTCATCAGGCTCGAACAAGGTGAGAGCTAGTTGGAGTTCATCCTTCAGACCACCACGAAACTGATAGATCTTGCTCTTGGCATCTGGGATGTCTTTGTTGGCATAGCGGGCAAGATTCTGGAACTTGACATTATATTGGTAGACAGTCATTGAGCCTTCCTTCAGGTTGCGGGATTGCTCACGCATACCCTCGATGACACTTGTTGGAATGTGGTGAGAGCGAAAATCCTTGCACAAGTCAGCCCACGAGATTTCACGCCCTTCTCTGGAATCTTTGTACTGCTGCCACCAATCAGCGGCTTGGTCCTTGAGTTGGAAGGCGGCAAACTTCACATAGTCCTCGGGTCTCACGTTACTGCACTCGAAATGCTTCTTGATATCTGTTATCCAGTCTTCAGCATCTAGAGGGTCCACACAGTAACTGAATGCCTTATGTTGGTTTGCCAGGAACTGGTTGAGTGTAGCAAAGTGAGGTTGGTTTAACAAATTGCCTTGGCCTTGGTTCCCATGAGCACCTTAATTTGCTTGATTTGCTTGAATGTTCTGCATCATTTGCATAAGCATCTGGGTGTTCTGGTTCGTCGCTTGCATAATTGCTCTCCAGGCCTAAGACGGAGGAGGAGGGGAAGGACGACGATCAGGAACCTCTTCACCCTCTGGGTTAGCGTTGGGAACCCTTTTAGGAGCCATCCTGAATGAGATGACAACTATTTTCCATTGATTGAAAGAATATATAAGCTGAATCAACGGCTAGAAATTGCAACATAAGTCTTCAGAAGAACATTCGAACAAGATGAACAAATGTAATCCACAATTTAGTAGTAACAACAATCTTCACGAGAAGCCACTTGGGAGAACAAAAGGTAAATAAAAAACAAGGAGCAGATAGAACAAATACAAGATAGAAGCTTCGTTCGACATATTCGTGCTGAAAGCTTATGGAACGTGTTACAAAAGGATCTTGCAATCCCCAGATCAGCATAGCCAAGGACCCTTTAAGATGCAACTCCCGATCGGAACAACGCCCATAAAACCACTTCACTCAATGTAGAACCCCGAACTCCATATCATGCATTCGTTGGAAGAATGCCTACAAACTACTAGATGAACCCACCTATTAATTTCCGAAAGTTTCCAGTTATGCAATCAGGTGTTGGGGATACAGGGGAAGCATCGCGCACTCAACTCTAATCCTACATCCAGCTGTATCCATCCTTCAACACATAACCAGTTATTTCCGGAAACCGTCTACCTCGGACCTTCGAAATGCATCTACTATACAAGCTATGGCAATACTCACGAACTACCTCCCCAGTACTGGGTCATGTCGGGGTTATCTTGCCACTAACCGCATAGGAGAGTTTTCGATGTCGGCCGTCTTAAGTATTCTAGAACTGCCGCGATATGTTTGTGACGACAACACCTCGGAGCTCAACTCCCCGGGACACTGTCACAACCCCTAATGACAGGAGGCATCGAGAACAATGTTCTCGTCACAAAGACATCGAAACAATCCAAACAATACTCGCGAGATTCCTAAAAAAAATTCAAGTGTGTGCCTAGACTCAATCGTCAACGATTTGATCAATCAGTGGGGGCTTCTAGGTCGGAGAACGCTCTGATACCAACTTGTAATGCCCACGATGGGATTATACCTCCTACGTGTCGAGGCACGACTTAAAGGTATAATCCCATTCTAGAATGATCCCAAGTCTGGTATCTTTGCACAACTCATGTAAAAATATGGATGAAATTGCAAAAGGATAGTTGGTTTACACTCGACACATTACACAGTACATTACATAAGCAAATCATCATCCAAATATCATCACAGTCCGACTACGGACAAAGATCCAAATGAAAGATACCAAATACATAAAGCCACATTTGGAAAGTGTTACATCTGGGGCATTACAAGCTCGTTCAACTGGATTCCACGGCCAAGAACATCAGCTGTGGTCATCTGACCAAAGGACAATATGGTCGTGTGAGTGCTCTGGAAACGTCGAAACTAGTCTGGGACTGGCTCTCCAAGGTCAACGAAGGCGTCTCAACCCAGAGAGATCAAAGGATCAGTGTCCTTCGCAACCTCTTCAATCGCTTCAAGAGACACGACAATGAGAATGTCCAGCTCACATTCGATCGCCTCACTGACATCACAAATGAGCTTCAGGCACTTGGCGCCACTGAGATCACCAAGCATGAAATCGTCAAGACACCCCTGAGATCTCTTGACAGCTCATTTGACATCCTTGCCCTGATGATTCAAGAACGCCCTGACTTCAAGACTCTTGATCCGTCTGACATACTTGAGAGGCGCAACACACATGAGTTCCAGCAATCTGAGAAACATGACATCTATGGTCCCAACTATGGCCGAACTCGCGCCTTAAAGGCAAAGGCTGATTCCTCATCTGAAGAAGAATCTGACTGCAGCTCTGGTGATCCTGAAGACATTGGAAAGGAGCTTGCCATGCTTGTGAAGAAGTTCCAGAAATTCACTAAGAAGAAAGGCTTCAGAAAGTCTTCACGATCCAGCTCAAGAAATGATGAAGCTTTTACCCATGACCACAAAAAGAGAACATGCCACAAGTGCAAGAAACCTGGTCACTACATCTCTGAGTGTCCCCAACGGGAAAATTAGAAGAAGAAGAAGAAGAGCAAGGAATATGATTCTGATGAAAAGAAAAAGAAGAAATACTCAAAGTCTTCTTCCAAGTCTTCATTGAAGTATTCATCACATAAGAAGAATTTATCTGGCAAGGCTCGTGCGTTTGTTGGCAAGGAGATGGATTCAGAGGAGGAGTCTCCTTCCGAAGAAGCGGATGTGGAGTCTGAGGAGGAGTCTGATTTTGGTGTTGCAAGTCTAGCTCTAGCCACAGCCTATGTTGCCAAGTCCATCTTCAACACTGAAGACAATGGCTCCGTCACCAACACTAATGATGATGAGAACGACGGATCTGCTCCCACCTACTGCTTCATGGCACGCGGTGCCAAGGTAAAATCACGCGATGCTTACTTTCAAACATCCAGTGAAGATGACTCCGATTGTGAATCCAAGCCTAGCTACATAACACTTGCTAAAATTGCCACTGAACAACATATAGCTATGGAACATATTAAAAAACTGTTAGAAAAAAGCGATGACCTGTTGGACGCGGAAATGCCCCATTCTCAATCTTTAATTGAAGACATAAAAAAATCTTCATGTTAAGTACGAGGAACTTGAAAGTCGTCTTGAATCGCTCTCAAAAACTCATGAAAAGCTTTCCTACGATTATCTTCAAAGGAAACAAGAACTTGAGAAATTGAGAGCGGCTCATGAAGATCTTCAAAAAGAAAATGAGTCACTCCGCGCTCAACAGATCAGCTCCGCTCAGGAAGGATTTGAACCACCATGTCTAGAATGCATTGAGCGTGATAACGCTACATATGTTGCTGAATGTTCTACTGCTGCTACTGTTGCAATATATTCAACCGCTGATGTGGTAACTAACCCCTCTGCTGAGGATACCACTACTATTGTTGATGAAAATGCTAGGTTGAAGACTTTGCTTGAAACAGGGATGTACAAAAGCCTCAAGGGGCATCAGACGTTATGTGATGTCCTCAAAAAGCAGATTCTGAACCGAAACCCTAGGAAAGAGGGTGTATGGTTCGGGACGAAAATGAATGTTGATGGTTCATACTGGAAGCCTGAGCAGTACCCCAAAACCACATGGGTTGCTGCAAAGGAACCTTCAATGGATCCGTCTACCTTATCTGGCTTCACTTGTGCTAATCCCATTATCATTGATGAATCCTTTGATGCAAACTATAAACTGTTTAAGAATCAGAATGGTGAAGTGTTTGCCAGGTATATTGGTACTAACTGCAGGAACGGGCCACCTATGAAGAAGATCTGGGTTTCGAAAGTTGTCTTGAGAATCTTCCAGTAAATGTCATTATGACACCACCTGGGAAGAAGACCAACCCCAGACCAAAGGCTTCATATAGTCCTAAGGCTTCATACAGACAGAGGACTCACCTGAGTCACCCTAACACCAATGTTTTGCAGGGAAATTGTACTCAGACCCATGAATATGAGCGTGTTTCCTCAAACCGCTATATTCACAAAACAAAGAACTTTTTTGCTTATTCTTGTGAGTACTATTCTCCTCCTGCAAGACTATTTGCTAGGGCTCCAAAGCCAAAATTCTCAGATGCTGCAATTAGACTCATTGCTTCTAAGCCACCCCTGAAGATGTGGGTGGTTAAGAAGAATTAACTTTCTCTTGCAGGGAAAGGTCTCCAGTCGAAAATCAAAGGCGTCTGATGCTATTGCTGGGGACCTAAACCATCTTGTAGGGCGCAAGATCAAATTCCCAAATGGTCTTACTATGTATTTTGTTCCTGAATCGCTTGCTAATCATCCTATCAGTCCCAACTTGGATCTAAGCTTTCATAATCCGCTTGCACGTCAAATGTTTCTGCTTCACAATGACTATTCGTGAAGCCTATCCCCCTAACTGCACTGTAGGGTATGCCACCAAAGACTTTAGAATGGATTATGGACAGCGGATGCACCAATCATATGACTGGAGATCCAAGTCTTCTTATGGACTCAACCTTACGTCCATCTGACAAGAGTCACATCACATTTGCTGATACTGGTAAAAGCAAGGTGTTGGGTCTAGGTAGAGTTGCAATCTCAAAGGATCAGCACATGGATAAAGTCATGCTTGTTGAATCCCTTGGTTTCAACTTAATGTCTGTCTCAATGCTTTGTGACTTAAACATGATTGTGATATTTGGAAAATATCGTTGCCTTGTACTAATGGAATCTGACAAGTCTCTAGTCTTTGAAGGATATCGGGAAGATGATCTGTATATGGTAGATTTCTCAACAGGACCACAGATGGCCGTATGTCTTCTAGCAAAAGTTTCAAGTGCTGGCTCTGGCATCGAAGGCTAGGACATGAGGGCATGAGGAACTTGCACAGTCTCGCGAAGAAGAAGCACGTCGTAGGCATCGAGGGCGTCAAGTTCAAGAAAGATCATCTGTGCGGTGCCTGCGAAGCTGGGAAGATGACTAGGGCCAAGCATCCCTCGAAGGCAATCAAGACGACATCCCAACCCTTCGAGCAGCTTCACATGGACTTATTTGGCCCTACTCACTACTCCACGTTCTCTACTATAGCTTGTCTCTATGGCTTCGTCATTGTTGATGATTATTCAAGATACACATGGGTGCACATAATTCTCTACAAGACTAAAGTGCAGGATGTCTTCAGACGCTTCGCCAACCGTGCCATGAACAACTATGGCGTCAAGATCAAGCATATCAGAAGTGACAATGGCACTGAGTTCAAGAATACCGGCCTTGATCTTTATCTGGATACAATGGGAATCACTCATGAGTTCTCAGCTCCATACACACCCCAACAGAATGGCATCGTGGAGCGCAAAAACAGAACCCTAATTGAGATGGCTCAAATGATGCTCGATGAATACAGGACACCAAGAAAGTTCTGGCGCGAAGCTATTGATACAGCATGCCATATCATCAATCGTATTTATCTTCACAAGCTTCTGAACAAAAAGTCCTATGAACTCCTTACTGGCAAGAAGCCAAATGTCAGTTACTTCAGGGTATTTGGAGCGAGGTGCTGGATCAGGGATCCACATCACAAATCAAAATTTGCACCAAAAGCACATGAAGGTTTCATGCTCGGCTACGGAAAGGACTCGCATTCCAACAGAGTCTTCAACCTCTTTCTCTATAAAGTGGTTGAAACTGTGGATGTGAGGTTTGATGAAACGAATGGCTCACAAAGAGAGGTCCTGCCAAATGTGCTGGATGAAGCTCCACCTAGTGAATCTATCAAGCTAATGAGAACATGTGAAATTATGCCTTATGAAGCACAGCCTGACGAGGAACTCATCATTTCTGCTCCCAATCAACCTGAAGACAATGCTCAGTCTGAAGACAATCCTCCTGATGATGACAATGAACAGCAAGAGCAAAATCTTTGTCTAGTTCATCCTCGTGTTGCAAATGAAGTACAAGTGTCGGTGCGAACGACACCTATGGGATCACAAGAATCCCTACTACGGCTAGCGGGGCGCGGGATTGAGAGAAGAGCGGATCAAACAGATAGCACACGGTTCGTTTATCCAGGTTCGGGCCGCGAGGATGCGTAAAACCCTACTCCTCCTTTGGTGGATTGTATATTTGTGTTCTTCAGCTAGCTATGGGGCGTGAGGAGATCCAAAAAGCCGAATCCTCCTCCTGGTCGCCTCGGGCCTCCTTTTATTGAAAAAGGGGTTGCCACAGTGGCACACAGGAGGTGGAAAGGGTACAATGATGCGAGTTTATCCCTCACATTACATGACAAGGCGCATTTAATGCGTCTTGCTTAGGTGTCCTTGCTTTATCGGGGACGGGGGAGAGATCTGTCTTGTCCGTCGCCGCTCCTTCTTGTGTTGACACGCACCCTGGCCAGCGATGCCTGAGGTGCCATGTAGGTAGGCAAGCAGCTCAGGTGGCACAATGGTGGGTCTTCACGAAGATCTGCATGTCGCCACGCAGGTGCCTGCCTAGCTGGTTGGGTCGGCAGCTGCATACGGCGGTGGAAGTTTAGTCGGCGTGGGGCTGATGGTGGCCCTACAGATGTCCTTGGCAAGGGCCTTGCCGGGGCCCTGGCAAGGGTCTTGCCGCGGCGCCTGCTGCCATCCCCGGCAAGGTGCTTGCCGGAGGTCTTGTGGTCTTCCTTGGCTGGGATCCCGCCAAGGGTCGTCGTCTTCTTAGTGCGTATCTGATCTTGAATGTCTTCACAAAGATCTGCATGCCACTACGGGGATGTCTCCCGAATCCTTGCCCTATGGGGGCAGCGGACTCAAGGGTGATTTGCTCCGTAGGCGTGGGGCGAGTTGCCGCGGCAAGGGTCTTGCCGGGGCTGCTAAAGCCGGCCCCGGCAAGGATCTTGCCTGGGGAGCCCGCCTCGTCCCTTGGTTCTTCATGGTCTTGTTCTTTTGAGCTTCGGTCTTACCCTGGCTTACCTCCCTTTCCTTGCTCGGTGCGGCGGTGCCCGTGGCTCAGGCTGCCCGTGCACAGTCATAGGGGTACAAAAAGTGTACCTCCCGTTTTTGTACACCGACAGGAGCCCCCGACCCTGGGCCACACATAAGCGCGACGCGTTGTTGGGCTAGGCCCAGAACGGTGCGCGGGCAGGCGGGACGGTTTTTGCCGTGGTAAGACTTTTCGCGCGCTGCGCCTCCCACGATCCACACGCGTGGCGCGGTGTGGAGGGGTGTGCGTGACGTGGGCGGCATGTGTGGGGTTGGTTCCCGCAGGCATGCGTCACGTCATAGTAAAGGGGCGGTTCGCGCCTTCCCCATAGACGGAGGGAGGCGTGGAGGCGCGGCCCATTTACTGAATGGGGCCGAGGCGCGGTCCTCAAGGCGTACACTCCCCATGATCACGGGGTGGGGAGAGGTCGCCTCACCCGTCCCCTCAGTTCTGCACGTCTGCCACATGTCTCCCATGCGCTTGGGGTGGCAAACGGTGGAGGCGGAAAACCGGGCCGTCGCTTGTTGGGGCGGCGGGTCGGTCCTGGCTCCCTGCGCCTTCTGTGTCTTGATTGGTCGAGCGTGGCGTTCGAGCCCCAACCCTGTTCCTTTATAAAGAGCGGGAGGGGAGGGACGGCGTCCTGCATTCTTCCATCTTCTTCCTCCTTTAACTTCTGCTCCTCTCTTCCATTCGTCATGGAGAGAGGAAATCCTGGCCCTTCAACGGTGGCGGCGAGGGTCGCCGCTCGACAACGCGTCCCTCCTTCTCCTGCGCCTGCGGTGGCAGAGCCGGCCACGACGGGAAGGGGGAGGGGGCGAGGCCGGGGCTCTTGGGGAAGAGGAGGACGGGGTGGCCCGCCAGCCTCGCCCTCGCCTGTAGCTCCTCCTCCAATGGAGGGCCATGTTGGGGATGACCCTTGTGAGTTCTTCGTCAGGTTGCACTGGCCGCCACGCCATCGCCTTCGTCTCCCGACTTCATTTGCGCGGGAGATGGAGATGGATTCGCCGGAGTCATTGCGGCTGCACATGAGGGGCTGCGGGATCAGTGGCATGCGGGTCCGCGTCGACTTCCCTGCTCCTCATGTGATGTATCTTCGTTAGGGATGGAAGACGTTTGCTCATATCTACAGCTTGACGGAGGGGCTCACTCTCCATTTTAAGCTAATGGAGGGTGGCCTTCTCTCCGTCAAGGTCTTTGTGCACTTTGGGACTCGTACAAGGTGCTACGTGGAGAGCTCTTCTGATAGTGAAGGTTCCTCCTCGAGCGAGAGTGACGAGGAGGACAACGGCAGCGACGACGAGGGCGGTAGGCGGCAGGATGACGGGTGCGACTAGGTGTCGGGCGCCGCTCCTTGTGGCACCGGCGACCCCATCATCCGTGTCGCCAGCTCCTTGAACTTCTCGGGGCCGCCCCCTTGGGCGGCTGGCGTTGGGGGGCTGCGGAAGAGGAAGAGGGCGGGCGGCAAGGCCGTCAAGTCAGAGTACGCGGGCACCGACGCCTTCGACGCGTACTGACGTCCTGCCGCCTCGTCTTCGAGCTCTGCTTCCGACGCCGCCATCACCATCCAGCCTTTGGGCGGCCACCAAGATGTTCTCTCGGTGTCTTCTGCCACCCGTAGCTCACCTAGGCGCTCCTTTTGCCCTTCTCGCCTCCTTGACCTGCCTCCTGAGGAGAGGGACAAGAAAGGGATTACATGCATCTTATCTCTTTTTAGTTTGTAAGCCTTCGGGTGTCTGTTAAATTTAAAACTTGTAATCCCCTTGTTCATGTTTGTCATTCCCTGTGGTCTATACCTGGGCGGGATTTTTTTAATGAAAAAGGGATATTTGTCGGGTCATTTGTTCGCAGGTAGAACCCACAACAGGGAATAAATCCCTGATATCTCTAAGATAAACATTTTCTTGCCCGGCAACCGGCGTCGCCATCCCCCCACTTCGCTCGACCTTTCTCACGCCTTTGGCGGAGGTAGGGATGAAGTGGGTTTAGGCTCCTTGTTTCATCCTTTCGCTGCCGTGACTACGACCAAACTTGGTCCCAGGAACGAGCCCTAGGGCCTAGAGTTAGGGGAGCACGGTAGTTTAAGGAAAAACGAGGTTTCACATACCTCAGTCCATAATGGAATGCATGATAAGGGATGAAGAACTTATCTGAAGATGCAGCCCCCGGCAACCCTGGTTTGCCGTGGGTGAATCTTTGCTCTTGCAGCCCCCGACAATACTGTCTTGCCGGGGCCTAGATGCTGGTCTGTTCCTTTTTTCTCCCCAAGTGGGTTCGGCAAGGATATCTGTGTGTCCTGTGAACCAAAGAAGGTAAAATAAAGACAAAGAGATGCAAACTCGACCTCTAAGCTAGGGGTTAGCCGCCGCTAAGCACTATCAACCCTAACCAAGGACGAGACTCGACCTAGCATGCATGCTATAACTTAGGGCGCCAGCGCTTCATTTATTTATGCTCAGGGTCTGTGCCGGGCTTTGTACAAAGGGTTACATGCCTTGTCGGCAAGGCTTGTACAAAAGGTGGCTTGCCGGGGGGCCCGGCAAGCCGCGCCTCACGGGTAAAAACTTGCGAAGATGCTCAATGTTCCAGGAGTTGCTCACCGGAACGGCATTTTCGGTCTCCAGGCGGACTGCGCCAGGCATGGTGACTCGTATTACCCGATAAGGGCCTTCCCACTTCGACGTCAACTTGTTGGTATTCTTGGCCGATTGAACGCGCCGAAGAACAAGGTCGCCCTCCTCAAAGCTTCGGGCATGGACCTTGCGGCTATGATAGCGGCGCAAGGCCTGCTGGTAGCGTGCTGCTCTCACAGCTTCCCGAAGACGATCTTCCTCAAGGAGCGTTGCGTCATCTTGCCGCAGTTGCTCTTGCTCAAGCTCATCATAAGCGAGCACTCGAGGTGACCCGTATATTAGTTCAGTGGGGAGAACTGCTTCTGCCCCGTATACTAGGGCAAAGGGTGTCTGGCCGGTGGCTCGATTTGGCGACGTTCTGATCGACCAAAGAACCGTCGGCAACTCATCAATCCAGCGCCTTCCACTCTTGCGCAGCCTGTCAAAGGTCTTTGTCCTGAAGCCTCGCAGTACTTCAGCGTTTGCTCTCTCAGCTTGACCATTGCTTCGTGGGTGAGCAACGGAAGCGAAACAGACTTTGCTGCCGAGGTCTTGGGTATATTGCATGAAGGTGCGGCTTGTGAACTGTGTGCCGTTGTCGGTGATGACCCTGTTGGGTACACCAAAACGGCACACTAGTCCCTTGAAGAATTTGACGGCTGACTGGGCTGTGACCTTCCTCACTGCCTCCAGCTCTGGCCACTTTGTGAACTTGTCGATTGCGACGTACAAGTACTCAAAGCCCCCGACAGCGCGGGGGAAAGGGCCCAGTATGTCGAGCCCCCAGACTGAGAAGGGCCAGGAGAGAGGAATGGTTTGAAGGGATTGAGCTGGTTGATGAAGTTTCTTTGAATGGCACTGACACGCTTCACACCTGGTGACCAGTGTCGTCGCATCCTGGAGGGCAGTGGGCCAGAAGAAGCCTTGCCGAAATGCCTTGCCGGCAAGGGCTCTTGACCCTATGTGGGATCTATATATGCCTCCATGTATCTCTGCCAACAGCCCCAGTCCTTCCTCTCGAGGGATACACTTCAATTTAACGCCATTCGGTCTCTTTCTGTACAGGACATCATCGACGAACTGGTACATAGCAGATCGACGGGCTACTTTTTCCGCTTCTTCCTGCTTCTCAGGAAGTTCCCCAGTTTTGAGGAATCGGACGGTATGTTGTGCCCACGCTGGAGCCTGCGGCTCGTCGGTGAGGACTAAAGGCATTTCCTCCGCTATAGGAGCGGCTGTCTCGACGGCAAGAGCTTGACGCTCCGCCGGAGCTAGCCGTCCCGTGGCGGGCGCAGTGTCCACGGGGAACTCCGCCGGAGCTAGCCGTCCCGTGGCGGGCTCGATGGTGAGGACTAAAGGCATTTCCTTGCTATTCTTATAGGATTCAAGTGGGCAGGGCACTACAAATCCTATTCTCATGTTTACAAAATCCTACGAATCAAAGAGGCCCGAAGAGTTCAAAGTGTCCGTACGAACCGACCGTATAGACCTCTACACTGCAAATGTCCCTGCTCATCTTCACTACAAGGAACATATTGTACTACTATCATACCCCCTCCATTCCAAAATATAAGTCTTGGTAGAGATTTCCACTATGGATCACATACAGATGTATACAGATACATTTTAGAGTGTAGATTCACTCATTTTGCTCCATATGTAGTCCATGGTGGAATCTATACAAAGACTTGTATTTAGGAATGGAGAGAGTACTTATTAAAGAAGAACAGAAGAGGAACATGCTAAAGAAGAGCAAGCAGATTTTGGATAATAAAATGTTCGTTGCGCAGTGCCCAGACATGATGAACTAAAGCGCATTAAGAAAGCAGCTCCCTACTGTCTCCCTATATGTGGTGCACATGCTTTTTCAAAAGTAAAGTAGGAACATTAGCTGACCAATTAAATGTTATCTGTTTTAATAATATCAGCATCATATCAGATTCGTACTTGAGCAACAAGTTAGGAATTATGAGTGGCACATTGTTTAGCTTGATGGATTCAGGGGCAGTGCTAAGCAGGTACGATGATGGTACTGAATATAAAGGCATGTCTGCATGGAAGTCGCATGACTTTTGTCATTTGGGTCAGTCGACCATTTCAGGCGGTTGGATGAACATCCTACGTCTCCTAACCCTTCTTCTTCCTCGTCTCCGATTCTTCCCATACAGAACACCGCACGGGCCGCCGGCCGGACCATCGGCCCCCACCGCCTATGTTCCTCCGCCACCCCCACCGCCTGTGTTCCTCCGCCACCCCCAACCCCACCCCCGCCCCACCTGCGTTGAATTTTCTTCGTTCGGTGAGACCCCACCACCGCCCCCCACAGCCAAAGTCCCCACCCGAGCCCCTTCATTCGCACCGGTGAACTCCGGCGAGCTCTGAAAAGTCGACTGACCCAATTTTGAAATTTAGTCTACTGTGATTTAACTAGTGTGGAATATAAAAGGCGAAAATCATATGTATTGGGAGTATAGTGTTGAGCGTGCCATGGCAGATCTGAAGGTGCAAACCAGACAAAGGCAACTTTGCAACCAATGTTTGCTTTCAACTAGCAAGTGATGGACAAGAAATCAGAGTAAAGCAGTGGCGATCTATTTTCTTGCTGCGATAAATAAGTTGAGCAGATACGAAATAGTACCGCCTCTGGTGCAGCGCCGTGTATGCATCTGCTGAGAATTTGATGATGTTGCGGTAGCGATGGCTGTCGGCGACGTGAAAGCAGATCTAGGAGGGTAGACGATGGCGGTGGGGCGCGGTGGTCGAGATGGTCGTAGGAGCGGCGCCGGCAAGGTGGACGACGGCGGGGATGAAGCGAGAGGACGGGATGCAAGGATCCCGGTCCGAAGCTGTGGACGACAGAGGTCGATCTCTTGTAATGGACGGCTGCGTCGGGGTATCACCTCCAGCATGGTGGAGGAGGACGGCGGTGGATGGGGTGGCGAACGGAGGAGGCTGGGGTGGAGAGGATCTTTTGGCGCCAACGGAGTACGAATGGGGAAATGGAGATGGAGAGGAAGGGGGAACCATGTCTGCAGGGCTATCTTGTCTCAAATGCGAGGAAATTTACAAACTTAGCCCCCGTTTCAAATTTCCTAGATCACAACAATATTAGTCCGTTGGGGATAGGACGGTAATCTCGCATACACCAAATATTTGTCGACGAGAGTTTATTTTTGGCGCCCACCGTGTATGAATCGGGGAGGGAGTCGATTTCGGCCGAGGACACACTGTGTTTTGGCGCCCACCGTGTATGAATTCGGGTGAGAGGCGGTTATGTCATGTTTGAGTGAAATTACAAACCTACCCCTATCGAAACCTATAGAAATCGAGCAGATAGGCTTTGTGTGGCAGGGATAGGCAGTAGTAATTTCCATCTCGTAGTTTTGGTTTCGGGCGGTTACTGCGACTTTCCCCGCTTCGTTCAAATTTTGTAGAGTGCACGTCTACCGTGCGAACTCGATACGAATCCCGTTTGTATTCTAATTTTTTCGTGCAGGATACATTTTCGATTGGAATAAAATTCTATATACATCATTTTTTATATATACTTTCAAAAGCACAACACCCTTTATACATAAATATGGTTTACAAATTGCATGATCTCAGATTCATAAGGTTATATCCATCAATTTGGATTTTCAAATATTTGAAACGACTTTATGTTGAAATCCAATGTATGCATTCCTCACTAACTGTCTCCAATTAATGTGTGTTTCATGCGGTTTTTTACTTCTCAAACATGTATAATGTGTTCCACACACGCAACATATAGTGTAATCCCGTTTAGACATTAATTGCATATAAACCATGCATTGTTTCTAATTAAAGAATCTATGGATCACCAATGTAGATAAACTATATAACATTACACGTGTCCCCAAATTCAAATTGTCGGTGTACAAAAATAGGGGTACACTTTTTGTACCCCAATGACTGTGCACGGGCAGTCTGAGCCACGGCGCCATCACACCAAGCATGGCGAGGGAGGCAAGCCGGGGCTAGACTAAAGCTTGATGGAGACTGGAGCAACGCCAAGAACAAGACCACGAAGAGCAAAGGGACGAAGCGGCTTCCCCCAGCAAGATCCTTGCCGGGGCCGGCTCTGGCAGGCCCGGCAAGACCCTTGCCGCGGCATCTCGCCCCGCGCCTACGGAGCGAATCACCCTTGAGTCCACCACCCCCATGGGGCGAAGATTCGGGAGATATCCCCGTGGTGGCATGCAGATCTTTGTGAAGACCTTCAAGATCAGATGCAAGATAAGAAGACGACGACCCTTGGCGGGACCCCAGCGAAGGAGGTCCACAAGGCCCCCGGCAAGCACCTTGCAGGGGATGACAACAGGCGCCGCGGCAAGACCCTTGCCGAGGACACCCATGGGGCCACCATCAGCCCGCACCAACTGGGTTTCCACCGACCCACGCAGCTGCCGACCCGACCAGCTGGACAGGCTCCTGCGTGGCAGCCCACAGATCTTCATGGAGACCCGCCATTGCGCCACCTCAGCTGCCTGTCTGCCTACATGGCACCTGAGGCACCGCTGGCCAGGGCGCGTGTCGACACGAGGAGGAGCGGCGACGGACAAGACGGGCGTCTCCCCTCGTCCCCGATAAAGCAAGGACACCTAAGCTGGGCGCATTAAATGCACCTTGTCCTATAATGCGAGGGATAACCTCGCATCACTATACCCTTTCCACCTCCTGTGTGCCACTGTGGCAACCCCTTTTCCCTATAAAAGGAGGCCCGAGGCGACCAGGAGGGGGATTCGGCTTTTCGGAACCCCTCATGACTCTTTGGGAGCTCCTCGTTAGCTGAAGAACACCAAATATAATCCACCAAAGCAGGAGTAGGGTATTACGCATCTTTGCGGCCCGAACCTGGGTAAAGGAACCGTGTCCTGGTCGTTAGATCCGCCCTTCTCTCAACCCCGCGCCCCACAACCGTAGTAGGGATTCTTGTGATCCCATAGGTGTCGATCCAAATACACCGACATCTTTGGTGCGCCAGGTAGGGGGGCGCAGTTGTGAGAATCGGCTCTGGTGATCGGCCTGACGCTCTCTCGTCTTCATGGCCCTTTGAGGAAGCCAGAAGACTTGCTTTCGAGCGGCTGCAAATAAAAGCTAAGTTACATCGAACTTTGGATATTTCTATCCTATCATTTAAAGTTATTATCCTCGGAGCTGTCATTCCTTGTGCAAAAAGAAACCTGCACGCGGATGGGGCCCTTCCTGATCAGCAACGCCTTGTTCTGTTTCGAATCAGCTCAATAGTTCAAACAACTGCGTTGAAACGGTAGGGTAGCTTTCCGCAATTGACAAAGCTCTCGATTCTGACTCGAGTCAAACTCGACAGTTCGAGCGGCTGCGTTGGGAGCGGCAAGGTGGCAGACCCTTCCGCAATTGACAAAGTTCTCGACTCTGACTCGAGTCAAACTCGACGGTTCGAGTGGCTGCGTTAAGAGCGGCAAGGTGACAAACCCGGCAGCACGCTCACCCGGCAGGCCAATGGGGACCCGTCCCCAAGACGCCGCTTTGGGTATTTCGCGCCGGCAAGCCTACCCAGTTAACGTAGGGTGGAAACACAGGGAGGCAGCAAATAGGAAAATAACATGCATGATTCTGAAGATATTTCAAAGTTATATTACATCATGCCATCGCTGCGGTTCTAACTAAAGATAAAATTTGTCTTGGGCATGAACTCGCAGCGGCAAAGAAGAACGGGATATCTAATCCCGGCACTGGCCCTCCACCCTCTTGATTTCGTCGATGCGGCTGATGACAGGCTTGATGCGCTCCTTGAGCGCCGTGAGGTTGGCATCCTCCGGCAAGCTGTCCATCGCGGCTTCGAAGTCGAGGGCGGGGTTCCAGAACGCCACCTTGGTGAGGACCTTGGTCATGACTCCCCGGCAGAGCCGCCGGGCCTCCCCGGCAAGCGTGGCCGTTCTGTTGGAGTGAAGATCAGTCAAGGCGCTGAGGACGCCCTCGAAGAATAGGGTCAGCTTGGCGTTGACGGACCCGCTCCATTCAGGAGCATACCTCACGTTCGGCACCCCCATGAGGGCCAACTGTGAGGTAACCCTGCCGGCGATGTCCTCCAGCCGGCTGATCCACCTGTTCTCCTCCACCACGTATTCTTGGTGGGAGGCGCCCTCGTCTGCCCGCAGCTGCTTCTCCTCCTCCAGGCTCTTGGCCAAGGCCCCCTCCCGAGCAGAGCTCTCCGCCAACGTCTTCTCGAGATTCGCTAGCCTCAGCCTAAGATCTCTGATGGAGCTTTGCGCCTCGGAGAGCTCCCCAGTCTTGCTGATGACCACTCCTTGCGCCTCTGTCAAGGCGCAGTTGAGTCTGGTCTTCTCGTCAGACAACCTGAGGGCCTGCTCCATCAGCCCGTCCAGTTCCACTTCCAGCTCTTGTATCTTGCCGGCGTGAGGCAGAGCCTGGGCATCGAGCGCCTCCTTGTGCCTCTGCCCCAGCTCGTGAGTCCGCCGCTCAACAAGAGCCTCAAGCTCCTCATCCTTGCCGCGGAGTGTCGCGGCAAGCTTCGCCTCACGTGCGGAGAGGTCTTCCTCCTGGGAATTGAGGGCGGCTTGATGCTGGTTCCGGGTGGCCTTCGCTACGGCAGCCGAATTCTCCACCTCTTCCTGGGCCTTCTCGATGGCGGCCATCTTCATGGTGAGCTCCATGTTGCGCTGGGCCAGATCTTCCTGGGAGGCCCTCTGCTCCTCGCGGGACTGGTGGAACCAGGTTTGCACCTCAGCGACGCGCGCCTAGAAGTCCGCCTCCGCCTCGTCCACCGCCACCATTCTGGACTTAACCTTGCCCAAACGGGCGCGGTAGAGCGCCTGGAGCTTCCGGAAGTTAGCCCCCATGTCCCGAAAGAGCTGCTCCTCTGGGGAGCCGTCGCTGCCAGCGCTCGGTTCATCGACAACCTCGAGCCCGGCGGCGGCGAACACCTCGCCGTCAAAGACTTCCTCCCCGGTGAGCGCCCGGGAGCTTGACGCTCCGGCAAGATGGACGAAGAGGTTGTCGCTCACCTTCAGATACTTGCCGGGGCCCGGGGTCACGGAGGAAGAGGGATGGTCATCAGTCGCCTCCTCCTCGGCTGTGGCCTTGCCGGCCTCCCCGGCAGGCCCACCGCTAGTGCCCTCGGCGGCACCCTTGGCGGTGTCCTCGGCAGTCTTGTCCACGGCGGCCCCGGCGGCGTCCTTGGCGGCCTCCTCGGCGGCGATCTCGTCGGCCTCCGCCGCGGCCTCCTCGGCGGCGATCTCGTCGGCCTCTGCCGCGGCCTCCTCAGCGACCTTCTTGATGATGGCGTCCACGTCCTCCACATCCGTTAGAGGAGGGCATGGGCCATGACGGGGGAAATGAAGTCAAGAAAAAGCACAAGGGAAAGGCAAAGGTGAAAAGCGGGAAACTCACCAGCACCGGGCTGTGCAGCAGAAGTTCCCTCCGCGTCGGCGTCAGACGCCGGGGGCGGGCCACCAGCGCCCAAGTCCTCCTCCTCCTCCATGCGTGTGGGCTCCATGCTTGGTGCCCTAGCCGGGGACGCCCCTCGAGGTGGCGTGGTCGATGTGGGTGGCGTGTTGGGAGTGGCCCCCTGCGGCTCCTCCTGCTGCTGCTCCCGTCCTACAGAACCTGCAAGATCGACGCCTTCACCATCTAATGCCTACTACATGTCGAGCGAGAAAAGGTTGGCGGACTTACGCTGGGGGCTGTGTCGGGGGCTGCCAGAGGAGCTGCTCAACACCACCAGTGGTGTCTCTGTAGCCCCGGTCGGGGGCTGGCCGCTCGCTGAAGCCTTGGCCCTCTTCACCCTCTGGGCCAACGTCTCTGCGTCCCTGAAGAAGCAAGAAGAAGTCAAGATGAGTGGCATGATCAAGAGAGATGAGGATGACGATAAAGAATGGAATACTTACTCATCGTCCATCTCCTCCTCCTCTGTCGTCTTCCTCTTCCTCTTCGGGCTGAGGGGCCCGAGGTCGAATGGGAGCTCCGCGTCGCCCTCCGAATCGACGTCTGCCGGGGGAGGCGAAGGAGGGAGTTCGTGTGTGCCTCGACGGAGAGGGAGCTACCATTTTCTTCTTCTCGGCGACCTTCGTCGACTTCTTCGCCGCCGTGGCGCTCGTGAGGCGCCCGGACTCCTCCAGGGCCAATTGAGGCTGCACAGTCTTGCCGGGCCGGACCGACTCGCCAGAGCAGGCCTGCCGCAAGACTCGCCCTCTTCCCCTGGTTGGCGCCGGGCCAGCCGCCACATCCTCCGACGACGACGACTCGTCGGCCGCGTCCTCAACCAATGGGGCCCCGGTGCTGGCGCTGCTAGCTTCTCCGGCTGTCGCTGCCCACTGGGCGAACTCCTCCTCCGCAGCCGTGGCATCCTGGTCTTCCATACCTCCGGCGCTGCCGGCCTCCTTGATGAGTTGTGCCTCCTTCGCCCTGGCGGCGATATAGTCCAGCTCCTCCGGGGTGGTGTCCCTGACGAGCCACCGCTCGGCGTCGGGATTGATGCATACCTCGACCAGGGAATCGAAGAACTGCTGCACAACCTCGTCCTCCGGCTCCTGCCAGCTCGGGACGGGGCCGTGCGCGCTACATTCCGGCATCATGGCGACGATTTCAGACTGGCGCGAATTGTTGCACAGCGGGACCACTCCCGCTAGCAGCTTGAAGAGCTGCCCCTTGACGGCCTTGCCGGCCTTGGCGGCAGCCTTCGCAGCCTTGCCGGTCCGCTCGACCTCGCCACCGTTACTCACGTCCAGGCGGAAGAGCCGCTGACAGAAATGGGCATGTCCCATCACTGTAAAATTGTGCTTGAGGCAAGTGCGGAGCCGCATGACGTCGGCCGGGTTCCTGAAGAGCCAGGCCGGCCTCCCCTTTTGGTGCAGCGGAGCGATCCGACAGCGGATGAAATCCGCCCCGATCATCTTGAGGGTTAGTCCGGCTTGGACAAGCAGGGTGATCCTAGTGACAGCAATAGCGAGCTTCCCGTCGACGGCGTCGGTGTTGCTCCAGTCGCTGCCGTGGACCGGCGGCACCCGGCGGACCTTGCAGAACATGGGCGGCTCGTCCTCCTCGATCCAGCACCACCGGCCGCGCCATTCGTCCCACCTCTTCTTCACGGCGCCCTCCGGGTACACCACCTTGAGTCTCGGAATCCAGGCAATGCCTCCGGAGACCGAGCCTCCCGGCTGGATCCGAGGGATGAAGTAGTGGCGGAAGAGTGCCGTGTTGGGCTGCACTCCGACAAAGCCCTCGCAGAGGTGCGCGAAGATGGCCATGCACGCCACCGCATTTGGGCTGAAATCCAGAAGACGGAAGCCAAAAGTGTGCATGATGTCGCAGAAGAAATCAGAGAAGGGAGGACACAACCCGCAAGAGAAATAATCAACGAAGAAGGGGTACCGATTTGAACTGGGCGGAGCGCAGGCGGCCGGGACGACGCGCGTCGCCGGATGGCCCAAGCCCTTCGCCCGATCCCCCATCTCCGCCCACCAAAGGGGTTTGAAGATGGCCCGAAGCTCGAAGACATCGACCGACAACGGGATGAAGATGGCGGCCTTCGTCCGATCCCCCGTGAATACGCCCTCCGGCGGCGCCGAAGGCCCGACACCCTTGGCCGCCCCTTTGCCCTTGGCGGGTTTGGACACCATGGCGGCTAAATGAGAAGCCTGAGGGGAGGGGATGGCGAAGCAACGGCAGCGGATGATGGCGAAGGCTTCGGAAGGAAGGAAGCAAGGGAACATCGGCTCTGAGATTGGAAGAGGCGCGAGGAAAGTGGAGGAAGTGAGCAGCGTGCTCGCGGTTATTCCTTTTTATGGGGAAGGCGCGGGCCGCCTCCTTTCGCATTTACTGCGACGTGACGCATGCGTGCGAAAACCGCCCCACGCATGTCGCCCACGTCACGCACGCCCCTCCACCCCACGCCGCGCGCGCGGGCCGTGGGAGGCGCAACGCGCGGAAATTTTACCACGGTGAGAACCACCCCGCCTGCCCGCGCACCGTTCTGGGCCTGGCCCAACAATGTGTCGCGCTTATGTGTGGCCCAAGCCTGGGGGCTCCTGTCGATGTACAAAAAGAGGGGTACACTTTTTGTACCCCTATGACTGTGCATGGGCAGTCTGAGCCACGGCGCCATCACACCAAGCATGGCGAGGGAGGCAACTCGGGGCAAGACTAAAGCTTGATGGAGACTGGAGCGACGCCAAGAACAAGACCACGAAGAGCAAAGGGACGAAGCGGCTTCCCCCGACAAGATCCTTGCCAGGGCCGGTTCTGGCAGCGCCGGCAAGACCCTTGCCGCGGTAGCTTGCCCCGCGCCTACGGAGCGAATCACCCTTGAGTCCACCACCCCCATGGGGCGAGGATTCGGGAGATATCCCCGTGGTGGCATGCAGATATTTGTGAAGACCTTCAAGATCAGATGCAAGATAAGAAGACGACGACCCTTGGCGGGATCCCAGCCAAGGAGGTCCACAAGGCCCCCGGCAAGCACCTTGCCGAGGATGACAGCAGGCGCCGCGGCATGACCCTTGCCGGGGCCCCGGCAAGGCCCTTGCCGAGGACACCCACGGGGCCACCATCAGGGCCGCACCAACTGGGTTTCCACCGACCCACGCAGCTGCTTCCCCGACCAGCTGGACAGGCTTCTGCGTGGCAGCCCACAGATATTCATGGAGACCCGCCGTTGCGCCACCTCAGCTGCCTGTCTGCCTACATGGCACCTCAGGCACCGCTGGCCAGGGCGCGTGTTGACACGAGGAGGAGCGGCGACGAACAAGACGGGCGTCTCCCCTCGTCCCCGATAAAGCAAGGACACCTAAGCTGGGCGCATTAAATGCACCTTGTCCTATAATGCGAGGGATAACCTCGCATCACTGTACCCTTTCCACCTCCTGTGTGCCACTATGGCAACCCCTTTTCCCTATAAAAGGAGGCCCGAGGCAACCAGGAGGGGGATTCGGCTTTTCGGAACCCCTCACGACTCTTTGGGAGCTCCTCGTTAGCTGAAGAACACCAACATATAATCCACCAAAGCAGGAGTAGGGTTTTACGCATCTTTGCGGCCCGAACCTGGGTAAAGGAACCGTGTCCTGATCGTTAGATCCGCCCTTCTCTCAACCCCTCGCCCCGCAACCGTAGTAGGGATTCTTGTGATCCCATAGGTGTCGATCCAAATACACCGACAAAATGAATATGCATGTTTGATACACCAATTTGCGTTATGATATTATCGATGCTGTGATCTCCAGTTTAAATATTTGAATCCCATTTAATCCAAATATTCGTCTCATATAACTATCACTCATGCTTATATAGGAATATCTCTCTAGACCTATACGTGTTCATCGTCTCTCGGGTATCTCTCGTGCTACCTGTATGTCGACAATGATCTTTTATCTTCGTAACACACTGACGGTACTCTCTCCCTCGACCTTCATAACTCTATATCTCTAAGTATATCTCGCTCCCTGCTATGTGTCTCTAACTATGATTCTCCATGTGGAATCTCTTTCTCTCACACAGACACAAAACTTTGTCTTCCAGGGTCTCATTTCTCTCTACTATTTCCCTGTGTGCCACTCGCACACCCCCCATACAGAGATGTATTTCGCTCCTTAGGTATGAGAACGTACGACTCTTCCTCTTAAATATATCTTTCTCACACACAAACACAAACTCTGTCTCTGAGGGTCTCATATTTCTCCATTGTTCTCTTGTATGTCGCTCACACACACTCTCTCTCCCTAGAGATATCTTGCGTTCCCTCATATGTTTCTATAGCTATCACTCTCGTTTTGAAATATCTTTCTCTCTCGCAGACACAAAACTCCGTCTCTCGGGATCTCATTTCTCTCGCAGTCACATGCACCCTTTCTACATCTCTCTCACACCCACACCCATAACTCAGCCTTCTGATCCACTCGACTCCTATCTCTAACGCACACTAGCTAGCATCTTTATCTTTCTATTTATCTGTTTCTCCATCAACCTTCTTACATTTATAGGTTGATCTCTTTTACACAATTGTTGTGCCTCACTCCCTATGCTCGACATAGATGCATGCTCCAGCCCACACCACTATCTCTTAAAGGCAAAAACACATGCTCAATTGTCGGGCCTTCTTCCCTGCATTCTCGCATGCATGCATATTGTCATACCGATCCGTCTCTCCCATGTCATTGATCTTAGCTTATGACTTATGTCTTCTTTCTTT
>LR738715.1:280815929-280920827 GCA_902687465.1 Secale cereale
GCACCCACGCACACACACACACAGTAAGACTCCATCACACACACACACTAAGACTCCATCTCTCTCTCTCTCTCTCCCCCACCCTACACACACACTGAGACTCCATCTCACACACACATGCTCTAGGCGGAGCATTTGTTCCTACCACCCTTCATCCACCCTTACCCGTATGATAAACAATCACCTTAATTTACTTGTATAACATGTACAAATTCCACTTTACTTTAGTAGTTAGCAAACTTATCATCTGTACCCTTATAAAAAAACTGAATTGGCGATGATGGTGTGCCTGCCATCTTGTAATATAGACCGTCTGATCTATATCTGATGGATAGAAAGCAAACTATGATAATTTTACAAAAGATAGCCGCACCTCTCTCCACATCCTTATCTCCCACACCTCATTGCTGAGCAATTAAAAAAGAAAGTCTCCAGAACAATCTAGCATGGTGGCCGCTGCCCCATGCCGGCGCTGTCCATCCCCATGCCTCCGCCCATTCCGACCACCAGTCACCACCACGCTCCACTCCTCCTCACCTTATCTCTCATCTTTCATTTTTTCGATGACATTCTCGAGATACCAGTTTTCAAATAAAATTCCCGAAATATCATTAGTTTTTACACATGGGATTACTCTTGCATGGGTAAATCATAGCATGTGTTTTGTAAAAAATGCATAGTGATGTTCCGTGCAATGCACGAGCATCTTGCTTGTAATTATATAACGCAAATCACGAGCAGGAAGTGACATTTTTATACAACCACGTTAACATGGCCATGTAAATCACTAGCTAAAGTAAATATCATTATACTTATATCCTGATGCAAAAGGTTGAGTACATGTCCGAAGAGTAGAGTCGCACACACACGCACTCTGTCTCTCAAAATCTCTCTCACACACACACACACACAAGTTACGTGACGCCCACTTAAGGAGACACGTATGTTACAATTTGTGCACCCGCGGGTACGCGTGATGCTGCGCCTTTTATTTAAGCCGGACGGCGAACCCTAACAGTAGCTGCATTCATTCCCCTCCCGCCGCCTCTCCTCTGGTCGTCGTCGCCCGGTAGCTATGGCCTGGCCGAAGGTAACAACATACGCCATACTCCTACCGGAGCAACTCTTTAATCTGGAAATTTTAGTGGTCATGCATGCATCTTTTTGTGCTAGCACTCCTATATAAGGGTTGACCGGTCGCTTCCCGCGGACGTGCGCGGGCAGTGGAAGAGGAAGGAGAAGGGAAGTGTGCTGTGGAGTAACATTTTTTTACCACAATTTCTTAGGAAACTGAGTGCAATAATTGACTAGTTTTGCAAACTACCAGTACTACACATGAAACGGTTCAAAACCTATACTCCCTTGCCAGCGCGTGCTTCCCGCGTGAAACGGTCAGCGCCGCCCTGGAGCATCAGCGCCGCATTAATGCCCGGCCAGTGCGGAGGCGACCTCTCACTGGCGCCGGCTTTGAAGCGGTGCGACGGCCGAGAGAGCGCCGCTTCCCGGTGCACCGACTGTACGACCGGGGTCATGCCCCCCTTCCGTTCTGCACTCTAATCTGGTGCATGACACGTATTACGTCGATCCGGATGTTGCTGGCTGTCCCACATGTCGGCGAAGTAGTACGTAGTAGTAAGAAGAAGCAAAGAATCATGGGGTATAAGTCTTTCTAGATATTCTAACAAGTGACTACACCGCGTGCAATATCTCAAATCTCAAATCTCCCTTCCAGTTTAGAGCAAGATTAATAATATAGCCGGCTGCTAGCTCTATCTTTGTGCCACCTCACTTATAGCCATCCTAAAAGCCCATTCATATAATAGTTGTTGGCTCTATAAACCATGTAGTTAATGCTTGACCCCACTTTCTTCTCTCACACAATGCATTGGAGCTTGTGCTGCGGATGACTACAAGTTTATAGCCCACCCCTCTTCTCTCTCCTCTCCTATCTCCTCCACATCATCATAAATCTGAGGTGGCAATTCTTATAGCCCGCTTACATCACCCTATTATACTTGCTCTTATAGGGCTCAAATCTCAAATCTCATCAACCAAGGCATTTTCCGATTGGAGGAATGTATCTCGTACTTTAAAAAACTACCCTAATTAAACTCATGCATTAATTACATAGTTTTCTCATTTTCCTCTTTCCGCCTTGGTCACGGTGCACAATATTGACCACTCCTATATGACTAGCCGCTCTATCTACATGCGGGACATCAAAGCATCCGGGCCCGCGTGCCATCCACCAAATCACAGCGAGGTGCTACAGTTGAAACTCACCGGTCACCCCGGTGTGGCCGTCATGACCCGTCATATCACAAAACCCACACCTTTACCAGCAGTGGTAAAGTGGCCTCGAAGTTGGACTGGACGAAGCAACCATCATTTCACTGGAACGCTCGTTGAAGCCCTTTATCCCCTTTCTTGAAGAAAACCTCACTCCAGGCTACTCACTTCTGCCATTTTTCTTCTGTACCGACGAAGGAAAGGTGGGCGAATTAGTGATGCTGCTATATTTTCATTCCAAGAATCCTCTATTTGCGAAGCACCGACCAATTCTCACGGCCTATTCTTTTCCCGTTTTCATTGTGATTGTGGTTTCCCTTCGATTGCTTTTTGTTTGTCAGTTCATTGATGGATCCTGGAGCACTAGGCAAAGAGTTGATGGCGGACAACCCACTGGAGACAGCGACCTCCAGGAAGCAAGCACAAAACCAATGAGTTGACCATGTTGGCGGGCCAACCCATGGAGAGGAAGAACTCCAAGAAATAAGCACTGGCCAAAGAGTTGACGACGTTGGCGGACTAACTCCTCAAAGAAAGTTGGAAGAATAGCAAGGCCCCCACCGTGCCTATCCCAGAAACTCTGATGGCCACCTATGCGAGGCTCAAGGCCGAGTTTGAGGAGATAGTCGCTGTTGAGAAGCAGTATTCTCCTGGCAAGGTGATGGCCCCCATCGAGGACGAGGAGATAGCCCCAGAGGGATGGGATCCCCCGGTGAGCTACACAAGGTAAAAAATAATGGCTTATTACCGAAAGTTGTGGTTTTTGATTATTTGCAATGTGCTTGCTAATATGTTAGGGTTGTGCAGGTGCCGGTGGACATCCTTGATGATTCTGATGTCGCGGCCCGTCCTGTGGACAACGCCCCAGTGATCATTTTCGATGTCGCGGTCTGTCCTATTGGCATCGCCCCGGAGATCGATTCTGATGCCGCTGTCCATCCTGTGGACATCGCCCCAGAGATCGATTCCAATGTCGCCGTCAGTCCTGTGGACATCGCCCCAGAGATCGATTCCCATGCCAATGTCCGCGTTGTGGTCATTTCCCGAGAGATCGATGACAAGAAATAGTTGGTCGCGCTAATCCTTCAGGGTAGTTTGCATTTCCCTGTGTTTAATTACCAGAATGATGCATGTTATCAAACCATCTTAGGGCTAGTGCACTGTCTTGTGTGGGCGGTACTTGCTACTTTTGTTTGATAGTGAATCATGCGAACCCTCTCCGAGTTATGGAAGCAGATGTATCCTCGCTAGCTTTTGATGTAATATATGGCATGCTTAGATGTAAGTTTGAAGTGTTTATCATATCAGCAGGGCTTATTTGATGATTCTTGGTGTTAGTAGGCTAGCTACTGTGCGAGCTATAGTACTTGCAAAACACTCACCGAAGAGAAATGTTGGGGCTGATGAGCTCGTGGAACGCTTATACTGATCCGTCGTCGATTGGCCAATAGCCCAAGCTCCTAAAATTGTAGGCTTAGCGATCGATCAGATAATAGTCGACGCGAATACATTGAGGCCTCATTTGGTTCATAGAGTAGGAAAATCATAGCAAAAGTACAGAGACGTACAACACAAAATCATAGCAGTATAGAGACGTCCCTCAGTTCCAAAATAGATGAGTCAACTTTGTACTACTAACTTTGAAATGGAGGGAGTTCAAATCCTAGGCGGGCTAGTTTGGCCTAGTGGGTTTTAGTGATATGACGTGGTACAGTGTCGTGCAGTCTTCGTGCGTGGTAGTAGTACTGCGGGTAGAGTAAGTTTTCATGAAGAAGCGGAATTCAACGAAGTCATGATGGTTCCTTCGTCCGACTAACTTTGTGCATGGCAGGTGGACCAGGATAATTTTGTGCATGGCAGGTGGACCAGGATGGTCGACATCCCACATGTCGGCGAATGAAAGTATTCTTTCCGATATAGTGGACGAGCAATGAGTATTCATTTTTTATTTTGATGAAACCTATTGTCTCCACTGTTACGACAGAGGAGTGTGAAACACGGCAGCCCAGTGAACTTGGCATGTGCACCACTCCCTCCTTCCTCATGTAATACTACCATAGTGTTGACTATAAGGTTACAACTTTTTCTCACTCTCTCTCTATCTATTTCCTCTCAAATGTTTTTTACCTTTCTTTTTTTAGACACAATTGTTTTTTCTGCCACATTTTTGGAATTAGTTTTTTTATACCTAGGAGCATGTGTAGAGACGGGCTCCTGCAGATCCCACTCCTTGACTTTGTTAATGCCTCTCTCTCCTCCACATAAGCGGGCTTGTCGAGAAGACAAGAGATGATCTCTTAGCACAATATGTTTCACCATTGTACACATGTTTTTTGTCATCTCTAAATTACATGCAAGACTTATGATAAGAATATCTTATCAATCATTGTACATGTCCTTTATAGGCCAAAATTTTACTGGTACTACTTGCTATGAATGCGGGCAGCTGGCCTCTGAGGGGGGAGCACGCGCGGGGAGGTGGTGGGGTGGGAGAGGGGTTCTGGTGGGCCAGGGCGGTAAGAAGTGGGCTTGGACGCGGTGCGGACTCCCGCATGGCCCACCTCACATTATCATGGCATATTTCTTGGAGTCCGTGCACGGCGGGCGGGCGATCTCTTCTCCCTCCCCCATCTCTCTCCTCTCAGCCGACGCCCGCCGAGCGATTAGATTTCGGCTATCGACGATTTATTCAATTGTAGTCCCACATGTCATGTCAGTGAAAATGAAAGACAACGCGTGTCCCCTCTGGTGACAGGCGTGCGAGCCGGACTATCAGGAGTGCGACGTGAATGCGATGCGTACGAGTTGTAAGTGTGCCACCTTTTCCTTTTGAACTTGCAAAGCGTAACATTTTTGAGCGATCGATTGATAGAAATCCAGAACAAAATGACGAAGGCGGTGCTTTCCCGCGCGTTAGGCGGACTAGTTTGAGTGATATGACGTGCTACAGTGCCGTCCACTTGCTCCATTTTTATGTAAGCAAGAGTCTACACTCCTACGTGGGAGGAGTGCGAAACACGACGGGTCTGATTTTGATAGAGGGATAACTGTTCCCTGCGAAATAATGGAGCATTGTTAGCGATTATAGCATGATAGTTAGGGCATCTCCAGCACTGGCCCTCAAATTTACACCGGCATCTGTAGGAGGACACTCATGGATGCCATCCAATGCTGCCCGCATACCTTCTGACAACTATATGAACTAACCGGACGAAATTCATGCAAACAAAGCAAGTTTCAAATTGACCGGATGAAATTCATTACATTTCGAGAACTTTTCCTATAAACTGGACGAAATTCATTACATATTTCGCACAAACCGTACTAAAACCTACTGTAAACCTAATCTAAACGATCGCCGAGCCTCGACCACCATGTCCGGCCATGAACCCGAGAAAGCCAGCCATTGCCTTTGCCTCCTCCTTATCCGCCTCGATAACCTCCTCCTCCGGAGCAGAAGCTTATGAAGATATCCGCCTCTACGTCGTCATCAAGTGGCTAATCGGCCGCCGATTTTTATCCCACCAAGCTTGGCTATGGCTGGGAGCTGGGGTTCAAGTTAATATAGCGGGCGAATGGCAATGAGTTGCGGCAGACGGATGGACGGCTGGCACCGGAGTAGGTTCGTCGGCAGCCGTGGTGTCATTAACGTGGAGCAGTCGCTTGCACCGGGACGCCGCGCGGGTCGCGCTCTCTCGGCCGTCGCGCTGCTGCAATGCCGACGCCAGTGAGAGGTCGCGTCAGGCATGAATGCAGACGCTGCTTTAGTGACTTAACCGCAGGTGCATTGTCTCACTGACATGTGGGCCCAACGGGCATCAGGCCCACATGTTAGTGACACAACAACTACACCTACTATTAAGGCCAGTGAATGCGGCATTGATGTTCTAGAGAGACGGTGATCGTTTCAGGCGGGAAGCTCGCACTAGCGATGGAAGGGTTTTCGGTAGGCCAGGGCGGTCAGACGCTGGCGTGGTGGTAAAATGTGAACTCATGGATGACGAGCCTTTGAAACGTATGTGGCACGTATTGACAACCAGGCGTCCATGCAACCGCTCTTGTCGCCAGCTAGCATTCGACGACTACTAGTACACACCACACAACCATACATAACTTACGAATAATGGACGAATCGATCAGACACACACTCGTGTATAGTGGCACTATGATCGGTTGCTCACGATAGTACATGGAGTACTCCGCACCATAGTACCCTCTCTAGCTAGGCTATTTTATAGATTGTCATTGTGATGGATGATATACATGAGCAAGGCGTCGAGTCGGGAGTATGACCGTTGGTGTTGAGCCAGGTGAATGCATGCTTGGTGTTCACTGAGGCCTCCAGCAAACGTCTAAACAGTAATGTCACATACGCATAATTTTGGTTTTTATTTCTTTCTCCACTGACAGGTAGGCCCGCATAGATAGATAGATAAAGAACACGAGTTGATGAGGCGCATGCGGACTGTTTGACTGGTCAACCAGACAAATACGGAGCTATACGCTAAGCCAGTGACCGTATAATCACCATATCTCGTATACAATGATCAAAGTGAGCTATCAAGACAAGTTCAATGACCGCCAATGCATTTTACTCGGTAATAAATGACTGGGACTGAAGGGGAATCCAAATTTCCTTCGTCTTCTGTCCTTGAGCTCTTGACAAACCAATGCACTTTACGGTTATCCGACCACTCCACCCCAGAGCTATCACCAAGCGTCGTTCATTCCACCGCGCCGCACACTAACCGGTAAGGAAGTGAAGGCACCCCGCCAAGCCGAGTTCCTCGCCGCCCACGACCGCACATGGAATGGTAGGCAAGCGGTGGCATCCCGCTGTGCCGAGTTCATCGCCGCTCGCGGCCTCACACCTATGTGGGCGGAATTTGAAGCTGCCAAGGCCGGATGGGCGGTAGAGCAAGAGGTGGCCAAAGCCGCACAGAGGGAGCGGAAAAGTCAGGAAAAACTCAAGAAAAGAGAGGCCCACCGCCGCAAGAAAGAAGAGGACACACGCGCTGCTGCGGAGAGGTCGACAGAGATCCAAGCACGGTGGGGTGTCGCCGACAAAGTCGGGAAGGAGAATGATGGCATCTAGCCAGCATGTGAGAAGTAGTAGTACTAGTAGTAAGTGTCTGTGTCTGTGTCGCCCGTACGTTTGTTTAATTAATTACGAGCATGTAACAGTACTACTAGTTACTATGGTAGTATTTAGAGCAAATTACCAGTACATTAGCCTACACTCAATGGAAAAATTCCTATCCTATGCATCAAATGTCATCTCTTTCTCTATAGGAATTGAGATGCATGTCATCTCACTTCCTATGATTTTCATATTCCTATAAATTTCCTATCCTATGAACCAAAGGAGGCCTCTGCTGGAGTAACTACTGTAGCTAGCAATACTGCTGGTACAATAGTTTTCTTCAAGAAGCGGAATTCAACGAAGTCATGATGGTTCCTTCGTCCGAGCAACTTCAAAGTGAGTAAGGTTGGGCCTGTGATTTGACGGCTCATTAGTAATTACTGCGGCGCGACGACCGGGGTCACTCTCCCTTGGAGTTCTGCCGGCATGGAAAGTGGACCAGGATGGTCGACGTCCCACATGTCGGTGAGCGGAAGTATTCTTTCCGATATCGAGGAGCAAGGAAACTGCGTGATATAGTATCACTGGTGATTTATATTTATTTTTTATTTCTAATGAATGCTAGCGTTTCAACTCTTACGACGAAGTCCCTGTTTGGATCCATGGGTTAGAGTTAGTTTGAGATAGTTGGGGCTCAAATAGCCCTAAAGTATCCAAGCTTGAGGGTTTAAATTGGAGCAAGTTTCACCGAACCCACCAGAAAAAACTATCCCACCTAAGAGGTGCGAACTGGAGATAGTTCTCATTGGGACCACTGAAAAATCACTTCTCTCTCTCCATCAAGTGCATTTATTGTCAATCTAACCCGGTCACCCAAACACCTCTTTGGCTGCAGTTAGTTTAGGGTTAGTCATGAGTTAGTCAAACCTCTAGCTAAGTTAGAGTATCCAAACAGGAGCAGTATAGGACATGCAAGTTGCTCAAAGCATACAGTCAAATTCGTACGTGAAAGGATTTTTTTATTTTTGAAAACGGAACATGAAAGGATTTTTTTTAGAATGCTCTTGGCATGTCGCTAACATGTGATGAGTTAACCGACCTCAATAGACGGCAAAAACGCTAGCCCACCGCACTTTGAGTTAGACGAGGAAGGAGAAGCGATACAGGTTGCTGGATTACTAGAGATAGGTGTCGCACGAAAGCCAAGAAATATGGTGATAGCGTGGGTTAGCCATGTACTAGTATGATGTAACTACACTGGGCTGTCGTGTTTCGTACTCTTCCAGTCCACTGTGGAGATGATTGGTTGATTTTATATCGTTGAATAATATAAAATATTATGAGTGCAGACGCTCCACCCCGAGGTTCCTTGCTCCTGCTCGGTCATCGGGAATCTATGTTCTTCCACTCTATTTTTTTACGGGAGCTTTGTTCATCCTTTTGCCAACACGCGACACATCTAGCATCAAGGTGCACGTGTCATTCAAGGACCGTTCCATCTATATGATGAACACGTGGGACTGGAACTACGAGACGGACATGTACCCAAGAGTAGACATGCGAACCTGTGCAACATAGCGCGGTAGGTGAAGTAGAAAGGCACAAATAGTATGAACATGCATGGCATATAGGCATTTGTCTCTTACTACCACTAAATTTTGTACGTGCAATGCCCGGTGATGTTATGGAGTACGTGACTAAGTACTCTACTACTACTATATTAATTAGAGGCACATATTAGGTTTTATATTTGTTTACGCGTATGCCCCGAGACCTTCCAACTAGACGTGTCTTTCTCTCCGGTTCGCACTTTGTAGTTCATACCACTAGTACAGTAGTACTACTACGTGTGGTCTTCGACCCAGAAGTGGAGACGCTCTACCACGCTGTTCATGTCCCACTCCTTTCGCTGACGTGTGCGACATCCAGCACGTGGTGTGTGTTTGGCACTCCTTCAGCCCTGTTTGGATACTCTAACTTAGTTAAAGGTTAGAGTTAGATTCTAATCCTGAACTAACCCTGAAGTAACTTTAGCGAAAGAGGTGTTTGGATGACAGGGTTAGATGGAGCGCGGATACGGCGAGGTGACTTCATGGGCGGTGCGAGAGTGAGGGAGGGAGAGGATGAGAAGCTTTGAGGAAGTGGGGAGGGATCTATTGCGGGGAGAGCGAGAGAAAAATGTGTTTTTTAGTGTCCCGAGAGGAACTAACCCAAATAAGAACCTCTTGGGTGGATCAGATTTTTTTTGGGTTAGTTGAGTTCAAACTAACCCAAACTAACTCTAACACATGGATCCAAACAGTAACCCAAACTAACCCTCTTGTTTGGATATTTTTGGGTTAGTTGAGTTCAAACTAACCCAAACTAACTCTAACACATGGATCCAAACAGTAACCCAATGTAACCCTCTTGTTTGGATATTTTTTGGTTAGTTGAGTTCAAACTAACCCAAACTAACTCTAACACATGGATCCAAACAGTAACGTGCCATCAAATCGCACAGCCTGACCTTTCCAGTGGTATGTAAGTTGAATGCGCTACTCCCTCACCCTCCTCGCCTCTCTATCAAAACGTCTACGCGAAAACTGCCGCGCGTACTGCCCGGGAAAAGCCCCGCCCTCAAATTTTAACTACGCGAAAATAGTTCGAGCTTGTTCGTTCTATATAAATACTAGTGCTGTATGTTTATACACCCGTGCGGTTGTTGAATGAATAGAGGGGCGGGGAGCACAAGTGAACAATACTACTACTAGTAGTAGTAAGTAGGAGTCGTACAGGTAGTCACCTTAAATAGAGAGTTTCTTTTCTTTAATGCCACATACACAAATTGAAACGCTTGTTGTGGAGAGAACAAGATAATCACTCCACTATATATATACGCAGGGGCCTGAGCGCTTGCTTTACTAGGGTTGCTCTCTTAATTCTCTCATCCTCTCCACATATAAACAAGACATCGGTAGCGACATTTTCTCTCTGCTCACCGCTCGTCACAGATCCGGCCGGATTTCTTCGGCTGGTGTGTGTAGAGGACTAGGTGCATCGTTCACACGGTCATCACCGGCGAGGGAGAAAATCCATAGCTGCCGAAGGGGCCCAATCGTCTGCCCGTGTCGTTCTTTCCGACACAGCGCCGACTCGGGAGGTCCTCCGACCGTTCTTCCTCCTTGCCGTATTGTCCGCAGATCCGACTTGCCGCCGCCGACATCCCGACGGTCCTCAGGTATAATTCTTCGAAAGCGGCCTTGCTCTACTACCCCAGCTCCCCATGTGTCTGCATGTGCATCTTTTTCTACTCCCACCAGCTCTTCCAAAGCCACCTAAATTTTTAATATTATTAGAGATAAAGCTACTTCATGCATTCGAATCTAGGGCTTTGTTCAAACAACGAAGAAAGGGGGGAAAGTTGTAGCATGAATCTAGGACTTGATTCAAAGAGGAAATAATATGGTGAAAGTAGTAGAGAACGGATACCCAACCGGTCTCTTGGTTGAAAAGGGAAATAGTGGGAAAACGCAGTACAAACTGGATAAGGAACAAATCTTTTATTGGTTGAAAAAATGATAGAAAGTGGCGGCTGGTGGGCAAGTCAACAGAGTATGTCCATGATTAGATTTGTTGCCCTCAAATAGTAAAAGGTCTCCAGGATTAGAATTGCTGCCCTCACATAGTAAAAGGTCTCAGGATTAGATTTGCTGCCCTCACATAGTAAAAGGTCTCCAGGATTAAATTTGCTGCCCTCACATAGTAAAAGGTCTCCAGCATTAGATTTGCTGCCCTCACATAGTACAAGGTCTCCAGGATTAGGTTTGCTGCCCTCACATAGTAAAATGTCTCCAAGATTAGATTTGCTTCCCTCACATAGCATGAACAAACTCAGCATCACCACTTTATGCCTCCTTGTAGGTACATTGTGTTGATGCATCCACTGTCGCATGTCCTTATACCAACCTTTTGCTATTGTTAATGTAAGGGCGCATGTAAAATGAAGCAATCACACTGTTACCTTAGGGACATGTCTAACCAGTGTTATTGTTAATATAATGCCTCCAGTGATAAGATGCAATTAAACTATGTTACAAATGGCACTCCTGCTGTTTTCCCCAGTATGATAAGTAGGTTGCTCCTTTACGCTCCTGAGTGTCCTGGTGTCCCCACGGTCCCATGCCCTTAAACCAACTCTTTAGCTGCTGTTGATTTACTGTATCTGGTAAACAAGCAATGCCAGCATTAAAGTAATCCCATATTTGAGGAATCTCATTGTTGATCGTAATGCTTCTGGTAACATGAAGCATTGCTGACGTTTTAAAATTTCTACTGTCCTTGCGTGATTGCCATGAACATAATTAAGATGCTTCTTTTCATTTTGTATATGTTTCGTATATTCTTATTGACCAACAACTGTTTACTTCCTATATTTTTGTGCGGATAGGGATATCCATTTCACCTTGTTGCGATTGTGACCTTTTGGTGAAGTCCACAAAACACTTTTTTTGGAATGAGTGTCTTGTGCAGTTCAACTAAAATGTCACGTGGGCAACATCTCTCAATTTTGGTGGAACTGCACAAAATGATGATTGGAGTTTCCAAAATCTCTGTCAAATTCTGCTGGTAATCTCGTGCAACATTTTATTAGTCTTTGCAAGATCACTGTCACCACGATGGCACTTTATTTTAGTGGAACTGCACAAAAGGATAAGCAAATTATTGTTGCACCTTACATGAGCAGGACAACCAACCTTAATGTTGCTCAATTTTTGTGTAACTACTAAAGAAGAACCTGCCATGTCACAAGAGCAAGTACTTCTTGCTAACTCAATGATGCAATCTTTGCTTCATTTCAGGTGAACTACAGAAAATGGCGCATGAATTGAATCATGGATCTCTAGGTTGGCCTCATCCGACTGGATTTGCAGGTTCACCACCTAGATTCATGGCGGCATAGGGCCCCTCACACCGGTCAGTACTGTCCTTCATCAACATGATTGTGCTTTGTCATACTATGCTAATGTTCTATTTTTTAATTAAAGCTATTCTATCGCAATCTTTTCTCGTTTTGGAAATAAAGTTTGCTTCAACTAGTGCCACTATTATAGTAATCATGCTCTTTCTTATCTGTGCAAACAGAAATACTGAATTACATATGTTGTGATGGTCAAGAGCATTCGCCAAGTTCTTGGGTTGTATGACACGGCTAGCCAAGATGGATTTAATCCCGATATTCACTTTAATAAAGGCTCTAATGGGTTGGTTCTGAATCTTGCAAGCTGGGAATCAATGAGATGTGTAGGCATCTTTGTTGTACTTATTATTTGAATCTTATTTGTTGGTTCTAAATCTTGCAAGTTGGGAATCAATGAGATATGTAGGCATCTTTGTTGTACTTATTATTTGGATCTTATTTGTTGGTTCTGAATCTTGCAAGCTGGGAATCAATGAGATGTGTAGGCATCTTTGTTGTACTTATTATTTGGATCTTATTTGTTGGTTCTGAATCTTGCAAGCTCGGAAACACGGCATGATGATGCAGAGGACAACAACCATAACAAATAGCTCAAACCTGGTAGTATTATCTTTGTGAAAGTGCGAAAAATGTGCTGATCGTGTGCGTCCTGAGAATAATAATTCTAATTGTTGTGCACGTTGATCCTGTGGCACTGATAGAACGAGCCAATGCATTGCTTGTTTTAAGTATAAATTTCTATTAAAGCTAATTAAATTTAAGTAAAGTGACCACTAACTCCTGTTATTACAGTACCAATACAAACACGCTCGTGAACCGACGTGTGGCCGGAGTAGGTTTCTTAATGGAGGCGTTTGAATGCGCCGAGGGTGCATCTTCTGCCGGGCGTGTAGCTGACGAGGGAGGGCTAGTAACTGTTGTCGCGTGTACACACTCAGTTTACTGTTGAATCCAGTTCCCCAAGAGCTAAAAAACGAACTGCTGCTGGCGCCTACACACTCGTTCACTTGAAGAGACTCCAATGGCGATCCGAGGGGTGAGCCTGCTGGATATGGACTTCAGCAAGGAGTTCCCCGTTGAGTTTGCCGTTCAGTCCTATGGCTGCACTAAGTTGAATGTGATGTACACCAACGATCCAGACTCGGTGAAGCTCTGCCTCGCCGAGTTCAAGCAGTACCTACAGGACAAGAAACCACAAGGTTGCAGCACTAGACCTCGCCAACATCAAAGAAGACAATGATACCAAGGACCTAAACACGTGGGAGGTACCTCTGAATCTAGCCTACATAACCTACACGGCCAGGAGCGCATGGGAGGTACCTCTGAATCCACCCTGCACCCAAACAAGTCAACCCTCGTACTCCCCTCCGCCTGCATCTTCCCCCGCGCCAGTTCGTTCGGTCTGAGGTCTCGACGTCGTCCTCCGCCTTGGTGCTCTAGCCGCGGCGCCGCCGTCTGTCCTTCCCAAAATGGTCAGCAAAACAAGAGGAATCGGGAGACAACTGTTCGTCAAGAGGCTGACAGTCCCGGGCCCACCAGGTCCATGCCCTAGGTTTTGTTGTTTATCATGGGCAGCCCAGGACATGTTTCAACATTTTTTGGATCCAACACGTATCAAGCGGCCTCTGGGCCTCCCAACTTAGCTTGTCTATAACATCAGCAGCCCAAGTTATGTTTGGTTTTTCAAGATGACACATAGCTCAGTTCTATTTTTCGTTTTCATTAATCATATATCTGATTTTTCTCCCACTTTCCTTTTTGATGTAAACTGAGTTTTCTCCCAGTACTTTTCCCTAGAACCAACTCAACTGTCCCACGTCTAGCCTAAAATAATAATACCTCACGTACTTTTAACTCATCAAATTTAAATGATATTTTATTTTGTAAGTTGAAAGTTCTTACAAAATAATAATTATAATTGTTTATATATAACTTGGCAAGTGAACTCCTAGTGATTGCGTACATAAGCTTGCAAAGATTTTACTAACAAATGCAGTAATAGACGTGCAATCATGTGTTTATGTTTTTATAACATTTCTCTGTCTAGCCCAACATGATATTTTCACCGAGCCCAGCAAGTCCACGGATTTCGAGAAAAATGTAAATGGGCTTTAAATTCTACCATATATATAAACGGGCTGCATAGATGCTACATCAATGATTCACCCAGCCCACCAAATGGACTAAAAAACAAATGGACTGGCTGACATGTGGGCCAGTAGGTCGAAGCCTAAGAAGGCATTGGATTTACATCCAACGGCCGGCATTCTTCTTCAATCTCTCGTCTTCTTCCCCTAGAGCTGCCAGGACTTCCTGCTCCAGCCTTCGGCGTCCAGCGGCATTGTTTTGCGCTCCTCAGTGAAACGCTACCCCGTCGACGGCCAGGCCATCCCTCCACTCCGCACCTCCTGTTAGTCTATGCCGAGTGTAGGCCCACCCCGCACTCGAACCAGTCAAGTTTCCCACTCCTCTCCGTCTGCAACTCCACTGCTGCGTCTTCCCCATCTCTGGGTCGTTCCAGTCTGGGGCCTCGCCATCGTCCGCCGCCTTAGTGTGCTCGGCTCGACGTGGTTAACATTTGAGAGTCATCGGAAGAGGACTGTACGTGGAGAGCCTGACGGCTGCGACCCACGAGGTCCATGGTCGCACGCAAGGAAAGTTCCTCCTTATTACGCACTGTACATGGGAAGGGCTTCTGTATTTCACGAAAAAAATGTTCTCCCCGCTGATAGGTCGGACCCACCAGCAATATCTTCGCACGCAAGGAAGTGCCTCTTTATTACGCACAAACAATGAAAACCCCCTCCTAGCTGGGACCAACCATAGTGGGTGGCTGACTTGTGGGCCCACTAAGTTGACGGGGACGGAGGGCTTTGTCAACTTAGTCAATATGAATCATTCTAGCTCCAGTGATCGTACGATGTCCATCCAACGGCCATAGTGCTTCTTCAACCTCTGGTCTTCTTGCTCCAGCCGTGCAAAGCAGCGCCGGTCATGCCGCGTGCTCCTGCCTCCCATGGTCGGCTGTGATGCCGCGGAGGCCTCACCGCCCCCTACTACTCCCATCGCTGGCCAGGGCATCCCTCTACTCACCCACATCCCCTGTTATTCTGCAGCGACGACAGCCTCACGCCGCAGCCGAACCAGTGAACCCTCGTACTCCTCTCCGCATGGGCATCCACTGCCGCGTCTTCCTCGGCTCCGCGTTGTCCCCTTCCTAGGCCTCGCCATCGTCCACCGCCTTGGTGCTCTCGGGGCGGTGTGGTTAATGTGGTCAACGACCGACTTCCATCGGAAGAGTATTGTACGTGGAGAGGCTGACAGCTGGGTCCACGGCCACAACCCAGTTTTTTTGTGATTTTCCAGGTAAGTCGCTTTGTCAGGCCTGTTGGGCTGCAAATATTTTAAGACGAGGAGAGCTTCATTCGGCTGGCCGAGAAAATGGCCTATCGGTAATGAGAAATGGGTTGTATATTTTTAAAACTCATAAAACCGACAATTAGTTTCAAATTTCTTTTTTTTTCATTTCAAGATTTTAAATTGCATTGATTTTTATGCGTGGACAATTTGTTGGATTTTATATTGATATACATTTATTTTCAAAATCATTTTGAATGTGACTCGAACTTTTGGGATTAAAAACAGTTCGGACCGCACCGAAATAAGCAAAATTTCGTATAATTTTTTAACCGTGGCCACAATATGGGATGTAATGCTAACAAAAAGAATATGGGCTCCAAAAAAACCTTAAGAATTAGCAAATGGGCTGTAAATTATTAGAAATAATGACAGATGGGTTGTATGTTGTTTTCCACAGATTTGATGCTTTCCTAAAAAATGGTTGACTCACAAGCAGTGACTGTTGGATTTCCAACCAACGGTCGTCGTGCTTCTTCAATATATGCTCTTCCTGCTCCAGCCGCTCAAACAAGCACCGGCAGGACTGCCTGCTCCCTCCTCGCCACGGCCGGCTGTGCTGCCGCGCGGGCCTCACCGCCCCACCGTACTCCCATCGCTGGCCTAGCCATCCCTCTACTCACCCACACCTGCTGTTATTCTCCGGCGACGGCAGACGAACCAATAAACCCTCGTACAGTCGTACTGCCCTTCACGTGGGAAACAACTGCCAAGTCTTCCCTGCCTCCATGTCGTTCCCTTCCTAGGCCTCGCAGTCGTCCACCGCCCTGGTGCTCTCGGCGCGACCTGGTCAACATGGTCAACGACCGACATGCATCTGAAGTGGACTGTACGTGGAGAAGCTGACAGCTGGGTCCACGACCGCACGCAAAATTATGATTCCTCCATGATACGTCTCCAATGTATCTATAAATTTTGATTGTTATTATATATGATGTTTAATGGGCTTTATTATACACTTTTATATTATTTTGGGACTAACCTATTAACCCAAAGGCCCAGTCCAGATTGCTGTTTTTTGCCTATTTCAGGGTTTTGCAGAAAAGGAATATCAAACGGAGTCCAAACGGAATGAAACCTTCGGGAGAGATATTTTTGGAGCGATATCTTCATGGGAGACTTGAGAACCACGGAATAGGGCACACGTGGCGTCCACGAGGGTGGGGGCACGCCACCCTGCCTCGTGGGCCCCACGTTGCTCCCCCGATGCCCCCTTCCTCCTATATATACCCATGTACCCTGAAAACATGGAAGCAACAGAGAAAACCCTAATTCCACTGCCGCAGCCTTCTGTTCCCGTGAGATCCCATCTTGGGGCCTATTCCGGAGCTCCGCCGGTGGGGGGATCTTCCACGGAGTGCTTCTACATCAACACCATCGCCTGACCATGAGTTGTGAGTAGTTTACCACAGACCTTCGGGTCCATAGTTAGTACCTAGATGGCTTCTTCTCTCTCTTTGGATCTCAATACCAAGTTCTCCTCGATCTTCGAGGAGATCTATTCGATGTAATCTTTTTGCGGTGTGTTTGTCGAGATCCGATGAATTGTGGGCCTATGATCAAGATTATCTATGAGAAATATTTGGTTCTTTTCTGAACTCTTTTATGTATGATTATAATATCCTTGCAAGTCTCTTCGAATTATCGGTTTGGTTTGGCCTACTAGATCTATAGTTCTTGCAATGGGAGAAGTGCTTGGCTTTGGGTTTAGTCTTGCGGTGTCCTTTCCCAGTGACAATAGGGACAGCAATGCACATACAATACTGTTGCCATCGAGGATAAAATGATGGGGTTTATATCATAGTGCTTGAGTTTATCGGTCTACATCATGTCATCTTGCTTAAGGCGTTACTCTGTTCTTATGAACTTAATACTCTAGATGCAAGCTGGATAGCGGTCGATGTGTGGAGTAATAGTAATAGATGCAGAATCGTTTCGGTCTACTTGTCACGGACGTGATGCCTATATATAATGATCATGCCTAGATATTCTCATAATTATTCGCTTTTCTATCAATTGCTCGACAGTAATTCGTTCACCCACCGTAGAATTCTGCTATCATGAGAGAAGCCACTAGTGAAACCTATGGCCCCCGGTCTATTCTCAACATATCAATCTACAATCTACTTTAGTTTGCTGTTTTTACTTTCTGTTCTTATATCCAAAAATACCAAAAATATCAAACTATCATATCCACCAGATCTCACTTTCGTAAGTGACCGTAAAGGGATTGACAACCCCTTATAGCGTTGGCTGCGAAGTTCTTATTTGTTTGTGCAGGTGCGAGGGACTCGCGCATGGTCTCCTACTGGATTGATACCTTGGCTCTCAAAAACTGAGGGAAATACTTACGTTACTGTGATGCATCTCCTTTTCCTCTTCGAGGGAATACAACGCAAGCTCGAGAAGTAGCACTCCACCTAACATCTGGGACCCACCGAAAGGGCCTCTGTTTTTCGCGAAAAAACGTTACCGCCGCTGACAACTTGGACCCACCAGCTATATCTTCGCACGCAAGGAAGTGCTTCCTTATTACGCACAAAAAAAATGAATACTCCCCCTGCTAGCTGGGACCCGGTATAGTGGCAGGCTGACTTGTGGGCCTACTAAGTTGACAGGGACGGAGGGCTTTGTTAACTTAGTCAATATGCACGATTCTAGCTCCAGTGACAGTACGATGTCCATCCAATGGCTGTAGTGCTTCTTCAACCTCTGGTCTTCTTGCTCCAACCGCCCAAACCAGCGCCTGTCGTGCCTCATGCCCCTGCCTCCCGTGGCCGGCTGCGATGCGGCGGAGGCCTCACCGGCCCATACTACTCCCATCGCTGTCCAGGCCATCCCTCTACTCACCCACACCCCCTGTTATTCTACGGCGACGGCAGCTTCACACCGCAGCGAACCAGTGAACCCTCATAGTCCTCTACGCGTGGGCATCCACTGCCGCGTCTTCCCCGTCTTCGCATCGTCCCCTTCCTAGGCTTCGCTGTCGTCCGCCGCACTGGTGCTCTCGCGCGGCGTGGTAAACATGGTCAAGGAACGGCTTCCATCGGACATGGACTATACATGGAGAGGCTAATAGCTGGGTCCACGGCTCAGTAAGGAAGTGCCTCCTTATTACACGCAAAATAATTATTCCTCCACCTGACAGCGGGGACCCACCGGACGGGCCACCGTATTTTGCAAAAAAACATTCCCCCCTGACTGTTGGGACCCACCAGCTACATCTTCGCACGCAAGGAAGTGCGTCCAAGCAAAAAAACATTCGCCCCCATGACTGCTGGGACCAACCAGCTACATCTTCGCACGCAAGGAAGTGCCTGACAGTCGGGACCCACCTGGCCGAAGCGTAAGTAGCGTTGTCATTCTGGTCGCGAACGTGTACATACATACTGGTCGATGTAGAGGCGTGCACGTGTCGTAGCAGAGGCGCGCACGTAGCATGTACACGTACGTACAACGGCGAGGGTGCAAGAAAGTAAATACAGCCACGTACGTACATACGGGCGGGGTCTCGAATGCCTACTCGCGCATACGTACGTCCAGGGCTCACGTACATGGCTGGGTCGGAACGGAGAAACAACATCATCGTCGTGTTCATGGGGAGCCAACCGGCTGGGTCAGAACGGAATGTGTCGTCGTGTTCATCGGGAGGGCTTGGACGGAACAGCCGATGGAAACGAGGCCTGGCGTACCGCAGAACGGAGGAAACACCTTGTGTTTGACCGGCCATGTTCGAAACGGGATCCTGTTCATCGGGATGGGTCTGGCATACCGCAAAACGGAGGAAACGGACCTCCTACGGTCGAAACGCAGGTCCTATTGATCGGGAGGGTTGTGGCGTATCGCAAAACGGAGGAAACGGACTTGTGTTGGAGCACTACGGTCGAAACGGGGGTCGTGTTCATCGGGAGGGGTGTGGCGTACCGCAAAACGGGACTCCACGGGATACTGTTCATCTCCATCGTTGACCCCTTCCAGCCTCCACGGGCTACTGTTCATCCACCGTCGACCTCCTCCATCCTCCACCTGCGACTGTTCATCCACGGGCTCCTGTTCATCTAGCCTCCACTGCGCGCTACTCCACCGGCTACTGTTGAACCAGCCCTCTCCACGGGCTCCTGTTCAACCACCCCTCCACGGGCTACTATTCATCCAGACCTCCACCGTCTACTGTTCATCCGGCCCTCCACGGGGTGGTCCTATTGATCCTGCCCTCCACGGGGTCATGTTCATCCAACCCCAACCGGCTCAATCGATCAGGGTCCTGTTCATCCAGAGGCAACACCACGGGGTCCTATTCATCCACCCCCACCGGGAACTGTTCATCCAAACCCCCCCCCCAGCAACGCTCACGGTTCATCCAGAGGCAGCATCGATCGGCTTCAGTTAGCAGCAGTAGTGAAGGAATCGCTCGGTCAGGTTCAGTTTACAGCCATCGATCGATCGCTCGGGTTCAGTAATGCGTAGCCTGCAGTGCAATCGCTCGGGTTCAGTTAGAGCCCAATGCCTCACTCGGGATCAATTAGAGCCCAATGCCTCGCACCCACGTGCGTGCTCGTACGAGAGAAACTCTCATCGCTCGGCCCCGACCACCCACCGTAACCGGGAACACCCTGATATTTTCCTCGCCCTCGCTTCTACCATGATTTTTTCCGTCATGGACGGCCCAAAGAATGTCATGCAGCTGCGTCTCCAGCCCGCCCAGGATGAAAAGCCCATTTTCTATCATGATTTTTTGTCATAGAAGTAGGACCTCACCACATCTATGATGATACCGGGTTTTGTCACAATTATCATCATAGAAGTGTCATAAGTATGACAGAAAAAATTTCGTTCGGCCCAAAATGTCACGGATGTGTCTTTTTTTTGTAGTGCGAGGTCCATCAAATCAGCACTGCAAGCCCATGGAGTAACGCGGTAATCACCTTTTCTGCCGAAGATGAACCGCGAGTTCGGCCGGTCCGAGCCATAGCCGCTCTTGTACTAAATCCAATAGTAGATGGCTTTCGCCTCACAAAAGTACTTATGGATGGGGGCAGCGGACTCAACCTCATATATGAGGACATGCTTGCAAAATGCATGTCGATAAATCCCGCATCGAACAAAGCAATATGACCTTTAGAGGAATTATTCCCAGCCGGGAAGACCGGTGTTCGGGAAGTATCAAGTTCGACATAGTATTCGGTACACCCGAGAACTATAGGTCAGAGGAACTGCTCTTCCACATTGTCCCCTTCAACAGTGGATACCACACCCTTCTAGGGCGGGAAGCTTTCTCACACTTTCAAGCTATACCCCACTATGGGTACATGAAGCTTAAAATGCTAGGGCCCAATGGAATAATCACAGTTGCAAGTGATTCGGATAGAGCACTTTGTGCCGAGAATAAAACTGCATCCTTAGCCCTAGAGGCACTATCCTAAGCCCTCGCGGCCGAAGAATTAACCATCTTACGATCTAGGGTGGACAAGGACAACGTAGTCCTTGAGAAGAGATCAAAATCTACCTCTTTTAAGCCAGCAGACGAAATTGTCATATTCCAAGTGCACCCAATGGACCCCAACAAGACGGCATCCATTGGGGCACAGCTGGACCCAACGGTAGACAGTGCCTTGCGTGCCTTCCTTCGCGAAAAATGGGACATATTTGCTTGGCATCCTTCAGATATGCCGGGAATCCCATGCAGGCTGGCCGAACACAGCCTCAACATTATTAAAGGGTTGAAGCTAGTCAAGCAATCACTACGACGATTTTCCGAACCCAAAAGACAAGCGATGGGGGAAGAGCGGGCCAAGTTACTGGAAGCCGGATTCATAAGGGAAATCAAACACCCAGACTGGCTAGCCAACTTAGTCATGGTACCAAAGAAGGACAAATCCTGGCGCCTTTGTGTTGACTTCACAGACTTAAACAAGGCTTGCCCTAAGGATCCCAGTCGGTGTCAAAACTGGTAGATCTCAGGTAGGGGGGGCCAAGCTATGCGTTTGAGGATCGATGGTAACAGGAGACTGGGGACACGATGTTTACCCAGGTTCAGGCCCTCTCGATTGAGGTAATACCCTACTTTCTGCTAGATTGATGTTGATGAATATGATTACAAGAGTTGATCTACCTCGAGATCGTAATGGCTAATCCCTAAAGCCTAGCCTATGAGGATGTTATGATTCTGAAGTTAGCCTCTACGGGCTAAACCCTCCGGCTTATATACAAACTAGAGGGGGCCTAGGGTTACAAAGGTGACTTGGGGAGGAAGTAATAGATACATCCGGACACTACGCTTGCCTTTCTACGTACACAGGAGTCCTGACCGAATAGGAGGGAGAGTCTTCTGCTTCTACTTTCGTGGCCCATCAACACGGCCCAGCTTCATCGACCCGGACGCCTGAGGAACCATGAATACAGGACTCCCCGAGTAGCCCCCGGACTTGCCTTCAAGGACGAGATGGTGTTCGACTTCATGTCTTCGGTCTTGCTAGGTGAATCTTTCTGGATGATAGTTCGGCTTCGTTTAACATTATATCCTCTCGATTCCTCGCCGCCGTCGCCTTTGCCTCCACGTGTCCAACAAATGCGAACCCTCTGGGTATTTTTGCAATTACCCCCTTGACTGTGTAGGGAAGGCGCCTATATAAGAGATTAGATCTCAGTTGCCTCTCCATTCCATTCCACGTGGAAGAATCCCTAGTGCGTGCAAAAAATCTTCAAACATGGCCAACGCCCCAAGCTCTTCCTTGCGCCTTCACGGCCCTCGAGCAGGTGACTGGAAAAGTTGTTATGTATCCCATGCGCATCTGAGAAAGCTTCAAGCACTGGGATATCTCCCTCCCGAGGATCTAGTCCCCGTCCGGGCCGGACTAACTTCCATCGACAATCAGCCCCGGCGCAGAGCTTTCCCAACCACTCCGATGGAGAGTGGGTATGTTTTGTCCCCTTCCTTCTAAGAGGCGTAGGTTTTCACGTTCACCCCTTCCTTAGGGGGCTCCTGGAGTTCTATTGTCTTCAATTGCATGATCTCACGCCGGGGTCTATCCTGCACATTGCGGAATTTGTTGCTTTATGCGAACTATTCTTGGGTTGCGAGCCTCACTTTGAGCTATGCCGGAAATTCTTCTGCCTTGTCCCTCGCTCGGAAAAGGGATCCATATTTGAAGTTGGCGCCGCCGAAGTATGGCGCATAGCAGGGACATGCTATCTGCACGGTACTCCAAAGAAGGCATCCGAAGAGTGGCCTTCAGAGTGGTTTTACATTGAGGACGTTGCTCTGCTGGATCCAGTTCGGCAAGGCCTACCCAAGTATTCCAATGCTCCTCCAAAGAAGTTTTTCAACTGATGTCCTCGCTGTCTTTCAGAAGAAGAGAGTACGGAGGTCAGTAGACTGGCTGGCAAGATCAGATTGCTTGCCAGTTCAGGGCTGTCTATAATTGAAGTGATGGTGATCTCAATAAAGCGATGTGTGCAGCCGCTCCAAGCTAGAGGATTTCGTATGTGGCATTATAATGGCCTGAATGATGCCTCACACTGCTTACGCCCGGGTCCGGAGGATCCTGCCGCTCTAGCCGCCATCCTGGAAGGTCTTTACATGGGAGAGAAGCAAGACTTTCTTCGCTTGAAGTGTCGGGAGGGGTTTTCTCCGTACAATCCTCCTGACTGGGTAAGTCCCTCTCTTTGACCGCTATATTTGCCCATTTTTTCTTTGTTATGATGTATTGACTGAACTAAATTCGGTTTTTCCCAATAGGAGTGGAGGAAGGTGATCGAGGGGATTAATAGTCCCGCCCCACAGCTTGAGGACCATTTCCAAAATGCGGGCCCCAGATATGATGAAGCTCCGGACATAGGCATAGAGCTAGAAGATGGAGTCTTCTATCAAGCCTGCCGTGATGGCACCGTGGTGGCTATTGTAGTCGAGTACCCTGGCCTCATTCCTTCTTCTCACGTAAGTACCCAGGACATACCTCCTCAAAGAGAAGATTCCCAGTGTGCCTTACCCACTGCACTTTTCCATGCTCAAAAGGGGCGGTGCTACTCACGCCGAACTCTGCGAAGAACATCATCCCAGAGGGTGACGCCTGCGTCGGGCGAGGCCTTGAAGCGAAAGAGGACCGTGAACACCACTGAACCTTCAAAGAGGTATGTTTATTTTGACACACACTGGGTCGTAAAGTCGGTATTACAACTTTCTGCCTTGTTTTTCCTTTAGGAGGAAAACACACCGGACTGTTCCCGGAAATTCGGCAGATCAAGCTCCAGCCAATCCGGCATCCGGCCCGTCAAGGGTTAATGCGAATTTAGCGCTGGATTGTCCCCTTCAAGAGGATTCAGATGAAATGTCAGTTACTAATTTCGAAGTGGAGGTTGCGATGGTTCACCGGCGGCGGAAAGCAGCCATGCGTGACCTAGCCTTTTCTGAGGAGGCATTTAACGCCCTCAGCTCTGCAGATGCTTATATCCGAGCTGCTCAAGACGGACTCGCTGGAGCCACTCACCGGCTTTCAAAAGATATGCGGGTAAGTGTACATTTTGATGTTCCCATGCCAGTAGCCCCCGAGACTTAAAACAGTTGGTACCGCTGATTTGAGGATCGTTGTGTTTTTGCAGGTGCTTCAAGAAAAGAATAATGTTTTATCCAAGGAGCTGGAAGAGTGCCGGACCTAGCTAACGACTGTCACCACTGAATTGGAAAATTCGAAGGAATCCAAAAAGGATGCTGGTGGTAAGAACAATGGTGTCCAGACAATATGATATTTTGTGTTGATCACTTAGTCGTGAAGTACATACTGATTGTAACACATCAACATGGCCGACCGACCAAATGGAGAGGGAGCTAATGGCTGCTTTGGCGGACAAAAAATATGCCTAAGGGGAAACAGCTGCTGGTAAGCACGTATTGACGCAAGCCATAGACAAAAGAAACCAAGCGCGGGATAAAAATGTTAGGCTGGAACAGGAGCTAAAGGACGTAAGAGCCCAACTCTCAAATGCCATGGAAGAGAACCGGAGGCTAAAAGGCGGCATATTCAGTACGTCCCTTATACCTAGCTCTCCTTATAGTCCCTTATTTTGAAAGTTTTTCATAAAACTATTCCTGCAGGTTTGTTAAATGGGCAGCCCGAAAGGGAAGTGTCCGATTTTGAGGGTGATGTGCTGCAAGAGCTTTCCAGAGTACATGAGCGAGATTGAAAGGCCGTGAAGAGTATGGCCAAGGCTTTATGGCCGGGCGATTCCTCTCCATAAACTATGGAGGACTTGGCGGACTTGTTCAAAGGGGCTCGACGCCGCTTGGAACTATGGAAAGCGTCAGCATGTCGCATGGGTGCTCGAGAAGCCATGGCCATGGTGAAGACATGTTACACCCGTCTTGATCCGAATCATATGGCCCGTGTGGGACCTCAAGGATCAGATGGACAAGAAATCCCCGTGAGCTTGGTATATGACCAAGTGGAGACAACTGCCAAGTTTTCCCAACATGACTGTAGACTGGACAACCTTATAGAGGGAATAGAGAAAGAATAGTCAGTTGATTCTATGTGTCAATGTACTTTTAACATCAAACTTATCTCCGGCCGAAATTATAAAAAGGTTGTCATGGCCGACCTTCCACTTTAACCTCCATAGACCCAAAGGCTGGAGTGTTTCTGAATACTATACTTGTGGTAAACACGTGGTATGTTCGGACAGCAGGCAATCCGGTCATAATTGCTTGAACAGACAAACTGTTTTTAGGGAGTTATATTATTTTACTGTTTAACGTAAGAAACATCTTCCAGATAGAAAAGTTCAGTTAAGGGTTCCTTTCCTTGGGTCAGCATGCGTACATATGCAGGCCTACGCTTTTGATCCTGTAAATAAGGATTGTAGGATGCCATATCCCGTGATAGTTTAAAATATGTGCGTTAAAAGCGATATGTCGTGTATCCGCCGACCGATTATTCCCTTAAGAGCGCTAGCTTTCGGCTTCACCCAGTATGAGGTACATGTCCGGATTACCCTGGCTGTAACAATCGCAGAGGTGCTCCCTTTACACCCTAGCCGAATAATTGGGAATGTCGGGGTAAGCATAGGAGCCAGGTAACCCAGCTTGGCCAGAACTTAAGTCATATTGGTGCATATAATGGCAAGGAAGGATTGTAAAAACAGACGATATTTTAAGCAAGAAGCTTTTTGGTAATGGGCTTCGTCGGAGAAGACCCCAAGTATATTTGAGGTAGATGCATTCAAAGATGTACTTATCTTGTGGCAGTTCGGGTGAGCCGAAGACTTACCAATGAGAAAAAAAGAAAGGGGAGGGAGAATAATAAAAGATAAGAGACAAGACCTAACTTAAAAGGAGGAGAAAAAATTACTACCGAACTATCCATAAAATCGTCAGAGCCTGGCAGCGTTCCACGGGTTCGGCTCAAGGCGGTTGTCTTGCGCATTCCGAAGGCGATAGGCTCCACCGGTGAGTACTTCGTCGATAATGAAGGGGCCCTCTATAATGCCCAGGATGGGACTATACCTCCTACGTGTCGAGGCACGACTTAAAGGTATAAGCCCATTCTAGAATGATCTCAAGTTCGGTATCTTTGCACGACTCATGTAAAAATAGGGATGAAATTGCAAAAGGATAGTTGGCTTACACTCGCCACGTCACACAATTCATTACATAAGCAAATCATCATCCAAATAACATCGCAACCCGACTACGGGTGAAGATCCAAATGAAAGATACCAAATACATAAAGCCACAGGTCCGAATCGCCCCTAGTAGAAACCACTACTGATCATCGGGATAGTGCACATAGTATCGACTACGTTCTTCATCGTACTCCCAGTACGGCTCCGTGCCGTCACCTGAGTAGTTCACCATAGTACCTGCATCTGGTGTGGTGTAGAATCTGTGAGCCACGGAGGACTCAGCAATCCCGTTCCCGGGTAGCAAAACTATCTAAGCCTTGGGTGTGGAACAATGCTGAAGAAAGATAAACGGTTGTAGTTGCACTAGCACTAGCTTACGTGTTAAGAGCGAGAGAAGTGCCACGAGCGTCAAAGTGATCACTAGGTGATCCTATCTAAGCACATCAATCATAACCCCACCGTGTTCACTTCCCGAACCCCTTTCGGAAAATGACCGTCACGGTTACTCACGCTGGTAGTGTGTTTTGAACATGGTGTCAAGTTTTCTACAACCGGATATTAACAAATTCCCATCTGCCACATAACCGCGGGCACGGCTTTCGAAAGTTCAAAACCCTGCAGGGGTGTTCCAACTTGGCCCATTACAAGCCCACGATCCGCGGAGTCGCAACTCCAAGGTGGGAAGGCCCGAGTATTCTCGGAATCCCGTGCTCAAGATACTCCGACTAAGGTAAGACTAATCCAGCAAATCCTCCCTGCGTGCCGACACCCTGATAGTAGCCGCGCGTATCTCATCTCAGGCCACAACCGGATGGGCGATGCTACAGGTTTTTACCAGCCCTCGGGTTCCCCCTAGGTGGCCCTGCAGGACCCCCAGTTTGGACCAACACTCATGTGGAGCACTAGCCCGGGTTGTTGATTAATAAGAGGGTTTATAACTCCCTATGCAAGTTTTAGTTGTTTAGGCAAATGGAGTACCAATGTTGGGACTTGCTAGAAAATACTTAGCGCTAAGCGGTTTATCGAGGGGGTCCCATAACTCCAACCGTGTGAGGAACGCAAAAATCAAGGAACATAACACCGGTTTATACGGTTCCTAGGGCGGCATGAGTGGAACAAATAACCAAGCAAGAGGCTTAGCCTTCCACCCATTACCAATATATAGATGATTTAGTTAAGAGTTTATATAGTGTGATATCCCAACAAATACTTCAACATGAAGCAAGAATCGTTGAATCTTCTCCTACAACTAGCAATGCTATAAGAGGGGCTGAACGAAGCCTACGTAGCCAATCAAAGGTTTGCATAGGTTGGGTGGTTAGACAGATTCATGGTAACAATAGGAGGCTGACGAACAAACATGGGCATCGAGGCAATAAGCTAAAGAGCGAGACTTCTAGCAATAGGCAAAGATAGTAAGGATGTCTGGGTCAGGTCATCTTGCCTGTCGAGTCATCGATGGGATCGTAAGACGGCTCCTCGTACTCAACCTCGGTAGTAACCTCGTTCTCGTTCTCGGTCTCAGCTTCCAGCTCTACTCAACACAAGAACACATGAGGCAAGAAATCAAACAAGGTGCAATGCAGAATCTATAGGATGCACGTATGATGCACTTAGGATGCACTGCAGACGCACTTAGGATGCATAACATGTCAAAGTAGGAAGCACGCCAGAACAACACAAGAACATGACAATATGCTCAAGCAAGTACGATGCAAGACAAATCTATATAGGATGCAAAACATGGCAAGGTAGGAAGCACAGAGAAACAACATAAGAACAACAAGTTTAAATGAGGCCGGAAACTACTTAAGACAAATCCGGTAAGTCCTCATATGCATAGTTTGAAATTAGTCCCGATCTGAACAAACCTTAAGTTGAAGTTGTTAAAAAGCAAGTTAACATGCACCATGATAATCTACACGAAATTCTAGTCAAGTTTCATATAAAGTTTGTTTAAAACGGAGCTACGGTCTAGAAGATATGTGCAAAACAAGTTAAGCATGGCAACGGTGCAAGATGCACCCAAACACCAAGAAAACATACTCCAAACATGTTAACAAGATTATATTATGATTCTACATGCAAAATCACACAAGTTTCATGTAGGGCACGCTCAAAACGGAGCAACGGACTAAAAGATACACCCGAAACAAGAAACAATGCAAAGCTGTAATTAACAGCCAAGTAACTTTGGAGCAAGAAATATATACTCTACAACACTCAAACATGGTGACAAGAAGCATGGACATGAAGTAGACATATCCTACAGCAAACAACTCCATTGGAGCATCTCCATAGGAGGCATGGATCAATAGCAACAAGCTACAACATTTTGATCATGACACTAAAAACCTGACAGTAATATTTTATAGCAACTTGGGAGCAAGAATTAAATAAGCTACAGCAACCCAAATGAGCAAGTGAGGACATGGATGGATAGACAACAACATATACAACAAGGAAAGATCAGTGGCCACCCCAAAACTAACATGGATTTGCCTAGGGCATCAAGCAAACATAGCATCAGGATATTACAGATTCCAGACTTCGTGAAATTTCACTAAGTGTTAAAACAGTAACATTAGCAAGGCATGTTTGCGAGCATGTTTAAGTCCTCTTAAAGCATAACATGGCAAAAGGTTTGCACCACAGCAAAGAACACATGATGGAGAATCTAAAACATATGGGTATGTGACATGGGGACAAACACATCAACAGCAACGAGCTCCTCAACTAGGCATCTCGTAACAAGTTACAAAACCTAACAGCCACATGCACTTTTGCAACAGAGATTAACATGACAATATGAACTCTAACATGCATTCTACAGCTACCATCATGTAAAGCATCTCATGATGAACATTTTGACATCTCATTCGCTTCATTTGGATAAACATGCACCAAGTTATCACATCTCAAACATGACATGAAAATAACAAGTAGCAGCAGTTTATATCACGTAGCACTCTTGTCACGAAGATTAAGACATCTAGATGGACTCAAACAAGCATGACACAATGGAACAAAACGTAGTACACATCACCACGATCATCTTGACATATCATATGCACAAATCAGACATACACACAAAAAGATATCGCCATGCAAATATGCCATCAGACAACAAAATATCAGGGACTTAGGAGAAAAAAAACAACCTCAGATCTGGATCAGGTCAACGCGGGTCGGATCGGATTTGCGGGTCGGAGCGGGTTGCGGATCGGGAGCCGTTAGGGTTCGAACCAGCGGCTGGATCTGGCGATCGGATCGGGCCTCGGGCGCTCGATGGGGACGGCGGCGGCGCCCGGCCCGGCAAGGGTCCGGAGGGACGGCGGCTGCACCTGCGGAGGAAGGCGGCGGGACGGCGAGCTGCGCACGGCCCGGCGGCGAGGAGCGAGGGGGCGGCGAGCTCGGAGGTTGGCTGCGGCGGATCCGCACCGGCGGCGACGGGGCGGCGGCCGGCGAGCTGCTGGCGGCGGGGCGGCGACCGGAGACGGCGGGGTCGTGGAGGAGGACGGCGCGGGAGCGCGGAGGGGCGCGGCCCGGTTCGGCGGCGGCGGCGGGCCCGCGTCGGGCCTCGCGGGCCGGCGCGGTGGGACGGCGGCGGTGGACAGGTGTCGGGCTGCGATTGGTGCAGCCGTCGGCTGGACGCGTCCGGCGGCGGTCGGACGTGTCCGGCGCGGCGGGGAGGAGTGGAGCTAGGGTTTTTGGACGAAAAATGACATGGGGGGACGTTTTTATAGGCACAAGGACTTAGGAGAGTCCAAATGGGGAGCGGTTTTCGGCCACGCGATCACAATTCGATGACCGAGATGATGGGAATGGTTGTGCTGGGTTGGTGGGCTGTTGTGGAGGGGGTCTTGGGCCTCAAAGAAGAGGTTCTTTTAGCCCACTAGGTTAATCGATGGAGTACCAAACAAACTCCAAATGCGACGAAACCTGACAGGCGACCTACACGTACCAAAACAACATCGCACGACAAGTCTCACGTCATTCCGGAAACGTTACACGTCCACACACGAAAGAAGGACTCGGGGATGCCACGGGCATGTGTTGGAGCGTCGAAACTCGAAACGGACAACGGGAAGAGACGAGTGGGACCGGATGCAAGTGACAACATGACATGGATGAAATGCACACACGCACAAGACAAAACGAAGAAACCCAAAATGAAGGAAGAACCCAGAAAGGAAATGATGAAGCCAAAGTTTATATATTGCCATATTGGGAAAGTTTACATCTGGGGCATTACAAACTCTCCTCTACTATGAAAAGATCTCGTCCCGAGATCTAGGACTGGAAGAAGGATGGATACTCGGAACGAAGGTGATCTTCTCGTTCCCACGTAGCTTCTCGGTCGGTATGGTGTGACCACTTAACTTTCAAGAACTTGATTGACTTGTTGCGGGTCTTGCGCTTGGTTTCTTCAAGAATAGCAACGGGTTACTCTCGGTAAGGCAAGTCTTGTTGAAGATCAATCTCCTCAAATGGAATAGTGCGTTCAGGTGTCTTGAAGCACTTGCGGAGCTGAGACACGTGAAACACATCATGAACATTTCCAAAGTTGGGAGGAAGCTCGAGTTAATAGGCTAGATCGCCTCTTTTGTCAAGGATCTTGAAAGGGCCCACGTATATAGGAGCAAGTTTTCCTTTGATACCAAATCTTTGGGTGCCTATCATAGGAGAAACATGGAGATAGACATGATCACCAATGTTGAAGGCCAAATCACGGTGCGTGCCGTCATAGTAGCTCTTTTGACGCGACTGGGCGGCATTGAGATTCTCACGTATGACTTTGCACATTTCTTCGGCTTCTGAGATCAAGTCATTGCCAAGAAGTTGACGTTCACCAGTCTCGGACCAGTTGAGAGGAGTACGGCACTTTCTACCATAGAGGATTTCAAACGGAGCTTTGCCGGCACTTGCTTGGAAGCTGTTGTTGTAAGAGAACTCGGCAAATGGAAGACAATCTTCCCACTTCATGCCAAAAGTGATGACACAAGCTCTGAGCATGTCTTCGAGGATCTGGTTCACTCTTTCGACTTGACCACTAGTCTGAGGGTGAAACGCAGTGCTGAAACGGATCTTAGTGCCCATGGCTTTCTGAAAGGAGTCCCAGAACTTGGGTGTGAACAAACTTCCACGGTCTGAGGAGATAACTTGAGGAATGCCATGTAACGACACAATTATGGAAGTGTACAACTCTGCCAGCTGAGCTGCATTGATGGATTCTTTGACTGGAAGGAAGTGAGCTACTTTGGTAAGCTTGTCAATCACCACAAAGATAGAATCATTCCCCTTCTTGGACTTGGGAAACCCAGTGACGAAATCCATTTCAATGTGGTCGAATTTCCACTCGGGGATAGGAAGAGGTTGGAGAAGACCGGCTGGACGTTGATGCTCCGGCTTCACTCTTCTGCAGACATCACATTCGTTCACGAATTGGGCAATCTCCCTTTTCATGCGAGTCCACCAGTAAGATTGCTTGAGGTCTGGGTACATGTTGGAACTTCCAGGATGAATCGATAGGAGGGAGTCATGTGCTTCGTTCATTATGAGCTTCCTGAGATCACCCTTGGGAACCACAAGTCTGTCCTCAAAGAACAAGGTGTCTTTCTCATCAATGCGATAGCACTTGTATTTGGGAGTACCCTTCGCAATACCATGTTTCACTTTCTGCACCATAGCATCATTGAGCTGGGCCTCACGGATCTGATCTTCCAAGGTAGGAGCAACTTGAAGATTTGCAAGAAAGCCTTGCGGAACAACTTGGAGGTTGAGCTTCCTGAAAGCTTCACAAAGCTTAGGCTGAAACGGCTTGATAAGAAGACTGTTGCAATATGCCTTTCTGCTCAAGGAATCTGCAATGACATTGGCCTTGCCAGGTGTGTATTCGATGCTTGGATCATACTCTTGGATCATCTCAACCCAACGAGTCTGGCGAATGTTCAGGTTTGGCTGTGTGAATATGTACTTCAAGCTCTTGTGATCGGTGAAGATGTCGACTTTTCTGCCCAACAGAAGGTGTCTCCACGTGATCAAGGCGTGTACCACAGCTGCTAGCTCGAGATCATGTGTGGGGTAGTTCTTCTCACTTGGCTTCAATTGACGAGAGGTGTATGCCACAATTTTCTTGTCTTGCATAAGCACACCACCAAGTCCTTGAAGAGAAGCATCACAGAATACTTCATAGAGCTTGGACTCATCTGGAGGGGTAAAAACTGGAGCAGAGACGAGCTTTTCTTTGAGAGTTCTGAATGCCACATCACAATCCGGAGACCAGTTGTACTTGACATTCTTCTGCAGCAAGTTGGAGAGAGGCTTGGCAATCTTGGATAAGTTCTCAACGAACCTTCTGCAATAGCTAGCAAGACCAAGAAAGCTTCGGAGTTGCTTGACGTTCTAAGGAGGTTCCCAGTTGACAATCGCTTCAACTTTCTTGGGGTTGACAGAAATACCCTCAACAGAAATGATATGGCCAAGATATAAGACCTTATCGAGCCAGAATTCGCACTTGGAGAACTTGGCATAGAATTTATGTTCACGGAGTCTGTCGAGAATCAGACGGAGGTGCTTTTCATGATTCTCTTCATTCTTGGAGAATACCAAGATGTCATCCAGATAAACAAGCACAAATTCGTTGGTGTAGGGGTTGAATATGTAGTGCATCATTCTCGAGAAGGTGGGTGGAGCATTAGCGAGGCCAAAAGACATGACTGTATATTCATAGGAGCCGTAGCTTGTTCTGAATGCAGTCTTGTGCAGGGGCGGAGCCCAATAGGCCCACCCTGTGGCACAGGCTATAGGGTCCAACAATTTTTTCAGTACTAATAATCAGCTAGAAGGCCCAAGGCATCAGGGTGGGCCAACAACAGTGCTACATGGCCCATATAGCTAGGCCACAAAAGGCTCTCACCCCGTAGACACACGTGCGAGGGATCGATCCATCTTCTGACTAGCGATTAGCGATCCATCTCCTCATCTCCCGTACCCCTGTTTTTTTAGAACGAAGGCTCGCAAAGAGCCCGGCTTTGAATTAACAAAGCCATCAACCGGCTAGGAAATACAAACACACACAAACCCCGACGACCAAACGATACAAGGGGCACTATAAGAGGCTTACAACTCAACGGGACGAACAATCTCAAAAAGAAAACAGGAAAACAAAGCTCGAATCTTGTCCTAGCCGAAGACTACAGCCAAACAGCCATCTAGGGATGGGGCACACACGAGCACGACGAGGACCTGCTTGTAACATAGTGTGGTAAGTGAGTCCGACCAACGCCCAAGTAGAAAGACAACACACATCCGTCGTCTCTCGTGCCGCAGAGGGACCCTTCCCTCTCGCCATGGCTCGCAAGGCGCCGTACCGGCGGACTTGAGAGACTCTCATCCTAGAGCAGGGGACGTGCCAGCTTCGGGACCTGGAGCAGGCGCAACACATCACCACTTGAACATTCAAGAACTCCGCGACTGCCGCATCGCCGCAACCTAGAACGCCTGAGAGCTGTAGGAAAACCACCAGGTGCAGCTACTGAAGAAGGCAGCAGAGGCATCAAATAACCAACATGCCACCGAGGAGCATGCGGACCTCGTGACACTACCGTCACCGGACCACCCAAGCCACCCAAGCTCCGACCTTTGAACCCCTCACTTGAACGCAACCCTCCCCAGGCGTCGCCCCGAAGGAAGACACGACACACAGCGCGCCGTCGCCGCCCAATCCAAGCCGGATTTTGGGCTTTCACCCGGGAGGAGGAACAGGGGTGGAAAGGGGAGGGGCCTCTGCAGCACCTCCCAGGAGGAGACGATGTCGGGGACGTCGTTGCTGCCAGGCCGGCCAAGCCGGCCAACGGTTTCCCGCGGCCCAAAACAAGACCACCGGTCACCCACCCACATCATACCGGCGCTCGGAGGGAGGTTGGCGAGAAGCGGCGGGGACGAGGGAGACAAGGGAAAGGAGCCAACCTCAGATCTGACGAGGAGGGGAAGACCTCCGCACCGCCGCCTCCACCCGCCATCGTCTCACCACCCGCATGGTCAAGGCCGCCGGCCGGAGCACACCCGCGAACGACGCCGGCCGAGAAGGCGCCGCTGCCTCACCAAGAGGGGCCGCCGCCCCAGATCCGAGGTCCTCCTCGAGGAAGGGAGCGACCGAGACCTCGCCGCCACCATCACGGGCGGCCGCGCGAGCGGATCCGGCGGCTTTTTCAAGTGGCGACGAGGGAGGGAGGGTGAGGGAGCGGCGGCGTGACGGGGAAAAACCCTAGTCGCCGCCGGAGTCGCCCGAAGCGAACGACGCGGGGGCCGCGCGGGAGGGTTGTTCCCCGTAGCCCTGTTTCCTATCCCGATTCTCAAACCGGCGAGGCGAGCATGTCCGGCGGCGACCGATCTGCACACGTCGATCCATTCCTAGGCTTGGCGGCCAGCACACTCCTACGCGGCTACGCCCGGCAGCGGCGGCAAGCCGACAGTTGACGGCAGTCGCCTGGACGCCTACGCGGGACACAACTACGCCTCCCACGTCAACTGTATATCTTTTTTCATCTCTTTTAGCAAAATAGCAACATATTTGTGGTCCACATATACAATAATCACTCCCTCGATTGATTTCTGTTTCGGTATACGCTTTTATAGTTTTATGTGTTGATTTTCCTATTATTTTACAAGTTACAATTATTGTATGTATGAACTTATAGCTATCAGATTAAATCTTATTTAAATATATTTACATATGTGTTTTGGAAAAACGTGGGGCATTAGCTAGTGCCTTAACCTCTAATTATACTTCATGCCTTCATTCGCTTCATAATTGGTGTCCTGTTTGTAATTTTCAAGTAATATTATTCTTTGTTTTATTATTACATTAAATCAATATTGTTTTGATACATCAAATTAACATTTTTTATGTCTGAAATATGTATTGCAAATTGTGAAACACTCCTTTATTCAAAACGTTGTTGCTTAAATATTTTATGCCATGGTTAAGTGGTGCATCAGGGTAACATTAGCTCTAGATCCGCCCCTGGTCTTGTGAATATCTTCTTCACGGATGCGGATCTGGTGATAACCCATCCGGAGATCGAGCTTAGAGAATACTTTAGCTTCTTTGAGCTGCTCGAACAATTCATTGATGTTGGGGAGCGGATACTTGTTCTTTATTGTCTTCTTGTTCAATGGCCGATAATCAACGCAAAGGCGCTCTGTGCCATCCTTCTTCTTGACAAATAAGACACCACAGCCCCAATGAGAAGTGCTAGGCCTGATTAGACACATGCGCTCTTGCTCATCGAGTTGTTTCTTCAACTCCTTCAACTCATCAGGGGAGAGCTTGTATGGATGCCGGCATGTTGGCTCAGTACCAGGCTCGAGTTCAATGATGAATTCAACTTGACGATGCGGAGGCATGCCTGGAAGCTCTTCAGGGAAAACATCTTCATATTCATTGACTACCGGAATTTGAGAGATAGCATTAATCTCGCCCTTGTCATTGAGAGAGAATAGCCTGATTGTGTTATCTCGAGAGGCGAAGCTAATCACGTCTTCGTCGGAATGAGTAATCTTGACTTCCTTATTTGCACAATCAATGTGAGCATCATGCTGGGAAAGCCAATCCATCTCGAGAATAAGATCAATGTCGGAGTTACGGAGAACAACCGGAGAAGCCAGAAAGCGGTAATCACCCATGCGAATAGATACATCCGGAGCATACACACTAGAATGCATTCGTCTCCCCGGAGAAATAACTGATAACTCCCTTGGCAAATTTTTGGTGACAACATTATGCTTGGTTGCAAATGGACATGACATGAATGAAAGTGATGCACCAGAATCAAACAAGACCTTTGCAGGAATAGAGTTAACCGGAAGATTACCAATTATCACATCTGAAGAATTCTCTGCTTGAGCTGCATTCATCAGATTCACTCTTGCATGCTTGGGATTGTGCTTGACAATAGCAGTGCTGACAGGTGGAGGAGGCGGAGGGCGCCTTGGGTTGGGGCACTTGTTAGCATAATGACCCTTCTGAGTGCAGTTGTTGCAAACCACTTCTGAGAGAGGACAGTGATAAGGAGCACTTGACTTGGAAGCTTGAAAATGATTCTTTGACTGATTGCTTGGGTTGGGTGGGTGGGATAAACCACGGCCACCAGAATTCCTGTTGTTGTTGTTGGGAGCTCGGATCACTGGAGGAGGTGGAAGCCAAAACTTCTATTGCTTTGCGACCACTTGAGAAGAAGAGGAGGAGTAAACAGCGTCTCTGATCCTCTTTTTGGAAGCTTCCATCTTGAGCTGGGCTGCCTCTTGCTTAAGTGCCATGTTATAGAATTGATCAAACTCATCAGGCTCGAACAAGGTGAGAGCTAGTTGGAGTTCATCCTTCAGACCACCACGGAACTGATAGATCTTGCTCTTGGCATCTGGGATGTCTTGCTTTGCATAGCGGGCAAGGTTCTGGAACTTGACATTATATTGGTAGACAGTCATTGAGCCTTGCTTCAGGTTGTGGAATTGCTCACGCATACCTTCTATGACACTTGTTGGAATGTGGTGAGAACAAAAGTCCTTGCAGAAGTCATCCCAGGAGATTACACGTCCCTCTCTGGAATCTTTGTTCTGCTGCCACCAATCAACGGCTTGGTCCTTGAGTTGGAAGGCTGCAAACTTCACATAGTCCTCGGGCCTTACGTTACTGCACTCGAAATGCTTCTTGATATCAGTTATCCAGTCTTCAGCATCTAAAGTTTCCAGTTATGCAATCAGGTGTTGGGGATACAGGGGAAGCATCGCGCACTCAACTCTAATCCTACATCTAGTTGTATCCATCCTTCAACACATAACCAGTTATTTCCGGAATCCGTTTACCTCGGACCTTCGAAGCGCATCTACTATACAATCTATGGCAATACTCCCGAACTACCTCCCCAGTACTGGGTGACGTCGGGGTTATCTTGCCACTAACCGCATAGGAGAATTTTCGATGTCAGCCATCTTAAGTATTCCAGAACTGATGCGATATATTTGTGACGACAACACCTCGGAGCTCAACTCCCCGGGACACTGCCACAACCCCTAAATGACAGGAGGCATCGAGAACAATGTTCTCGTCACAAAGACGTCGAAACAATCCAAACAATACACGCGTGATCCTAAAAAAAATTGGTGAATTTTTGAGAGTAGAAGAGACAAGAGTAATCGTCAGGAGTCCTCACCAGAGTGCAAAGAGATGAGGAGCAAAAGAAATCCTACTCTCCGATATATATATAGGACTCAAAACATTTTCAAGTGTGTGCCTAGACTCAACCGTCAATGATTTGATCAATCAGTGGGGGCTTCTAGGTCGGAGAATGCTCTGAATACCAACTTGTAATGCCCAGGATGGGACTATACCTACTACGTGTCGAGGCATGACTTAAAGGTACAAGCCCATTCTGGAATGATCTCAAATTCGGTATCTTTGCACGACTCATGTAAAGATAGGGATGAAATTGCAAAAGGATAGTTGGCTTACACTCGCCACGTCACACAATTCATTACATAAGCAAATCATCATCCAAATAACATCACAACCCGACTACGGGTGAAGATCCAAATGAAAGATACCAAATACATAAAGCCACAGGTCTGAATCACCCTAGTAGAAACCACTACTGATCATCGGAATAGTGCACATAGTATCGACTACGTTCTTCATCGTACTCCCAGTACAGCTCCGTGCCGTCACCTGAGTAGTTCACCATAGTACCTGCATCTGGTGTGGTGTAGAATCTGTGAGCCACGGAGGACTCAGCAATCCCGTTCCCGGGTAGCAAAACTATCTAAGCCTTGGGTGTGGAACAAGGCTGAAGAAAGATAAAAGGTTGCAGCTTCACTAGCACTAGCTTACGTGTTAAGAGCGAGAGAAGTGCCACGAGCATCAAAGTGATGACTAGGTGATCCTATCTAAGGACGCCAATCATAACCCCACTGTGTTCACTTCCCGAACCCCTTTCGGAAAATAACCGTCACGGTTACTCATGCTCGTAGTGTGTTCTGAACATGGTGTCAAGTTTTCTACAACCGGATATTAACAAATTCCCATCTGCCACATAACCACGGGCGCGGCTTTCGAAAGTTCAAAACCCTGCAGGGGTGTTCCAACTTGGCCCATTACAAGCCCACGATCCGTGGAGTCGCAACTCCAAGGTGGGAAGGCCCGAGTATTCTCGGAATCCCGTGCTCAAGATACTCCGACTAAGGTAAGACTAATCCAGCAAATCCTCCCGGCGTGCCGACACCCTGATAGTAGCCGCGCGTATCTTGTCTCAGGCCACGACCGGATGGGCGATGCTACAGGTTTTTACCAACCCTCGGGTTCCCCCAAGGTGGCCCTGCAGGACCCCCAGTTTGGACCAACACTCATGTGGAGCACTATCCCGGGTTGTTGATTAATAAGAGGGTTTATAACTCCCTATGCAAGTTTTGGTTGTTTAGGCAAATGGAGTACTAATGTTGGGACTTGCTGGAAAAGACTTAGCACTAAGCGGTTTATCGAGGGGGTCCCATAACCCCAACCGTGTGAGGAACGCAAAAATCAAGGAACATAACACCGGTTTATACGGTTCCTAGGGCGGCATGAGTGGAACAAATCACCAAGCAAGAGGCTTAGCCTTCCACCCATTACCAATATATAGATGATTTAGTTAAGAGTTTATATAGTGTGATATCCCAACAAATACTTCAACATGAAGCAAGAATCTTCGAATCTTCTCCTGCAACTAGCAATGCTATAAGAGGGGCTGAGCGAAGCCTACGTAGCCAATCAAAGGTTTGCATAGGTTGGGTGGTTAGACAGATTCATGGTTACAATAGGAGGCTGACAAACAAACATGGGCATCGAGGCAATAAGCTAAAGAGCGAGACTTCTAGCAATAGGCAAAGATAGTAAGGATATCTGGGTCAGGTCATCTTGCCTATCGAGTCGTCGATGGGATCGTAAGACGGCTCCTCATACTAAACCTCGGTAGTAACCTCGTTCTCGTTCTCATTCTCGGCTTCCGGCTCTACTCAACACAAGAACACATGAGGCACGAAATCAAACAAGGTGCAATGCACAATCTATAGGATGCACGTATGATGCACTTAGGATACACTGCAGATGCACTCGGATGCATAACAGGTCAAAGTAGGAAGCACGCCAGAACAACACAAGAACACGACAATATGCTCAAGCAAGTAGGATGCAAGACAGATCTATATAGGATGCAAAACATGGCAAGGTAGGAAGCATAGAGAAACAACATAAGAAGAACAAGTTTAAATGAGGCCGGAAACTACTTAAGACAAATCCGGTAAGTCCTCATATGCATAGTTTGAAATTAGTCCAGATCTGAAAAAACCTTAAGTTGAAGTTGTTAAACAGCAAGTTAACATGCACCATGATAATCTACACAAAATTCTAGTGAAGTTTCAAAAAAGTTTGTTTAAAACGGAGCTACGGTCTAGAAGATATGAGCAAAACAAGTTAAGCATGGCAACGGTGCAAGATGCACCCAAACACCAAGCAAACATACTCCAAACATGTTAACAAGATGATATTATGATTCTACATTCAAAATCACACAAGTTTCATGTAGGGCACGCTCAAAACGGAGCAACGGACTAAAAGATACACCCAAAACAAGAAACAATGCAAAGCTGTAATTAACAGCCACATAGTAACTTTGGAGCAAGAAATATATACTCTACAGAACTCAAACATGGTGACAAGAAGCATGGACATGAAGTAGACATATCCTACAGCAAACAACTCCATTGGAGCATCTCCATAGGAGGCATGGATCAATAGCAACAAGCTACAACATTTTGATCATGACACTAAAAACCTGACAGTAATATTTTATAGCAACTTGGGAGCAAGAATTAAAAAAGCTACAGCAGCCCAAATGAGCAAGTGAGGACATGGATGGATAGACAACAACATATACAACAAGGAAAGATCAGTGGCCACCCCAAAACTAACATGGATTTGCCTAGGGCATCAAGCAAACATAGCATCAGGATATTACAGATTCCAGACTTAGTGAAATTTCACTAAGTGTTAAAACAGTAACATTAGCATGGCATGTTTGCGAGCATGTTTAAGTCCTCTTAAAGCATAACATGGCAAAAGGTTTGCACCACAGCAAATAACACATGATGGAGAATCTAAAATATATGGGCATGTGACATGGGGACAAACACATCAATAGCAACGAGCTCCTCAACTAGGCATCTCGTAACAAGTTACAAAACCTAACAGACACATGCACTTTTGCAACTGAGATTAACATGGAAATATGAACTCTAACATGCATGCTACAGCTACCATCATGTAAAGCATCTCATGATGAACATTTTGACATCTCATTTGCTTCATTTGGATAAACATGCACCAAGTTATCACATCTCAAACATGGCATGAAAATAACAAGTAGCAGCAGTTTATATCAAGTAGCACTCTTGTAACGAAGATTAAGACATCTAGATGGACTCAAACAAGCATGACACAATGGAACAAAACGTAGTACACATTACCACGATCATTTTGACATATCATATGCACAAATCGGACATACACAGAAAAAGATATCGCCATGCAAAGATGCCATCAGACACCAAAATATCAGGGACTTAGGAGAAAAAAACAACCTCAGATCTGGATCGGGTCAACGTGGGTCGGATCGGGTTTCCGGGTCGGAGCGGGTTGCGGATCGGGAGCCGTTAGGGTTCGAACCCGCGGCTGGATCTGGCGATCGGATCGGGCCTCGGGCGCTCGATGGGGACGGCGGCGGCACCCGGCCCAGCGAGGGTCCGGCGGGACGGCGGCTGCGCCCGCGGAGGAAGGCGGCAGGACGGCGAGCTGCGCACGGCCCGGCGGCGGGGAGCGAGGGGGCGGCGAGCTCGGAGGTTGGCGGCGGCGGATCCGCACCGGCGGCGACGGGGCGGCGGCCGGCGAGCTGCTGGCGGCGGTGTAGCAGAGGAGGACGGCGCGGGGGCGCAGAGGGGCGCGGCCCGGTTCGGCGGCGGTGACGGGCCAGCGTCGGGCCTCGCGGGCCGGCGCGGTGGGACGGCGGCGGTGGGCAGGTGTCGGGCTGCGATTGGTGCGGCTGTCGGCTGGACGCGTCCGGCGGCGGTCGGACGTGTCCGGCGCGGCGGGGAGGAGTGGAACTAGGGTTTTTGGACGAAAAATGACATGGTGGGGACGTTTTTATAGGCACAAGGAGCTAGGAGAGTCCAAATGGGGAGCGGTTTTCGGCCATGCGATCACAATTCGACGACCGAGATGATGGGAAGGGTTGTGCTAGGTTGGTGGGCTGTTGTGGAGGGGGTCTTGGGCCTCAAAGAAGAGGTTCTTTTAGCCCACTAGGTTAATCGTTGGAGTACCAAACAAACTCCAAATGCGACGAAACTTGACAGGCGGCCTACACGTACCAAAACAACATCGCACGACAAGTCTCACGTCATTCCGGAAACGTTACACGTCCACACACGAAAGAAGGACTCGGGGATGCCACGGGCACGTGTAGGAGCGTCGGAACTCGAAACGGACAACGGGAAGAGACGAGTGGGACCGGATGCAAGTGACAACACAATGCAATGCAATGCACATGACAACATGACATGGATAAAATGCACACACGCACACGACAAAACGAAGAAACCCGAAATGAAGGAAGAACCCGGAAAGGAAATGATGAAGCCAAAGTTTATATATTGCCATATTGGGAAAGTGTTACATCTGGGGCATTACACCCTCCCATTTTGGTTTGAGCTTGTCCTTCTTCTTCTCCGGGAGGCATAAAACGAGTTCGCCGACGTTGTATTTCTTTGCCCGCACTTCTCTGCTCTGGTATCGCCTGGCCTGTTGTTGATAAATTGCGGACCGAGCCTACGCTGTATCGCGCTCCTCTTCAAGTCCATCAAGGTCGTCCTGCCGATCAAGCTTGGCTTCTCTCTCCTCGTATATGCGCACTCGAGGAGATTCATGAATAATGTCACAGGGCAGAACGGCCTCTACGCCGTACACCATGAAGAAATGTGTATATCCGGTCGTCCGATTAGTTGTGGTCCGCAGCCCTCAGAGTACGGAGTCAAGCTCTTCAACCCAGTGTTTATCAGACTCCCGTAGGGAGCGCACTAGTCAGGGTTTAATGCCGCTCATTATCAGACCGTTGGCTCTTTCGACTTGACCGTTTGTTTGAGGATGGTACACGGAAGCATAGTCAAGTTTAATACCTAACTTTGCGCACCAATTTTTTACCTCGTCACATGTAAAGTTGGTGCCATTATCTGTGATAATACTGTGCAGGACACCATAACGGTGTACTACACTCGATATAAAATCTATCACCGGCCCTACCTCAGCTGTTTTTCCTGGCTTGGCTTCTATCCATTTAGTGAATTTATCTACCACCACCAGCAAGTATTTCTTTTTATGGCTTCCCCCTTTAAGAGGTCCGACCATATCGAGCCCCCGGACCGCAAAAGGCTAAGTAATGGGGATTGTTCTCAAAGCGGTGGGAGGCATATGACTTTGATTTGCAAAGAGCTGTCAGCCAATGTAATGTTGGACTAGGGTCTGGGCATCTTCTCGGGCAGTGGGCCAGAAAAAGCCAGCTCAAAAAGCTTTGCCTACGAGCGCGCGGGCTGCGGCATGGTGGCCACCCATTCCAGCGTGTATTTCAATAAGAATTTGCCTTCCCTCCTCTTCATAGATGCACCTTTGGAGAACACCAGTAGTGCTTTTCTTGTATAGTTCACCTTCGTGAACTTTGTAGGCTTTAAAACGTCGGACTATGCGTCGGGCCTCATTTTGGTCATCGGGGGGCTCCTGCCTATTAAGGTAGGCTAAGAAGGGCTCTGTCTAGGGGGCTATGACAGCCATGATCTCATGAGGCAAAGAAGTTATCTCCATGTCTGATTCTCCGATGACAGCTGGGTTAAGTTCGGCTGGGGGTGTGTTTGGATCCGAATCAGTATCGCCGCTCGCGTCATGCCATGTTACTAATGGCTTAAACAGCCTTTCCATGAAGGTGTTAGGCGGGACTGGGTCACGTTTAGCGCCCATACGAGCGAGTACATACGCGTCCTGGTTATTATCCGGGCTACATGATGGAATTCCAACCCCTCAAATCGAGCCGATATTTTCAATATAGCATTGCAATTAGCTGCCATTTTTTAATCCTTCCCATCAAACTCTCCGTTTATTTGGGAGATAGCGAGGTTTGAGTCTCCGTGTACCTTGAGGCATTGTATGCCCATGGATACAGCTTGGCAGAGACCATGCAATAGTGCCTCATATTCGTCTGCATTGTTTGAGTCCGTGTACATAATTTGTAGTACGTACCGGACTGTATCAATATTACGTCAGCCCCCAATCTGGCTAACATTTTGGAACCGTTGAAGTACATTGTCCAGTGGGAATATGAGCCGTACTATTTAGAGAGTCCGGCTTCGGTCCATTCTGCGACAAAGTCAGCCAACACCTGGGATTTAATAGTCCGGCGTGGCTTATATGATATATCGAACGATAAGAGCTCGATGGACCATTTGGCTATGCACCCAGTGGCGTCTTTATCGTTAATAATATCATTAAGTGGTACTTCGGATGCCACTGTGATCGAACACTCTTGAAAGTAGTGTCGAGGTTTCCGAGATGACATGAAGACCGCATAGGCAATTTTCTGATAGTGGGGGTACCGTGATTTGCACGGTGTGAGAACCTCGGATCCGTAGTATACAGGTTTTTGAATGGGAAACTTATGTCCCTCTTCGGATCGTTCGACGACGAGCACGGCACTCACTACCTGGTGAGTGGCTGATATGTACAACAACATTGGATCGCCAACACCCAGGGCGGCTAGGATTGGGTTGCTCGCTAGTTGAGTTTTTATTTTTTCCAATCCAGCTGTAGCCTCGCCCGTCCATTCAAAGTTGTCAGTGTGTCGCAGCAATCTATAAAGTGGCAATGCTTTTTCTCCTAACCTGGAGATGAAGCGGCTCAAGGTCGCTACGCAGCCTGCTAGTTTTTGCACTTGTTTCAGGTTGGTTGGCGTTTTGAGTTCTGACAAGGCCCAGATTTTGGTTGGGTTAGCTTTGATTCCTCTATGGGATACAATGAACCCTAATAGTTTTCCGGCCGAAACGCCGAAGACACATTTTTCGGATTGAGCCTTATGTCATATTCTCGAAGGTTATCGAACGTAAGGCGGAGATCATCCCCCAGTGTCTCGATGTGTTTGGTCTTAATGACTACGTCGTCAACATATGCCTCCACTTTCTTGCCAATTTGTTTTTCCAAGCATGTTTGAATCATATGTTGATATGTGGCTCCAGCGTTGGAGAGTCCAAAGGACATAGTGTTGAAACAGAAAAGACCGTATGGGGTGATAAATGTCGTTGCGTCCTGATCGGATTCCTTCATCTTTATTTAATGGTATCCGGAGTAAGCAGCAAGGAAGCACAACGAGTCATGTCCGGCCGTTGCATAGATAATTTGATCAATGCGGGGCAAATGAAAGGGATCCTTAGGGCAGGCCTTGTTTAGGTGTGTAAAGTCGACGCAGAGGCACCATGATTTATCCTTCTTCGGTACCATGACTAAGTTGGCTAGCCAGTCTGGATGTTTAATTTCTCTGATGAATCCGGCTTCCAATAGCTTGGCTAGCTCTTCTCCCATTGCTTGTCTTTTTGGGTTCGGAAAACCGTCGCAGTGACTGCTTGACTGGTTTAAACCCTTTGATAATATTGATGTTGTGTTCGGCCAGCCTGTGTGGGATTCCTGGCATATGTGAAGGGTGCCAGGAGAATATATCCTAATTTCCCTGAAGGAAGGCACGTAACGCGCTGTCTACCGCCGGATCCAGCTGTGCCCTAATAGACGATGTCTTATTAGGGTCCATCGGGTGCACTTAGAATTTTATGATTTCATCTGCTGGCTTGAAGGAGGTAGATTTCGATATTTTGGCAAGGATTACATCGTCCTTGTCTATCGTGGATCGTGAGGAAGTTAATTCTTCGGCCGTGAGGGCTTCGGATAATGCCTCTAAGGCTAAAGATGTCGTTTTGTTCTCGGCGTGGAGTGCTCGATCCGGATCACTTGCTAATGTGATTACTCCATTGGGCCCTAGCATTTTAAGCTTCATGTACCCATAATGGGGTATGGCTTGAAAGCGTGAAAAGGCGCATGTCCTAACAGGGCATGGTATCCGCTATGGAAGGGAACGATGTGGAAGAGCAACTCCTCCAACCTGTAGTTATCGGATGTGCCGAATACTACATCGAACTTAATGCTTCCCGAACACCAGGATTCTTGGCTAGGAATAATTCCTCTGAAGGTTGTGTTAGTGTGCTCAATGCGGGATTTGTCAACCTGCATTTTTGCAAGCGTTTCCTCGTATATGAGGCTCAGTCCGCTTCCTCCGTCCATAAGTACCTTAGTGAGGCAAAAACCGTCTACTATTGGAGCTAGTACAAGAGCTGTTGTTGCTCGTATCGGCCGGACTCGAGGTGCATCTTCGGCAGAAAAACTAATTGTTTCGTCGCTCCATGGGCTTGCAGAGCTAATTTGGTAGACTTCGGCAAGATTGCGATTTGCTCTCTTGCGGTGGTTATTTGAGGAGAACGTCTCGAAGACAGTGAAAATACCGACATCCTTCTCCCCTCATACTGCGGTGGCAAGGATTGCCGCACCGCTCTTTCCTACCTGCTGGAGTACCCAACATGCCCTAAGACAGTGGTTTGGGATATTGTCCGGGGCTGCATGTATTTGGCAAGGTTTCTCCAACAGTTCGTCTAGTACGGACATGCGCCCTGTAAAAGGTTTGTTCTTCTTGCCAATAGACATATTATCGGATGACCTACTAGGGTATGTTCGTTTAGCCTTAACAATGTGTTGTCCGAATATGGACTATTCGAGAGGTGTATTCTAGGCTTTCCAAGTGTTTTCCGTTGTGCAGTAGTTTCGTACTAAATGCGACAGTTTTCTGAAACTCGGAACATGCCGTCGGTTGAGGGCGTTGAAGACTCCCTCGTCCATACAGTTACGGTAAAATAGGGAGACCGCATCATCGTCGCAACAGTCCTTAATCTTGTTCTTGACAAGCAGGAATCTGGCCCAGAAGTGGTTGACCGTCTCCTTGGGCTGCTGATGTATGTTCGCGAGATCATTTATGTCCAGGAATCCAGATTTACTTAGAGAGTTTTTCCCAGGGTGGGTGGGTGTTGGTAATTTTAAGTCCCGACCCAACGTGGTATTCGGGGTTTTGACAACCTCCGGTGTGGATGACCCGGGCACAGCACGGTTTGATCGTTCCGTGGGCCCGGCGTCAATCCCAGAGCTCGACAAACACAAAGTGCCACCCGATAGGGGCGTGTTCGGCTCGATGGGTTCGGAGATTCGAACTGTGACGGACTCTGTCTCAAGACGGGGAGTATCTTCAGCTCCGTCCCCGACTGCCGCCACTAGATGAGTGATCGGGACGAGATCAATCTCATCCTGCTCGGATTTAGGTCCGATCTGATCTCCTGGCGATGAAAGACCCAGGGTGGCGATGCGATCCAGCAGTTCATTTAAGGGCAAGAGATCTGTCGAGGTCGCGTCATCGGAGTGGACAGAGTCAACATAAGGGAGATACTCGATGACCGCAGAGAGTGTGGCCGGCCCGGACGCCGTGCGGGCGCATACAGTGAACCCGCCGAGCTGGAGAACCTGGCCAATGGCCAAGTTGTTTCCGAGGGTGATCTCATCGTTAGTGACGAGACGAACCATCGATCGCTCATCACGAGCGCAGAGCGGAGCTCACAATGAAAGCACCATTGTCGGTGTCAAAATCGGCAGATCTCGGGTAGGGGGACCCAAGCTATGTGTTTGAGGATCGATGGTAACAGAAGACTGGGGATACGATGTTTACCCAGGTTCAGGCCCTCTCGATCGAGGTAATACCCGACTTCCTGCTAGATTGATCTTCATGAATATGATTACAAGAGTTGATCTACCTCGAGATCGTAATGGTTAAACCCTAAAGCCTAGCTTATGAGGATGTTATGATTCTGATGTTAGCCTCTATGGGCTAAACCCTCCGGCTTATATACACGCCAGAGGGGGCCTAGGGTTACAAAGGTGACTTGGGGAGGAAGTAATAGACACTACAGTTGCCTTTCTACGTACATAGGAGTCCTGACCGAATACGGGGGAGAGTCTTCTGCTTCTACTTTCATGGCCCATCAACACAGCCCAGCTTCAATGACCCGGACGCCTGAGGACCCCTGAATACAGGACTCCCTCAATCCCTTTCCACTACCCCGCATTGATCAAATTATCGATGCAACCGCAGGACATGACTCATCGTGTTTCCTCGATGCTTACTCCGGATACCATCAGATAAAAATGAAGAAATCTGATCAGGCCGCGACGGCATTTATCACTTTGTACGGCCCCTTTTGTTTCAACACTATGCCATTCGGACTCAAAAACGTCGGTGCCAGGTATCAACGCATGATTCAAACATGCTTAGAAAACTAAATTGGCAAGACAGTGGAGGCATACGTTCACGATGTAGTCATCAAGACTAAAGACGTCGAAACATTGGTGGATGATCTCCACGTCACGTTCGATAACCTCCGAACATATGACATACGGCTCAATTCAGAAAATGCATCTTCGGCGTTCTGGCTGGAAAGCTATTAGGGTTCATCGTATACCATAGAGGAATTGAAGCAAAGCTAGCTAAAATCTAGGCCCTATAACAACTAACTACGCCGACCGATTTAAAACAAGTGCAAAAGCTAGCAGGTTGCGTACAGGCCTTGAGCCGCTTTATCTCCAGAATAGGAGAGAAAGCACTACCACTTTATAGACTGCTGAGGTGCACAGACAACTTTGAATGGACGGATGTGGCCACGGCTGGATTGGAGGAGATAAAAACCCTATTGGCGGGCAACCCAATCCTAGCCGCTCTAGGTGTTGGCGAGCCAATGCTGCTTTATATCTCAGCCACTCACCAGGTAGTGAGTGCGGTGCTCGTCGTCGAACAAGACGAAGAGGGACATAATTTCCCCGTTCAAAAACCCGTATACTATGTATCTGAGGTTCTCACACCGTGTAAATCACGATACCCCCATTACCAGAAAATTGCATACACGGTATTCATGGCATCTCGGAAGCTCTGACACTACTTTCAAGAGTGTTCGATCACAGTGGCATCCAAAGTACCACTCAACGATATCATAAACAATGAAGACGCCACTAGACGCATAGCTAAATGGGCCATCGAGCTTTTACTGTTCGAAATAACATACAAACCACGCCAGACTATCAAGTCCCAGGTGTTGGCCGACTTCGTCGCGGAGTGGACTGAGGCCGAACTCCCTAAAGAGTACGGAACATACTCCCACTAGACCATGTATTTTGATGGCTCCAAAATGCTAGCTGGACTGGGGGCCGGCGTCATTTTGATATCTCCAACTGGGAATACAGTCTGCTACGTGCTGCATATCATGTACATGGACTTAAACAATGCGGCCGAATACGAGGCACTACTGCACGGTCTCCGCATGGCCATATCCATGGGCATAAAACGCCTCGAGGTGCACGAAGACTCAAAACTCGCCATATATCAGGTAAACGGAGAATTTGATCGAAGGATTCAAAGATGGCAGCTTATCGAAATGCCATATTAAAAAGGTCGGCTCGATTCGAGGGGCCGAAATTTCACCATATAGCTCGGGATAGTAACCAGACAACGGATATACTTGCTCGTATGGGCGCTAAATGCGACCCAGTCCTGCCTAACACCTTTGTGGAAAGGTTGTTCAAGCCATCAGTGACATGGCAGGATGAAAGCAAAGACGTTAATACGGACCCGAACATGCCCCCAGCTGAACTCAATACATACGTCATTAGGGACTCAGACATGGAAATAACATCCTCGGTTCACGAGATCATGGCTGACATAGCCCCCTGGACCGAGCCTTTCCTAGCCTACCTTAATTGGCAAGAGCTCCCCGATGACCAAAATGAGGCCTGCCGCATAATTCAGCGCTCTAAAGCCTACAAGGTTCACGAAGGTGAACTATATAAGAAAAGCACTACTGGTATTTTCCAACGGTATATCTCCGAAGAGGAGGTACGTCATCTTCTAGCCGAGATGCACGCTGGCATGGGCGGCCATCATGCCACAGCCCGAGCTCTTGTAAGCAAGGATTTCCGAACTGGTTTCTTCTGGCCAATTATGCAAGCAGATGCTCAGACACTAGTCCAACATTGCATGGGATGCCAGCTTTTCATAAATCAAAGTCATATGCCTCCCACGACTCTGAGAACCATCCCCATTACTTGGCCCTCTACAGTCTAGGGGCTGGATATGGTCGGACCTCTTAAAGGGGGGAAGACATAAAAAGAAATATTTACTGGTAATGGTGGACAAATTCACTAAATGGATAGAAGCCAAGCCAGACAGAATAGATGAGGCAGGGCCGGTGATAGATTTTATATCCAGTGTAGTACACCGTTATGGTGTCCTGCACAATATTATCATAGATAATGGCTCCAACTTTACAACTGATTGATAACCCACAAGTATAGGGGATCACAACAGTTTTCGAGGGTAGAGTATTCAACCCAAGTTTATTGATTTGACACAAGGGGAGCAAAAGAATACTCTCAAGTATTAGCAGTTGAGTTGTCAATTCAACCACACCTGGAAGACTTAATATCTGCAGCAAAGTATTTAGTAGCAAAGTAGTATGGAAGTAACGGTAACAGTGCAAAAGTAACAGTAGCGGTTTTGTAGCAATTGTAACAGTGGCAGCGGAAAATTAACTAACCAAGGATCAATATGTGAAAAGCTCGTAGGCATTGGTTGAGTGATGGATAATTATGTCGGATGTGATTCCTCATGTAATAGTTATAACATAGGGTGACACAGAACTAGCTCCAGTTCATCAATGTAATGTATGCATGTATTTCGAATATAGTCATACGTGCTTATGGAAAAGAACTTGCTTGACATCTTTTGTCCTACCCTCCCGTGGCAACCGGGTCCTATTGAAAACTAAGGGATGTTAAGGCCTCCTTTTAATAGAGTACCAGACCAAAGCATTAACACTTAGTGAATACATGAACTCCTCAAACTATGGTCATCATCTGGAGTGGTCTCGATTATTGTCACTTCGGGGTTGCCGGATCATAACACATAGTAGGTGACTATTGACTTGCAAGATAGGATCAAGAACTGACATATATTCATGGAAACATAATAGGTTCAGATTTGAAATCATCGCACTCGGGCCGTAGTGACAAGCATTAAGCATGGTAAAGTCATAGTAACATCAATCTTAGAACATAATGGACACTAGGGATCAAGCCCTAACAAAACTAACTCGATTAAAAGGTAAATCGCATCCAACCCATCACCGTCCATCAAGCCTACGATGGGATTAGTCACGCACGGCGGTGAGCATCATGGAATTGGTGATGGAGGAAGGTTGATGATGACGACGACGACGATCTCCACTCTCAGGAGCCCCGAACGGACTCCAGATCAGCCCTCCCAAGAGAGATTAGTGCTTGGCGGCGGCTTCGTATCGTATAACGCGATGAATCCTTCTCTTTGATTTTTTTGTCTCCCCGAAAGTGAATATACGGAGTTGGGGTTGAGGTCGGTGGAGCGCCAGGGGGCCCACAAGACAGGGGGCTGCGCCCAGGGGGGTGGGCGCGCCCCCCACCCTCGTGGACAGGGTGTGGGCCCGTTGGTCTTGTTTCTTTCGCCAGTATTTTTTATATGTTCCAAAAATATTCTCCGTTGATTTTTAGGTCATTCCGGAAACTTTTATTTCCGCACAAAAATTACACCGTGGCAGTTCTGCTGAAAACAACGTCAGTCCGGGTTAGTTCCATTCAAATCATTCAAGTTAGAGTCCAAAACAAGGGCAAAAGTGTTTGGAAAATTAGATATGTTGGAGACATATCAACTCCTCCAAGCTTAATCCTTTGCTTGTCCCCAAGCAATTCAGTTGACAAACTGAAAGTGATAAAGAAAAACTTTGACTAACTCGGTTTGCTCTTGTTGTTGCAACTATGTAAAGCCAGCATTCAAATTTTCAGCAAAGATTATGAACTAACCACATTCACAATAACTTTCAGGTCTCATGTTTACTCATATCAATGGCATAATCAACTAGCGAGCAATAATAATAAACCTCGGATGACAACACTTTCTCAAAACAATCATAATATGATATAACAAGATGGTATCTCTCTAGCCCTTTCTGAGACCGCAAAACATAAATGCAGAGCACCTCTGAATATCAAGGTCTCACTAGACATTGTAATTCATGGTAAAAGAGATCCAGTCATACTCATACTCAATGTAAATTAATAGCAATGCATGCGAATGACAGCGGTGCTCTCCAACTGGTGCTTTTTAATAAGAGGATGAAGACTCAACATAAAAGTAAATAGATAGGCCCTTCGCAGAGGGAAGCAGGGATTTGTAGAGGTGTCAGAGCTCGATTTTTTAAATAGAGCTCAATAATATTTTGAGCGGTATACTTTCATTGTCAAAATAACAACCAAGAGATCTCAATATCTTCCATGATACACACATTATAGGCGGTTCCCAAACAGAATGGTAAAGTTTATACTCCCCCACCACCAACAAGCACATTCCACGGCCATCCGAATCCACAAGGTACCGTCCATACCAACAACAGCCCTGGGGGAGTTTTGTTTAATTATTTTGATTTGATTTGAGCATGGGACTGGGCATCCTGGTTACCGGCCATTTTCTCGTGAATGATGAGCGGATTCCACTCACCGTGAGAATAACCCACCTAGCATGGAAGATATAGACAGCCCTAGTTGAAACATGACCTGTTCGAGCATACAAAACAAAATTTCATTTGAAGGTTTTGAGTTTGGCACATACAAATTTACTTGGAAGGGCAGGTAAATACCGCATATAGGAAGGTATGCTGGACTCATATGGAATAATTTTGAAGTTTATGGAAGTGGATGCACAAGCAATATTCCGCTTAGTACAAGTGAAGGCTCGAAAGAGACTGGGAAGCAATCAGCTAGAGAGCGACAACAGTCATGAACATGCATTAAGATTAATCAACAATGAGTGCAAGCATGAGTAGGATATAAATCACCATGAACATAAATACCGGGGAGGCTATGTTGATTTTGTTTCATCTACATGCGTGAACATGTGCCAAGTAAAACCACTTGAATCGTTCAAAGGAGGATACCACCCTATCATACCACATCACAACCATTTTAATATCATGTTGGCACGCAAGGTAGACCATTATAAACTCCTAGCTAATTAAGCATGGCATGAGCAACTATGATCTCTAATTTTCATTGCAAGCATGTTTCATTCATAATAGGCTGAATCAGGAACGATGAACTATTCATATTTACAAAAACAAGATAGGTCGAGTTCATACCAGCTTATCTCATCTCAGTCAGTTCATCATATATCGTCATTATTGCCTTTCACTCGCACGACCGAACGGCGTGAATAATAATAATAGTGCACGTGCATTGGACTAAGCTGGAATCTGCAAGCATTTAATACAAGGGAGAAGACAAAATAATATGGCTCTTGGTTAAATCAACAGTAATTCATATGAGAGCCACTAAACATTTTCATCATGGTCTTCTCCTCTTGACCCCCAAAGAAAAGAGAAGAAATAAAACTATTTACACGGGAAAGCTCCCAACAAGCAAAAGAAGATCGAAAAATCTTTTTGGGTTTTCATTAAGTTACTACTACTACAGGCATGGAAAGTAAACTAGCTAATAGCTACAACTATTTTTTTTCTTATGGTTTTTCTCAGACACAAGAAAAAGACTTGGAAAAGAAAATAAACTAGCATGGATAATACAATGAAAAAGTATGAGCACCGACAACTATAATGAGTGTGTGAACATGAATGTAATGTCGGTGAGAAATACGTACTCCCCCAAGCTTAAGCTTTTGGCCTAAGTTGGTTTATTTCCACGGATCAAAGCTACTCTCTCTGGTGTGAGGAGGAGTGTCCTCTTGGTGCCACTGGTTGGCAATCTCCTCCAGATCCCACTGATAAACCGACTGCCGATAAGGGTCAATTGATGGCTTTGGCTCAAGCTCTGAGACCTGTGCGTGGCTCCAATATGCATAAAAGGCATCCGGCAAAACGAGGTACGTGCCTGAAAGTAAATCAAAATAAGAAGGTGCAGGCAGGGTAATAATCTCACGGTACTTTTTAACAAATATCAATTTATACTTAAGCGACTTCTTCTTATCCTTAACAATAAAATCATACGCTATCATAGTCTTATAATTTCAAAATGCCGGGGCCAGCAACTTCTCTTCCTTCTCATGATGCCTAATAGGTATCCTAAAGTGTTCAGCAAGATGTGAAGCAAAGGTACCTCCGAAGATGGGGCCCTTTGTATGATTCAGACTTAATCGTTTAGCAATAACAACGCCTAAACTAAAAGTGGTATCTCGGAACAAAGCATGGCGCAAAATAACAATATCAGGGGCACTAAGATTTCCACTGTTCCCCCGACCAATTAAGCATCTACTAGCAAATATCGCAAAGTAGCATAGAACAGGAAAATGTATACTAGTGATTCTTGCCTTTAAAACATTCCTCGTTTCCTCTACAGCTATTGTATCAATAAACCCCTCCACATACTTACGATGTGGTTCCTCTAAGCTACCCGCAAAGGGTATCTTACAGACTTGACAAAATTCATATAGTGGCATCTCCCTAACCTCATCATATAAGTGAAACTCCACTGAAGGTGGTGATTTCTTAGCATGGAAATAGAAATTTTGCACGAAAATATTAGTGAGTAAGAGATAGTGTTCGCGCTGGTCGTGGAGGAAGTCGGTGAGGCATGCATTCTCAGCCAGGTAATAAAAGTCTTTATAAATCCCACGGCTCCCAAGAACTCATCACAAGACCATTCACACGGCTGAACTTCCGCAGTGCGAGGAAGATTGTATTTGGGCTTTCTATTCTCCTCCTTCTGCTTATTCTTTGAGCTTTGGCTCGAAGAGCCTCTCAACAATCTCCTCATCATTTTCTTCCTCTGAAAAATTTCTGAAATTTTTAGTGACTCAAAATAAAAGTGAACCGAACTCAACAAGATTGATAGCAACTACTCCCACAAGTGCCTAGAGACTATATCATGCATTAGAATTACTTGGGACCACATAAATTTGACATGCAAGATCAAGAACAGGGTCACCTTGGCAGCAAAAAATTGCAATAAATAAAGCACAAGAACAAAAACTAATTGGACCATTGGAGGAGTCACATACCGAAGAACAATCTCCCCAAATAGTTTTGTGAAGGGAGCTTTGAGCAAGGAGATCAAAAACAGTAGAAAGATGAGCTAGAACACGAGTTTGAGCTATGGGAGGATTTTTTCTGGAGGAATATGAAGTGTGTGGGTGCTGGAATAAGTCGAGGGGGCCATGTGGGGCCCACGAGGCAGGGGGCGCGCCCAAGGGGGTGGGCGCGCCCTGCACCCTCGTGGCCAGGTGGTGTGCCTCCTAATGTGTTCTCAGTGCCAAACATTCTTAAATATACTAGAAAAAATAATATTTCATTTTCGGGACATTTGGACAACTTTTATTTTCGGGGTATTTTTATATTGCACGGTTAACTCAGAAAACAGACAAAAAAATAATACTATTTTTGCTTTATTTAATCTGAATAACAGAAAGTAAAAGGAGGGTACAGAAAGTTGTGCTTTCTAAATTCATCCATCTCATGTTCATCAAAAGGAATCCATTAACAGGGTTGATCAAGTCTTGTTAATAAACTCTTTCCGGATAACATGAAACCGGAGAGTTTTCGAATAACACTAGGTTACCTCAATGGGGATATGTATGTACCCAACAATAAGAATATCATATTTCTTCTTGACAGTAGGAAGAGGAAATTCAAAACCTCCAATAATAATCGTAGAATTTTTTCCAATAGAATTGATACTGTGGACTTGAGGTTGTTTCCTTGGAAAGTGTACCGTATGCTCATTACCATTGACATGAAAATTGACATTTCCCTTGTTGCAGTCAATAATAGGCCCTGCGGTATTCAAAAAGGGTCTACCAAGGATAATCGACATACTATCGTCCTCGGGAATATCAAGAATAACAAAGTCTGTTAAAATAGTAACATTTGCAACCACAATAGGCACATCCTCACAAATACCGACAGGTATAGCGATTGATTTATTGGCATTTGCAAAGATATTTCAGTAGGTGTCAACTTATCCAAGTCAAGTCTACGATATAAACAGAGAGGCATAACACTCACACCGGCTCCAAGATCACATAAAGCAGTTTTAACATAGTTTCTTTTAATGGAGCAAGGTATGGTTGGTACTCCTGGATCTCCTAGTTTCTTTTCTATTCCACCTTTAAAACTATAATTGGCAAGCATGGTGGAAATTTCAACTTCCGGTATCTTTCTTTTATTTGTAGTAATATCTTTCATATACTTAGCATAAGGATTTGTTTTAAGCATATCAGTCAAACGCATACGCAGAAAGATAGGTCTAATCATTTCAGAAAAGCGCTCAAAATCCTCATCATCCTTTTTCTTGGATGGTTTAGGAGGAAAAGGCGTGGGTTTCTGAACCCATGGTTCTCTTTCCTTACCGTGGTTCCAAGCAACGAAGTCTCTCTTATCATATCGTTGATTCTTTGATTGTGGGTTATCAAGATCAACAGCAGGTTCAATCCCTACATCATCATCATTGCTAGGTTGAGCATCATCATGAACATCATTATTAACATTATCACTAGGTCCATGTTCATTACCTGATTGTGTTTCAGCATCAGAAATAGAGATATCATTGGGATTCTCAGGTGCGTCAACAACAGGTTCACTAGAAGCATGCAAAGTCCTATCATTTTTCTGTTTCTTCTTCCTAGAAGGACTAGGTGCATCTACCTTAGCTCTTTGAGAATCTTGCTCCATTCTCTTAGGGTGGCCCTCGGGATACAGAGGTTCATGAGTCATTCTACCCCCTCTAGTCACAACTCTAACAACATTATCATTTTTCTTACTTTTTAATTCATTGAGCAAATCATTTTGTGCTTTAAGTACTTGTTCTACTTGAGTGGTAACCATAGAAGCATGTTTACTAATGAGTTTAAGTTCACCTTGAACTCTAGACATATAACCACTCAAGTGTTCAATCGTATAAGCATTACGTTGCAATTGTCTACCAACATAAGCATTGAAGTTTTCTTGTTTAACAATAAAATTGTCAAACTCATCTAAGCATTGGCTAGCAGACTTATTACAAGGAATATCACCTTCATCAAATCTATAGAGAGAATTTACCTTTACTACCTATGTCGGGTTATCAAGACCATGTATATCTTCGATAGGTGGTAAATTCTTAACATCTTCGGCTTTATTACCTTTTTCTTTCATAGATTTATTTGCCTCTTGCATATCTTCAGGACTGAGAAATAGAATACCCCTTTTCTTCGGAGTTGGTTTAGGAGCTGGTTCAGGAAGTGTCCAATTGTTTTCATTGGTCAACATATTATTCAATAGCAATTCGGCTTGATCGACAGTTCTTTCCCTGAAAACACAACCAGCACAACTATTCAGGTGGTCTCTGGAAGCATCGGTTAGTGTTGGGGATATAAGTATTTCATATGACCCGCCTAGGAGGGGTCGGGTTACCCGACGGCGGTTCATAAGACCAGCCCAGAAGTACATTATAGACAGCGGCTTAGATAAGGGCCCAAGGCCCACGGCGGCTTAAGGCCTGTAAGTATCAACCGCCATATATGTAACTTGTAGTGTAAGGCATGTAATATGAGTCACCGAGCCGGACACGATTGTATGAGCCGGCCAGGACTCCGTAGGCCGCAGGGCGTCAACCCGTGTATATAAGGGGATGACCTGGGGCGGCTTAGGGCAAGAAACAATAGATCGAGGGCTAGGCAAGCGCATCCGCAACCTAGCAATCGACACCCCATCAATTCCATCCTAAACTGGAGTAGGTTTTACCCTCACCGCAGGGGCTGAACCAGTATAACTCCATGTGTCCTTTGTCTTGTTCTTAACCCTTTTAAGCTAACCACGTCGCTATGGATCCACAATCAAGTCCTTGCCTTAGGACATCTGCCGTGACACTTCCACGACAGTTGGCGCCCACCGTGGGGCTTGCGGCTGGCGGTTTTGAGTTCTTGGAGGGCAACTTTCGAAGGGCTTAAGGGATACGCTGTGGGCCGGATGACTAAGAGTCGTCACGGCAAGCTTTACATCGATGACGAAGGCTGGGGTCCCGAGGCCGGCTCAATTGAGTACGAGTACCGGGTCCCCTTCGGCGGAATTCACGTCTTCATCGGCAAGATCGGTGAACCGGGCCCTGAGCCCGACATCTGCACCGACATCGTCGAGCCGGCTCAGCATGCGCGACCCGCTCGGGTTCGACCCGCGAGGAAGCGTGCTTTCGTCGGATACATCCAGGGCACTAGAGGCTCCAGATCTTATGAAGAAACTGTTCTTCTCTCTGATGGTGAGTCATCTACAGGTGAGACTAACTCCATGTATCAGATGCAAAGCGGACGGCTTGGGGGCTCGTCCGACGGCAACAGTATTCCGGACTTCAGTGAGCCGCCGAATAGGGTGGCGATCTTCATGGCTGGCACCCAGACGGCTCTCAGATCAACAGTCGTCGGGACCATAACACCCGGCGCGACAGCAGCTGTGGCAGGCGCGGATGGCTCAGCACACCCGCCGACTCAAGCTTTATTAGATCTATCGGAGAATCTGGCAACTCTGATGCGGACGGAGATTACTCCAGAAAATCAGGATCAGCACAAGACGGTTGTGGATAAGTTGCGGCAAGAGATAACACAAGTTAGGGAGGACATGGCAGCCGAGAACACCAGTATGGATGAAGAACGGGCTGTTCTGGATGCCCGAGCCCAGCGGATTCAGGCGGAAGCTTTCCGGCTCTCGGTTGGACAGAACGCTGCTAATTAAGCCATGATGAGGAGAAAGCAACAGAGTCGTCTCCCCTTTGTTTATGAGCCAAGCAATATTTTCTCGGACGGGGCAGGGGGCAGTGGTCCGCCGGTATTAAACCGGATGGTAGAGGAACCCAGGACCGGCGGTCCAGTTCATCAGCATACAATTGGATCTCTGTATGCAGATCAGAACCGCCCAGCCCCTCGCTATCCTCCGGCACCAGCGGGTCACTACTCCAACCCTCTGGATAACATGATAGCAGCAGCATCAAGGATGGCGGCTTTGCCAGTTGAGGGCGAAACTCCGGTGGTTGTGGAAACCCCCGCCCAAGTGCTTCACACAGCACTACAGCTACAGCAGGCTTATTCCTATAGTCAAGACCGGATTCACTCAACCCCCCGCCCAAGTGCCAGCTACAGCAGACACGTTGACTCACCAGAGGTCTCAAGCGCGGAACAACGTCGTAATTCACCTCGTGAATATAACCCGGCGCGGCATGACGCTAGGATACAGGACGTGCCGGTTCAAGCGGTCGATCATCAGCCGGTGCCACATTACCCGGCAAAGCCTGTGGAAACAGGTAGAACTTCCCGGGCGTGGGGCATGCCGTGTCTAACAGCGGCTATAAGGAACGAGCGGTTGCCTAAGGATTTTAAGGGCCCACGCAAGGTGCCGAACTATACAGCAGATCAGCCCCCTGAGGCTTGGGTAGAGAGCTACGAGATGGCGATGGAGATGTGGGATGTTAGCGAAGCTGCATGCGCTAAGTACTTCACCATGATGCTAGAAGGCATGGCTCGCAACTGGTTAAAGGCATTACCCGTCAACTCCATCGGGTCATGGACAGAGTTGAAAACCAGGTTCATCAAGCACTTCAAGGACACGTGTACGCAGCCGATGTCAATCGTGGATCTAGACTCTTGTGTTCAGAACGACGGTGAGTCAACAACTAGTTGGGTACGCCGGGTTTCAACCATCATGCACTCCTCGGATAAGATCAACGCCGAATCAGCAATAATCACGTTGGAGAAGAATTGTCATTTCCCTCCACTCAAGCTGAAGCTAGCCCGGCTTAAGCGCCATTGTAATGATGTGGGGGAGCTCATGGTGGCTCTCGTCAAGTATGCCGACTCTAGTAGTACCAAGGACCCCGAGAGTGAAGCAGACATGCCGGGAAAGGAAAAAAGGGGTAATGACCCGGGAGGACAGCAGTATAACCAGGCCAATCAGCACAGTGGTAATAAACGCAAGGTTGATGCTTTCGTAGCTAAAACAGGGGTACAGAATTTTAACCAGCGACGCAAGGGGAGGCCACCTCCGAGGTACAATATCGATGAGGTAATGAACCAGCCGTGTCCGAAGCATAGGTCGGATGAAAAGTCAGCCACCCATGCATGGAAGGATTGCAGCATCATGCGATCCTACAGAGAGTTCATCCAGAATGGTCGGGGACCGAACGACGGCTCAGGATCCGGCTTTCAGGGTCCGGGACATGGAGGCGGTGGCTCCAGCTCCGTCTTTCAGGGATAAGGCAGTCAAGGCGGCAACAATCAGCAGAACAGCCAAGTGAACCAGTAGCAGTCCGGTTATCAGAGTAACCCAATGGGCAATACCATGTGTTCACCACAAGTCTGTGCAAACAAGACCAGAAGCTCCTTAAGAGGGCAGTGAATGCCGCTGAGCCGGCGGTGCCCCGTTATTTAAGATGGTGTGAGCAGCCCATTATGTGGAGCCATGAAGATCATCCACCCCGAGTTGATAATACGGGTCAGCTGGCCCTAGTGGTGGCCTCTCAGGTCGGAGGGTATAAATTCACCAAGGTACTCATGGATGGAGGGAGCAGCATGAATATTCTGTATTATAATACCTTCCGTCGTATGGGGTTAACTGATAAAAAGCTTAAACCATCGAACATCGTCTTTCATGGAGTTGTGCCTGGTAAGTCGGCGTATCCAGTTGGTAAGATCGATCTGGAAGTAATCTTTGGAGATAAGTATGATGCCAGGACAGAAACCTTGACGTTTGAAGTTGTGAGGATCCACAGCATGTACCATGCTTTATTTGGCAGGCCGTCTTATGCTAAGTTTATGGCAAGGCCATGTTATGTTTATTTGCAGCTCAAGATGCCGGGTCATAAGGGGAATATCATAGTGCATGGGAGTTGCACCATAGCTTTGGAATGTGAAGAAGGCGATGCAGCTTATGCAGAGTCGGTTTGTGCCACAGAGGAGCTCAAGTTTTACAAAGATAATGTTGACCCAGAAGATATGACATCTTTAAAGAAGCCAACTACAGAGCATGACCCGTTGCTAAAGTTTAAGTCGGCAGATGACACCAATATGGTAGATTTTGTTCCTGGCGACTCATCCAAGCAGTTCAATATCAATGCCAATCTGGATCCGAAATAGGAAAGCGCGCTCATCGAGTTCATCCGTGAGAACCAGGACATCTTTGCATGGAAGCCTTCAGACATGCCGGGTGTACCAAGAGAACTCACTGAGCACACACTTAATATTGATCCAAAGTATAAGCTGGTCAGACAGTTTCTTCGCCGTTTTAATGAAGAGAGGCGGAAGGCCATCGGTGAAGAGGTGGCCCGGCTCTTAGCGGCCGGGTTCATCGTAGAAGTTTTTCATCCCAAGTGGTTGGCTAACCCGGTTTTGGTGCTTAAAAGAATGGCACGTGGCGCATGTGTGTGGATTACACAGATTTCAACAAGGCTTGTCCAGCTAATCCGTTTGCCCTCCCTCATATTGATCAGATCATTGATGCTACGGCGGGTTGTGAGCGCTTGATTTTTTTGGATGCATATTCTGGATATCACCAGATCAAAATGGCAGTTAAGGACCAAGAGAAGACGGCTTTAATCACTCCGTTCGGAGCCTTCTGCTATGTATCTATGCCTTTTGGGCTCAAGAGTGCCCGGGCGACTTACCAGAGGTGTGTACAGAACTGCCTGCATGGTCAGATTGGGTGCAATGTTCATGCTTATGTGGATGATATCATGGTCAAGTCCAGGAAGAAGGAGACTAATTGATGAGTTGAGGGAAACGTTTGACAATCTCCAGGTGTATAAGATGATGCTTAACCCGGCAAAGTGTGTTTTTGGTTTTCCCGCAGGCAAGCTTTTGGGCTTTCTGGTCTCTGAGAGAGGCATTGAAGCTAACCCGGAAAATATCAAGGCCATCACCTCCCTGGCACGACCAAAATGTATCAATGATATCCAGCGCGTGGCAGGACGGATAGCGGCGTTGAGCCGGTTTATAAGCCGCTTAGGTGAAAAGGCTATCCCTCTATACCAGATGATGAAAAAGACAGATGATTTCGTCTGGAGTGAAGTTGCTGATGAAGCGTTCGAGGCACTCAAGAAGCAATTGGCTGAGCCGCCGGTTCTTGCGGCCCCCATTGACAAAGAGCCTTTGTTGTTATATGTTGCTGCAAACAGCAGGGCCGTCAGTGTGGCTATTGTGGTGGAAAGAAAGGAGGTTGGTAAAGAGCATCTAGTTCAAAGGCCGGTTTACTACATCAGTGAGGTCCTCATCGAGTCTAAACAGAGGTATCCACATTGGCAGAAGCTGGTTTACGGAGTCTTTACGGCAAGCCGGAAACTCAAGCAGTATTTCCTCGGTCATCCCATTACGGTCGTGAGCTCTACTCCCTTGGGAGGCATTATCCAGAATAGGGAAGCTATAGGACGAGTGGCCAAATGGGCCATTGAGCTCGGGTCTCATGATTTAAAATATATGCCTCGAACAGCCATCAAATTGCAAGCGCTGGTGGATTTCATCAACGACTGGACAGAACTACAGACGCCTCAAGAAAAGCCAGATAATACGTATTGGATGATTCACTTTGACGGGTCCAGGCAATTGGAGGGATCGGGGGCTGGAGTTCTTATAACTTCCCCACGAGGTGATAAACTTTCTTATGTCCTCCGGCTCGTGTTTCCATGTACTAATAATGCAGCTGAGTACGAAGCCTTGCTCCATGGCCTTCGGATGGCTAAAGAGATGAATTTCAGCCGGGTCAGATGTTTCGGCGACTCAGATTTGGTAGCTCAACAGGTTTCTGGCAAATGGGACTCCAAGGATCCGCTCATGGTGGCTTATCGCCGAGAGGTTGATGCTATTTCAGGTCACTTCAAGGGTTACCAAGTTGAGCACATCGATCGAAGGAAGAATGAGGCAGCAGACGCCTTGAGCCGGTTAGGATCTCAGCGTAAGTTGGTGCCGCACAATACCTTTTTAGAAGTTTTGCTTAACCCGTCTATCAAGTTGCCTACAGAGGAGGACCTCGCTATCCTTCACCCGGAGGCACAATTGGTGGCGGCTCTTCATGTCATGTCGGATTGGACAGTTCCCTATTTGGCTTATATGACCCGTGGTGAGTTACCTGAGGATGAAATATTAGCCAGGCAGATAACCCGGCGGTCTAAGTCAATGACTATCGTCAATGGATAATTGCACCATCGTAGTGTTTCAGGTGCATTTCAACGCTGTGTTTCGCCTCAGGAAGGTTGCGAGATTCTACGAGAGATCCATGCGGGAGATTGTGGTCACCATGCCGGTTCTAAATCTCTGGTAGCAAAAGCTTTTCGTCATCGATTATACTGGTTCACGGCTCATGCTGATGCTGAGGACTTGATCAGTAAATGTGACGGCTGTCAGAAATTTTCGTGGCGTGCTCATGTTCCGGCTCAAGAGTTGATAATGATTCTGATAACTTGGCCGTTTGCAACTTGGGGGCTTGATATGGTGGGACCTTTTAAAAGATCCAACGATAGGAAAACCCACCTATTGGTGGCAGTGGACAAATTCACCAAGTGGATCGATGCAGAGCCATTCAGCAAATGTGATGCAGAAACAGCGGTGCAGTTCATCAAGAAGGTGATTTTCCGGTTTGGTTTCCCCCATAGTATCATAACAGACAATGGCACTAATTTGTCTAAGGGTGCTATGAAGGAGTTTTGCCAGCGTGAGCATATACGGCTTGATGTATCTTCTGTGGCTCATCCCCAGTCCAGTGGTCAAGCAGAGCGGGCCAATCAAGAGGTCTTACGAGGGATCAAACCCCATCTCATGGTTCCTCTAAAGAGAACGTCGGGTTGTTGGGTGGAAGAGTTACCTTCCGTGTTATGGAGTATTAATACAACACCCAACAGGTCTACAGGATACACGCCCTTCTTCATGGTCTATGGAGCAGAGGCGGTTCATCCCAGCGATATCCGTCATGACTCGCCCCGAGTGGCGGCTTACGTGGAAGTTGACAATGAGACGAGACGTCGGGATGCGTTGGATCGATTGGATGAAGAGCGTGATCTCGCGGCGGCTCGATCGGTGATTTATCAACAAGATTTATGATGATATCACAGCCGATGGGTCAAGACCATAACCTTTCAAGAAGGCGACTTAGTTCTCCGGCTCATCCAAGATCAGACTGGCATGCATAAACTTTGGCCGCCTTGGGAAGGACCTTTTGTCGTCAGCAAGAATCTGCACAACGGGTCGTACTACTTGATTGATATCCGAGAGCACAAGGACTCACGCACATCAGAGGAGGAGACTAATCGACTGTGGAATATCACTCACCTCCGGGCTTACTATACTTAAGCCTTCGGCTCTCATGATGTAATTCGATGATGTAAATATCAGTACAATATAATAAAGCTGGCATCCCCGCCAATTCGGGGCCTCTGCCATTTTTTCAAAATTGAGTCTCTCTTATCATCATACATATCTTCTCAAGAAGCTTAATACCCAAATCAAAGGGATCATGAAGAGTTGGATGCATAGCACAGCTCCAACAAAAGCTCTTGATGAGAATAATCAGCAAGTATGTCACTTGGGGGCTTCCTATTCAAACATAGGCGTATTCGACCAAAGAGAACACATCGTTACTACCCATTTGACCGCGTTATGTTAAAACATAGGCGTATCCGACCCAAGAGGACATAACCTGTGGGTCATCCTACATGTGCCCAGCTGCTTCAACTCCATCAGATCATCCTGATTGACCCGGCGAACTCTTGGCAATCAGTCCTAATGGCGTATTCGACCAATACATGAACTTGTTAAGGTTCAAATGTCGGCTGTCACTGCGAGAGCACTGTGCTACAGATAGTCAGGATAGATCCAGGCTCAAAATGTCGCCTTCCTTGAAACTTGGATAACTCGGCCTATGATGCAAGATGCAACTCTGACCCCACGTACTCTAGGCAAGTCTATCTTTAACAAAAAAACCTACACTTGTCTAGGTTCAAATGTCGATTGGGTACTGTGAGAGCCGGCTCATAGCACGCACGTATCTTCAAAGGGCCACCAAGGCTACTTTCATTGAAGAAGAACCTTTGGCTTGCGGCCTGCAAAAGCCTCAAGTGTTTTTTTGTTTGTTTTGTTTATGTTTTCTCTTGCTTTCTTGTAAGTTTTCGTTTTGAAGTTGTGTTCTTTGAAAGATTGGCCTAAATTTCCTCCCTTCATGGCTCATATTTGAAGCCTCTCCGGGTCTCTACAACCCAATCTACTAAACGGCTCTCAGCCACCGGAGAATAACAACTTCATGGAATTATACCTTTACAGGGTTATGAACATATGGAGGCTGATTAAGCCAGTAGTTCAAATTATGTCTTTAGGTATGGTTATGCTTATAACAATTAAATCGGCCCTGGTTTTGGATGTCTGTCCCTAGTGGCATTGGTTGGACACAAAGACCCGCCCGGCGGTAAACCGCCGGGGCACTTGTTTCTGTTTATATGCAGGATGCAGTTTATATTGATCTGCGCGTGCCAATACCATCATAAGGATAAAATAAGGATTCCAACATTTGGAGACTCATAATGTCATCAAAAGACAAGCGCATGACGGTGCGACAGTTGGTATGATAAACCGGCAGGAAAAGTGTTTCGCTATCCTATTACAAAATGCTGTGAGCCAGACAAAGGTCCAAATATTTCTATCATAGGTACGTGAGCCGCCCGACGGATCATTCTCCTTGGCCTTGCTGCTTTGGTGATTCCGGGTCATCCGTCGCCGGTTCTACATCCTCCACTGTTTGAAAATTCTGCGCAAACCAACCCAAGCCAGCCAGAGCTTCAAATTTAGCCGCCCCATCAATAAGGTCAGTGGGATCAATTTCATGGGCAAAGGTATGCTTACTAATTGGAGGAATCAGATCCATCACTTTATAAGAAGGAGTGGTCATCTTCTGATTATCCGCATCATAAGTTGGCTGATATTTCGACAAATCCGTTTCATTTGCAATCAAGCTGGCCAATGGCCGGATGTCCTTGACACAAGCAGCGAAGTCTTTATGGTCAAAGGCTCAGCCGTCTTCTTTCAAACCTGGATACCTAGTAGCCAGGTCTGACGTTTCCAGCTCGGGAAGCCATGCCTTAGCCCGGTTTAAGGCCGTAACAGCACCGGCTCTCACAGATGACCACTTGATTGCGTCTATCCTGGCAGGCAGAACGGAGAGTCTTCGCAAGATATCTACAAAGAATGTTGGTGCTTGGCTGGACGGAGAGATAACAGCCATGGCACGCTGCGCCCCAGTGTACAGTTGTTCCACGAGAGTATAGAGGGCTTTTAGCTTCACAAGTGGATCTTTGCCAAGAATATTGCTTCTTTTACCTACATAACCATTAAGTTGATCAGTAACGGTTTAAGTTCTCCCAAGATTTTTCAAGTTGAGTATGGCGGCTTACCAAAGATGGCTGCAGTCATTTCTAAGACACGGTGTTTTAAGCCGGGGAGCTCCGTCGTCACCGCTTCAAGAGATGTTTCGGCTTTTTCAGCCTGTTGCACTAAGGCAGCCCTTTCTTTAGTCCAAGAAGTTTCCTCGGACTTAAGTTTAGCTTTCAAATCATTCGCTTCAGACAAGCTAAATTGGAACTTGGATTCGGCTTTCTGAGTTTCTGATTCTTGGCGCTTAAGCCGTTCATGAGCATCCTTTAGCTGTGTTTGTAATTCAACAGTCGCTTCCTGAACAGGTAAAGTAAGCATGAGACGGATTAACTGCCGGTTTAATAAAGATTCAAGTCCCAAGCCTTTTGCAAGCAACAACACTTGGCACTTGGGGGCTAATAGAGGCTGAAGTTTTTCTTTCATAGCCAGATTCATGTTATTAAGTCTCAAGCACTTTGCAAGCAAGAGCACTTGACCCTTGGGGGCTAATGGAGGCTGAAGTTTTACTTTCATAGCCGGATTCATGTTATTAAGTCTCAAGCACTTTACAAGCAAGAGCACTTGACCCTTGGGGGCTAATGGAGGCTGAAGTTCTTCTTTCTGAGTCGGATTCATGTTATTAAATCTCAAGCACTTTGCAAGCCAAAGCACTTGACCCTTGGGGGCTAATGGATGCGGAAATTTTTCTGAAGTTAATATATTCATAAGCATAAAAGTCCCAAGCACTTTGCAAGCAACAGCACTTGGCACTTGGGGGCTAATGTGCATCGCTTTTATATGTCAAGATAATTATGGTAGCTGATCGCAACTTGGTTTCTACCACTGGTTTAAGGATGATGTGCAGGCAAGTTATATGCAATACTAATAAGGACTGGCTCATTCAACCTAATTAAGCCGACCCTTGGGGGCTACACATGCAATGTTCCTTAAGAAGGGATTTTTTGGTTAAGTGACATGCCGAACTAAAGTCTACAAAATATTTAGTTTTTATCATATCCATTAGACTTGGGGGCAGGAAGAACAGTTAGAAATTAGTCAAGAACATTACCTCAAACTTTTGATGCATCTGCTTCACCATGTCGATTTCAAGATCACGATTGCTATGAAACTGACTAAGAAAACCAGACAAGACTTCGCCAGTATTCAACTGTGTGTACTGTGACATGTCAAACCTCACGCGTCGGTTTTCAACAAGTTCTTGCTTGGCGGTGTGTTTGGCCAACACTGTTGTGTTGCCCAGCTCTCTAAAACTAGTGCCAATAAATGTAATGTCTTCAGACCGATCTTCTGCCGGTTCAGATGGGGCAGGCGGTTTGGCAGGTGTAGAATCGGCCTTGGAAGGAGCAGTGGTGGCATCGGGCACCTCAGGAAGAGCGTCATGAGTAACCTCTGCAGTTCGCCTTTGAGCATCTGTTGCCGACGCCTGCAGTGTCAGCTCAGTAATCTTGGGGTCAGCCGTTGGTTTAGTCGCCCTGGCCCTCTTAACAGGTTTTGCTTGGCCTTTGCATCAATGGCAGTAAGTCGCTGCAAGGTTATAAAGATTTAAAGTTAAAATGAACAAGGGACAAGTCATTTACCCAGGAGCGGTCTTGAAAGCCGGAAGTTGACTCTAAGATGAATCGCCGGAGGATGAATGAGAAGTTTCCTGTTAATTTGAATCGAACGAGTTCAGGGATTACTGAATAAGACCCATTGGCGGACAATGAGAGTTTATGAATGGAAGTACCTCATTCCGGCGTTTTCATCGAGGCGGAGTATTGGGCAAGCCGGAGGACAATTCCTCTTCTCTGGAGTTTCGGGTCCGACGGTGGCTCTCGTGTTGCTGTTGCTTCAACAGAAAGTGAGGATCTAAATGAGCTGAAGAGTGTGAAAAGCTTACTTTCCGGATAACTCGTCGAACTTTTTGACTTTGCAAGGATTCTGAGCCGGGGGAAATATTAATTACCTCTTCGTCTGCGACCTGACTGGCCTCCGTGTCATCCTGGCAATAATCAGTGTCAATAAGATAATTGAAATAAGAGTTAAGGACTACCTCCGACTCAGTGTCGTAGTTTAGTTCAAACAGATTAGAAGCACTGGTTTTCTTCTTAGTCTTCTTAACTGCTTTCTTGGCGGCTTCATGATCATAAGATTTTTTTCCAGAAGGCCGACTTAGCCTGTGAGAGGCGGCGAATTCAATATTGGCAATGGAGCTGAATTATAAAACGGCAACAGTCAAAATTAAGAGTTGCCTCCGGTGCCGGTTTAGATGTGCAGAAAGGCAACAGGCCCAATTTGCTACAGTCAGACAAGGATTCATTTAAAACAGTTTTTGTCATATATGTGATGACATTGTCCTCCAGGTCCTCGGAACTATGACACAAAGGATCATTCTTCTCTCCGGTATATTCACACATTAAACCGGACCTACGGCTTAAAGGAATAATTCGCCAAGCAAGCCAGCACGAGCTAAGTCGATTCCAGTTAAACCGTTTCCGAGAAGGGCCTTCACCTTTGACAGAGTGGGGGCAATTGACTTGCGTTCTGCAGCGGTGAGCTTTTCAGCAAGAGGGTGATTGGCATCTAAACGTTGAGTACGGAGCCTCGGCAAAGGATGCTTATCAGCCGGAGAAGTATCTTTACAATAAAACCAAGTTTTGTTCCAATCTTTCGGATGACTCAGCAGACAGGCATAAGAAAAAATAGACTCTCTCCTTCTTTGGATAGAGACAGCCCCGAGCTCCAGTCTAGGGCCATTGGTAAATTCATTCTGGCGGTTCAAGTGAAAGTACTCCCTGAAAAGCAAGATGTTGGGTTCCTCTTGAAGATATACTTCACAAAAAATTTGAAAATTGCAGATATTTGACACGGAATTGGGTCCGATGTCTTGGGGGTGGAGTTGGAAGAAATGCAGGACATCTCTGAAGAATTTAGAGCCGGGTGGTGAGAAACCCCGGTTCATGTGGTCAGTAAAAACAATCACTTCATCATCCGTGGGTGAAGGTCCTTATCCCACCGGGTTAGGAGCACGGTAAGACATAATTGGAGCATTAGGCAGATATCCTACTTTGACAAAGTTGGCAAGTGTAGCTTCAGTAACAATTGAGGGAACCCAGTTGCATGTGGTGACTGTCTTTGGCGGCATTGTGGACAAGCAAACCTAACAAATGAAAGATTATTGTTGGTTCAGAAAAGCCGATAATAAAGTATTGCTATAGGTTCAGCATAGCGGCTTAAATGGAGCCTAACGGCATAAGAGTAATCACAAGTTGTAAAATTAAGCTGCCATGGCAGATGCGAGTGTTCAGAAAAGCAAATTTTACTAAGTCTGGAAAAAACAGTTTTCACAAGTTGGCGGTAATTTTGGATCTACGTCTGCTCGAAAATCAAGATTAAATGACGAATAGGCAAAACTTAAGATCGATATGATGCAGTTCTAGGAGACGAATCCATTTATCCACAGAGATGAGATTTTATAGTATTGACTAAAGAGATACTATCAACATCAGCATATAAAGAGACATCAAAGTTCAGAAGAAGAAGCCATAGTTGCGGAGGAAGAAGAAGATGAACTCTGAAGAACTTCACAGGAACCCTAATGGATTTGGAAGGAGAAGGACAAGAATGTACCTGAGCAGGTAAAACGACGGCGGCAGCGTGCAGAAGAGACCTGGTCACGTTGGGTTGACGCGGCAGTTATTGGTGAAGACAAAGCAGAGGGCGACGGCGCCGGCGGAGCTCAGTTGTAGGGACGACGCGAGGAAGGAGACGACGGAAAGAATGGAAAGGGACCTTCAGCCCTATTAATAAGCTAAGTGGATAAAGGTCACGCGCGAAAATCGAGGAGGTGGAAAAATAGGTAAATAACTATGCAGGCACCTCGATTCTCGGAATACCAATAAATGCGGAAGATTTATTAAGATCTGGACCTTTTGCAAGTAAGTGACATCATGGTGAGTTACTATTATTTCAAAAGTTGACGTCACGGCGGATCATTATCGTTTCAAAAGTGAAGATGATAGCGGTTTACAGTCTCTCACAAGAAGATGAAGAAAGATTAACATGAACAAGTTCAAGATCAACTTGGGGCCTAATGTTGGGGATATAAGTATTTCATATGACCCGCCCAGGAGGGGCCGGGTTACCCGACGGCGGTTCATAAGACCAGCCCAGAAGTACATTAAAGACAGCGGCTTGGATAAGGGCCCATGGCCCACGGTGGCTTAAGGCATGTATGTATCAACCGCCATATATGTAACTTGTAGTGTAAGGCATGTAATATGAGTGACCGAGCCAGACACGATTGTATTAGCCGGCCGAGACTCCGTAGGCCGCAGGGCGTCAACCCGTGTATATAAGGGGACGACCCGGGGGCGGCTTAGGGCAAGAAACAATAGATCGAGGGCTAGGCAAGCGCATCCGCAACCTAGCAATCGACACCCCAGCAATTCCATCCTAAACTAGAGTAGGTTTTACCCTCACCGCAGGGGCCGAACCAGTATAACTCCCCGTGTCCTTTGTCTTGTTCTTAACCCCTTTAAGCTAACCACGTCGCTATGGCTCCACAATCAAGTCCTTGCCTTAGGATATCTGCCGTGACACTTCCATGATAGTTAGTCCATTATAAAAGATATCAAGTATTTCATTTTTCTTAAGAGGATGATCAGGCAAAGCATTAAGTAATCGGAGAAGCCTCCCCCAAGCTTGTGGGAGACTCTCTTCATCAATTTGCACAAAATTATATATTTCCCTTAAGGTAGCTTGTTTCTTATGAGCGGGAAAATATTTAGCAGAGAAGTAATAAATCATATCCTGGGTACTACGCACACAACAAGGATCAAGAGAAATAAACCATGTTTTAGCATCACCCTTTAACGAGAATGGAAATAGCTTAAGGATATAATAGAAACGAATTTTTTTCCTTATTGGTGAATAGGTTGGCTATATCATTCAGTTTATTAAGATGTACCACAACAGTTTCAGATTCATAGCCATGGAAAGGATTAGATTCAACCAAAGTAATTAACTCAAGATCGACAGAGAAATCATAATCCTTATCAGAAATACAGATAGGTGAAGTAGCAAAAGCAGGGTCATATTTCATTCTAGCATTCAAAGACTTATCTTTCAGCTTAGCTAACAGTTTCTTAAGATCATACCTATCATTGCAAGCTAAAAGACCTCTAGCATTTTCTTCATCCATAACATAACCCTCAGGCACAACATGCAATTCATATCTAGGGGGATAATCTTCATCATCACTTTCATCAATATTATTAGTTTCAATAATTTCATTCCCTCTAACCCTAGCAATTTGTTCATCAAGAAAATCACCTAATGGCACAGTATTATCAAGCATAGAAGTTGTTTCATCATAAGTATCATGCATAGCAGAAGTGGTGTCATCAAGAACATGCGACATATCAGATTCTATGGCAGGAGTAGATGTCGCAAATTTACTCATAATAGAGGGTGACTCAAGTGCAGAGCTAGATGGCAGTTCCTTACCTCCCCTCGTAGTTGAAGGATAAATCTTGGGAGGTGTTTGGCTACAGAAATGGTAACGACAATGTCAATGTAATCAGATCACAGTGCTTAAGAAGATGTAATGAGTTTTTTGCAAGTTTGTTTGGTTCACGTTCAGGTAAAGGAATCGATTACCAGCGATCTGCTCTTCTTGCTCGGCCCTGCTGCTTGCCTGCTCTTGCTTGACGCCACCAACCAGGATCTCAACCGCCCCCCGGCCGTTCTCGTGATCGCCGCGCCGTCGGCCGCTCGGATCTTGTCCATCGCCGCCCGTCCGCGAAATCAAGCGCTGCCGACCGTCCCCGAGATCAACCGCCGGCGACCATTCGAGATCAAGTGTTGCCGACCGCTCATGTCTTGTGCGCCACCAGATGCTCCGATATCGGCAGAGAGGAGGCGGTGGCCGACGAGGAGGGGACGAGGAAGGTGTCGTGATGTGGCGGACTGCGCTCGGGGGGAGGGGTCGTGCGCGGAGGAGTCTGCTCGGGAGGGGAGGAAGAACGGGTCGTGCGGGGAGAGAAACGGTACCGGTGGGGGGTGGGCGGTATCGATCAACAACTGGCTGGATCCGTTTACGGAGGGACATGTTTACGGTGTGCACTAAACAAACGCAAGTAACGTTTCCCCTTTACGTCGTAAAGGGATGACGGGCAAAAATCGCTGAAACAAACACCTTCTTGGTTTTTTCGTCTCTCAAGTTCTTCATACTGATCAACATATATAAATCTCAAGTGACTCAAAGAATATAGCTATGCTCCCCGGCAACGGCGCCAGAAAATAGTCTTGATAAAACACAAGTATATGGGATCGCAACAGTTTTCGAGGGTAGAGTATTCAACCCAAATTTATTGATTCGACACAAGGGGAGCCAAAGAATACTCTCAAGTATTAGCAGTTGAGTTGTCAATTCAACCACACCTGGAAGACTTAATATCTGCAGCAAAGTATTTAGTAGCAAAGTAGTATGGAAGTAACGGTAACAGTGGCAAAAGTAACAGTAGCTGTTTTGTAGCAATTGTAACAGTGGCAGGGGAAAAGTAACTAAGCGAGGATCAATATGTGAAAAGCTCATAGGCATTGGATCAGTGATGGATAAATTGTCGGATGTGATTCCTCATGTAATAGTTATAACATAGCGTGGCACAGAACTAGCTCCAGTTCATCAATGTAATGTAGGCATGTATTCCGAATATAGTCATACGTGCTTATGGGAAAGAACTTGCATGACATATTTTGTCCTACCCTCCCGTGGTTGCGGGGTCCTATTGGAAACTAAGGGATATTAAGGCCTCCTTTTAATAGAGTATCGTACCAAAGCATGAACTCCTCAAACTACGGTCATCACCGGGAGTGGTCCCAATTATTGTCACTTCGGGGTTGCCGGATCATAACACATAGTAGGTGACTATTGACTTGCAAGATAGGATCAAGAACTCACATATATTCATGGAAACATAATAGGTTCAGATCTGAAATCATGGCACTCGGGCCCTAGTGACAAGAATTAAGCATGGCAAAGTCATAGCAACATCAATCTTAGAACATAGTGGATAGCAGGGATCAAACCCTAACAAAACTAACTCGATTACATGGTAAATCTCATCCAACCCATCACCATCAAGCAAGCCTACGATGATGATGACGGTGACAATCTCCACTCTCCGGAGCCCCGAACGGACTCCGGATCAGCCCTCCCGAGAGAGATTAGGGCTTGGCGATGGCTCCATATCGTAAAACGTGATGAGTCCTTCTCTCTGATTTTTCTCTCCCCGAAAGTGAATATATGGAGTTGGGGTTGAGGTCGGTAGAGCGTCAGGGGGCCCACGAGATAGGGGGCGCGCCCAGGGGGGTGGGCGCGCCCCCACCCTCATGGGCAGGGTCTTGGCCCCTGGTCTTGATTCTTCCACCAGTATTTTTTATATATTCCAAAAAAAATCTCCGTTGATTTTCAGGTCATTCCGAGAACTTGGGTTTCGGAGGTTAAAGCGGAAGGTCTGCCATGACAATCTTTCAATAAATTCGAAAGGAGTTAAGTTTGATGATAAAGTACATTGTTACATGGAATCAAACGCCTACTCTTCATCTATACCATCGATAAGACTATCTAATTTACAGTCTTGTTGTGAAAATTTGGCAGTTGTCTTAACTTGGTCATACACCAAGCTCACAGGGATTTCTAGTCTATCAGGCCCTCGAGGTCCAACTCGGCCATATGATTTGGATCAAGTCTGGTATTGCGTGTCTTCACCATAGCCCAGGCTTCTCGAGCACTTTCTCGACATACTGAAGCCTTCCACAGTTCAAAGCGGCATTGAGCCCCTTTGAATAAAATTGCCAGTTCCTCCATAATTTCTGGAGGAGAATCGGCAGGCCATAAGGCCTTGGCCATATTCTTCATGGCTTTCCGAGCTCGCTCGTGTACCTTGGAGAGCTCTTGCAGCAGGTAACCCTGAAATCCGGACACCTCTCCCTCGGGCCGCCTAGTTAACAAGCCTACAGGAAAATTTTTGTAAAATACTTTGAATCAAGGGACTATAATGAAAGCTAGGTTTAAGGTCATACTGAATATGCCGCCCTTTAGCTTCTTGTTCTCTTTCAAGGCATCCTAGAGTTGGGCTCGTATGTCCTTTATCTCTTCGGCTTACTTGATATTTGTATCCTGCAGTTTGTTTTCTCCTCTATTGTCTGTGTTAATACATGTTGACCAGTAGCCACTTGCCCTTCGGTGTGTTTTTTATCTGCCAGAGCAGCCTGTAGCTTTTCCCCCAGTTGGTCTGTCGACCCTGCTGCTACGATCCAAACAATGTATATTTAAAAAATCATTGATTGATGTAGGATTATACATGTCGAACACTATTGCTCTTACCATCATAGCCTTTATGGGACCTCTTCGACTCTTCTAATTCGGTGGTGACAGCAGTAAGCTTGGTCCGACACTCTTCAAGCTCCTTGGATAATGTGTTATTCTTTTCCATGAGTACCTGAAGATACAACAATCCTTAAAACAGTTGGGCCAACTGCTTCAAGTATTGGGGGCTACTGGCATATCATTATTGAATCTGCATGTTCTTACCCGCATATCATTTGAAAGCTGGTGAGTGGCTCCGGCAAGTCCATCTCAGGCAGCTCGGATATATGCATCCACAGAACTGAGGGCGTTGAATGCCTCTTTGGTAAAAGTTGGATCGCGCATGGCTGATTTTCACTGCCGATGATTCATTGCACTTTCCACTTCGGAATTGGTAATAGATACCTCATCTAAATCCTCTTGAAGAGGACAGTCCAGTGATACGCCCGCATCAACCCTAGTCCTTTTGGATGGGTCCGGGGCCGGATTGGTTGAAGCATGGTCAGCAGGATCGACGGACACAGTCTGACGTATGCTCCTCCTAAAGTAAAATAAAGCGGAAAATTACAATGTGGCTCCACCACCGAGCACATGTTAAAAAGTCATACCTCTTCGATAAAGGAGGAGGTTTGGTGGTGTCTCCAGTCCCCTTTCGCTTCAGAGACCCGCCCTACGCAGGCGTCGCCTTCTTGGAAGACACTCTTGATGCAGTACGGCGGGATGAGCGTCACCCCTTTTGAGCATGAGACAGTGCGGTGGGTGAGGCGTGCTGGGAATACTCTCTTTGAAGAGGTGTCTTATGGGTACTTATGTGGGAGGAAGGGAGAAGGCTAGGATAATCGGCTATGATAGCCACTTCGGTACCATCATGGCTGGCCTAGTAAAAAACTCCATTTTTAACGTCTATGCCTATGTCAGGATCTTCTTCGAATCCGGGATCCATATCTCGAATAGGGTCCTCTGGCTGTGGGATGGGACTATGAATCCCTTCGACCACCTTCCTCCACTCCTATTGGAAATAACCGAATTCAGTTCGGTTAGTAGGTCTCAAAATAAAATCAAGCGAAACTAGCGATCAGAGAAAGGCTTACCCAGTCGATGAGGTTGTACATACAGAAACCTTCTTGACACTTCAAGCGAAGAAAGTCCTCCTTCTCCCCTTTGTAGAGATCAGCTAGGATGGTGGCCAGGGCGGTAGGGTTTTCCGGACCATGGCGTAGACAGCATGAGGCATCACCCTGGCCATTATAATGCCACATAGGAAACCATGTGGCTTGAAACGGCTGCACGCAATGCGTTATTGAGATCGCCATCAATTCAATTATTGTCAGCTCGAGGTGGGCAAGTAATCTGATCTTGCTTACTAGCCTTTTGATCTCTGCACTGTCTTCCTCCTTGAGGCTACGGGGACACTAGTTGAAATGCTTCTTTAAAGGAGCACTAGAGAATTCAGGGAGGCCTCGCCGGATTAGATCCGGAAGTACGACGTCCTCAATATAAAACCACTCTGAGGGACACTCTTCGGATGCCTTCTTCGGAGTGCTGGACAGGTAGCATGTCCATGCTATACACCATACTTCGGCACCGCCCACCTCGAATATAGATCCCTTTTGGGAACGGAGGATGAGGCAAAAAAAATCGCCATAACTCGAAGTGAGCCTCACAGCCAGAAATAGCTCGCAAAGAGCGACGAAGCCCGCGATGTGCAAGATAGAGCCTGGTGTAAGATCGTGCAACTAGAGACCATAGAAGTCTAGAAACCCCCTGAGGAAAGGATGAATAGGAAATCCTATGCCTCTCGAGAGGAAAGAAACAAAGCACACCCGCTCCTCCTTGGCGGGATTGGGGAAATTTTCCGCCAGTGCTTCGTCGTTAATCGAAGTTAATCCAGCCTGGACGGGGACTAGATCCGCGAGAGGGAGATACCCCTGCGCCCGAAGTTTACTTAGGTGCGCATGGGAAACTGAGCAACTTTCCCAATCGCCCGTTTGAGGGCCATGAGGGCGTGAGGAGGAGCTGGGAATGCCGGCCATGTTTGGAAAATTTTCGTGGCAAGCTCTAAGGATTTTCCGTGTGGAGTGGAAAGGCATGTGAGATTTAGTCTCCTTAAATAGGTGCCTTCCTTACACAGTCAAGGGGTTAATTGTAAAAATACCTAGACTGTCAGGGATATTACTATCAGGTATAAACTAGCTAGGAGGCTCCGGATTACGTTGGTAAGGTTATATTATCAGAAGCCCAGTGGAGTATGTAATAGGAGGTTATAGCCCACGGAGGTTCAGGGCCCATGTATAAGGCCCATGGTTTGTAAACCGTCATACTATGTAACTTGGAATGTAAGATAGGAAGAGTAGAGACCGAGGCGGACACGTTTATGAGCCGGCCTCGGGACTCTGTAAAACGGACCAAGCGTTGCCTCCTATATAAAGGGACGACCCGGCGACGGTTCAGGACAAGAAACAACAGCTCGAGACACAGGCAAAGCGGATTCACTCCCTGGTCATCGAAGCACAAGCAATACCACACCAAACTAGACGTAGGCTTTTACCTTCATCGAAGGGGTCGAACTAGTATAAACTCTCTGTGTCCTTCGTCTGCTTTAACCCCTTGAAGCTAACCCGGGCGATGGCCTCACGACTAAGTCCTTTTGCTAGGGCATAAGCCGTGCTAAATCCATGACAGTTGGCGCCCACCATGGGGCTATCGCACGATGGTTTCAAGTTCTTGAAGGGCAGCTTTGAAGGGCTCAAGGGTTACGCAGTGGGCCGGATGACCAAGAGTCATCGCGGCCGGATCTACATCGATGATGCAGGCTGGGGTCCCGAGGCTGATTCAATCGAATACGGGTACCGGGTCCCCTTCGGTGGCATCCACGTCTTCATCGGCAAGATCGGCGAACCGGGCCCTGGGCCGGACATCTTCCCCAACATTGTCGAGTCGGCTCAGCGTGCGAGACCAGCCCGGATTGAGCCCGCCGTGAAGCGCGTCCTTGTTGGAGCAGTGCATGGAGTACAAGCCGAGGACGGATCAGGTCCCGGTTTTCAAGGCCCGGGTTATCAAGGTGGTGGATCCGGTTCAGGATACCACGGCGGTAAAATTAACCATAGTGGCAACAATCAGCATCAACATAACCAGCAACATGGTCAGGGCGGATACAACAACCAAGGGAATCAGCAGCGTCAGCAATCCGGATATCAGAATAATCCAAAGGAGCTGAGCAGTGGGCAGTATCACGTCTTCACCACAAGTCTATGCAAACGGGATCAAAAAGTTTTGAAGAGGGCAGTACACTCCGTTAAACCGGCGGTACCACGTTTATTACGTTGGTATGAGCAACCCATTGTATGGAGCAGAGAAGATCACCCACCACGGGTTGATAATCCGGGTCAGTTGGCTCTGGTGGTGGCACCACAGGTGGGTGGTTATAAGTTCACCAAAGTACTTATGGTGGAGGCAGCAGCATCAATATCTTATATTATGAGACTTTTCGATGTATGGGGTTGACAGATAAGAAGCTCCGACAGTCCAACACAGTGTTCCATGGGGTGGTGCCCGGTAAATCGGCTTATCCGGTTGGAAAAATTGATCTGGAAGTTACCTTTGGGGACGAGCATCACTCTAGATCGGAAACTGTGACCTTTGAAGTTGTAAAGATCAGGAGCCCATACCATGCTCTGTTTGGGAGACCGGTTTTTTCAGACAAGTCTCAAGCACATAACAAGTTATGCACTCGACACTTGGGGGCTAATGTACGTTCATTCTTAGACATAAGAGAAGTCCCGGTTCACCTACAGTGAAGTAAACCGGCACTTGGGGGCTACAATGGCCTAAAGGTATAATTGCACAATACAAGCAGAAACGGAAGGCAAAAGGAAAGAAAGTTACCTCATATTTCTCTTTCATAATGTTGACTAAACCGGCCTCATAGTAGAGCCGGTTCAGATACCCAGAGTGGAGCTCCTGGGCACTAAGCTGAGTATAACTTGACAAGTCTGTACTCCACTTGCCTTTATCTTGCTGAAGCTTTTCCTCCTTGGCAGTGTGTCTAGCCAAGACAACAGGCTCTGTGGGAGCAGAGAAGCCTATCCCGGTTATCTCAACATCTTCTGTCGAGGCAGCGGTTGGCTGGAGGGGATCAGTGGTGCGCATCGAACTCACAGGAGCCGGGCTAGCTCGAGGAGGACTAACCCGGACAGGGCTTGCCGGTTCAGCTGTGTTCTCCATAGCATCACCCCCCGGAGCAGCAAGGTCTTCATGATCCATAGGGGAGGGATCGTTGTGCTGAACTTCAACATTTTCCTCTGGAGGGTTGGCTGCTTCAGGATTTTCTGTCGGTTCAGTGGCGGTGTGTTCGGCAGTCGGTTTATTTAATTTCGCCTTTTTGCTAGGCTTGGGCATACCGATAAAGATTAAAAGAGCAATGAAAACCACAAAGTTAAAACGGGAAGGTAAATCGGATATTTGGCAAGATGACTCACCCAGGAACGGTCTTAAGCACCGGCACTTGAGTAGCGGTCGATTCACCGGAAGAAGACAGAGGAGCTTCCTGGTAGTTGGGATCAGACCGTTTAAGAGGTTTGCGAATAAGACCTGTTTTTGGATGAAGAAGGGTTGGAGTAAGCAAAACCTCTGAGCGGCGTCTGCGAGCTGGCGTGTGGGGTAATCCGGACAATTCAACCACGTGACCACTATGGCGTGTGGTCCGGCGAGCCTCATGCTGCTGTTTCTTCAAAAGAAAGTTGGGATCCAATTGAGCATAAGGGTGAGAAAATGGATACTTCCGGGATGCCCGGCGAATCTTGGGTGGAAACAGTTCTGAATCAGATGAGAGAGAAATTACCTCAACTTCATCCCTTTACTTCCCTCCGCCGGATCCTGGGAAAAGATATTATTGATATAAGTATAAACAAAGAGAATTCAAAGGAGGTAATAATCGAGCAGTACCTCAGAAGCTGGATCATCTTCTTCGAGGTTTGAACCGGAAACGGCAGCAGTTTTCTTCTTCTTTACGGCTAAGCTCTTCTTACGGGATGGTTTCGCCGGTTTGTCTTGAGCCTTCCTCTTCCAGAAGGGATCATTGGCCTGTGTAAAGAAACAAGAACATGTTGAAGACAAGTGACATGAATGGATTAAACCGAAAAGAAAGGGTCGGAAGAATCTTACCGATGGCGGTTTGTTGGTTGTGCAGAAAGGAGCTAAACCGATCCGGCTGCATTCTTCCAGGGGGACATTCAACATTTTCTTTGCAGATTCAGTAACTTCGTTGTCAGGAAGCACTATTTTTGTGTGACGCTGAGGATCTTCTGGATTGCCTGTATATTCACACATTAAGCTTGAGCGCCGGCTTAATGGAAGAATGCTCCAAGAGAGCCAACAGCGGACAAAGTCAACCCCGGTTAAACCATTAGCTACGAAAGCCCTGAGCTTGGAAAGTTGAGGGGCATATCGAGCCCAGTCTTGGGCGCTCAGACGCTGCGGGAAAGGATGACCCGACGTCAGGCGGTAAGCACGATAACCCGGCAGCGGATTTTCTCCCTCTGGCAAAGTATCCTTGCAGTAGAACCAAGTCTGGTTCCATTCTTTGGGTGGCTGTGAAGATCAGCGTGAGGAAAGCTTACATCCTTCCTCTCTTGGATGCTCACACCATCAAGTTCAGTATGAGGCCCGTCCGAAAACTCAGTTCGGCGGTTCAGATGGAAGAAATCCCGGAACAGCTCCACAGATGGCTCTTCTTGTAAATATACTTCCGAGAAGACTTGGAAGTTGAAGATGTTCGATATGGAGTTGGGACCCAGATCTTGCGGATGGAGTTGAAAATCAGCTAAAACGTCGCGGAAGAACTTTGAACCGGGAGGGCTAAAACCCCTGGCCAAGTGATCGAAAAAGACTATGGCCCGCCAGTGCAGAACCTCTCTAGGACCAAGAATGCCAATTGAAGCCGCCTTCACTAAGTCGTCCTCGGTAATCCGGGAAGGGACCCAATTGTAAGCAACAAACTGTTTAGCCATCTTTTCCAATGCGGGAGTGCTGAAAAATACAATACAAGGCCCGGTTTTACAAATCTACTGGATGCAAACCGGCGTGTTCTGTGAAAGTATTGACCTAATTGACGGTTTAAGCAAGGGACTAATGGTACCCACTAATCCGGAGCAAGCATGAACGAGACAGCTACGGTTTATGACAATAGAAGGAGAAAGTTAAACCGTCAATTATGGAATGCAGGCTTAAATCTAAACCGTTAGTACAAGCATATGAGGCGCAGGTTACAGTTAAACCGGTAACATAAGCAGATAAGCTGCAGATCTAATGTGTGAGAAACAACTTTCACATGAAGCAGAGGTAAAATATGGATCTACGGCGCAGGAAAAAGACAAAACAATTCAAGTCATATTCAGTTAAGACAGCGGAAGTTTTCTATAGATCCAATCTAAACTGGCAGTATTGGAGAAACTAAAGTTATGATGATGGAGCGGAATCACACGCATGAGAGTTGACCTAAAAATATTACATCTACAGCCAGGGAATGGTCTATGGTGATGAACTACGAAGAACAAGTGTCTGCAGGCGAGCTATGAAGAAACCCTAGAACTAAGATCTATGGGGAAAAGGAGATAACGTACTCGAAGAAGCAAAGGACAGCGGTGAGTTTTCTAGACGCGTTCAGGTCGATGCAGCGGCCGGGCTTGCTGACGACGGCGAGCTCGAAGGATGACGGCGGGAGCTTGAGCGCTGGAGACGAAGGAAGACGAAGCAGAGGGGGTAAAAGAGATGGCCCTTGGCTTTATTTATAGGCCAAAGAGATAAAATGGCAGGCGCGGGAATCGAGGAGACCAAAAATCGGATATGGATTGAGCTGTCGCCTCGATTTTCGGAACGGCAATAAAGAAAGGTAACAAACAGATGCGGGCGTTAAGTGCGCACATGATGTCATGACAGATTGAAGCGATTCCAGGAGATGACGTCATAGCCAGTTTATGAAGTATACAAGAGCTACAGAAAGGGAAATTCGTACAAGACTGTGAAGACTGACATGAACAAGTTCAAATCAATCTGGGGCCTAATGTCAGGGATATTACTATCAGGTATAAACCGGCTAGGAGGGTCCGGATTACGTTGGTAAGGTTATATTATCAGAAGCCCAGTGGAGTATGTAATAGCAGGTTATAGCCCACAGAGGTTCAGGGCCCATGTATAAGGCCCATGGTTTGTAAACCGTCATACTATGTAACTTGGAATGTAAGATAGAAAGAGTAGAGACCGAGGCGGACACGTTTATGAGCCGGCCTCGGGACTCTGTAAACCGGACCGGGCGTTGCCTCCTATATAAAGGGACGACCCAACGACGGTTCAGGACAAGAAACAACAGCTCGAGACACAGGCAAAGCGGATTCGCTCCCTGGTCATCGAAGCACAAGTAATACCACACCAAACTAGACGTAGGCTTTTACCTTCATCGAAGGGGCCGAACTAGTATAAACTCCCTGTGTCCTTCGTCCGCTTTAACCCCTTTAAGCTAACCCGGGCGATGGTCTCACGACTAAGTCCTTTTGCTAGGACATCTGCCATGCTAAATCCACGACACAGACGGTTCGCATTCATCTGACACGTGGAAGCTGAGGAAACGGCGGCAAGGAATCAACATAATATAATATAAAATATGCAGTCGAACTATCATCTATTCCGAAGAAGAACCTGCCTTGCAAGACCGAAGACATGAAGTCGGATACAACCTCGTCATTGAAGGCAAGTTTGGGGGCTACTGAGGGAGTCCTAAATTTGGGGGTCCATGAGGATCCAGTCTACCGAAGCTGGGCCGGATACATGGGCCATGAAGATAAATATGTCCCCGTGTCCGACCGGGACTCCTGTATATGTAGAAAGGCAGAATAGATGTTCGGATGTAATAATTCCTTCCTTTCCAAGCAATCTTTGTAACCCTAGGTCTCCTCCGGTGGATATATAAACCGGAGGGTCTGGTCCATAGAGGGTAGCAGAATCACAATATCATAGGCTTGACTTCTAGGGATTAGCCATTACGATCTCGAGGTAGATAAACTCTTGTAACCCCATATTCATCAAGATCAATCAAGCAGGAAGTAGGGTATTACCTCGATCGAGAGGGCTTGGACCTGGGTAAATATCGTGTCCCCAGTCTCTTATTACCATTGATCCTTAGACGCACAGCTTGGGCACCCCTTCCCGAGATCTGTCGGTTTTGACACTGACACATGTAGCAGCCACGTAAAACTTGCAATAACAAAGTAGAGGACGTCTAAATTGTTTTTGCACGGCATGTTGTGATGTGATATGGTCAATACATGATGAGTTATATGTTATTGTATGAGATGATCATGTTCTATAAGATATCTGACAACCGGCAGGAGCCTTATGGTTGTGTCTTTATTGAATGAAATTCATACGCTATGTAATTGCTTTACTGTATCACTATGAGTTAGCGATAGTCGTAGAAGCAATAGTTGGCGAGACGACTACGACGCTATGATGGAGATCAAGGTGTCAAGCCGATGACGATGGAGATCATGACGATGCTTTGGAGATGGAGATCAAAAGCACAAGATGATGATGGCCATATCATGTCACATATTTTGATTGCATGTAATGTTTATCTTTCATGCATCTTATTTTGCTTAGTACGGTAGTAGCATTATAAGATGATCCCTTAACTAAATTTCAAGGTAAAAGTGTTCTCCCTGAGTATGCACCATTGCTACAGTTCGTCGTGTTGAGACACCATGTGATGATCTGGTGTGATAGACTCTACGTTCACATACAACGGGTGCAAGACAGTTTTGCACATGCGGAAGACTCGGGTTAAACTTGACGAGCCTAGCATGTACAGACATAGCCTCAGAATATAGGAGATCGAAAGGTCGAACCTGAATGATATAGTAGATATGATCAACATAGAGATGTTCACCATTGGTGACTACTCCATCTCACGCGATGATCGGACATGATTTAGTTGATTTGGATCATGTATCATTTAGATGACTTGAGAGATGTCTATCTAAGTGGGAGTTCTTTAGTAATTTGGTTAATTGAACTTAATTTATCACGAACTTAGTCTTGATAGTATTTTCATATCTATATTATAGATCAATGGCCCGTGCTACCATTCCCTTGAATTTTAATGCGTTCCTAGAGAAATCTAAGTTGAAAGATGATGGATTGGGTCCGTAACTTGAGGATTATCCTCATTGTTGCACAGAAGAATTATGTCCTTGATGCACCGCTAGGTGACAAGCCCCCCCCCCCCCTCAGCTAATCTAGATGTTGTAACCGTCTGGCAGACGCGGTCAGATGACTACTATATAGTTCAGTGTGTCATGCTTTACGGCTTAGAACGGGACTTCAAAGACGTTTCGAACGTCATGGAGCATATGAGATGTTCCCGGAGTTGAAGTTAATATTTCAAGCAAATGCCTGAGTGGAGAGATATGAAGTCTCCAACAAGTTCTATAGCTGCAAGATGGAGGAGAACAGTTATATCAGTGAACACATACTCAGAATGTCTGGATATCATAATCACTTGACTCAGCTGGGAGTTAATCTTCGAGATGATAGTGTTATTGACAGAGTTCTCCAATCACTGCCACCAAGCTATAAAGGCTTCGTGATGAACTATAATATGCAAGTGATGGAGAAGACTCTTCCCGAGCTCTTCGCAATGCTCAAAGTTGCGGAGGTAGAAATCAAAAAGGAGCATCAAGTGTTGATGGTTAACAAGACCACTAGTTTCAAGAAAAAAGGGCAAGGCGAAGAAAGGGAACCTCAAGAGGAATGGCAAGCAAGTTGTCACTCCCGGGAAGAAGCCAAAAGTTGGACCCAAGCATGAAACTGAGTGCTTCTACTGCAAAGGGACTGGTCACTGGAAGCGGAACAGCCCCAAGTATTTGGCGGATAAGAAGGATGGCAAAGTAAACAAAGGTATATTTGATGTACATGTTATTGATGTGTACCTTACTAATGCTCGTAGTAGCACCTGGGTATTTAGTACTGGTTCGGTTGCTCATATTTGTAACTCAAAACAGGAGCTACGGATTAAACGAAGATTGTCTTAGGACGAGGTGACGATGCACATGGGAAATGGATCCAAGGTCGATGTGATCGCCGTGGGCACGCTAACTCTACATCTACCTTTCGGATTATTTTTAGACCTGAATAATTGTTATTATGTGCCTGCGTTGAGCGTGAACATTATATCTGGATCTTGTTTAGTGCGAGACGGTTATTCATTTAAATCAGAGAATAATGGTTGTTCTATTTATACGAGCAATATCTTTTATTGTCATGCACCTTTGAAGAGTGGTCTATTTTTTGTTAAATCTCAATTGTGGTGATACACATATTCATAATATTGATGCCAAAAGATGCAAAGTTGATAATGATAGTGCAACATATTTGTGGCACTGTCGTTTATGTCATGTTGGTGTAAAGCACATGAAGAAACTCCATACAAATGGACTTTTGGAATCACTTGATTATGAATCATTTGATACTTGCGAACCATGCCTCATGGGCAAGATGACTAAGACTCCGTTCTCCAAAAGAATGGAGTGAGCCAATGACTTATTATAAATAATGCATACCGATGTATGCAGTCCGATGAGTGTTGAGGCTTGTGGAGGGTATCGCTATTTTCTAACCTTCACATATGATTTGAGCAGATATGGGTATATCTACTTAATAAAACACAAGTCTGAAACATTTGAAAAGTTCATAGAATTTCAGAGTGAAGTAGAGAATCATCGTAACAAGAAAATAAAGTTTCTACGATCTGATCGCGGAGGCGAATATTTGAGTTATGAGTTTGGCCTTCGTGGCACAGCCAGTCGCTACAAGGGCGCACGAAGGGCTATGCACATGTCTTTTACTGTACCGGGGGGGGACTTAAAAACGCGTCAACCCTCCTCCTCCTATCTTCTCTCCTTGTCTCTCGTTTTTCCTCCCCAACTAGGGTTGCCGCCGCCGCCGCCCCCGCCCCATCGCTTCTCTGGCACTGCCCACTGGAGAAAGGCCTTCTTCTCCCCAGAGTCTATTCTTGGGGCTAATCTGACTGGAAGGGCGGCGCTGCTCCTCCCCCGACAGCAAGGCGGGTGTCCTGCGTGCTCGCCAGCGAGGGAGAGGTTGCCACCTCTCCTCACCTCCTCCGCGCCGGATTTTAGTGGCAGGAGAGAATAGAATCAACCGTGTGGTGCGGCCACAAGCGCTGGTGAACGTCTCGGATATCAATCATGGTACATGTGCTTGTGTTTGATGCGATGGCTGGGTGATTTTTAGGATCCTGCGTGGATTTCTGTGGTGCTCAGTTACCGGCTGACAAAGGTGTGCTACTGCAGGTTACATCCGGGAGGAATAGGAAGCAGAGAAAGAGATGGATTGGGGAAGAAGAGGAGGTCCTCTGCAGATCCTTTCTTATTTTCTTGAATAAACCTCTGATTTAGGAGAGCATGTTCTTACAAGTTGATATTCCACTTTCTGGATCTCCTGGACTATATATTAATTTCGGATTTGTGTCCTAAAGAATTTTGTTAGCATTAGTTAGGAAAAAAATGTATACATTAGTTCATAATTTCCATTCGCTCACTTTTCTTAGTGCTAATAGGGAATTCACCATTAGTTACAACTATGTTTGGTTTTGAGTTACTGTTTCACTAATTGACTCCTGCAAGTAAGGAGTCCTGATGGAGTGAACGATTTGTGTGTGTGAATCCTATTAGGCTGTGTCAGGTTGATACCTTTTATGCAGAAGGGTTTGGCGCTATAAGTCTGCTCCCTGTGGTAATTCTGTTGTGTTGCATGGCTAGCTTGCTGTGCATGGCTCGATATGCAATTGGCCTGGGATGACATGGTTTCACCGATTAACTGGTTCCTACTAGTTGTTGCTTTGGTTCCTTTTTATGTAAATATAACTTCCAGGTGTAATTCTTGGTTATTTAGATACTAGCTGTCCTATACATATATTTCTGATGATTTAGTTGGTCTTAGTAATAATGAAGTATAAAGTATAGCCTTAAATTTGTATGCAAATGTAATTCTTTTATTGCATTTCATAGATTAGTTCATTCTTTAGGTGTATATTCTCTTTGTAGTTTATGTTTCCTTGCTGTTTATATATGCTTATAGAATTATACTAATCCAAATGTTGTGAGGTGCTTGGTGTCCTATATATAGTAATATACCAAGTGCATGTGCGTGCTTGGTGTTCTGCATAGATGCACATGGTTATAGATGTGCTGAAGGAAATATGCCCAAGAGGCAATAATAAAGATGTTATTTTTATTTCCTTATATCATGATAAATGTCTTTTATTCATGCTAGAATTGTATTAACCGGAAACTTAGTACATGTGTGAAAACATAGACAAAACAGATTGTCCCTAGTATGCCTCTACTAGACTAGCTTATTGATCAAAGATGGTTATGTTTCCTAGCCATAGACATGAGTTGTCATTTGATCAAGGGGATTACATCATTAGGAGAATGATGTGATGGACAAGACCCATCCGTTAGCTTAGCACTATGATCGTTTAGTTTTACTGATATTGCTTTCTTCATGACTTATACATGTTCCTATGACTATGAGATTATGCAACTCCCGTATACCGGAGGAACACCTTGTGTGCTATCAAACGTCACAACGTAACTGGGTGATTATAAAGATGCTCTACAGGTGTCTCCGAAGGTGCTCGTGGTGTTGGCATAGATCAAGAATAAGATTTGTCACTCCGAGTGTCGGAGAGGTATCTCTGGGCCCTCTCGGTAATACACATCATAATAAGCCTTGCAAGCAAATGACTACTGAGTTACTCACGGGATGATGTATTACGGAACGAGTAAAGAGACTTGCTGGTAACGAGATTGAACTCGGTGTTGAGATACCGACGATCGAGTCTCGGGCAAGTAACATACCGATGACAAAGGGACAACGTATGTTGTTATGCGGTTTGACCGATAAAGATCTTCGTAGAATATGTAGGAGCCAATATGAGCATCCAGGTTCCGCTATTGGTTATTGACCGGAGATGAGTCTCGGTCATGTCTACATAGTTCTCGAACCTGTAGGGTCCGCACGCTTAACGTTTGATGACGATCGGTATTATGAGTTTATGAGTGTTGATGTACCGAAGGTAGTTCGGAGTCCCAGACGAGATCACGGACATGACGAGGAGTCTCGTAATGTCCGAGACATAAAGATTGATATATTTGATGACTATATTCGGACACCGGAAGTGTTCCGGAAAGTTTCGGATTTAACCGGAGTGCCGGAGGGGGTTACCGTAACCCCCCCGGGGGAGTATGGGCCATAGTGGGCCTTGAGGGAAAAGAGAGAGGAGCGCATACGGGTTGGCCGGCGCCCCCACTAGAGAATCCTAGTTGGACTAAGAGTGGGGGCGCCACTGATACGTCTCCAACGTATCTATAATTTTTGATTGTCCCATGCTATTATTTATGAAGTCTTGGATGTTTAGTGGGCTTTATCATTCACTTTTATATCATTTTTTGGACTAACCTACTAACCCAAAGTCCCAGTCTAGATTGCTGTTTTTTGCCTGTTTTAGGGTTTTGCAGAAAAAGAATATCAAACGGAGTCCAAACAGAATGAAACCTTCGCGAGAGATATTTTTGGAGAAAATCACGCACGCTGAGCTTGAGAACCACGTCAGGGGACGGAGGGCTGGCCCACGAGGGTGGGGGGGCCCTGTTTTGTGGCCCCCTCGAGCGTCCCCCGGTGCCCTCCTTCTTCCTATATAAGTCTACGTACCCCAGAAACTCCGTGAACAGAGAGAAAACCCTAATTCCACCGCCGTACCTTCTGTTCCCGTGGAGATCCCATCTTAGAGCCAATTCCGGAGATCCACCGGATGGGGGTCCATCATGGAGGCCTTCATCATCATCATCATCGCCCTCACCATGAGTTGTGAGTAGTTTACCACATACCTTCGGGTCCATAGCTAGTATCTAGATGGCTTCTTCTCTCTCTGGATCTCAATACAAATTTCTCCTCGATCTTCGAGGAGATCTATTCGATGTAATCTCTTTTTGCTGTGTGTTTGTCGAGATCCGATGAATTGTGAGTTTATGATCAAGGTTATCTATGAAAGACATTTGGTTCTTCTCTGAACTTTTTATGAGTGCTCATAATATCCTTGCAAGTCTCTTCGAATTATTGGTTTGGTTTGGCCTACTAGATCTATAGTTCTTGCAATGGGAGAAGTGCTTGGCTTTGGGTTCAATCTTGCGGTGTCCTTTCCCAGTGACAGTAGGGGCAGCAAGGCACGCATTTTATTGTTGCCATCGAGGATAAGAATATGGGGTTTATATCATATTGCTTGAGTTTATCCCTCTACATCATGTCATCTTGCTTAAGGCATTACTCCGTTCTTATGAACTCAATACACTAGATGCATGTTGGATAGCGGTCGATGTCTGGAGTAATAGTAGTAGATGCAGGCAGGAGTCAGTCTACTTGTCTCGGACGTGATGCCTATATACAATGATCATGCCTAGATAGTCTCATAATTATTCGCTTTTCTATCAATTGCTCGACAGTAATTTGTTTACCCGTAGTAGAATATCGCTATCATGAGAGAAGCCACGAGAGAAAACTATGGCCCCCGGGTCTATTCTCAACATATCCATCTACATCTACTTTACTTTTACCGCTTTTATTTGTTGTTCTTATAAACTAAAAATACCAAAAATAAAAACTATCAGCTCTATCAGATCTCACTTTGTAAGTGACTGTAAAGGGATTGACAACCCCTTATCGTGTTGGCTGCGAAGTTCTTATTTGTTTGTGCAGGTGCGAGGGACTCGCACATGGTCTCCTACTGGATTGATACCTTGGTTCTCAAATACCGAGGGAAATACTTACGCTACTGTGCTGCATCTCCCTTTCCTCTTTGAGGGAATACAACGCAAGCTCAAGAGGTAGCAAGAAGAATTTCTTGCGCCGTTGCCGGGGAGGCTTACGCAAAAGTCATATACCAAGTACCTATCACAAACCCTTATCCTTCGCATTACATTTATTTGCCTCTCGTTTTCCTCTCCCCCACTTCACCCTTGCCATTTTATTTGCCCTTCTTCCGCCGTGTGTTTATCGTTCGCTTGCTTCTTGTTTGCTTGTGTGTATTGGATTGCTTGCTTGTCACTATGGCTCGGAACAATACCAAATTGTGTAACTTCTCCAATACCAACAACAATGATTTTATTAGCACTCCGATTGCTCCTATTACCGATGCTGAATCTTGTGAGATCAATGCTGCTTTGTTGAATCTTCTCATGAAAGATCAATTCACCGGCCTTCCTAGTGAAGATGCCGCTACCCATCTAAACAACTTTGTTGATTTGTGTGATATGCAAAAGAAAAGGGATACGGATAATGATATTGTTAAATTGAAGTTATTTCCGTTTTCGCTTAGAGATCGTGCTAAAACTTGGTTTTCCTCTTTTCCTAGAAATAGTATTGTTTCGTGGAATAAGTGCAAAGATGCTTTTATCTCTAAGTATTTCCCTCCTGCTAAGATCATCTCTCTTAGAAACGATATTATGAATTTTAAGCAACTAGATCACGAGCATGTTGCACAAGCTTGGGAGAGAATGAAATTGATGATACGTAATTGCCCTACACATGGTTTGAATCTATGGATGATTATTCATAACTTTTATGCTGGCTTGAATTTTGCTTCTAGAAATCTTTTAGATTCTGCTGCCGGAGGCACTTTCATGGAAACTACCTTAGGAGAAGCTACCAAACTCCTAGATAATATTATGGTTAATTATTCTCAATGGCACACCGAAAGATCTACTAGTAAAAAAGTGCATGATATCGAAGAAAATAGTGTTTTGAGTGGAAAGATGGATGAACTTATGAAATTATTTGCTGCTAAGAGTGCTTCTTCTGATCCTAATGATATGCCTTTGTCCACTTTGATTGAGAATAACAATGAATCTTTGGATGTGAATTTTGTTGGTAGGAATAATTTTGGTAACAATGCTTATAGAGGTAATTTTAATCCTAGGCCTTTTCCTAGTAATTCCTCTAATAATTTTGATAATTCCTACAAAAACTCTTATGGAAAGATGCCTTCTGAATTTGAAACTAGTGTTAAGGAGTTTATGATCTCGCAAAATAATTTCAATGCTTTGCTTGAAGAGAAATTGCTTAAGGTTGATGAATTGGCTAGAAGTGTCGATAGAATTACTCTTGATGTTGATTCTTTGAAACTTAGATCTATCTCACCTAAGCATGATATCAATGAGTCTCTCAAAGCCATGAGAATTTCCATTGATGAATGCAAAGAAAGAACCGCTAGAATGCGTGGTAAAAGAGAAGATTATATTAAATCCTGTTCTTCTGGTTATCATGAAAATAAAGATGAAGATATGAAAGTTATTGATGTGTCTCCTATTAGATCTTTGTTTTCTAGTATAAATCTTGATGAAGATAGGATTGGAGATAATTCTGCTTTAAGGTGTCCCTATGATTCGGAGTTTTTGGATCTTGATGCTAAAATTCCTAAAAGTGGGAGTGGAGAGATCAAAACCTTGCATAGCGATGAACCCACTACTTTGGATTTCAAGGGATTCAATTATGACAATTGCTCTTTGATTGATTGTATTTCCTGGTTGCAGTCCGTGCTAAATTCTTCGCATGCTTATAGTCAAAATAAAGCTTTTACCAAACACATAGTTGATGCTTTGATGCAATATTATGAAGAAAAACTTGAGTTGGAAGTTTCTATACCTAGAAAGCTTTATGATGAGTGGGAACCTACTATAAAAATAAAAATAAAAGATCATGAATGCTATGCTTTGTGTGATTTGGGTGCTAGTGTCTCCACTATCCCAAAAACTTTGTGTGACTTGCTAGGGTTCCATGAGCTTGATGATTGTTCTTTAAATTTGCATCTTACGGATCCCAAAAACCAATAGGAATTATGTGCCCATAGATTTCATTGTTCTTGATATAGATTGCAATCCTTCATGTCCTATTATTCTTGGTAGACCTTTCCTTAGAATGATTGGTGCAATTATTGATATGAAAGAAGGAAATATTAGATTCCAATTTCCGTTAAGGAAAGGCATGGAACAATTTCCTAGAAAGAAAATAAAATTGCCATATGAATCTATCATGAGAGCCACTTATGGATTGCCTTCCAAAGATGGCAATACCTAGATTTATCTTGTATCGTGCCTAGCTAGGGGCGTAAAACGATAGCGCTTGTTGGGAGGCAACCCAATTTTATGTTTTTTTTGTTGCTGTTAGGGAATAAATATTGCATTTAGCCTCTGATTAGATGTGGTTTCATGTTTTGTTTAGTGTTTGTGCCAAGTAGAACCTTTGGGAAGACTTGTGTGAAGTTTATGCGATCTTGCTGTGAAAAACAGAATCATTAGCGCTCGCTAAAGTAGTCTTCAGATTTTACTGGAGCGTGCTTTTTAGTTGATTCTTTTTGCAGATGATTGGTAGACAAATTCCGCAAATTTAACAATTTAGTTTCAATTTTTTGGAGTTCCAGAAGTAGGCAAAACCTGCAGATTACTACAGACCGTTCTGTTTTTGACACATTCTGTTTTTCGTGTGTTGTTTGCTTATTCCGATGCATCTATAAGTAGTATTGGAGGATATGAACCATAGATAAGTTGGAATACAGTAGGTTTAACAACAATATAAACAAAGAATGAATTCATTGCTGCACCTTTGAGTAGTGGTTTGCTTTCTTATACTAACGGAGCTCACGAGAATTTCTGTCTAAGTTTTGTGTTGTGAAGTTTTCAAGTTTTGAGTATTCCTTTGATGGACTATGGAACAAGGAGTGGCAAAGGCCTAAGATTGGGGATGCCCATGGCACCCCAAGTAAATTCAAGATAATCAAAATCCTAAGCTTGGGGATGCCCCGGGAAGGCATCCCCTCTTTCTTCTTCATCCATCGGTAACTATACTTGGAGCTATATTTTTATTCGCAACATGTCATGTGTTTTGCTTGGAGCGTCTTGTATAATTTGAGTCTTTGCTTGTTAGTTTGCCACAATCATCCTTGCTGGACACACCTATTTGAGAGAGTTAATTATGGCCTAGAAATTATTAGAACACTCTATGTGCTTCACTTATATCTTTTGAGTTGAATAGTTTTTGCTCTAGTGCTTCACTTATATCTTTTAGAGCACGGTGGTGGTAATATTTTGTTGAAATTGTTGAACTCTCATGCTTCACTTATATCATTTTGAGAGTCTATTAAAACAACATGGTAATGTGTTTAGGCTAAAGAAACTAATCTTCACATGATAGACATCCAATGTCAATGTAGTAAAAAAAAATCACACTAAGTGCATTGAATAGAATGAGATGTTGGATGCTTGGTAAATGTTTTGAGACATGAGGATAGTGATATTAGATTCATGCTAGTGGAATTATTATTAAATTGAGAAATACTTGTGTGAAGGTTAGTGATTCCCGTATCATGCACGTATGGTGAACCGCTATGTGACGAACTTAGAGCATGAGGTATTTGTAGAGTGCCAACCTTTGTGTGGAGGTCGGGGGCGCGCGATGGTTAACTCCTACCAACCTCCCCCCTAGGAGCATGCGTTGATTGCTTTGTTTTGATGACTCGTAGATTTTTGCAGTAAGTATATGAGTTATTATGACTAATGTTGAGTCCATGGATTATACGCACTGTCACCCTTCCACCATTGTTAGCCTCTCTTGTACCGCGCAACTTTCGCCGGTGCCATAAACCCACTATATATCCTTCCTCAAAACAGCCACCATATTGCTCCTCACAACAGCCACCATACCTACCTATCATGGAATTTCCATCGCCATTCCGAGATATATTGCCATGCAACTTTCCACCGTTCTGTTATATGACACGCATCATATTGTCATATTGCCATGCATGATCATGTAGTTGACATCGTAGTTGTGGCAAAGCCACCATGCATAATTTTTCATATATGTCACTCTTGATTCATTGCATATCCCGGTACACCGCCGGAGGCGTTCATGTAGATTCATACGTGTTGTAGTATCGAGTTGTAATTCCGAGTTGTAATAAAAAAGTGTGATGATCATCATTATTAGAGCATTGTCCCATGTGAGGAAAGGCCAATAAAAAAAGGACATGGCCCAAAAATAATAATAGAGAGGGGCTAATAAAAAAAGAGAAAGCCCCTCCAAAAAAATGAGAGAAAAGAGAGAAGGGACAATTGCTACTATCTTTTTTCCACAATTGTGCTTCAAAGTAGCACCATGTTCTTCATTGTAGAGAGTCTCATGCTTAGTCACTTTCATATACTAGTGGGAATTTTCATTATAGAACTTGGCTTGTATATTCCAACGATGGACTTCCTCAAATTCCCTAGGTCTTCGTGAGAAAGCAAGTTGGATGCACACCCACTAGTTTCTTTTGTTGACCTTTCATTCATATTTAGCTCTAGTGTATCTGTTGCATGGCAATCCCTACTCACTCACATTGGTACCTATTGATGGGCATCTCCATAGCCCGTTGATACGCCTAGTCGATGTGAGACTATCTCCCTCCTTTTTTGTCTTCTCCACAACCACCTCTATTCCACCCATAGTGCTATATCCATGGCTCACGCTCATGTATTGCGTGAAAGTTGAAAGGTTTGAAAAGATATAGTATGAAAACAAATGCTTGGCTGAAATCGGGGTTGTGCATGATATGAATATATTTTGTGTGATGAAGAGGGAGCATAGCCACACTATATGATTTTGTAGGGATAACTTTCTTTAGCCGTAGTATTTTGAGAAGACATGATTGCTTTGTTAGTACGCTTGAAGTATTGTTATTTCTTATGTCAATATAAACTTTTATCTTGAATCTTTCAGATCTGGACATTCATGCCACAATTAAGAGAATTACATTGAAAAACTATATTGGTTAGCATTCCACATCAAAAATTCTTTCTTTATCATTTACCTACTCGAGGACGAGCAGGAGTTAAGCTTGGGGATGCTTGATACGTATCCAACGTATCTATAATTTTTGATTGTTCCATGCTATTATTTATGAAGTCTTGGATGTTTGATGGGCTTTATCATTCACTTTTATATCATTTTTGGGACTAACCTACTAACCCAAAGGCCGAGTCCAGATTGCTGTTTTTTGCCTGTTTCAGGGTTTTGCAGAAAAAGAATATCAAATGGAGTCCAAACGGAATGAAACCTTCGCGAGAGATATTTTTGGAGAAAATCACGCACGCGGAGCTTGAGAACCACGTCAGGGGACGGAGGGCTGGCCCACGAGGGTGGGGCGGGCACGCCCCCTGCCTCGTGGCCCCCTCGAGCGTCCCCCGGTGCCCTCCTTCTTCCTATATAAGTCTACGTACCCCAGAAACTCCGTGAACAGAGAGAAAACCCTAATTCCACCGTCGTACCTTCTGTTCCCGTGGAGATCCCATCTTGGAGCCTGTTCTGGAGCTCCACCGGAGGGGGGTCCATCACGGAGGCCTTCATCATCATCATCATCGCCCTCACCATGAGTTGTGAGTAGTTTACCACAGACCTTCGGGTCCATAGCTAGTATCTAGATGGCTTCTTCTCTCTCTGGATCTCAATACAAAGTTCTCCTCGGTCTTCGAGGAGATCTATTGGATGTAATCTCTTTTTGCGGTGAGTTTGTCGAGATCCGATGAATTGTGAGTTTATGATCAAGGTTATCTATGAAAGTCATTGGGTTCTTGTCGTGGAATTAGCACGGCAGATGTCCGGTTTAGCGGACTTGATGATGGAACCATCGCACGGGTTAGCTTGAAGGGGTTCATAGCACACAAAGGACACAAAGAGTTTATACTAGTTCGGCCCCTTCGATGAAGGTAAAAGCCTACGTCTAGTTGGTTTGGTATTGCTTGGGCGTCGGTTTACAGGGAGCGTGATACAGGGTGGAACCCTAATCAGCGGATCTTTCACGAAATGGAGGGGATCCCACGATGAACACAAAGAACACGAGAGGGAACACGAGGGGAAACACGAGAGAATCACTCAAACCAACAAGAACAAGTCACACATATGCTAGATCCTCGAAACACAAAGAGATACAAGATCCATGATCAACAAGGGACGATACAAAGGGTAACCGGTTCTTCTCCGTGAGGAGGTCTTGATATCCCTGGGGATCTTCTCCGATGAAGGAGGTCCTGAATCCGTAGTGGATCTTCTCCGTGGAGGGGCCGCAGTCACTCACAAGGAGATGAACCACTAGATAGTATCAAATGAGCTATCCCTAAGCTAGCCCTCGTTAGGAGGAGGTGGAGGAGTATATATAGTCTAGGGCCACGAAGGGGTAAGTGGGAGAGGGATACATGGGCCTCTGGCCCGATAACTGTGCGCAGACAGCAGGTAGCGGACGTCCGACGGCTACCGGACGTCCGGTGTCTCGCGAGGGTCCGGACGTCCGGAAGTCTTCGGACTTCCGCTATTTTCCTTCTGTCGTCGAAGTCACGGACGTCCGGTGGCCTCCGGTCGTCCGGTCGCCTGGGAGTCGCCGGTCGTCCGGTAGATGCCGGACGTCCGGAGCCTGAAGCTTTTCCAGCAGCTTCTCTTGTTCCTTGTACTTCGTGTCCTCGCCGTCTTGTCCAACGCTCCCAGCTGTTCCATGGCCTCCCTCTTGGTTCCTGGTCATGCATAGCACATATATTTGAGGTAGTAGCCATGTCTCACATGTAGAAAGTGGGGGTTCAGAGAGGAGCGAGTGAACCTTGTGTCCAATTGTGTGTGGTTGAGGTCTCGTCGAGTGAACATGGGGATGATCATGGGATACACCGTATCATCTCCCCTCCCTTGGGAAAGATCCGACCTCGGATCAAAAACCTCATCACCATGGAAACGGTAGTCGTGAACGGACTTGTAGTTGGACGAAGTTGAGGTCATGTCGCACTCCAAGTACTCCAAGGTGTCTCCGGTATGTGGTACATGCAAAATGAGCAAACACAAAGTACACTTGGAAATACAATGGTTAGCACACACAAAGTGTCCATCATGTAAGAATGAGTCTGTGTGCACATGAAGCTTAGCAAGATGATAAAGTATGAGATGTAAAGCATTCATGTGATCAAATGCATTTGTGGTGCACACAAAGGTGTTGTGAATGTGATCAATGCAACCATTGTGCAAAATGATGTCATAGTGTGATGGCTTATCAAGAGCATGAACATGGCAATGGATGCTCAATATGTGTATGTTATCATGCAATTGATGTTTGGCAATGTGATCATTATGTATGAATATGCCATCAAGGTAGATCACAACAAATTTGCTAAGGAAATGCACAAGCTCATATATCATGGATGACATGGGAATACAAAATGCAACAAGGCATTCATAATGTGAGTCAATCCATGGGCAAGATGCAAATTTGTTATGGGAATGATATGTCCATTGAGCATGGCATGTGAGCACACAATCAACAAATATGAAGTTTTTGGTGCAATGTGTCAAAGGGGTTTTGTCATACCAATGCTCGATGTCGTGGCAATAGTGGTAGATCGGTGGTGAATCCATAGGGTCCATCTTTAATGTCGGTCCTCCATCCCGTAGATGTATCATGTAGACAACAAGAAGGAAGCAACAATGAAAGTATGGCCCATCCAATATGCATATGTGAGGATGGCTCACAAAGAAGGAATTCACCTTATGTATGTTCTCGAAGGTGTTGGTGTCGCGCAACGTGTATGCCTTCACATGCCCAAGATACCTCATGATGGTACCGCCTTGTGAATCCTTCAAAATGAAAGAACATGACAAACACTCGGAAAAACAAATGAGGTTAGCCATAATGCGAAACCTAGCATTCGTGCGGGAAAATACCCAACAAGTGCTTGCATCATTCTTATCATAAGAAAGTATAAGGGTGTGGTGCATGGTATGTAGGCATAAGATGCGAGAACAACCAAATGCAATAGGCTCAATCAAGCAAGTATGCATCACAAGAAAGGTGTCAAAGTCTCCAAGATCAACAAACATAGCATTGTTGCACTCAATACAAGTGATGAGAGATGCAACTAGTGGAGACAAATGACAATGATCAATGTATATCATGTGAGTGGCATGAACATATATGTCATCAACCCAAGAAAGCAAGTAAGAGAGGAACATGGGTGATGCAACATAGCAAGCAAGCATAGTGATCAAGTCAAGCAAGCTAGTAGTGCAAAGATGCAACATACTAGAAGTAATCATGGCAATCATGGCATGTGTGCAAATAGTGAGAATACATGATGCACATGGCATAGCACAAGCATGAAAGCAAGATATGAGCAAAATAGCATCAATGTGTTGATGAGAGGCCATATGGAAATAGCAATGGGATATCATGTCTCTCTCAACACACGAATCAACAATAGCATGGGGCACAAAGAAATCATGGCAATAGCTACAAGTATCTCCACCAAGCATGCAAATACACATAGGAGTATCATAATGGTGAATCATGTGTAAAGGCAAGCAAGGGTCACAATTGCATGGCAAGGTCATAGCAAGAGGCATAACATGCAAAGTGAACACAATAGTATGGGCATAATGTGAGAAGTGGCAAATAGCCCATAGCCGTGTGAGAGCCAAGTAAAAGAGAGGCGCGTAGTGGTTGCGCGAAGAGGACGGTGGTAGGGACAATCCACGGGATCCCAAATCGCCGTTGCTCTCAAGAGCTCGTTTTGTCAACTCATGGGATTGTGAGGTTGACAAATGTTCATGAGTACCTACACCAAACAAAGACAAAGGAAAAATTGTATGTGCGTGGTATATGTACACATCATCCATCATGATGCGCACGTGCAAGTGTTGGTTAGCACATAATATCCAATGCTCAAATAAATGAGATGCGTGGTATAGAAACATGTCATCCATCATGAGAGGTTTGTTGTTGTGTATGGCATAATGGAGACTCAAGTTGTGTGATGCATCATGAGAAATATCATTGTGATTCATGGAATGCATATGGTGCACACAATCATGGCAATCATGCAAGGTATGGAATGCATCAAGATCTCCTAGTATGTATGAGGAGACTATGGGGGTCTCCTCATGAGCATCAATGGAAACATCACATGGAGAATATTGATAACATCCAAAACAAAGCATATTTGGAACATTGTGTTCATGGCATGGCATAGTAGATGAATTGCGCAAGTCATGTAAAGGAAGCATGGCAATATCATCGCAAGAGAAACACAAGCCAATGACCATCATCTTGTCATCTATGCCACAAGCGCAAATAGGATTCACTTTAATGGTGCATGCATAGTTACTATGTTGAGATTGATATGAAACAATATGAGAAATCTCACTCATAGCATATGACAAGTTTAGAGGGTTGTCGAACATGATGTGACCAAAAGAATTTTCACATGAGATCCTATGGAGCATAGCATCACAACTAGGCAACTCAACATGCTCATCATCATATTCATCATAAATAGGTAAGTCATGACATGATGAAGTCGCACTAGCATGAAGCATGGCAATAGGTGTGTCAACATCATGCAAGCAATCATTGTCAAGATAGTCCACTAGCGGGACAAGAGCATCACCTTCACCTATTTTACCTTTGGAGTGTCGCTCATGCGTTGTAGGTGAGGTGTTCAAGATCCCATCGTTGTCATCTTCATCATGATGGAACCATGTGGGTGGTGCATCTTCTTCCACCATGGCCATCGGTTTGTCCATTGGAGTGATGGACTCGTCGAGGGTAGGCATATCGTCATGTAGGAGACCTAGCACCAAAGAAAACACACTCGGAGTAGAGGTTAAGTCGTTAGAAAGCATAGTGGCCTCACATGCCCTATCAACTACCTCACTCACTAAGTGTTGTGACTCACTCACTCCCTCGTGGATGCTCTCACTCGTATGGTTGGTGGAGTCACTCAAATGGCTCTCAACCTCACATAGGAGAAGTGGCATGCTCTCATGTGTGGGGCTAGTGGTGTGCACACTCATCCTCTCATAGGAAATGCACTCAATGTCACATATGGTGGAGTCACTCATGTCACTCATGTGGTGGTGGCTCTCCTCACATGGAAATTGGGGCATCTCGTCATATGTGGATGTCGAAGAGGTGTAGGTGCAATAGTCTCCATGCTCAACTTCCTCATCCGTAATGCCTTCAAAGATGAATGCCGTAGGGTGTGGCAAACCATCACGCTCCTCCGAGGTCAAAGAGAAGGTCTCATGCTTGCTCGCGTAGCTTGACCCGGAGTAGTAGTCCAATATGGGTGCCGTCTTCATGGTTTCGAAGAGGTTCATGCTCGTCGCCTTGGTCGAAGGGGATGGCCCATGCGCGACCGTCTTGTCGCCGTCGCTCGTAGATGATCGCCTTGATGATGAAGACGTCGATGTAGGCGAACTCATGGGAGGTAGGCGAAGATGCCATACATCCAAAGGCGAAGATGCCTTGATAGCACTTGGCGAAGATGCCTTGATAACACTTGGCGAAGATGCTGAAGTGGTGGTTGTAGCCGTAGCTCCTTCTTGGGTGTGCTTGTCTCGCGGTCTTCTCTTTTGCTCTTGAAGCTTGGCCTTGGCGTGATGTAGAGCTTCTTCGGACTTGTAGGTATGCGCTTGTCGAGCATCTTCATGATGATGATGTCGTTGTCGTGCTTGAGCTCTTGGTAGATGTCGTTCGTCGTCGTCGTGCAAATGATGCTTGGAGGTGACTTGCCCTTCATGACAATGTCGATGTTCGCCATGGCGGTGTGGCCGTGGAAGACTTGCACTTGCATCATGTTTGCGCTCCGAAGACTTGTGACTTGCACGTCGCCGCCGAGAGGATGACGAAGGGGAAGAAGACTTGTAATCGACCCCCAAGTGTCGGAGCTCCGCCATTTGTTTGTTGAAGGAGTCGCACATGTCGTCGAAGGAAGCCATTGTCCTTGTCTGGAAGTGTCGTTGTTCGATGGCGATGTTGCCCAAGCACTCTTGCATTTCTCGTTGTAGTCCGATGGTTTTCGCGTGGATGTCATTGTTCGCGCCGTCGATGTCGAAGACCGGAGATGAAATGCCTTGCCTATCCATCACAAGATGCTAGCAAGTATGAGTGGGAGAAAGAGAAGAACTAGACCAAATGTACCTTGACCGATGTTGAAGATGGATCAATGATCACTCAAATGTGGAACAAGGAAATAGCACAATTGGTACCAATTCTTGTCGGTTTCTCACACCTACACAAGTAAAGCTTATGGTGGAGCTCGGTGAGGATAGTGGCACAAAAATTTGATGCAAAATGTTAGCAAGAGTCAATAAAGTTGAAAAAGATTCACAAATTCGCAAGTGAAACAAGTAGACCAATAGCAATATGTGGCACACGGAAACACACACACGGATAGATAGATGGGGTCGTGCAACCAAGGAATGAGCCAAAATGTGGAATCCACGAAAATGCTCGTGTTGCACAACACTAGAGAGACGCTAGCACGATTGCACAATAGGCGGATACGAACTTGTGCACAACCTACTAAGCAAAATGCAACGACTTCTATCCCAAGTATGCTATATGTATGTTATTCCGGTGGTATGATCCAAAATGATCGAGTATGACAATCTTAATGTAGTATGATGTGATGCTATGTCTCTTGCTTACAAGCTTCTTTGTCTTTGTCTTTTTGCTTAAAAGCTTTATTCTCTTTCTTTTTTTGTATATGGCCACGATGCACAAACCAAGATAGCAATTGTGTATATGCGGGAACAATCTTGTGACACAAAGGATGATATGATGATACCAATATGATATGGTATATATGCAATGGAAGGGCGGATCGATGATCACTAATGTGCACAAGTAACGTTGCCGGCAATACTCAAAGGCTAGTCTCGATAGGCAAGTGACGCAAAAATGGGCTAGGGGTTAACAATGCAATTGCAAGGGAATATACAATGATGTCGTCGAGGTTACCGTCCGTGTCGATGATGAGAGGTGGTGCTCTTGATGTAGACCCGTTCCTAATTAGCCGAAACACCTTAGGAAACGGAAAAACCACAACTCAAAATCTCAAGGACAAATGTCAAATGGTGGTATGGCAATGCCGTGGTTGTTGCGGAAGTGGAATGATGGGCTATACACGGTGTCGGAGTTGAAGTCACGGTCCCTAAGTAGCCGAAACACCTTAGGAGACACAAGCCACAACTCAAACAAGATCAACAAAATTTGGTTAAGTTGGGTTGGCTATGTATAGTGGGCTATGCTATGCGGAAGTGGTGGTGGTGATTGATGAAGAAGCAATGGTCCCTAAGTAGCCTAAACACCTTAGGAGACTCAAATCACTACTCAAGCAACCACAAATGCTATGGAGGACAAAAATGGTTAGGTTGCGGAAGTCGGTGGTGGTTATGCGGATGATGTGGTGGAGGCCCTAGGCAAAGATGCCAAAATCCACAAAATATGATGGAGTCAAATGAATAAGGTTGTATTTTTCTGGTATGGGGAATGTCAAGAGCTTCGAAACGAGCTAAAGAACGTCCAAATCGGAGTTCGTATGAATTAGTTATGGACAAAACAAAAATCAGCCGAATTCAAAAACTGGGGATACCGGACGTCCGGAAAAGACCGGAAATCCGGTAATTTTTGCTGTATAGGTGGTTCCGGTCGTCCGGTGAGTTCCGGACGTCCGGTGCTTCGAGAGGGTCCGGACGTCCGGTAAAAGGCCGGTCGTCCGGTGGGTCGGGGTCAACGCGAGATTTGAGATCCGGGACGCGATTTTGGGCGGAATTTGATGATTTTGGGGTCAAAATTGATGAGATTTCGTGGACGAAAGATGGGGAAACTTGGGGAAGTGCTAGATCCACTTGAAACCAAGCAAATCCATGGATCAAAATCAACAAAACGTCATCAAACCAACAGATCACAAAAAATTTTGGGGCTATTTTTGGTGGGGATTTTCGAAATTTAGGACGAAATCACACAAAAGAAGGGTAGAAAACGGTGGAGGGGGCTCCAAATTCGTGAGAAACCGTGGCTCTTGATACCATATGATACAGGGTGGAACCCTAATCAGCGGATCTTTCACGAAATGGAGGGGATCCCACGATGAACACAAAGAACACGAGAGGGAACACGAGGGGAAACACGAGAGAATCACTCAAACCAACAAGAACAAGTCACACATATGCTAGATCCTCGAAACACAAAGAGATACAAGATCCATGATCAACAAGGGACGATACAAAGGGTAACTGGTTCTTCTCCGTGAGGAGGTCTTGATATCCCTGGGGATCTTCTCCGATGAAGGAGGTCCTGAATCCGTAGTGGATCTTCTCCGTGGAGGGGCCGCAGTCACTCACAAGGAGATGAACCACTAGATAGTATCAAATGAGCTATCCCTAAGCTAGCCCTCATTAGGAGGAGGTGGAGGAGTATATATAGTCTAGGGCCACGAAGGGGTAAGTGGGAGAGGGATACATGGGCCTCTGGCCCGATAACTGTGCGCAGACAGCAGGTAGCGGACGTCCGACGGCTACCGGACGTCCGGTGTCTCGCGAGGGTCCGGACGTCCGGAAGTCTTCGGACTTCCGCTATTTTCCTTCTGTCGTCGAAGTCACGGACGTCCGGTGGCCTCCGGTCGTCCGGTCGCCTGGGAGTCGCCGGTCGTCCGGTAGATGCCGGACGTCCGGAGCCTGAAGCTTTTCCAGCAGCTTCTCTTGTTCCTTGTACTTCGTGTCCTCGCCGTCTTGTCCAACGCTCCCAGCTGTTCCATGGCCTCCCTCTTGGTTCCTGGTCATGCATAGCACATATATTTGAGGTAGTAGCCATGTCTCACATGTAGAAAGTGGGGGTTCAGAGAGGAGCGAGTGAACCTTGTGTCCAATTGTGTGTGGTTGAGGTCTCGTCGAGTGAACATGGGGATGATCATGGGATACACCGTATCAGAGCGGATCGCTTGCCTGTAGTCTCGACGGGTTGATTCTTGCTTGTCCCTGAAGCGTCGCCGGGTCGTCCCCTTATATAGATGTGACGCCTGGTCCGATTTACAGAGTCCCGAGGCCGGCTCATATTTGTGTCCGCCTCGGTCTCTGTCCTTTCTTCCTTATCTCTCAAGTTACATCGCAGGGCGGTTTACAAACCATAATTCTATACATGGGCCCTAAGATCTCATGGGCCGTAGCCTTTACTAATATTAAAACCAAGCATATTATAACTAAGCCGGTTTACACTAGCCGGTTCATACCTACTAGTAATATCCCTGACATTAGGCCCAAGAATGATTTGAACTTGTTCATATCAATCTCCCTTGTCTTGTATAACTTTCTTCTGTGCCTTCTCATTTTTTGTAAACCGGCTCTGACGTCATCCTCGAGAATCATTGAATCTGACCGTGACATCATCTCCGCATTTAACGCTGTGAGCTGTACTGTGACTTTGTTTTAATGGTTATCCCGAAAATCGAGGCGTCAAAAGGATCTTTATCCGATCTTTGCTTCCTCAAATCCCGCACCTGTCGCTTCGTATTTGACCTTCCCTTATAAATACTGCCGTCCTCATTCGTTTTATCTCCTTCTCGCATCTTCTTCCTCCGTCCGTCGCCCGAGCTTCAAGACGCCATTGACGCCTGAGCTCGAACCGCCGCCGTCGACCGCCGAGTCTGAGACTTCACCGGCCGCTGCATCAACCTGACCTTTGACCAGAGAACTCCGCCGCCGATCTCCACTGTTCCAGGTGTGTTTTTCCTCCTCATTGTAGATCCATGTCTTCTAGGGTTCTTCCTCGCGCTTCCGCCATTAGAACCTCCACGAGAGCTTCGCCTTGTACACAGAAACTTTAACCTTTATGTCCTGCTCTTAGATCCTGCCTTTTTTTGCTGCTTCTATGCTTTAAATCTCGTTACTTTACATAACCTGTAGATTCATCCGCTCCGTCTGTCACCCTTGTAGTTCTTCCCGTATCTTCACGTATTTATTTTTCTTTTTCTTGCATATTCAGATCTGTTCTGCCCTAATTGTCTGTCAAAACTTGTTTCTTTCCATTTGTAAATCTGCTAAGTATACTTCGGTTTATACTGTCATGCCCTGTTCCTGTAAAAAAAATTGAAGTTGAACGTGACGGTTTAGCTGTTCCTCTTTTGCTGTCATGAACCGGCAGTGACATAGCTCCCTGTTATTGCCGGTTTAACTATATCATTAGTCCCCTGTCTAAACCGTTGCGTAATCTTTGTAGATATCTTCCGATTTATCCTGCTGTACTCGCATAATCCGGTTTTATACTTTATCTTTTTCCAGTACTTGTCCTTCTATCGCTATGGCCAAGCAGTTTGTCTCTTGTGACTGGGTCCCTTCCATCATCACGGAAGAAGACTTGGTCAAAATTGCTGAAATTGATACTTTAGGCCCTCGATCCGTTTTGAAGTGGCGGGCTCCAGGAAACGAATGCCCTCCTACTCCCAGGCAAGGGGAGGTTATTGTTTTCTTTGATCACATAGCTCGAGGCTTCACC
>LR738715.1:280921004-280940604 GCA_902687465.1 Secale cereale
CCCCCCGCGGTTCAAAGTTTTTCCGGGACGTTCTTGCTGCCTTCCAACTCCATCCTCAGGACATTGGGCCCAACTCCATTTCAAATATCTGTGATTTCCAAGTCTTCTCAGAAGTATATCTGCAAGAAGAACCGTCTGTTGATCTATTCCGAGACTTCTTTCACCTGAACCGGCGTACGGAATTCACTAGCGGACCGCATCAGGAACTAGGTGGGGTTAGCATCCAGAAAAGAAAAGACGTTGTCTTTCCCCACGCCGCTCTCCACACGCACCCAAAGGAGTGGAACAAATCATGGTTTTACTGTGTTGACACTTCTCCTGAAGGGGAGAACCCCCTGCCGGGTTATCGCGAGCACCGTATTCCGGAGAATCATCCTCTGCCACCACGACTCAGCTCTGTCGAACGGACCCGGTTTGCATCTCAGCTCTCCAGACTGAAAGCTTTCAATGCCAATGGTTTAATTGGAACCGACTTTATGCGCTGCTGGCTCTCTTGGAGTATACTTCCCTTGAGCCGGCGATCACAGTTGATGTGCCAGTATTCTGGTAAACCGGATGACCCTCAACGGTTCACCAAGGAGAAACTTTCTGAATCGGAGGTTATTGAATCGGCTAATAAGATGCTCAACGCCTCCTTAGCAGATTGCAGCAAAGTCGGATTAGCCCCGTATTACAAGAAGAACAAGCTGCCTGCGGTAATCTTTGCTTCCTTGTATATATTGTTTGATCTGTTTATATAAATCGTCCTCTAACTTTCTCTTTTTGTCCAAATAGGCTGATGATCCTTTCTGGAAAAGGAAACCTGTGGAGAAACCCGGCAAACAACCACGCCGGAAGACTTTTGCCAACAAGAAAAGAAAAGCAGTTGTTGGCTCTAACTCTCACGCTGAGGATGATGATCCGGATTCCGAGGTATGAATTAATCCGGCTTTAGTTTGATTGCTTGTACTCACATCTGTGTCTAATAATAACTTTCCACAGGAGTTGGCTGAAGGTGATAATCCGGCCGAAGTTGAGGTAACTATCCTTTCTTCCGATTCAAAACCTCTTCCACAAAAAAGTCGTCGGACCGTCCGGAAATACCAATTTTCTCACCCTTATGCTCAATTGGATCCTAATTTTCTTTTGAAGAAACAACAACATGAAGCTCTTCGCCGGACCACTCGCCATAGCGGCCTGGCAGTGGAATCATCCAGGATTTCTCTAACTCCGGCTCGGAAGCGCCGCACTGAGGTGATCCTTTCTCAGACCCTCCTTCATCCCAAGGCCGGGCTTATCCACAAACCCCTTAAACCGTCTGACCCTGATTATCAGGAAACTCCACTATCCTCTTCTGGTGAATCGTCTGCCATGCAACTTCCCCCACTGAAAACCGTCCCAGGGCAAGTTCTTTAATCTTATCTGGTTTATGATTACATTTGTCTTTATAGTTCTAACTTGTTTTTTTCCACTTCCTTCAGCAAGCCAAAGCCTAGTAAAAAACTCAAAGCCAACAAACCCACTGTGGAGAATACTGTTGATGATCCGGCAGTTGATCCGGCAGCAACCGTCCCCCCAGAAGGGGAACCCACAGCTCCTCTTGATGATCCCGCCCCTACGGATCATATCTCAGTACCCGAGAACCCTAATGCTGATGATATCCACAATCCGCCAAGTCCTGCCCGGGTCAACTCTCCTCAGGTCAATCCGGCTTCTCCCAGTCCGGTTCATACTGCGACTCCACCAACTGCACCTGCTTCTCCAGAAGTTGTAGTGACTGGGGCTGCTTTCGTTGCTCCGGCTGAGCCCACCGTTTTAGCCAAACATACGGCTAAAACGGAGAAACTATATAAAGAGAAGGGTAAATGGAGTACTGAGTTATCCAATCTTGCTGATATGAGTGCCCAAGAAATCTATTCCGGGTACTTAAACCGGCTCCACAGTAGCCGAGATTATGAAGCGAGCTTGGTTAACTTGATGAAGGAGAAATATGAGGTAATCCTTTCCTTCTGACTTTGTGCTTTTGATATGCCTCTATCTCATAGTAGCCCCCAAGTTCCGGTTTAGCTGCATGTTGAAGGTGATCCGGAACTTATAATTTGAACAATTGATCTTACATTAGCCCCCAAGTATCAAGTAGATAACTTGGTTATGTATTTGATACTTGTAAGAGTCTCTTCTGATGCTTTAATTATCCATTAGCCCCCAAGTGTCAAGTAGACAACTTGTTTGTGTGCTTGAGACTTTTGACTTTAAATTGCTGCTTTTTATTGCTTCAAATGCCCATTAGCCCCCAAGTGTCAAGTAGACAACTTGCTTGTGTGCTTGAGACTTGTCTGATTTTTGCTTCCTATCCCTTGATTGTATTTGCAGGCTGACTTAAACCGGAATGCTGATGAGATCAATGAACTTCGGAGCCGTCTTGCTGAGACAGAGTCTGCTGCTTCGAAAGCCAAGAAAGATCTTCAGGTGAGTTTAAAGACTGCCGAAGATCTGAAAAAATTCTTTGAAGAAGAGCGGACCACTTTTGAGGTTCAGAAGAAAGAGCTGGAGAAAAGGGTGCAAGATGCCGAGGGGGCGCTTAATCCGGTTACTAAAGAGTTAACCGGCTTAAAGCGGCAAATTGAGTTGATGACTTCTGCAATCTTTGGTAAGTATAATCTGAACTCCTGCTTTATCCTTGCAAGCTTCCATCTGTGCCGGTTTAACTGTGATATTTATATGCAGGGCGTCGTGTCACCCATCTTGGGGAGGACCTACAGAAGAAACTTAAGGCATGTTATACTTTGGTCGAGCAACTGTATTCCGGCGCTCAGAGGATCATTAGTGCAACTTCTTTCGGTAAACCGGCCCCCACAACCATTCAAGGCACGTTGGAAAAGTTGTCTGTTCTGCCAGTTCGTCTTGAAGAAGTTAAGATTTTGCTGCTCGAGGCGGTGCCCTCCTGGCACTTACCAGGGCTAAAGCCTAGGTCCCGGATCTTGATCCGGAAGAAGCTTTGACTGGATTTCCTGACACGAAAGAAGACGGTTCCACTTTTACCGCGAAGGACCTCCATGCCTTGACGAAGGAGATGCGTCCCCTTGCTAGCAAACTTGCAGCTAAATCCGACTTATCCAGGTATCATCCGGGATACGACTTGCAAAACGAACGGGTGGAGCGGCCGGTTTATGATACCGTCAATTTAATCCCACCAGTTCGCCCTCATACATTCGCTCCAGATATCGAACATTCTAACCTTATCAGCAAAGAGATGTACTTCCGGGCTTTGACGAAGATTGATTGGCGTGTTCCGGACTTCCAACCGCTTCAAGAGGACGAAGATATTCCGGATCAAGCTGATGGTCAGCCGTCTCAGCAGGAAGGAGCATAATTCAGACTTTATTGTTGTAATTGTAGTCCCGGTTTATCGAACAATCTTTTCAATCCGTCAGGCTTGCTACGCCTTGTAATAGGATAGCTGAAACATTACCCGCCTTTGATCCGGATATGATGTCTTCTTGTGTTTGACGTCTGCTAATTTAAATGTTGTCTGATGTCGCTTATCTTGCGTATCATCTATTCCTGCAAAAGTAACACTGAAAACATGTCCTAGCGGTTTACCACTGGACAGATTAAATTGTTCTCTCAAGATATCAAACAAGTATATACCATAAATAATGTTATACCTGAGATCAAGTATGCTCAATACTCTTAATCCGGTAGAACTTAAAATCTCTTGATGACGATCTTCATGGATCCAATAACAAACCCGGGTTTTGATAACAGACATCGGTTTATCTCGTTCTGAAACTGTTCAGAAATTTGTAGCTTGTTGCCTGATGGGTGATCCGGGTTATAATGAACACCGGTTTATTCATGGTGGTATTCATGACCCAGACTTTTCACTTTATAGATATGTGGCCAACTTCTTTAGCTGTTCCACTCCAGTTTAAAGAGTCATAAAACATAAACACCAAAGATGTGAATTTGCAAATAAAACCATGTAGTCGAGGCTTTTTAAGAGCTGCCAGGCTCATAGCAAGGTTCAGCCAATCAGTGGATGTGGACTATCCATCTTTCCAGAGGGCCGTTGGATGTGGATTATCCATCTTTCCATATGAACCATAAGAAAAAATTTAGCCAATCACCGGATGTGGATTATCCATCTTTCCGGAGGGCCTAGCCAATCACTGGATGTGGATTATCCATCTTTCCAGAGGGCCGGTGGATGTGGATTATCCATCTTTCCACTTGAATTATAATAAAGAACTTAGCCAATCACTGGATGTGGATTATCCATCTTTCCAAAGGGCCTAGCCAATCACTGAATGTGGATTATCCATCTTTTCAGAGGGCCGGTGGATGTGGATTATCCATCTTTCCACTTGAACCATCATAAAAAAATTAGCCAATCACTGGATGTGGATTATCCATCTTTCCAGAGGGCCTAGCCAATCACTGAATATGGATTATCCATCTTTTCAGAGGGCCGGTCGATGGATGCGGGTAAACCAGACTGTTCATATAGTTTTCCCTGGCTCCATGGAATCATGGGTAGATCTTGAAGCTTCCTCTCTTGAACCGGATGTGGCCTCATGCTCTTTAGAGAGTTTTATTGCTTCCGTGTATATTCTGCAAAAAATCAATTTCAAACCGACCAATATGTTGAAATATAACATATGACAAAACATGCATGGTTGTCCTCACAAGATATTTGTATTGGAAAAAGGGCTGAGCCCCCGGTTTACCGAGGGTGCCGGTTTATTCATTAATCATAATATATACATAGGATACAGTGGAGCTCATAGCTCAAGTATAGTAGGGCCGTAAGTGGGCGATGTTCCATGGCCTCTTCGTCTCCTCTTCTGATGTCCGTGAGTCCTTATGTTCTCGAACGTCCACCAAGTAATATGAACCGTTGTGTAGGTTCTTACTGACCACAAAGGGTCCTTCCCAAGGTGGGGATAGCTTGTGCATATCTGTTTGATCTTGGATGAGCCGGAGTACCAAGTCGCCCTCCTGGAACGTCCTTGTTTTGATCCGGCGGCTATGATACCTGCGTAAATCTTGTTGATAAATTGCAGATCGTGCCGCAACTATATCACGCTCTTCATCCAGCCGGTCCAAACTGTCTTGCCTTGCTTGCTCGTTAGCCGCTTCAACATAAGCCGTTACCCTTGGTGAATCATGGCGGATATCACTTGAAAGAACCGCTTCAGCACCATATACCATGAAGAAAGATGTATAACCTGTGGACCGGTTTGGTGTGGTATTGATACTCCAAAGAACAGATGGCAACTCCTCAACCCAACATCCTGGGGTTCTCTGCAAAGGAGTCATAAGCCGGGGCTTTATACCTCACAAAATCTCCTGATTTGCCCTTTCGGCCTTACCATTAGATTGGGGATGAGCCACAGAAGATACATCCAAGCGAATATGTTCCCGTTGACAGAATTCTTCCATCTCACCCTGAGATAAATTGGTGCCATTGTCTGTGATGATGCTATGCAGAAAGCCAGACCGGAAAATTACCTTTTTAATGAATTTGACTGACGTTGCCGCATCACACTTGCTTATAGGCTCTGCCTCAATCCACTTTGTAAACTTATCCACTGCTACTAGTAAATGAGTTTTCTGATCTTGGGATCGCTTGAAGGGTCCAACCATATCAAGCCCCCAAGTCGCAAATGGCCAAGTTATTGGTATCATCCGGAGCTCCTGCGCCGGAACCAGAGCACGCCTCGAAAATTTCTGACAAGCATCACACTTCCGGACCAGATCCGCCGCATCAGCATGAGCGGTTAACCAATAAAAACCATGCCGGAACGCTTTAGCCACCAATGATTTTGAACCGGCATGATGACCACAATCCCCTTCATGGATCTCGCGAAGAATCTCACATCCTTCCTCAGTTGATACACACCGCTGAAATACTCCAAAAGTACTGCGATGATGAAGCTCCCCGTTTGCAATTGTCATGGATTTAGAACGCCGGATTATCTGTCGCGCTTCTTCTTCATCGTCCGGTAGCTCTCCTCGGCTCAGATATGCCAAATAAGGCAGCGTCCAATCTGGGATAACATGAAGCGCTGCAACTAACTGTGCCTCCGGATCAGGAACAGCTAGGTCTTCCTCCGACGGTATTTGAACCGACGGACTGTGCAATTCATCCAAGAAAGTATTTGGCGGCACCGGTTTACGTTGGGAGCCCAGCCGGCTTAGAGCATCGGCCGCTTCGTTCCGTCGCCGGTCTATATGATCCACCTGATACCCTTTGAAGTATCCTGCGACTGCTTCAACTTCTCGTCTATAAGCTGCCATGAGGGGATCTCTTGAATCCCACTTGCCTGAAACTTGATGTGCCACTAAATCTGAGTCGCCAAAACACTTAACCCGGCTCAAGTTCATCTCCTTTGCTGGCCGCAAGCCATGAAGTAATGCTTCATATTCCGATGCATTGTTAGTACAAGGAAACAATAGGCGGAGGACGTAACAAAATTTATCACCTCGGGGGAAAATTAAGACAACTCCAGCCCCCGAGCCTTCCAACTGTCTTGAACCGTCAAAGTGAATCATCCAGTAAGTAAGATCCGGCTTCTCCTCAGGGGTTTGCAACTCTGTCCAATCATTGATGAAATCCACCAATGCCTGAGATTTTATAGCGGTGCGTGGCACATACTTCAACTCATGCGGGCTGAGCTCAATAGCCCACTTCGCTACTCTACCTGTAGCTTCCCTGTTCTGGATTATGTCCCCCAGCGGCGCTGAACTAACCACAGTTATTGGATGACCTTGGAAATAATGCTTCAGCTTCCGGTTCGCCATGAACACACCATACACCAACTTCTGCCAATGAGGGTACCTCTGCTTAGATTCGATGAGTACTTCACTCACGTAATAAACCGGGCGCTGAACCGGGTATTCCTTCCCTGCTTCCTTGCGCTCAACCACAATTGCGACGCTGACTGCCCGTGCATTGGCAGCAACGTACAACAGCAACGGCTCCTTATCAATAGGGGCAGCTAAGACCGGCGGCTTTGCCAGTTGCCGTTTCAGATCCTCAAACGCCGCGTTTGCCTCATCACTCCATATAAACCGGTCTGTTTTCCTCAGCATCTGGTAAAGCGGGATCGCCTTCTCTCCCAAACGGCTAATGAACCGGCTTAATGCTGTGATCCGGCCAGCGATACGCTGAACATCGTTGATGCAAACCGGCTTAGTCAAAGATGTGATGGCCTTGATTTTCTCCGGATTAGCTTCTATTCCTCTATTTGATACCAAGAATCCCAGTAGTTTACCTGCCGGAACACCAAAGGCACATTTCTCCGGATTAAGCATCATCTTATAAGCTCGAAGATTATCAAAAGTCTCTTTAAGATCTTCTATCATTGTCTCCTCTTTCCTTGATTTAACCACAATGTCATCCACATAGGCATGAACATTCCTCCCTATCTGCCCTTTAAGACAATTCTGAACGCAACGCTGATAAGTTGCTTGAGCACTCTTAAGCCCAAAAGGCATAGACACATAGCAAAAAGCACCAAAAGGGGTTATGAAAGCTGTCTTCTCTTGGTCTTTAACTGCCATCTTGATCTGGTGATACCCTGAATATGCATCCAAAAAGCTTAGCCGCTCACATCCTGCTGTGGCATCGATAATCTGATCAATGCGGGGGAGAGCAAAAGGATCAGTTGGGCAAGCTTTGTTGAGGTCTGTGTAGTCCACACACATCCTCCACTTCCCATTCTTCTTTAATACTAGCACCGGATTAGCCAACCACTCTGGGTGAAAAACTTCCACTATGAACCCTGCGGCCAAAAGCCTGGCCACTTCTTCTCCTATAGCCTTGCACCTCTCTTCGTTGAAGCGGCGCAAATATTGTTTAACCGGTTTGTATTTCGGATCAATGTTAAGGCTGTGCTCAGCGAGTTCCCTTGGTATACCTGGCATGTCAGAAGGCTTCCACGCAAAGATATCCCGGTTCTCACGGATGAACTCGATGAGCGCGCTTTCCTATTTAGGATCAAGGTTAGCGCTGATAGTGAACTGCTTCGACGAATCACCTGGCACAAAATCAACTTGCTTGGTCTCCTCTGCCGATTTAAACTTCAACGCCGGATCATGCTCGGTAGTTGGCTTCTTCAGCGGAGTCATATCTGTCGGATCAACATTATCTTTATAAAACTTCAACTCTTCTGTGGCACATACCGCCTCCGCATAAGCTGCATCTCCTTCTTCACATTCCACTGCTATCTTGCGACTTCCATGAACCGTGATCGTGCCCTTGTGACCCGGCATTTTGAGCTGCAGATAAACATAACAGGGCCTAGCCATAAACTTGGCATAAACCGTCCTCCCAAACAGAGCGTGATAAGGGCTTTTGATCTTGACAACTTCGAAAGTTATCATCTCTGACCTGGAATCATGCTCATCTCCAAAGGTAACTTCTAAGTCAATCTTTCCAACCGGATAAGCCGACTTACCTGGGACCACCCCATGGAACACCGTGTTCGATTGCCTTAACTTCTTATCCGTCAGGCCCATACGACGGAAAGTCTCATAGTACAAGATGTTGACGCTGCTACCACCGTCCATGAGAACTTTAGTGAATTTATAACCTCCCACCTGGGGTGCCACCACCAAGGCCAAGTGGCCCGGATTATCCACCCGCATTGGGTGGTCTTCCCTACTCCATACAATGGGTTGTTCTGACCAGTGCAGAAATTGCGGTGTTGCCGGTTCAACCGCATTAACTGCCCGCTTCAAAACCTTCTGATCCCGCTTACACAGACTTGTGGTGAAGACATGGTATTGCCCACTGCTCAATTCCTTCGGATTACTCTGATATCCGGATTGCGGCTGCTGTTGCTGACGCTGTTGATTCCCCTGATTATTGTAATTCCCTTGGCCCTGCTGTTGATTGCCTTGGTTATTGTAATTACCTTGGCTATGCTGCTGACTGCCTTGGTTATTGTAACCACCCTGGTTACGCGGCTGATTGCCCTGGTTATTATAACTTCCTTGATTATTTTGATTACCGGCCCGGTTTTGATAACCATTGTTATTGCCCCTATATCCTGATCCTGAGCTGCTCCCCTGATGACCCGGACCGTAAAACCCTGGACCCGAACCGCCATTTGGGGGCCTGTCATAAGGATTAAAGCGGCCCACTATTGCTTCCATAAGGGGCCTGCACTCTCTTATAGTGTGTTTTGCCGGTCGATTTTTCGAAAAATGCTTCAGACACGGTTGATCTAACTCTTGGTCCCAGCTAACAGGCCCTCCGCCGGTTTGTGGAGGTGGGTTGCCCATGCTACGCTGAAAATGCCCTTGAACTTGAGTATTGGCCACAAAGTCAGAGCCACCTTCTGCCTTTCGTTTGCCCAAGAAACTTGTAGTAGCCGGATTAACTTGCGCCGGTTTACCAGGCTTGTTAACCTTCCCTGCCTTGTCTCCTTCAGCTTCTGGATACTTGGTATTATCAGAGTCCCCATATTTTACCAAAGCACTCATGAGAGTTCCCATATCGTTACAATCCCTTTTAAGCCGTCCTAGCTTTAACTTTAAATATTCAAACCAGCAATTGTTTTCCAAAGTCACTATCGCCGTACTAGGATTGATACCATTCGAAGAGTGCAAGATCTCCGCTACTCTCCGCACCCAAGCACTTGTAGACTCCTGCTCTCCTTGCACACAAGCTGCTAGATCCACCACTGACATCGGCTGCTTGCATGTATCTTTGAAGTTTTTGATAAACTGGTTGCGTAGTTCCCCCCATGATCCGATGGAATTCGGGGGTAAACCCTTCAGCCAGGTCCGGGCTGTACCCTCAAGCATCATAGTAAAGTACTTTGCACAAGCTGATTCATCCACGTCCAGCATCTCCATGGCCATCTCATAACTTTCAACCCAAGCTTCTGGAGCTAAATCTGCTATGTAATTAGGTACCTTGCGGGGCCCTTTGAAATCCTTAGGCAACTTGACACTCCGTAAAGCGGGGATAAGACATTGCACCCCAAAAGAACTCGTCGTAACTCCTGTTTCTGTTGTGGCTGTGTGAACCGGCGTCGTTTGACGAACCTCCTCTCGGGCTCCTGATCTAACCCGGTTTATATCTGGAGCTGGTGCCGCTGCGCCTGCCGGATTATCCTGTCTGCGTTGATGCCGCCTGCGTTCACTGCTAGATACTTATGGCTCCTCCCAATGCCGAGTGTAACTCCGGCTGGGACGGGGTGTTGAATGTAACCTTTCCCTGCTATGAGAGTATGCTTGCTGTTGTATTAACGCCGTATTAAGCAGCTCCTTGACTCTGCGTGCCTCCAATGCCACCGGGGATGTTTCCTCCACGGGTAAAGCGGCCAAACGTGCAGCAGCAGCAGCGATGTTATCCAAAGGATTTGAATAATGACCTGGAGGGGTGGGAACGTAAGGTGCAGACGTGATCCGCCGATCTTGCTCTGCGGTGGGCTGCTGAACCGGCTCCTCCCTGGCCGGAGGTGCCCTCCGGTTTAAAGCCGGATCATTGCTAGCCCCAGTCCCAGGTGTCCTGAACAGATCCGTCGCTTCATAAACCGGCGGTAGACGAGATTGGTATTTTCGACCCCTTACTCCTTCCATTGAGGCCTGCTCCATCCTTAGATGAAAAGCCTTATCATTCAGCTCCGCTTGTCTCACCGCTATCATTGCCTTCTCTGCTTTCAGATCCTCCTTTAATTGATCAATCCGGCCTTTTAACTGAAGGAGCTCTGTATCATGATGCGCCTTGTCTGCTGGAGCTACTGTTTCCACCGCTTTAGCTGTGAACTCCTCGGTCAAGGTGGATAGAACGTCAGTAGGTGAGAGGACCGGGCCGCTCCCCCCTACACCAGCATCTGCTGTCGTCCCGTTCACCGTGTGCTGTGAACCGGCCATAAAGACAGCCACCCGGTTTGGCGGGCCGAAGGGGTCCGGAATACTGTTTCCCTCGGACTCGCCCTCAGACCAGCCATCTTGCAACTGATACAAAGACTCGGTTTCTCCGGATGAAGATTCGTCGTCGGAGTAGACAACTGTTGCACCATCGGACTCCGATCCGTCTTCGACTTGAACTCCATGGATTGCTCCAACGAACACGTGCTTTATGGCGGGCTGAATCCGGGCCGATCTCGCACGCTGAGCCGGCTCGACGATGTTGGGGAAGATGTCCGGCTCAGGTCCCGGTTCGCCGATTTTGCCAATGAAGACTTGGATGCCACCGAAGGGAACCCGATACCCGTATTCGATTGAATCGGCCTCCAGTCCCCAACCTGCGTCGTCGATGTAGATCCGGCCGCGGCGACTTTTAGTCGTCCGGCCGACCGCGTAACCCTTGAGCCCTTCAAAGCTGCCCTTCAAGAACTCGAAACCATCGTGCGGAGGCCCCACGGTGGGCGCCAACTGTCGTGGAATTAGCACGGCAGATGTCCGGTTTAGCGGACTTGATGATGGAACCATCGCACGGGTTAGCTTGAAGGGGTTCATAGCACACAAAGGACACAAAGAGTTTATACTAGTTCGGCCCCTTCGATGAAGGTAAAAGCCTACGTCTAGTTGGTTTGGTATTGCTTGGGCGTCGGTTTATAGGGAGCGGATCGCTTGCCTGTAGTCTCGACGGGTTGATTCTTGCTTGTCCCTGAACCGTCGCCGGGTCGTCCCCTTATATAGAGGTGACGCCTGGTCCGGTTTACAGAGTCCCGAGGCCGGCTCATATTTGTGTCCGCCTCGGTCTCTGTCCTTTCTTCCTTATCTCTCAAGTTACATCGCAGGGCGGTTTACAAACCATAATTCTATACATGGGCCCTAAGATCTCATGGGCCGTAGCCTTTACTAATATTACAACCAAGCATATTATAACTAAGCCGGTTTACACTAGCCGGTTCATACCTACTAGTAATATCCCTGACAGTTCTTCTCTGAACTTTTTATGAGTGCTCATAATATCCTTGCAAGTCTCTTCGAATTATTGGTTTGGTTTGGCCTACTAGATCTATAGTTCTTGCAATGGGAGAAGTGCTTGGCTTTGGGTTCAATCTTGCGGTGTCCTTTCCCAGTGACAGTAGGGGCAGCAAGGCACGTATTGTATTGTTGCCATCGAGGATAAAAAGATGGGGTTTATATCATATTGCTTGAGTTTATCCATCTACATCATGTCATCTTGCTTAAGGTGTTACTTTGTTCCTATGAACTCAATACACTAGATGCATGCTGGATAGCGGTCGATGTGTGGAGTAATAGTAGTAGATGCAGGCAGGAGTCGGTCTACTTGTCTCGGACGTGATGCCTATGTACAACGATCATGCCTAGATAGTCTCATAATTATTCGCTTTTCTATCAATTGCTCGACAGTAATTTGTTTACCCGCCGTAGAATATCGCTATCATGAGAGAAGCCACTAGAGAAAACTATGGCCCCGGGTCTATTCTCAACATATCAATCTACATCTACTTTACTTTTACCGCTTTTATTTGTTGTTCTTATAAACTAAAAATACCAAAAATATAAACTATCATCTCTATCAGATCTCACTTTCGTAAGTGACCGTAAAGGGATTGACAACCCCTTGTCGCGTTGGCTGCGAAGTTCTTATTTGTTTGTGCAGGTGCGAGGGACTCACGCATGGTCTCCTACTGGATTGATACCTTGGTTCTGAAAAACTGAGGGAAATACTTACGCTACTGTGCTTCATCTCCCTTTCCTCTTCGAGGGAATACAACGCAAGCTCAAGAGGTAGCAGCCACCTCTCCCCTTCCTTCTCTTCTCCTTCTTCCTTTCCTACTCCTAGTAGGAATAGGAAGGAGACTTCCTATTCCTACTAGGAGTTGGAATCCTACTCCCCTTGGCGCGCCAAGCTTGGGACGGCCGGCCTCCCCCTTGCTCCCTTATATACGGGGGCAGGGGGCACCTCTAGACACACAAGTTGATCTTTCCAGCTGTGTGCGGTGGCCCCCTTCACAGAAACACACCTCGGTGATATCGTTGCAGTGCTTAGGCGAAGCCCTGCGCCGGTAACTTCATCATATCCGTCACCATGTTGTAGTGCTGACGAAACTCTCCTGCGAGGTTCTACTGGATCAAAAGCTCGTCGGACGTCATCAAGCTGAATGTGTGCTGAAAGCGGAGGCTCCGTACGTTTGGTGCTTGATCGGTTGGATCGCGAAGAAGTTCGACTACATCAACCGCGTCACTAGACGCTTCCGCTTTCGGTCTACAAGGGTACGTAGACACACTCTCCCCCTCGTTGCTATGCATCTGGTAGATAGATCTTGCGTGATCGTAGGAAATGTTTTAAAATACTACGTTCCCCAACAGTGGCATCATGAGCCAGATCTATGCGTAGATGATATGCACGAGTAGAACACAGTGAGTTGTGGACGATACTAGTCATACTGCTTACCAGCATGTCATACTTTGGTTCGGCGGTATTGTGAGATGAAGCGGCCCGGACCCACATTACGCGTACGCTTACGCGAGACTGGTTTCACTATTATGAGCACTCGTTGCTTAAAGGTGACTGGCGGGTGTCTGTCTCTCTCACTTTAGCTGAATCATGTGTGGCTACGCCCGGTCCTTGTGAAGGCTAAAACAGTACATACTTGACGAAAAATCGTTGTGGTTTTTGTATGCATAGGTAAGAACGGTTCTTGCTAAGCCTGTAGCAGCCACGTAAAACTTGCAACAACAAAGTAGAGGACATATAACTTGTTTTTGCAGGGCATATTGTGATGTGATATGGTCAAGACATGATGAGTTATACGTTATTGTATGAGATGATCATGTTTTGTAAAGTTATCGGCAACTGGCAGGAGCCATATGGTTGTCGCTTTATTGTATGAAATACAGTCAACATCTAATTGCTTTACTTTATCACTAAGCGGTAGCGACAGTCGTGGAAGCAATAGTTGGCGAGACGACAACGATGCTACGATGGAGATCAAGGTGTCGCGCCGGTGACGAAGATGATCTTGGCGGTGCTTTGGAGATGGAGATCAAAAGCACAAGATGATGATGGCCATATCATGTCACATATTTGATTGCATGTGATGTTTATCTTATTATGCTTCTTATTTTGCTTAGTACGGCGGTAGCATTATCAGATGATCCCTTAAAAAATTTCAAGGTATAAGTGTTCTCCCTGAGTATGCACCGTTGCGAAAGTTCGTCGTGCCGAGACACCACGTGATGATCGAGTGTGATAAGCTCTACGTTCACATACAACGGGTGTAAGCCAGTTTTGCACACACAGAATACTCGGGTTAAACTTGACGAGCCTAGCATATGCAGATATGGCCTCGGAACACTGGAGACCGAAAGGTCGAGCGTGAATCATATAGTAGATATGATCAAGATAAGATGTTCACCATTGAAACTACTCCATCTCACGTGATGATCGGACATGGTTTAGTTGATTTGGATTACGTGATCATTTAGATAACCAGAGGGATGTCTATCTAAGTGGGAGTTATTTAAGTAATATGATTAATTGAACTTTAATTTATCATGAACTTAGTCCTGATAGTTTTTGCGTATCTATGTTGTTGTAGATCAATGGCCCGTGCTACCCTTCTTTGAATTTAATACATTCCTAGAGAAAGCTAAGTTGAAAGATGATGGTAGCAATTACACAGACTGGGTAGGATTATCCTCATTCCTGCACAGAAGAATTATGTCCTTGAAGCACCGCTAGGTGACAAGCCCCCTCCCGCTAATGTAGACGCTTTAAACGTCTAGCAGACACGGTCTGATGACTACACAATAGTTTAGTGTGCCATGCTTTACTGCTTAGAACTGGGACTTCAACGAAGTTTTGAACGTCATGGACCATATGAGATGTTCCACGAGTTGAAGTTAATATTTCAAGCAAATGCCCGGATTGAGAAATATGAGATTTCCAATAAGTTCTATAGCTGCAAGATGGAGGAGAATATTTCTATCAGTGAACACTTGCTCAGAATATCTGGGTACTACAATCATATGACTCAACTTGGTTGCAAAGTTGACGAGGATAGTGTTATTGATAGAGTTCTTCAATCACTTCCACCAAGCTATAAAGGCTTCGTGATGAACTATAATATGCAAGGGATGCAAAAGACAATTCTCGAGCTCTTCGCTATGCTCAAGGCTGCGGAGGTAGAAATCAAAAAGGAGCATCAAGTGTTGATGGTTAACAAGACCACTAGTTTCAAGAAAAGGGGCAAGGGAAAGAAGGGGAACTTCAAGAAGAATAGCAAGACAGTTGCTACTCCCGCGAAGAAACCCAAGTCTGGAGCCAAGCCGGAAACTGAGTGCTTCTACTGCAAAGGGACTGGACACAAGAAGCGGAACTGCCCCAAGTATTTGGCGGATAAGAAGGATGGCAAGGTGAACAATGGTATATGTGATATACATGTTATTGATGTGTACCTTACTAATGCTCATAGTAGTACATGGGTATTTGATACCGGTTCGGTTGCTAATATTTGTAACTCGAAACAGGGACTACGGATTAAACGAAGACTGGCTAAGGACGAGGTGACGATGCGCGTGGGAAATGGTTCCAAAGTCGATGTGATCGTCGTCGGCACGCTACCTCTACATCTACCTTCAGGATTAGTTTTAGACCTGAATAATTCTTATTTGGTGCCAGCGTTAAGCATGAACATTATATCTGGATCTTGTTTTTTGCGAGACGGTTATTCATTTAAATCAGAGAATAATGGTTGTTCTATTTTTATGAATAATATCTTTTATGGTCATGCATCCTTGAAGAGTGGTCTATTCTTGTTGGATCTCGATTGTAGTGATACACATATTCATAATATTGAAGCCAAAAGATGTAAAGTTAATAATGATAGTCCAACTTATTTGTGGCATTGCCGTTTAGGTCATATTGGTGTAAAGCGCATGCAGAATCTCCATAGTGATGGACTTTTGGAAGCACTTGATTATGAATCACTTGGTGCTTGCGAACCATGCCTCATGGGCAAGATGACTAAAACTCCGTTCTCCGGAACAATGGAGCGAGCAACAGATTTGTTGGAAATCATACATACAGATGTATGTGGACTGATGAGTGTTGAAACTCGCGGCGGGTATCATTATTTTCTGACCTTCACTGATGATTTGAGCAGATATGGGTATATCTACTTGATGAAACACAAGTCTGAAACATTTGAAAAGTTCAAAGAATTTCAGAGTGAAGTAGAGAATCATCGTAACAAGAAAATAAAGTTTCTATGATCTGATCGTGGAGGTGAATATTTGAGTTACGAGTTTGGTCTTTAATTGAAACAATGTGGAATAGTTTCACAACTCACGCCACCCGAAACACCACAGCGTAATGGTGAGTCCGAACATCGTAACCGTACTTTATTGGATATGGTGCGATCTATGATGTCTCTTACCGATTTACCACTATCATTTTGGGGTTATGCTTTAGAGACAGCTGCTTTCACGTTAAATAGGGCACCATCTAAATCTGTTGAGGCGACGCCTTATGAACTGTGGTTTGGCAAGAAACCAAAGTTGTCATTTCTTAAAGTTTGGGGCTGCAATGCTTATGTGAAAACCTTCAACCTGATAAGCTCGAATCCAAGTCGTAGAAATGTGTCTTCATAGGATACCCAAAAGAGACTGTTGGGTACACCTTCTATCATAGATCTAAAGGCAAGATATTCGTTGCTAAGAATGGATCCTTTCTAGAGAAGGAGTTTCTCTCGAAAGAAGTGAGTGGGAGGAAAGTGGAACTTGATGAGGTAATTGTACCTTCTCCCGAATTGGAAAGTAGTACATCACAGAAACTAGTTCCAGTGATTCCTACACCAATTAGTGAGGAAGCTAATGATGATGATCATGAAACTTCAGATCAAGTTTCTGCTGAACTTCGTAGATCAACCAGAGATCGCTCCGCATCAGAGTGGTATGGCAACCCAGTTCTGGAAGTCATGTTACTAGACCATGATGAACCTACGAACTATGAGGAAGCGATGATGTGCCCAGATTCCGCAAATTGGCTTGAGGCCATGAAATCTGAGATGGGATCCATGTATGAGAACAAAGTGTGGACTTTGGTTGACTTGCCCGATGATCGGCAAGCCATCGAAAATAAATGGATCTTCAAGAGGAAGACCGACGCAGACGGTAATGTTACTGTTTACAAAGCTTGACTTGTTGCAAAAGGGTTTTGACAAGTTCAAGGAGTTGACTATGATGAGACTTTCTCACCCGTAGCGATGCTTAAGTCTGTCCGAATCATGTTAGCAATTGCCGCATTTTATGATTATGAAATCTGGCAAATGGATGTCAAAACTGCATTCCTGAATGGATATCTCAAAGAAGAGTTGTATATGATGCAACCAGAAGGTTTTGTCGATCCAAAAGGTGCTAACAAAGTATGCAAGCTCCAGCGATCTATCTATGGACTGGTGCAAGCATCTCGGAGTTGGAATATACGCTTTGATGAGGTAATCAAAGCATATGGTTTTATACAGACTTTTGGAGAAGCCTGTATTTACAAGAAAATGTGAGTGGGAGCTCTGTAGCATTTCTGATATTATATGTAGATGACATATTGTTGATTGGAAATGATATAGAATTTCTGGATAGCATAAAAGGATACTTGAATAAGAATTTTTTAATGAAAGATCTCGGTGAAGCTGCTTACATATTAGGCATCAAGGTCTATAGAGATAGATCAAGGCGCGTAATTGGACTTTCACAAAGCACATACCTTGATAAAGTTTTGAGGAAGTTCAAAATGGATCAGTCAAAGAAAGGGTTCTTGCCTGTCTTACAAGGTGTGAAGTTGAGTAAGACTCAATGCCCGACCACTGCAGAAGATAGTGAGAAAATGAAAGTCATTCCCTATGCCTCAGCCATAGGATCTATCATGTATGCAATGCTGTGTACCAGACCTGATGTGTGCCTTACTATTAGTCTAGCAGGGAGGTACCAAAGTAATCCAGGAGTGGATCACTGGACAGCGGTCAAGAACATCCTAAAGTACGTGAAAAGGACAAAGGATATGTTTCTCGTGTATGGAGGTGACAAAGAGCTCGTCGTAAATGGTTACGTCGATTCTAGCTTTGACACTGATCCGGATGACTCTAAGTCACAAACCGGATATGTATTTTTATCAAACGATGGAGCTGTCAGTTGGTGCAGTTCCAAGCAGAGCGTCGTGGCGGGATGTACGTGTGAAGCGAAATACATAGCTGCTTCGGAAGCAGCAAATGAAGGAGTCTAGATGAAGGAGTTCATATCCAATCTAGGTGTAATACCTAGTGCATCGGGTCCAATGAAAATCTTTTATGACAACACTAGAGCAATACCCTTGGCGAAGGAATCCAGGTTTCACAAGAGAACAAAGCACATCAAAATACGCTTCAATTCCATCCGCGATCTAGTCAAGGAAGGAGACATAGAGATTTGCAAGATACATACATATCTGAATGTTGCAGACCCGTTGACTAAGCCTCTTCCACGGGCAAAACATGATCAGCACCAAGACTCCATGGGTTTTAGGATCATTACTTTGTAATCTAGATTATTGACTCTAGTGCAAGTGGGAGACTGAAGTAAATATGCCCTAGAGGCAATAATAAAGATGTTATTTGTATTTCCTTATATCATGATAAATGTCTTTTATTCATGCTAGAATTGTATTAACTGAAAACTCAGTACATGTGTGAATACATAGACAAAACAGATTGTCCCTAGTATGCCTCTACTAGACTAGCTTCTTTTTGGCAGAAAGACTGTAAGGGAACCCCCTACAGATGATTATGTTTCCTAGCCATAGACATGAGTTGTCATTTGATCAACGGGATCACATCATTAGGAGAATGATGTGATGGACAAGACCCATCCGTTAGCTTAGCACTATGATCGTTTAGTTTTACTGATATTGCTTTCTTCATGACTTATTCATGTTCCTATGACTATGAGATTATGCAACTCCCGTATACCGGAGGAACACCTTGTGTGCTATCAAATGTCACAACATAATTGGATGATTATAAAGATGCTCTACAGGTGTCTTCGAAGGTGCTCGTGGTGTTGGCATAGATCAATAATAGGATTTGTCACTCCGAGTGTCGGAGAGGTATCGCTGGGCCCTCTTGGTAATACACATCATAATAAGCCTTGCAAGCAAATGACTAATGAGTTAGTCACGGGATGATGCATTACGAAACGAGTAAAGAGACTTGCCAGTAACGAGATTGAACTAGGTATTGAGATACCGACGATCGAATCTCGGGCAAGTAACATACCGATGACAAAGGGAACAACGTATGTTGTTATGCGGTTTGACCGATAAAGATCTTCGTAGAATATGTAGGAGCCAATATGAGCATCCAGGTTTCGCTATTGGTTATTGACCGGAGATGAGTCTCGGTCATGTCTACATAGTTCTCGAACCCGTAGGGTCCGCACGCTTAACGTTTGATGACGATCGATATTATGAGTTTTTGAGTTTTGACGTACCGAAGGTAGTTCGGAGTCCGAGATGAGATCACGGACATGACGAGGAGTCTCGGAATGTCCGAGACGTAAAGATTGATATATTGGACGACTATATTTGGACACCGGAAGTGTTCCGGAAAGTTTCGGATTTAACCGGAGTGCCGGAGGGGGTTACCGGAAC
>LR738715.1:280940659-280955378 GCA_902687465.1 Secale cereale
CCCCCCCCCCCCCCCCCGGGGGAGTATGCGACGTAGTGGGCCTTGAGGGAAAAGAGAGAGGCAGCCCATAGGGGCTGGCCGGCGCCCCCGCTAGAGAATCCTAGTTGGACTAGGAGTGGGGGGGCGCCACCTCTCCCCTTCATTCTCTTCTTCTTCTTCCTTTCCTACTCCTAGTAGGAATAGGAAGGAGGATTCCTATTCCTACTAGGAGTAGGAATCCTACTCCCCTTGGCGCGCCAGGCTTGGGCCGGCTGGCCTCCCCCTTGATCCTTTATATATGGGGGCAGGGGGAACCTCTAGACACACAAGTTGATCTTTCCACCCATGTGCGGTGCCCCCCCTCCACAGAAACACACCTCGGTCATATCGTTGCAGTGCTTAGGCGAAGCCCTGCGCCGGTAACTTCATCATATCCGTCACCACGCCGTAGTGCTAACGAAACTCTCCCGCGAGGTTCTACTGGATCAAAAGCTCGTGGGGTGTCATCAAGATGAATGTGTGCTGAACGCGGAGGCTCCGTACGTTCGGTACTTGATCGGTTGGATCGCGAAGAAGTTCGACTACATCAACCACGTCACTAGACGCTTCCGCTTTCGGTCTACAAGGGTACGTAGACACACTCTCCCCCTCGTTGCTATGCATCTGGTAGATAGATCTTGCGTGATCGTAGGATTTTTTTTTTGAAATACTACGTTCCCCAACATGTGCTACCATGGCCAATTTCTTATCTTATAGGTTATGGGCGGTATCTTATCTTGCCTAAATCTGATTTGAACAAATGCTACACTTGCTCTCCCAGCTCTTTCTTTCTCTCCTCCTCTCATTTCTTTTGCCAGCCAATGACGTTGCACTGAAGCTCTCACTGGGATTTAGCAGATGCTACACTTATATGCTTCGATGAAGGCGTAGTCCTAGCATCTCTAGGTTGTCTAAGGACATCTCCACTCTAAAATCTTACCTCTCTTCTTTCGGCTTAGATTAACCTTCCTCTTATGGTAAGCATGCATGTCCTAGCTGGTCACTCAGAGAATGGCGACGATGAGGAGGCTCGACCGTTGGTGCAGACCTAAACCCCGAGAGGTGGCAGCGTCGGATCTCTCCGCTTCACGGGGCCAAGTCTCCCATCCACGCCGCGACACTACCGGCATGGCGGTCCGGGTTCGTGCAGCGGCCGTGGTGTCGGCTGCGCTGGTGATGTCTTTGGGGAACGAGAGGTAGAGGACTGGCACGACTTTCGGTCATAGGTTCTGGCAACGCCAAGCCGTAAATCTGAGCCACCGTCTCCACAGTAGGCATTGCCCTGTGGTAGATGCTTCATGTGCTCCCTTGATGTAGTGTCCTCTTGCCACCATCCTGAGACAAGATACAAGCACCATCGTTATGCTCCTTTAATTTGTCTGAACTTTCTAATAGTTGCATGTTGACTCTGAGCACACTATTTTAGCTAAAACTATGTACCACAGGTGCAACTTTGACATGTTGTGATGGAATTACCAACCATGATGACATCAAGCAGCAACAATGTATCCTTTGGTCTTTAACAAGGTCGGTTCACCTCACCTTGCAAACTACGACGGTGGCAAGATCAACCATCCAACAACTCAGTTTCTCTCGTGTCCAATACTTTCCTCTGCCAAATTGAATCCAACTTGTTTTCTTGATGTTTGGCAATGCACTCTTAAGTGTCTGATGAATTACTAACTTGCAAAGACTGCTTGATGTGGTGGAGATAGTTACAATACACCAAGGAAAACAAATATGATGTTGATACATGCAAGTATTGTTTTATATTCAATATAAAAGTGCCAAATTTAGCTTGTGCAAGGTTCAACATTCGAGGCTTGGTGTGATGAAAGCTTGCAGCCCGTAATTGGCATGGTCTTTGTTTGATGGAAATCCAGCGAGTGATGGTGATGTGATCAAAGATGACCCTGTTTTGTTGAGATGGCCGGCTCCGTCCTGCTCCAGCGTCGCTGCCCGTCAACCCAACGGACACAAGAGGCATTAACAAGAGAATCACAACGCAGGTACACATGCGCTTCTTTCTCCTAATTTTTTCTTACCTCTTTCTTCCAATGCCCTACTCCTAAAGCATTTCTTCTTTGTTTGTAAAGATTATGTTCCTCTATGTTTATATGGCCAGCAGAAAAAAAACTCTTCATTTTTTGAGATGCAAGAAATATTTGTTATTAGTCTTTCTAGAGGTAATAACACCCTAGTGTAATGCCCCGGATGTAATACTTTCCCTTTTGGGTATATAATAAATCTCCGGCTTCATCTATCTCCTTTTCGGGTTCTTTGTCTTTCGGGCTTTCGTCGTTTTGTTGTGTGAGTGTGTGGCATTCCTTCATATCTTGTAGACATGTGCATTGCATTGCATTTGTGTTGTGGGTTGCATCCGGTTCGTCGTGTTTCTTCCCGTTGTCCGTTTCGCGTTCCGGAGCTCCCTCACGTGTCCGTGACGTCCCGTAGGCCTACTTTGTTGTTCGGGCGTTTTACGTTACCGGTGTGCCGCGAGGTTGTGTTGTGTGTTGTTGTTTTGTTGTGTGCAACCCGCCTCTCAAATCTCGTCTCGTTTGGACTCCGTTGACTTTTCCATCCGTTGCCCGTGTGGGTCCGAAGTGCCCTTACTTCGTGTCCCGGAAATACCCCTACTGCTTTCTTTTATCTCCGTCTAGGCCTTTTAAATCAACCCCCGCGATCGGATCCGTCGGATCGCGATCGGAGGGCTCCTAGCGCCCCTAAACTCCTCCTAACCCTAAAATTCTGCTACTTATAGACCCCCCCTAGTCTATTTTTGGGCCTCCATATTCCTTCTTCTTCCTCCTCTAGATCCACTTTTTTTTTCCTTTCTTCTCAGATCCAAAGTTTCTCCCGGATCCCGAGGAGATCCACCGAAGGATCCTTCGATCCAAACCAGCGCCGCCGCCGGGTTTCCTCGATCTGAACGCGCGAGGTCAACGCCGCCCTCCTCCCGCGCGTCGAACGAGCCGCTCGGATCGGTCCGCCGCAAGGACCAGATCGCCGGATCCCAACCGCCTCGCGCCTGGGCTCGGCCCGTACGCCCTCGACCCCAGCCAAGCCTCGTCGCCTCCTCCCCTCGCCGAGCGGGCCAGGCGCTCCGGCCCGCTTCGGGGACCACATCACCGCGAGTTCAGGCGCCTCCCTCCGTTCCAACGTCCGCCTCTGAGGCCCCAAGGCCCAGGTTCCGCCGCGGCCCGATCCTCCGCCTGGGCGCTCGCCTCCCCACCGGCTCAGGCCGGCAACTCCATCCAAGCGGGCCAGCGCCGCCTTCCGCCGCAAGGGCCGCCCCGCGACCACCGCCCTGGGCCTCCCAGCCGCCCGAGCCAGCCGGGCCTTCAGGCCTTCTTCCTCCGCACCGCCAGGCTCCCTTCGCCGCGGTGGGCCGACGCCGCTACTGTTCATCCGCGGCCCGTACTGTTCCTCCAGATCCGATCTGGAGAGGTACCTTTTTTTTCCCTAAGTCCCAGTTCTGCTTATCTGAAATCCAAACTTTGAACTGCTGTAACTTGGTGCCTGTTGCTCCGTTTTGCGCGTGTAGCATGTCCAGATGTTCGTGGAGATGTCCTCTACGTTTTACCTGTTGTAGTCATGCATGTTAGATGTCATCTTGACACTTGTTTTGATGTTGCAAGAGTGCATCATGATATAAACTGCTGTTATGTGTTATTTTCATGCCACCTTTGACTTGTGATAACTTTTAGCTCGTTTGTCCAAACGATGCAAATGACATGTCCACGTGTTCGTCTTGCCACGAACTACGTGTTGTGTGTGATAGGTTGCATGTTAGATTTATTGTTGCCTTGTTATCATCGTTGCAAAGTGCCATGTTCACATGTTGTGTTTTCACTTGTTATGAAATGCCATCTTGTTGAGCTCGTTGCAATCGGTGTGTTCACCTCTATGATGCATGCTTGTGTGTTTCGGGATCACCGTCATATGTATTTTGATGAGGTGCTTACCCTTTGCCATGTTTAGTTTCGAGGTGACTTAAACATGCTCTTTTGTGTGCTAAGATGATATTGCTGTTTTAGGACTTAGTGAAATTTCACTAAGTCTGAAATCTGTAACGTTCCGATGCCATGTTCGTGTGATGTTGTAGGACAAAGCATGATAGTTTTGGGGTGGATTTTGTTTGTTCCTTGTAGTATATATTGTTGTCTTTCCATTCATGTCCTCACATGTCCATTTGAGGTGCTGTAGCATGTTTATCTTTTGCTCCAAACTTTCAATAAAATTCTGCTGCCAGAATTTTATTTCAAAGTTCAATATGTCCAAGATCATTGCTATTGATCCGTGACTCCGTTGGGGGTGCACTTTGGACCTAGTTGCTGTACTATATATCTAGTTTGTGTTCAAGTCCTTTGCCATGCTTTTTGGGTGCTGTAGATTAATTATTTTGAGCTCCAAAGATGCCATGTTGCTGTAATTTTCAGTTTTCGCTCAAATCTTGTTTCGGGCATAACTTTTAGCCCGTAACTCCGATTTCAGCGAATCTTATATCAAACTTGGGTGTTTTTCTGTGTAGATTAATAATATCAGCTTGTTATCTTGTTTTGAGGTGTTTTGCTTGAGTGATGTTTTACGTGCTCCATGTGCATCCCTAGTGCATCCATCATGCATTCATGTTTTTCGAGTGCGCATTGCATCGTGTTGATTGGTGCTTGGTGTGTTTGTTGTGTTTAGAGCCGGAAACTGAGACCGGGAACGAAGTTGAGCACGAGTTTTCCAACGAGGTTGAGCACGAGGACCCTTCTTACGATCCGAACGAATTCTCTCCAGGCAAGATGACCGAACCCCGATAACTTTACTATCTTCGCCTATTGCTAGTAGTCTCGATCTCTAGTTTTGCCTCGATGCCCATGTCTTTCTTGTCAGCCTCCTACTTGTAACCAATTGCCATGTTTAACCACCCTACCTATGCAAACCGTTGTTTGGCTAAGTACGCTTCGCTCAGCCCTTCTTATAGCGTTGCTAGTTGCAGGTGAAGTGAAGATGCTTGCTCCATGTTGAAGTTTTGGTTGGGTTATATCACACTATATAAATGCTTTAATTGAAATCATCTATATATTGGCAAGGGTGGAAGGCTAAGCCTTTTGCTTGGTGATTTGTTCCACTCATGCCGTTAGGATCCGTATAAGCCGGTTTTATGTTCCTTGATTATGCGTTCCTAACACGGTTGGGGTGTATGGGACCCCCTCGGTAAACCGCTAAGTGCTAAGTCTTTTCCAGCAAGTCCCAACATTGGTACTATTTGCCTAATAACAAACTAAACATGCATAGGGAGTAATTAACCCTCTTTCTTAATCAACAACCCCGGGCCAGTGCTCCACATGAGTGTTGGTCCGAAACGAGCGGACTGCGGGGCCGCCTTGGGGCAACCTGAGGTATTTGGCATACACCTGTAGGACGTCTCATCCGGTCGTGTCCTGAGACCTAGATACGCGCGGCTACTATCAGGGTGTCGACACGCCGGGAGGATTTGCTGGATTAGCCTTACCTTAGCTCGGTATATCTTGAGCACGGGATTCCGAGGATACTCGGGTCTTCCCATTTTGGAGTTGCGACTCCGCGGATCGTGGGCTTGTAATGGGTCAAGTTGGAACACCCCTGCAGGGTTTGAACTTTCGAAAGCCGTGCCCGCGGTTATGTGGCAGATGGGAGCTTGTTAATTCCGGTTGTAGATAACTTGACACAAGGATACTAATACACTACCAGCGTGTGTTCCGTGACTGTCAATTTCCGAATAGGGATTCGGGAGTTGAACACGGAGGGGTTATGATTGTGAGCTTGTAGCTAGGATCACTTCGTGATCACTTCTCGCCGATGCCTTCTCTTCTCGCTCTCACTTGCGTAAGATAGATGCTAGTTGCTGCTGCAGACTTGTTCTTTCTTCAGCCTTTTCCCTCACCTAAAGGCTTTGATAGTTCTGTTACCCGGGAACGGGATTGTTGAGTCCTCTGTGGCTCACAGTTACTTCACCAGATGCAGGTCCAGCTGTGAGCTATCCAGGTGATGGCACCGAGCTGGATTGGGAGTACGACGAGGAGCGTAGTCGTTACTACGTGCGCTACCCGGACGATCAGTAGTGGAGTCTCTTACTAGGATTCGATCTGCCTGTGGTTGTTTTTATCTGAGTTTGGTACTTTGACTTTTGGCTTTTGCCCTTAGAGGGTTGTAGTGATCTTAATGTATGATGTTTGAGACTTGTACTGTTATTCTGTGACGTGGCGAGTGTAAGCCAACTATTTTCAGTTTACTATCCCCCTTTTACATGAGTTGTGCAAAGATTACCAAACTTGAGATCATTCTAGGATGGACTTATGCCTTTAAGTCGTGCCTCGACACGTAGGAGGTATAACTCCATCCTGGGCATTACAAGTTGGTATTCAGAGCCTTCTCCGACCTAGGAGCCCCCACTGTTTGATCGAACCGTTGACGGTTGAGTCTAGGCACACACTGAAAACTTTTTGAGTCCTATATTATATCGGAGAGTAGGATTTCTTTACTTCTCATCCCCTTTCTCTCTGGTGAGGACTCCTGACGTCTACTCTTGTCTCTCCTATCTTCAAAATTTGCACAAATTTTTTTTTTTTAGGAATCCCGCGAGTATTCTGGGATTGTTTCGATGTTCTTGTGACAAGGATATTGTTCTCGATGCCTCCTGTTACCGAGGAGTTGAGCTTCGGGGTATCATTGCAACAAGCATATCGCGACAGTACTAAATACTTAAGACGGCCGACATCGAAAATCTCCCCTATACGGCCAGTGGCAAGATAACCCCGACATCACCCAGTACTGGGGAGGTAGTTCGGGAGTATTGCCATAGCTTGTTATAGTGGATGCTTTTCGAAGGTCCGAGGTACACAGTTTCCGAGAAAGACTGGTTATGTGTTGAAGGATGGATACACCTGGATGTAGGTTAGAGTTGATTGCGCGGTGCTTCCCGTGTATCCCCAACACCTGATTGCATAACTGGAATCTTTCGGAAAACTATAGGTGGGTTTTATCCAGTAGATCGTTGGCATTCTTCCAACGAATGCAGGTTAGTGAGTTCGGGGTTCGACATTGAGTGAAGAGGTTATATGACCGAGGTTACTATCAGGAGTTGCATCTTAAAGGGTCATTGGCTATGCTGATCCGGGGATTGCAAAACCTTTTCGTAACGCGTTCATATGCTTTCAGCACAAAGATGTTAGAACGAAACTCCTCTCTTGTGTTTGTTCCTTTCCGTACCTTGTTGTTTTTATTATTTTATCCTTTTGATCCCTATGTGGCTTCTCGTGAAGACTGATGTTATCAATTAACTGAGAAATTCATTCGTTCTTATTGTTCGAATGATTATTGTGAAGACTTGTTGCAATTCATTCCTTTGATTCAGCTTATTCCTTTTGTCAACCAATTGCTGATTCGTGGTCATCTCTTACAGGATGGCTCCGAAAAAGGTTCTGAATGCCAACCCAGAGGGTGAAGAGGTCCCAGAGCATCCTCCTTCCCCTCCTCCTCCGCCTGAGGCTTGGAGAGCAATTATGCAGACTACTGCTCAGAACACTCAGTTGATGATGCAGATGATGCAGCAAATGCAAGCTATGCAAGCTAATCAAGCTAATCAGGGCGTTCCAATGAACCAAGGCAACTTCTTCCAGCAGCACCATGCTACCCTCAACCAGTTCTTGGCCAACAATCCTAAAGCTTTCAGTTACTGTGTCGACCCTCTTGATGCTGAAGATTGGCTGACCGATATCAAGAAGCATTTTGAGTGCAGTAACGTGAAAGAAGATGACTATGTGAAGTTTGCAGCCTTCCAACTGAAAGATCAAGCAGCTGATTGGTGGCAGCAGTACAAAGACTCAAGGCCGGGTCAAGTGATCTCATGGGAGAATTTCTGCAAGGATTTCCGCTCGCATCACATTCCTACAAGTGTTATCGAGGGTATGCGTGAGCAATTCCGCAACCTCAAGCAGGGCTCCATGTCAGTCTATCAGTATAATGTCAAGTTCCAAAACCTCGCTCGCTATGCAAAGCAAGACATTCCTGATGCAAAGAGTAAAATCTATCAGTTCCGTGGAGGTCTCAAAGATGAACTTCAGCTTGCTCTCACTTTGTTCGAGCCAGACGAATTCGATAAGTTCTATAATATGGCTTTGAAACCAGAAGCAGCTCAGCTTAAGATGGAGGCTTCTAAGAAGAGAATTCGAGATGCTGTTCACTCTACCTCATCGTCTCAGTTGGCTGCGAAACAACAGAAATTCTGGCTTCCTCCTCCTCCAATGATTCGAGCTCCATACAACAACTCCGGCAACTTCAACAACTCCAACAACAAGAACTCTAGTGGTCGTGGTTTCTCCCACCCACCCAACCCAAGCAACCAGTCGAAGAAGCAGTTTCAGTCTCAAGGCTCCAAGTCCAGTGGCTCTCATTTCCGTCCTCTCTCTGAAGTGGTGTGCAACAAGTGTGGCCAGAAGGGTCATTATGCCAACAGATGTCCGAATCCGAAGCGTCTTCCTCCTCCTCCACCTATGAGTTCAGCTATTGTCAAGCATGATCCAAAGTCTGCAAGGGTTAATCTGATGAATGCAGCTCAAGCAGAGGCTTCTTCTGATGTCATTCTGGGTAACCTTCCAGTGAACTCTTTTCCAGCTAAAGTGTTATTTGATTCGTGTGCTTCACATTCTTTCATGTCATTCCCATTTGCATCCAAGTATAATGTGGGCACTATGCCCTTGCCAAGGGAGTTGCAAGTGATTTCTCCGGGAAGATGCATGACTTCTAGTTTATATGCTCCGGATGTTTCTATTCGCATGGGTGATTATCGATTTTTGGCTTCTCCGGTGGTTCTTGGTCATTCTGACATCGACCTCATTCTCGGAATGGATTGGCTTTCTCAGCACGATTCTCACATTGATTGTGCTCAAAAGGAAGTCAAATTGACTCATTCTGATGAAGATGTGATTATCTTCGCCTCCAGGGATAATACTATTCGGCTTTTCTCTCTTAATGATAAGGGTGAAATTAATGCCATAGAGAAAATTCCAGTGGTGAATGAATATCAAGACGTCTTTCCAGAAGATCTTCCAGGCATGCCTCCACACCGTCAGGTCGAGTTTGTCATTGAACTCGAGCCGGGCACCGAACCTGCTTGCCGGCGTCCATACAAGCTCTCTCCGGATGAATTGAAGGAATTGAAGAAGCAGCTTGATAAGCAGGAGAGTATGGGTCTCATCAGACCGAGTACATCTCCGTGGGGCTGTGGTGTCTTATTTGTCAAGAAGAAAGATGGCACGGAGCGTCTCTGTGTTGACTATCGGCCATTGAACAAGAAGACGATTAAGAACAAGTATCCGCTCCCCAACATCAACGAACTCTTTGAGCAGCTCAAAGGAGCTAAAGTGTTCTCTAAGCTTGACCTCCGAATGGGCTACCATCAAATTCGCATTCGCGAGGAAGACATTCCCAAGACGGCCTTCAGAACGAGCTACGGTTCATATGAGTATACCGTCATGTCCTTCGGTCTCGCCAATGCTCCTCCTACCTTTTCAAGGATGATGCATTACATCTTCAACCCCTATACTGGCGAGTTCGTGCTTGTGTATCTGGATGATATTCTGGTGTTTTCCAAGAATGAAGAAGATCACGAAAAGCACTTGCGTCTGGTTCTTGATCGACTCCGAGAGCATAAATTCTATGCCAAGTTCTCAAAGTGCGAGTTTTGGCTCGATAAGGTGTTGTACCTGGGCCACATTATCTCAGCTGACGGTATTGCGGTTAATCCCGAGAAAGTTGAAGCAATTGTCAACTGGGAAGCTCCTCAGAACGTCAAGCAGCTCCGCAGTTTTCTGGGTCTTGCCAGCTATTGCAGAAGGTTTGTGGAGAACTTCTCCAAGATTGCCAAGCCTCTTTCCAACCTGCTTCAGAAGAATGTCAAATACTTTTGGTCTCCCGAATGTGAAGTGGCTTTCAAAACCCTCAAAGAGAAGCTTGTCTCTGCTCCAGTTCTGACTCCTCCGGATGAAACCAAGCCCTATGAAGTGTTCTGTGACGCTTCTCTTCAAGGCCTTGGTGGTGTGCTTATGCAAGATAAGAGAATTGTGGCATATACTTCTCGGCAGCTCAAGCCAAGTGAGAAGAACTATCCCACACATGATCTCGAGCTAGCAGCTGTGGTACATGCTCTGATTACGTGGAGACATCTGTTGTTGGGCAGAAAGGTCGACATCTTCACTGATCACAAGAGCTTGAAGTACATCTTCACACAGCCGCATCTGAACCTCCGCCAGACTCGTTGGGTCGAGATGATCCAAGAGTACAACCCCAGCATCAAATACACTCCAGGCAAGGCGAATGTGATTGCAGATGCTTTGAGCAGAAAGGCATATTGCAACAGCCTTCTTATCAAGCCACACCAGCCTGAGCTTTGTGAAGCTTTCAGGAAGCTCAACCTTCAAGTTGTTCCGCAGGGTTTTCTTGCAAATCTCCAAATTGCTCCTACCTTGGAAGATCAAGTCCGTGAGGCCCAGCTCAGTGATACCATGGTGAAGAAGGTGAAACATGGGATTGCAAAGGGCACTCCAAAATACAAGTGCTTCCGTGTTGATGAGAGAGATACCTTGTTCTTCGAGGACAGACTCGTTGTTCCCAAAGGTGATCTCAGGAAGCTCATAATGGAAGAAGCTCATGATTCTCTCCTTTCCATTCATCCTGGCAGTTCCAAGATGTATCAAGACCTCAAGCAATCTTACTGGTGGACACGCATGAAAAGGGAAATTGCCCAATTCGTGAACAAATGTGATGTATGCAGAAGAGTGAAAGCAGAACATCAACGTCCAGCCGGTCTTCTCCAACCTCTTCCTATTCCCGAGTGGAAGTTCGACCACATTGAAATGGACTTCGTCACTGGTTTTCCTAAATCCAAGCGAGGCAATGATGCTATCTTTGTGGTGATTGACAAGCTTACCAAAGTCGCTCACTTTCTTCCAGTCAAAGAATCAATCAATGCAGCTCAACTTGCAGAGCTGTACACTTCCAGAATTGTGTCCCTACATGGCATTCCTCAAGTGATATCCTCAGACCGTGGCAGCTTGTTCACATCAAGGTTCTGGGACTCCTTTCAGTCCGCCATGGGCACGAAGATCAGGTTCAGCACTGCCTTTCACCCTCAGACTAGTGGTCAAGTCGAGCGTGTGAATCAGATCCTTGAAGATATGCTCAGAGCCTGTGTCATCTCCTTCGGCATGAAATGGGAAGACTGTCTTCCATTTGCCGAGTTCTCTTACAACAACAGCTTTCAAGCAAGTGCAGGCAAAGCACCGTTTGAAATTCTCTATGGCAGAAAGTGCCGTACCCCTCTCAACTGGTCTGAAACAGGCGAACGCCAACTTCTTGGAAATGACTTGATCTCTGAAGCCGAGGAAATGTGCAAAGTCATACGTGAGAATCTCAAGGCCGCTCAGTCGCGTCAGAAGAGCTACTATGACGGAAAGCATCGTGATTTGACTTTCGACATCGGTGATCATGTCTATCTCCGAGTTTCTCCAATGAAAGGAACCCAAAGATTCGGTATCAAAGGAAAGCTTGCTCCTAGATACGTCGGGCCTTTCAAAATTCTTGGCAAAAGAGGCGATCTAGCCTATCAGCTCGAGCTCCCTTCCAACTTTGCAAATGTTCATGATGTCTTCCATGTGTCTCAGCTTCGCAAATGCTTCAAGGCACCTGAGCGCATGATTCCGTTTGAGGAGATTGATCTTCAACAAGACCTTTCCTACCGAGAGCATCCAGTTGCAATTCTCGAAGAAACCGAATGCAAGACTCGCAACAAGTCCATCAAGTTTCTGAAAGTTAAGTGGTCACATCACACAGACCGAGAAGCTACTTGGGAACGAGAAGATCATCTTCGTTCCGAGTACCCTTCCTTTTTCCAGTCCTAGATCTCGGGACGAGATCTTTTTGTAGTAGAGGAGAGTTGTAATGCCCCGGATGTAATACTTTCCCTTTTGGGTATATAATAAATCTCCGGCTTCATCTATCTCCTTTTCGGGTTCTTTGTCTTTCGGGCTTTCGTCGTTTTGTTGTGTGAGTGTGTGGCATTCATTCATATCTTGTAGACATGTGCATTGCATTGCATTTGTGTTGTGGGTTGCATCCGGTTCGTCGTGTTTCTTCCCGTTGTCCGTTTCGCGTTCCGGAGCTCCCTCACGTGTCTGTGACGTCCCGTAGGCCTACTTTGTTGTTCGGGCGTTTTACGTTACCGGTGTGCCGCGAGGTTGTGTTGTGTGTTGTTGTTTTGTTGTGTGCAACCCGCCTCTCAAATCTCGTCTCGTTTGGACTCCGTTGACTTTTCCATCCGTTGCCCGTGTGGGTCCGAAGTGCCCTTACTTCGTGTCCCGGAAATACCCCTACTGCTTTCTTTTATCTCCGTCTAGGCCTTTTAAATCAACCCCCGCGATCGGATCCGTCGGATCACGATCGGAGGGCTCCTAGCGCCCCTAAACTCCTCCTAACCCTAAAATTCTGCTACTTATAGACCCCCCTAGTCTATTTTTGGGCCTCCCTATTCCTTCTTCTTCCTCCTCTAGATCCACTTTCTTTTTTTTTTCCTTTCTTCTCAGATCCAAAGTTTCTCCCGGATCCCGAGGAGATCCACCGAAGGATCCTTCGATCCAAACCAGCGCCGCCGCCGGGTTTCCTCGATCTGAACGCGCGAGGTCAACGCCGCCCTCCTCCCGCGCGTCGAACGAGCCGCTCGGATCGGTCCGCCGCAAGGACCAGATCGCCGGATCCCAACCGCCTCGCGCCTGGGCTCGGCCCGTACGCCCTCGACCCCAGCCAAGCCTCGTCGCCTCCTCCCCTCGCCGAGCGGGCCAGGCGCTCCGGCCCGCTTCGGGGACCACATCACCGCGAGTTCAGGCGCCTCCCTCCGTTCCAACGTCCGCCTCTGAGGCCCCAAGGCCCAGGTTCCGCCGCGGCCCGATCCTCCGCCTGGGCGCTCGCCTCCCCACCGGCCCAGGCCGGCAACTCCATCCGAGCGGGCCAGCGCCGCCTTCCGCCGCAAGGGCCGCCCCGCGACCACCGCCCTGGGCCTCCCAGCCGCCCGAGCCAGCCGGGCCTTCAGGCCTTCTTCCTCCGCACCGCCAGGCTCCCTTCGCCGCGGTGGGCCGCCGCCGCTACTGTTCATCCGCGGCCCGTACTGTTCCTCCAGATCCGATCTGGAGAGGTACCTTTTTTTCCCTAAGTCCCAGTTCTGCTTATCTGAAATCCAAACTTTGAACTGCTGTAACTTGGTGCCTGTTGCTCCGTTTTGCGCGTGTAGCATGTCCAGATGTTCGTGGAGATGTCCTCTACGTTTTACCTGTTGTAGTCATGCATGTTAGATGTCATCTTGACACTTGTTTTGCTGTTGCAAGAGTGCATCATGATATAAACTGCTGTTATGTGTTATTTTCATGCCACCTTTGACTTGTGATAACTTTTAGCTCGTTTGTCCAAACGATGCAAATGACATGTCCACGTGTTCGTCTTGCCACGAACTACGTGTTGTGTGTGATAGGTTGCATGTTAGATTTATTGTTGCCTTGTTATCATCGTTGCAAAGTGCCATGTTCACATGTTGTGTTTTCACTTGTTATGAAATGCCATCTTGTTGAGCTCGTTGCAATCGGTGTGTTCACCTCTATGATGCATGCTTGTGTGTTTCGGGATCACCGTCATATGTATTTTGATGAGGTGCTTACCCTTTGCCATGTTTAGTTTCGAGGTGACTTAAACATGCTCTTTTGTGTGCTAAGATGATATTGCTGTTTTAGGACTTAGTGAAATTTCACTAAGTCTGAAATCTGTAACGTTCCGATGCCATGTTCGTGTGATGTTGTAGGACAAAGCATGATAGTTTTGGGGTGGATTTTGTTTGTTCCTTGTAGTATATATTGTTGTCTTTCCATTCATGTCCTCACATGTCCATTTGAGGTGCTGTAGCATGTTTATCTTTTGCTCCAAACTTTCAATAAAATTCTGCTGCCAGAATTTTATTTCAAAGTTCAATATGTCCAAGATCATTGCTATTGATCCGTGACTCCGTTGGGGGTGCACTTTGGACCTAGTTGCTGTACTATATATCTAGTTTGTGTTCAAGTCCTTTGCCATGCTTTTTGGGTGCTGTAGATTAATTATTTTGAGCTCCAAAGATGCCATGTTGCTGTAATTTTCAGTTTTCGCTCAAATCTTGTTTCGGGCATAACTTTTAGCCCGTAACTCCGATTTCAGCGAATCTTATATCAAACTTGGGTGTTTTTCTGTGTAGATTAATAATATCAGCTTGTTATCTTGTTTTGAGGTGTTTTGCTTGAGTGATGTTTTACGTGCTCCATGTGCATCCCTAGTGCATCCATCATGCATTCATGTTTTTCGAGTGCGCATTGCATCGTGTTGATTGGTGCTTGGTGTGTTTGTTGTGTTTAGAGCCGGAAACTGAGACCGGGAACGAAGTTGAGCACGAGTTTTCCAACGAGGTTGAGCACGAGGACCCTTCTTACGATCCGAACGAATTCTCTCCAGGCAAGATGACCGAACCCCGATAACTTTACTATCTTCGCCTATTGCTAGTAGTCTCGATCTCTAGTTTTGCCTCGATGCCCATGTCTTTCTTGTCAGCCTCCTACTTGTAACCAATTGCCATGTTTAACCACCCTACCTATGCAAACCGTTG
>LR738715.1:280955647-281031768 GCA_902687465.1 Secale cereale
TTGGCTAAGTACGCTTCGCTCAGCCCTTCTTATAGCGTTGCTAGTTGCAGGTGAAGTGAAGATGCTTGCTCCATGTTGAAGTTTTGGTTGGGTTATATCACACTATATAAATGCTTTAATTGAAATCATCTATATATTGGCAAGGGTGGAAGGCTAAGCCTTTTGCTTGGTGATTTGTTCCACTCATGCCGTTAGGATCCGTATAAGCCGGTTTTATGTTCCTTGATTATGCGTTCCTAACACGGTTGGGGTGTATGGGACCCCCTCGGTAAACCGCTAAGTGCTAAGTCTTTTCCAGCAAGTCCCAACATTGGTACTATTTGCCTAATAACAAACTAAACATGCATAGGGAGTAATTAACCCTCTTTCTTAATCAACAACCCCGGGCCAGTGCTCCACATGAGTGTTGGTCCGAAACGAGTGGACTGCGGGGCCGCCTTGGGGCAACCTGAGGTATTTGGCATACACCTGTAGGACGTCTCATCCGGTCGTGTCCTGAGACCTAGATACGCGCGGCTACTATCAGGGTGTCGACACGCCGGGAGGATTTGCTGGATTAGCCTTACCTTAGCTCGGTATATCTTGAGCACGGGATTTCGAGGATACTCGGGTCTTCCCATTTTGGAGTTGCGACTCCGCGGATCGTGGGCTTGTAATGGGTCAAGTTGGAACACCCCTGCAGGGTTTGAACTTTCGAAAGCCGTGCCCGCGGTTATGTGGCAGATGGGAGCTTGTTAATTCCGGTTGTAGATAACTTGACACAAGGATACTAATACACTACCAGCGTGTGTTCCGTGACTGTCAATTTCCGAATAGGGATTCGGGAGTTGAACACGGAGGGGTTATGATTGTGAGCTTGTAGCTAGGATCACTTCGTGATCACTTCTCGCCGATGCCTTCTCTTCTCGCTCTCACTTGCGTAAGATAGATGCTAGTTGCTGCTGCAGACTTGTTCTTTCTTCAGCCTTTTCCCTCACCTAAAGGCTTTGATAGTTCTGTTACCCGGGAACGGGATTGCTGAGTCCTCTGTGGCTCACAGTTACTTCACCAGATGCAGGTCCAGCTGTGAGCTATCCAGGTGATGGCACCGAGCTGGATTGGGAGTACGACGAGGAGCGTAGTCGTTACTACGTGCGCTACCCGGACGATCAGTAGTGGAGTCTCTTACTAGGATTCGATCTGCCTGTGGTTGTTTTTATCTGAGTTTGGTACTTTGACTTTTGGCTTTTGCCCTTAGAGGGTTGTAGTGATCTTAATGTATGATGTTTGAGACTTGTACTGTTATTCTGTGACGTGGCGAGTGTAAGCCAACTATTTTCAGTTTACTATCCCCCTTTTACATGAGTTGTGCAAAGATTACCAAACTTGAGATCATTCTAGGATGGACTTATGCCTTTAAGTCGTGCCTCGACACGTAGGAGGTATAACTCCATCCTGGGCATTACACCTAGATCCTACAACTTGCGTGAAATGTGACGATTTGGTCCAAAACTTGCAAAAGTGAACCGAGCCCTCCTTCAACTTGCACTCCATGTGATGTTTTAGTCTGGAGCCTATCACATCGTGACAAGTGGTAGCCTGGAGCTTGGACCGGTCAGCGCCTGCAATTTTTCAAAAAGCACATGTCGTTATGTGAAATCTACCCGCACTGCCTCCACCTGAATTAAATTCAGTGGACTCTTGTTTGTCTCTCTTCCCATTATGTTCCCTCCTGAAGGCCTACTACCACAAAAAAATCAACCACGGGAGAGGGCTTCATGCCAACAGCGATAGCAAAAGTTGCATGGTCGCCGAAGTATTGCACCTCCACCTGTTAATAAAGTACTCAAGTCATAGACTGTTTCCACTCCAACAACCAGCAACTAACACCAAAATGAAATTACATTTCCAGCATTGTAATCAGGAAACTTGACAGACATCACAAGCTTTGTGGATGGCAGGACATCCAAGACAGTCAAGGTTGTAGAGATCTGCAAAAACCCTACTACAGTATAAATGTGTTACAATACAAAGAAGGCTTCGAAGAGGGAAACATAAATCTGAGTATCGAATATCACTTACATTTGATTATGTATCCACTTTAACATCAACAAGAGTATTCTTATACTTGTAAGCCGAGGTTACATCAAGAGAATAAAGCCCTCCTTTCTTCACGGCTGTGGAAGTGACAGCCTGAACAATATACATGAATTCCAAGTTCATTAAAGGCAAATAAATTCAGGTTACAGAAATAGTGCACCAGTATTGCAAGTTACATAATTATATGGGTCAGTAAGGATCAGGCAAAGGGTAACAAAAAAGGATATATGCGCTTGGTTCAACTTGTACTTTAGTACATCGGTCAAAGATATAACACATGATTTCATATCAATGGTAGAGAAGTGCACTGGGAAATATAAAGCATAAAAAAACAAAAAGCAGCGCATTTGCAAATGCAAATTAGTTAAATACAATTCTTTCTGTAGCTCAAATAAACTACATGGTGGTTATATCATAAACACATCTAGTTTATATGCCAAAACTAAAGATAAAATTAATTTACATTTTCACTTAATAATCTTGGTTGTGCAATGGATAATTGCCTATCATGAGAACAGACTATTGCTGATAGGTCGAATGTAGGTTTACACTGAAGACTGGCTCACATATCTGCATGTTATTGTTAATTATAGAACAAAAAGATGGGAAGAAAACGGTAAGCCAATCATATTATTAGAACATTTTCAGTTAAACAAATGGTTCGTACTCAATGATCTAGCTAAACACATAAGTATTGTGATAACCAGAATGACCTTACTGAAATATTGAGACACTAAAATATTGAAGTCTCATTAGTCCCATAGTTGCTGAGGATTTCAATTCAGTTGACGTATATTATATGTAAGTAGACAAATGTATCACAATTTTTTTTTGATTAGTTAATTCAGTTGATGTATATTTTGAGATATGATGACACAAGTGTTTAAAAAACTCATGCAATACAAAAGAAGTTCTACATTAGTGGACGAGCATTTAACTTTTGTAGTAACAGCCTGTACCTATGACCATAGCCATCATCCCAAGAAGCAATTGTGTACATCAGGAGCAGAAAGAAAATGGCTAGAAAGTGCATATGCAAAGTGTCAATGCTCTTAACAATTTCAAACGAGAACCATATTTGTGTTGGTCAGACAATTCCACCATCGTCAGTTTGGCAAGTGTAGTAACCACATATAGATCTTTTTGGTGCGGGTCTGCATACATCACATGACCAAGCATTCAATCACTAATAATAAGGTCATAACGCACACTGAATCTTTACAAAAGGAATGTTTTAGAAACCTTATGAAGGCACGTAACCATGATACAAAATTAAAAGATTCTCAAATCACAAGATTGCAACAATTTGTGTTCGGTCTTCAGTCTTGGAAACTAAATGCATGCCTTAATTAATTCCAAAACCCGGTGGCTGCCAGCAGGGCAAGGACCAACTCTATATACAAGACACTTGCATAACCATTTGTAGAAAAAGGACGGCCATCGTTGCCACAAAGGAGCCTGCAACAAAGTAAGCCATCGGCAGCGTCTTAATTATGTGGTTGATTGCATGCAACGAGGGGGGTTTTGTGTAAAAGTACCGACCGCTGACCAGTCCGACCCAGGAGTGCCACTTGTCGCGCTGTGATTGATTATGAACTAAAACATCACACAGAGGTCAAGTTGTAGGAGGGTTCAGTTTACTTTTACAAGTTTTGAACCAAATCGTCACATTTCACGCAAGTTGTAGTATCTGGGGTGCTATTACCTCCTCTATCTACTGTATATACTGGTACAACTGACCAATCAGTACCAAGAGTTGTATCGTCTCGAACGAACCAAGAAAAGGAAAATGACAACTTAATTGCTGGACAGCAACAACAAAAAACTGCTCCATTGAATTGCAATTGCCACCCTGCTGCACGCCGCATGCCATCCACGCCTCTCGCTCTGCGTTTCGTGGAGTGTAACTTGGCACGAACCACCACCCCATTCCGTTCGGTTTACTACCTGCCATCGTAGCTGGCCGCCGGATTGAATCAGTTTGCCGTTGAGTGGGGAACAGCGAGGTTGGCGTGTATTGTGGCTCCGCGCAGCCATCGGATGCTCTGCTGCGCCACTAATCCCGTTGCCTGTCTCCGGATAGAATCCAGTGTGCACGTTTCTCTGCAGAGAGAGAGTCAGAGAGAGATATCTCGCGCAATATACCCGCATCCCCAGCCATTCCATGCATCACGGCATGCCAGTGGGTTTTGTTTAAGCTCGCATAACTTGGATTAGGAAGAAAGTCAACAGGCGAATGATCCAAGAAACCTCAACTCCACCGTACGTACACTATGGAGAACTCTAAGGTTGTTTTGTATACACTTGATCCTTGATTACGGTTAGTGTAATCCTGCCAACATGTTGCTTCATGCCTTACTAGACTGGCAAGCACTACCAGCAAATTGTTCTACACGCAGCGTTTACTTTTAGTAGGAGTACATAAAATAAGCAATGAAAGCCGAGTTAATATCTTGCATGTTTTGTTTTAGTTCACAAGACTTGATTCTCATTTAGTTCGGAGTTGATTTAGTTTCGTGCCGTTGTATTTTGAAATGGAAAACTGGCTCAACCCTTTTTATAATGGAGAAGCAGAATATATTTTTGGACGTTGCATGCAAAAAAAAAAAATACTACATACTCCCTCCGTTTCCAAATATAAGTCTTTCTAAAGATTCCAACAAGTGACTACATACGTAGCAAAATGAATGAATCTACGTCTTAAAATATGTCTACATACATCCGTATGTTGTAGTCCATTTGAAATGTCTAAAAAGACTTATATTTACGAACGGGGTGAGTATATGCGGTATTTCATCAAATAAAGCATGCACGAACCTATACAACTACCACCAACACTCCTTTTTTCGCTTCATAGAGTATACAACAAACATCCATTTCTTGCAGGTTATCTTCAGAACCACTACTCTTATCCGTACGTGGTCGCTACTCACTCAGTTTAAGATGGCCGTATGCATCATTTTGATGCAGAGGCCGAAGCCCAAGCTCCTTTTCTAAAAAAAAAAAAAGTATACTGTTGCACATGTTCCTTTTTATCAACCGCATGATTGAAACTGGCGACGTGTCGCAAGGCGGCTGAGTGAGAGGAAACCTCAGATCCGAGTTTGTAACCATGATTAGTTTTCGAAGCAGAGGTCGTAATCATGTCCTTTCAGCAGGAAGTAGTACCGCCATCACCATCACCACAATGCCTAAACCTTGTAATCGTGCGTGATTGGTTCTCAAAAATACAGGTAGTGATCATTGTGGTAGGGAGCAGTATCGCCATCACTATCACGATTATACATATACCGCCGCTGATAGGAGTGGCAAATTAATCGCGGGCGAATCATTTCTGTCGGTTCGGTTGTTGCTTGCTCACACGGAGGCATCCAGCCATCGCGACTTGAGGCTCAAGCAACCACTAAACAAGCCGTATCATTTCCAGCCATTCATTAATCCGGGCTGTTAAGCACCTACACGCCTAGCTAATTAAGGTAGTGACTAGAGCATAGCTGTTTGAATAGCGATTAGTCCATCGTTATCACCTCAGTTTTTTTCTTTTTGGCAAGGTACCTCCGTTTTGACAAAAGCTGGCCCTGTCTGGGATTGAACATTATTTTCTGTTAAATTAGTGTGAAACACATAAAAACATGTGACAACTTCATTCGACCCCCTCCCCTCGCCTGGTTTTAGCCTGCCTTTTCTCTAATTAATAATGATAATATATTTGCCCAGTGACAATTTGTACTCCCTTCGTTTTTATTTACTTCACATATTAGTTTTGTCTCACGTCAAACTTTGATCAAGTTTTTACCAAAAAAAAAAACATCCACGATAACAATTCAATACCATTAAGCTCCGTTCAATATATTTTCGTAACATATATATTTTTCTTGTGAAATTTTGAATTGTTTTCGATAAACTTGGTCAAACATTATAAAGTTTGACTTAGATAAAAGTTAATATGTTGAGTAAATAAAATGCAGGGAGTGCATTTAGAATATAAATAACATGCCAATATTTGATTAAAAAATATGACCATTTTGTTTTTTGGCTTGTACAAATAATAGAAATGAGTACCAATTGCGATGATAAAAAACAGTTACTAATGCATGGTGGAGTGGTGGTGGATTACTAAGTGTAGAGAACTGCACATCTACACAGACTAGTTACACTAACACAGTACTCCATCAATGTTTATTTACTCTTAATATTAGTTTTGTCTCAAGTCAAACGTTGTAAACTTTAATGAGGTTTATAGAAAACATTATTAACATCCACAAGAGAAATCAATACAATTAGAATCAACATTGAATAATTTTTTGCACATATACTCACTCCGTTTACTATTATAAAATGTACTAGCTTTTTTTCTGAATGTATATCGACGCATTTTAATGCGTTTGTTTACTCATTTTGTTGTGAATGCAATCCATTTTAAAATATTACTTTAGTGTGTTTGTTCATTCATTTTATTTCAAATGCAATCCATTTTAAAATGATCAAACCATCTTATAAAGTGAATGAAGGGAGTATTCGTTATTGTGAAAGTTTATATCATTTTTTATAAACTTGATCATACCTTTTAAAGTTTCACTTAGGTCAAAGATTTATGCGGCGTAAATAAAACCAGAGGAACGCATTCTTCGTGGCTGAGGGTAAGCAATAGGTTCGGAAACTGATGCGCGTAGGTGAGGTTTCGTGGCGCGTCAGGGCGTGGTACACACTTGCCTGCTAAATCAAATTAATATCCGTTTCAAACAGTTGGAATTGCGTTCCCATCAAAAATGCATTCATTAAGGGCTGAATTAGACACATAAACTGTACAGTTACTCCACGGACTATCTGCTCCTGTCCTTTGAGTTGTTGTATCATCCACCGGCACCATACGTCTCATTTCCGCCTCATTGTAGTGATGTGGCGCCTAGCGCATCAATTCGTTGATTTTCATGGGCTAGCTACTCCTCTTCCTCTTCTTCCTCTTCTTTCTTCTTTTCACACGCACACATTTTCCATGAGCATCGAATCTTTGAGTACACCGTGGAGGATTGGACAATATATGCCCGATGTATTGCTAACTGCTGAGTATCGTGATTATTAGGAAAGCTAGGTTAGCGTAGGATATTATTCTACCTTGCCTTGTACTCCAAATAGATCATTGTACTCCTATATATATGCTCACGAGGCTCAAGCAATAAATCAACTATTCCACCAAACCTCTCTCTCCCTTCTAACATGGTATCTATCGCAAGTCGATCCTAAACCCTAGCCGCCACCGCATCCGCACCCGCGCGCCGCCCCCGGGGCGGTCGGCCTCCATGACCGCCGCCGGGGGCTGCGCCGCCCGTATCTAGGGTTCGTCCGCCGGTCGTGTTGACCGGCTGCCCTAGAGAGTCTTTTTCCAGAGCCTTTGCTCTGGGTTTTCTCTCTCCCGTCGGTCATCTTGATCGGCGGTTTCTTTTTGGTTTTCCGATCTAATCTTGATCGGTTTGTGTCGCCCGCCGCCGCCGTCGACCCCATGCGCCTCTACTCCGACCCTCACGCGACCGGCCGGCCTCTCCTCCGACCCGCGGCCACGTGCGCCGAGGCGGCCCGTCCGGGCCAGCCGCCGTCCGCGCGTCGGTCCGCCCGTCGCCCTGCTCCGACCGGAACACCTGCATCGCCCCGACCCGTCGGCCTCACGCCATGCGACGGCCAATCATAGCCGTCGCTCGCGCGCCGGCCTGCCCATCGATCCACGTCACCCGCCTCCGCCGCGTCTGCACGGCGGCCCGGCGGTCTACCTCGCCGGCCTCGTCCTCGGCTGCATCAGGCTCGTCGTCTGCCTCAACTCGGGCGTCGTTGCTCCATTGGTCGCTCGGGCCTCGCTGCCCCGGCGCCGGCGCTGCTTTGGCAGCCCGGGTGCCGGCGCTGACGTCCCGTTCCGTTCGCCGTCGTCGGCCTCATCCGGGACTCCGCCATCACTCCTCCATCGAGCCGCGTCCCCGACCTCGCGCGCGATCGGCTTGATCACCCGCTCGCCGCCGCGATCCGCCTCATCTACGCCGCGCGATCGACCTGGCCCGTCGGTCACGCACGCCTCCGCAGGTCCCGTGAAGATCGTCCCGAGTACTGCGCGCCTCTCCGCCGATCGAGCATCGGGCTGCCGCTGCGTCGCCCCGTCGGGCTGCGGCGCCGCCACCCCCGTGGTTCTCCTGCGGCTGCATCGACTCGTGCATCGACTCGTGCTTCGACGCTGCGTCGCCCCTTCGGGTCGTAGTGCTGCGATACGCGGTCCCCGCCGCCGCCCCGAGGCCGTCCCCGCGGTTGCACCGACTCACGAACCGCCGTTGCGTCGCCCCTTCGGGCCGCAACGTCGCGGCCCGCGGTCCCCGCCGCCGCCCCGAGGTCTTCCCGCCGTCGCCTCGACCCGCCTGCCGCCGCTGCGTCGCCCCTTCGGGCCGTAGCGTCGCGGCCCGCGGTCCACTCCGCCGTCACCGCGCGTCGACCTCCCGTGGTATACGCCGCGCCGTCTCCCTTGGCGCGGGAACGCCACCGTCCACGCCGGTCTTCGTCACGCTGTCAGGGTACTTCCCCTACTTCGAGCACCGCCGCCGCAAACCTAACGTAGCCGCTGCCGCCGCCGTCAGGCCGCCGCCGCCGCTCTTCTTTGTCCGCCGCCGCCACTACCTTCGTAGCCGCCGCCGTCGCCCGTCCACCCCCTTCGTCTTCGTCCAAGCACCAGCCCGTCGCCAGCGTCGCCGTCATCTACCCCGACCACTTCGTCTACTCCGACCACCGTTGGTGACGTCGGCCCCGCGCCGATGGACGCCGCAATCGTCGTCGAGTTCTTCTCTGCTGGCCCCTCCGACTTCTCCGACATGGCGTACAGCTCGTGTAGGTCCCTCGTCTACGCGTGCCCGGTGCTGGCAACACTGATGCGTGCCTTCATCCACGACGTGTCCCTGGCCCTGGCAAGCCTGGTCGACGCTTCGTCAACTTCGTCTTCGTCCGTCTATGCATGCTTGGTGCTGGCAACACCGGTGCGTGCCTTCGTCTACGATGTGTCCCCGGGCTTGTCAAACCCGCCGCGATGCGTCGTCAACAACATCTTCTTCCCGGCGCACCACTACTTCAACACCACAGCGCCCATGCTAACTTAGCGCGCCCTTGCGCCCGCGGCTCCACGGTGACTTCCTCGACACCGGCTACGCCGACTCGACATCAACCACGGCATTCTTCGCACGGCTACCTCGACTACGGCTACACCACCTACGCTATCGGCTACATCGACAAACGGCACAAAGGGCTACCGCATGCTTGAGAAACCTCGTCGGTTTCCACTCCAATCACGACTCCGCGATGCGTCGACCGTTCCGACTGTGGGGGGGTGTCCGTCGGCTTGCCTTCGGATTCTTCTCCAGTCTCACCGTCTGCGTCGCTATCGTTGTGACTGCGGGGGGATGCTGAGTATCGTGATTATTAGGAAAGCTAGGATAGCGTAGGATATTATTTTACCTTGCCTTTTACTCCAAATAAATCATTGTACTCCTATATATATGCCCACGAGGCTCAAGCAATAAATCAACTATTCTACCAAACCTCTCTCTCCCTTCTAACACTAACCACTAGTCCAAGGTGCACTAAATTGTTGTACCACTAGCCTCAGGCCTAGGCCTAGGAGTACGAGAGCTGAAAAGGTGACGCGGTTAACATTTGGACCATGGAAATCAAGTGTAGTGTAGCATGAGCAGCGCACAACGGACCCCGGTCTGGAGGATGACTGCTGACATTTCAACAGTGGTAGTACTACAACAAACAATATGTCAATTTAAAACCTGAGCAGTCGGTCTATTAAAAATGGTTTTTAAGACGAGTGGACGCGACATGAGACCAGCCTAGGGGAGAGTCGTGCGTGCCTTGTCCTATGGGTCAAAACCACGGAGTTGAGCGAGAACAATCTATCTCGCCTTTTGGACCCTACGCCCTCTTCTTCTAGCTAGCCTTGATTGGTACCCCAGCTGCTACCACTACTGTACTCTGGCCACTGGCTGGCTAGGAAACCCTGGTATGTATGTATGTCTGACCTTTTGGTTAAAGCGAGGCAGCTTTCTTGTGATCTCCTCACTTTTCCCGTCTTTTGCTCGAGTGTCTTTCTCTCGCTCGTCTTTTCCGCCCGTCGATGACACAGCCTCAACAGTGCTAGCAATAACTACGGGGTTGGTGCGGTTCACCTACGTCTACGTGGAGTAGCAGCTTTTGGAGTGAATACTCGCAACACAAGCCGTAGCTATAGCTCCGGTGCTTGTGCCAATCGGTACAGCCGTCGTCTGGTAGATATGCACAGGGCTCCTGTTACGACACGTACACCGATTACTTGGCCACTCCGCCACTGAATATCTGCTGCCTTTCCCTCAGGGCTCGATCCGTGCCTTTCTCTACGGTTTAGAGTAACTGTTCTCGTTACTCGCACTGTCGTAGTAACTGTGCTAGCATGATGCACTTCTTTTCAGACCGATGGCAGTAGTACGTGGTAGGAGTAAGTAATGCTCTCATGGCCTTCCATGCGTCTACGTAACTGTGTGCGTGTATGCTACTCCATACGGTACTCTGCTCGACGGACATGCAGGTATTGCATCCACGTAAACACAGCTCATTGTTAACGTATACGTACGCACGCACGTACGTGAATGGGTCGGCTACAACGTGCAGGAAACAAGGGACCGGAGTACGTAACGTACGGCGTAATTTACTACCACTGGGATGGTGTGGCTCGAGGCGTTTCGCCAGCCTAGTCGACGACCCGAGCACCCATCACCTGCATCTGTGTGTGTGTTGTACATTGTACTCTAGTGAAAGTACTCTCGACACAAGTTATATAAATAATAATTGGATTGTTTCTTCGATCGGCCATGATCATGAAAGCTGCTAGCTAGCTCGAGCTAGTATGTTTATCTTGTCTTCTTTTTTTGACAGTATGTTTACCTTGTCTTTTTTTTTTGGGACACAAACGGTAGCGCTGATCTCCAGCAACCCGGTCCGAGTTTTGCATGCATGCGCTCGCTACGTGCAGATTTGTACACACTACTCCATGGTTCATGGTGCCGTACGTAGAGTACGTAATACGGTAGTCTTTCCAGTTCGATTTGATTAGTTTCCGACCATATATTCGAATTAACATAGAGCACGTAGGCTTGAAGGCATCCCTGCAAAAACCGCTGCTTCTTTATATCTGAGCATTGATAAACACACACACACACACACATTGACAGTGATGCTTTTGTTCAACGAGAAGATGCTTTTGTTGCGACAATTCTACAGTCTGCTCCTCTCAATATTTATTTTAGGAGAGCGCTAGCAGGTAACCGCTGGGAAGCTTGGCTCCATCTGGTTAGACGACTGATTGATGTGCAGCTTTCTCAAAGTCCAGATCAGTTGTGCTGGAGGCTAACTAGGAATGGAGAGTTTTCGGTCAAATCGATGTATTTAGATGTCATCAACTCTAGTGATATTTTTAGGTCGAAGCATGTTTGGAATGTCAAAGTGCCTTTGAGAGTCAAAGTGTTTATGTGGTTTGTGCATAAACAAGTGATTTTGACTAAAGACAATTTGGCAAAACGTAACTGGACTGGATCCTCGAGATGTTCGTTTTGTAACCGGAACGAATCCATCAAACACCTCTTTCTCGATTGCCCGATGGCAAAAATATTATGGCGGACTGTTCAGATTGCCTTTAACATTTCACCACCGAATTCCATCAACACCTTATTTGGGCCGTGGCTTGACGGGATAGATTCCACATTAGTGAGACACATCCGTGTTGGAGTATGTGCTTTGCTATGGGCAGTTTGGAATTGCAGAAATGATTTGGTTTTTAACAGAACAACAAATATTCATTTTTTGCAGGTTATCTTCCGAGCCACTGCATTGATCCGTATATGGTCGCTACTCACTCCGACGGAGGCTTGGTTACTGGGTCTATCCGATGGAAGATGGTAGCACGGGGTATTTTCAACCGGTTTGGATGGCGGTCATGTAATAGGATAGGCAATTAGTTTTCCTATCTTGCTTCTGCCAGCCGGTTGTGGCTGTTGGCTGTTTTATGTTTTGCTTGCTCCTTGAGAGCCTTTTGTTTCAGACTATAGGACCTTGGTTGAACTTATTTGCTTTTTAATAAAGGTGACCGTATGCATCACTTTGATGCAGAGGCCGGGGAGCTCCTCTTTTCGAAAAAAAACACATTGACAGTGATAAAAAGGTTTGCATCTAAAGGCATCCATGCAAATAGACGAGGCCAAAAGAGCCACGAATCGAGCTGTAAAATGCTGTTGAGCAGGAGTACATGTCATGCTAGCATAGCATGCATGGTCTGCAGACGACTTGCCAGCAAGGAGGCCGGACTGTGTATGCGCCACGCCACGAGCCTTTTCGCGACGAATGGTTATAGATTCCTTTTTATGAGACCAGCGGGCACAGAGGATAAGCACAAATATTCGCAAAAAACAAAGAAGATAAGCACAGATGCACAGGAGCCCGGGATGCAGCCATTGCCATCTCCACACTCCAGTGTCCACCCACCAACAGACGGCATGGAACGACGAACGGCGCACGATCCATGCATGCATCTGCCCTGACGACTGGGGCAAGATAAAACACAGCACGCGGCATTGCCTGCTCAACTGCTCATTGGCTAGCAATAGCTGTGGAGTGATCAGGCAAGCAAGACCACTGTGTGTGTGACGTGCGCGTGCATATGCAAGTTGTCGATCGTCTCGCCGCCACCGTGTGGATGGATCGATCAAATGCACGCACGCATTTTTTTAGAAAAGGAGGATGTCCCGGCCTCTGCATCTAGAAGATGCATACGGCCATTTTATTGATTATTCTCGAGGATCTTACAAAGTATTACAACAATATGTCTGAATCCGTCATCTTGGCAACATATGCCGCTACTTTTATCCAAATGATGAAGGCGTGCTAACTGGGCCACTACCCAGACCACTCATCTAAGCCTAACATCCAAATGATGAAGGTGGTGCTAGCTGGGCCACTACGCAAACCACTCACCTAAGCCTAACATCAAACGCCGGAAGCCCCAGCCGAGCCACATACCGGGTCTGAGGCACAATCCGGTGAGACGCACTCGTGTGTCGTCGCCGCCATCTTCCACAAGTCCGTCTTCAGATCATATTGAGGCTTCTACCTTGTCTGGCCACTCTGCCATCGACGTCACCATGACACCAGACAGCAACCTCCTCCTGCGCGAGTCCATCTCCGCGCATTGGACGCCGAGCCTCCATAGCGCCATGCCGCCGATCTCCGCCGCCAGCATGGACGTTGTATGTGACTCGCCTCCAGCTCTTCATCGGCCGATCTATCAATTCCGTACGCTGTGCTCTCCTCCTAGCTTGTAATTGGTGGTCTGCCACATGAAGTGTTTCAGCTTCCGGCGCCGTACGTGCTCGTGTTAGTAGCTAGGTACTCCCTCTGTAAACTAATATAAGAGCGTTTATATCACCAAATCAGTGATCTAAACACTCATATTAGTTTACGGAGGTAGTAGCTAATAGCATCTAGAGCCGTGATTGTCAAACCCGGCCCCCCAAATGCGTGCGGACGTGTGGGGCATGCTTCATATTTGGCACTATGCATTCGCGTATCTCATATCCGGCGTTTAATATTCATACTACACATGCAAATGTTGATCTATCTTACGTGATTAAATGACGAACAACAAAAATTGGCTGCAAAGAAACACAAAATCAAGACATTAACAAACTTTGGCACATCCAAAAGATTATAGTTCGCCACCAGACAAGTTCTTAAACCTCTACAATTAAAAACGATATAAACATTGAGGATTTGGGGTGGGGGGGTCACCACTTCCTCGTCGGGCCTTTGCCCTTCCGGTCGCCGGCGCAGCTGTAGGCGTTCGCGTCACAGTCGGAGTAGGAGAGGACGATGTGAACCCCTTCATCCGACGGACCGTCCTGTCCTACTCCCGCTTCAACCTAGAGACCCGAGCCTTCTCCGCCGCTGCCTCCTTCGCCTCGTGCTCCGACTGCTCAATTGTAAGCCGGAGCGCCTTGGAGTTCTTCCGTCGGAGGCGGAGAGTGTTCGTCTTCGCCGTCGTGAGGGAGCGGTGGTAGACCCATGCGAGGAGACACGCGCCCTCATCGGGGTCCGTCTTCGTCCCGCGGCGGCGGTGCGCGGACTGCTCCGCCGCATACATCTCCCGTGCACGCTACCTCTCGCGGCGTGCACCTCCGACTTCGGAGTGCGCGTGCGAGCCGGCTGCGCGGGCACAAGCAACCATCGCTGGCCGCATGGAGGAGCAGTTGGTGGGGAAAGGAGACGACGCGGGTTGTGCTCTCCTTGCGTCGTTGCACGCGGGCCGGGAGGGTCCAGCTCCGGCGTCCGCGTTGCGCCGGCTCAGGAGCTGCGGTGACGCTCCAGGTCACCTTTGAGCTCTCAAGCGCAATGCGGAGGCCATCTCCCCCTCATAGTCGAGCTCCGAGCCGGAGTCACTGCCGAAGCTGCCCATCGTCGTGGATGGGGTCAGAATTGAATAGGGAGAGCAGTGGACGGAGCGAGAGAGTGAGCTAGGGTTTGACCTCGCCACCCGGATTGGTTCTTTTGTGGGAGTGACGGTGGGCCGAGTGTCGTGGTTCTAAGTCTGACAGTAAGAATAGGGGGTACGTAGGAGGAGGCAAGATCCTAGCTACGGTGAGATTGTACACAAGGTGTTTACGAGTTCAGGCCCTTCTCAGAGGAAGTAACAGCCCTACCTCTCGGTGCCCGGAGGCGGTCGACTGGAATATGTATATGTGTGTGTGTTACAGTGGGTGCGAACCCTTGTACCGGAGGAGGGGAAGGCTTATATAGAGTGCACCAGGACCCCAGCCGCCCCACGTTACAGAGGGTTCAATGTACATAAAGGCAGGACGTTAATGATAACGCCTGTAATAAAGGATAATAAAGGCTATCATTACTGTGGAGTGAAGGCACGACTGTTGTTGGCCTGACGAGACCTTTGACATTCGGGAGTCGAGTGGTTTCTACACGGTCGAGTGTCTTCATCCATGCCATGATATGTTTTCTTGCTGTTGGTTATATTCACATGCCATGATATGTTTTGAGATGAGTTAAACAAGCTTGCAAACATGCCTACTTGTCGTTGTTGCTGCCATGTCTAGTTTATTTTCACTAAGTCTGAGAAACTGTTATCTTTTGCAATCTTGCCATGATGTTTTGAGCATGTTCTTGTGGTGTTTGGTAGTAGCTCAGAGGTCATGCTTGTAGTGCTGGACATGTACATGATTGACATGCCCTTTATTGCCATGAAGTGTTATTGTATCATGTTGTTTTGATATCAACTAAGTGTCATGTTGCTGATTTTGGACAGCTTGTTATATCTTATTTCATGTGTATGTGTTGAACCGTTGCTCCATTTGGAGTGTGTCCTATATGAAATTTGTGTGTTTTTGCATGTAGATGCACAATAACATGTTGAATACCTATTTGGAGTGTGTTTGCTTGATGTTTGGATGCATCTTGCATTGTTGCCATGCTTAACTTGTTTTGCTCAAATCTTCTAGGCCGTAGCTCCGAATTAAACAAACTTTATATGTAACTTGACTAGAATTTCGAGTAGATCATCTTGGTGCATGTTAACTTGTTGTTTAATAACTTTAACTTAAGGTTTGTTCAGATCTGGACCAATTTCGAAATGTGCATATGAGGACTTACCGGAATAGTTATATGTTGTTTCCGGCCTCATTTAAACTTGTTGGGTAGTGTTGTTCTTGTATGCATCATCCCTTGCCATGTTTTGCATCATATAGACTTGTCTTGCATCATACTTGGTTGAGCATTATGTCATGTTCTTGTGTGGTGTGTTTACCGAGTTGCTTGCTTCTTCTCGTTACTGCTTGTTTCGTTGCGATCGTGAGGATTCGTTCGACTACACTTGGTTCATATTCATGGCTTCTTCTTCGTCTTCTTCATGGACTCGTTCTTCTTCCTAGCGGGATCTCACGCAAGATGACCATCACCTTGGATACCTTTACTATCATTGCCATGCTAGTTGTCTCGATGCTGTCGCTATATGTCGCGCTACCTATCTATTTGTCAGCCTCTCCTTGTTGCCATGAAACCTCTAACCTTTGACACCGTCCCAGCAAACCGTTGTTTGGCTGTGTTACCCGCTTGCTCAGCCCCTCTTATAGCGTTGCTAGTTGCAGGTGAAGATGAAGATTGCTCCATGTCGGATCTTGGTTTTGGGAATATCACAATATCTATAACTATAATTAACACGCCCATATACTTGCCAATGGGTGGAAGGCTTGGCCTTTTGCTCGGTGTTTTGTTCCACTCATGCCGCCTTAAGAACCGATAAACCGGCGTTATGTTCCTTGATTTTGCGTCCCTCAGGCGGTTGGGTATATGGGGACCGCTTGACAGTTCGTCTTTGAATAAACTCCTCCAGCAAGGGCCAACATTGGTTTTAATTTGCAACATAATAAAAACTTAATTAATTAATTAATTCGCATACAGGGTCGCGTCCCCGAGGATTCTTTCTACATACAGGAAGGGGCCAGTGCCGATGGTGTTGGTCCCAAATAGAGCACTGTGCGGGACCGCCCCTTGGCAACTTGGGGTATCTGGCTCCTGTACGCTTCGCTCATCCGGTCGTGGCCTGTGACGAGATACGCGCGGGTACTATCAGGGTGTCGGCACACCGGGAGGTCTTGCTGGACTTGTTTTACCATTGTCGAAATGTCTTGTGCACCGGGATTCCGAGTCTGATCGGATTGTCCCTAAGATAAGGGGTAATACTTTTACTTCTGCTGATCGTGAGAGCTTGTGATGGGCTAAGTTGGGACACCCCTGCAGGGTTATAATCTTTCGGAAGCCGTGCCCGCGGTTATGTGGCAGATTGGAATTTGTTAATGTCCGGTTGTAGAAAACTTGACAGAGGATCCGAAATAAAACACACGAACCGCCTGAGTAACCGTGACTGTCTCTTTTCACTTTGAGAAGAGAACACGGTGGGGTTATGTTTGACTCGTAGGTAGTTCAGGATCTTTAGCGATCATTACTAGTTTGCGACCGTTTGCGTAGATGCTCATCTTATTCTTGTACTCATAAGTTAGCCACCATACTTTTCCTTAGCCGCTGCTGCAACCTCACCACTTCACCTCTCCTCACCCTTTAAAGCTTTGCCAGTCTTGATACCCATGGTTATGGGATTGCCGAGTCCTCGTGGCTCACAGATACTACAACAACAGTTGCAGGTGCAGGTTTCCGATGACTTGACGTGAGAGCGATGTACTTGTGTTGGAGTTCTTTCTTCTTCTACTTCGTTAGTCTTGGATTAGGTTCCTGGTCGGCAGCTTGGGATAGCAGGATGGATGTCGTTGTGTTTTTCATGTTTGCATCCGTAGTTGGATGTCTTGTATTGATGTTGTTGTATTCATGTGACTTGTATGAATTGTTGTATCCCATGTATTTTTGTAATGGTACGATGTAATGATATCCATCTTGCTAAGCGCCCAAAATACGGTTGTTCCCCAATCACAAGTGTATCACGTGATCGGGATAGAATCGCATCTTGGGCTTGACAAGTTGGTATCAGAGCCTCGACCGACCATAGGAGCCCCCTTGATTGATCGTAGTTTGGCCGTTGTCGAGTCTACCAGAAAACTATTTTGGAGTCGAGTTATATCGGAGAGTAGGAATTCTTTTTACTCCTCAGTCCCTTCGTCGCTCTGGTGAGGAATCTTGACGTAGGTGTTTTGAATTACCCCTCTTCCCATTCAAATTTTTTTAGGATCACGCGGTTAGTTTTGTTCGTTGCGTTGTCTGTTCTTTTTGTCCGGTGCAATTCTCGTCAAGTTGGTTCGATCCTCTTCACCTTTGGCAAGTCAATCCTCAGTTCTTCCCAACCGACGTCGTTTTCCCTGTCCGATGTGGTCTTTTTTTTTCCACCCGCCCACCCTTTTGTTCTCGGAGCCGGAGTGCTTAATCGAGTATCCATCCTACTCGTGTGAACCCTTTGCATTCTTTGCCCAGTTATTTCAACCGGTGAATTCTCGTCTCGTCGTCATTATTCGTCTCTTTTTCTTCTCCGGTGGATTCAATTCAAGTTTTCGGTGTTGTTTATATTCTTTCATCGGCTCAAATGTTTCCCCTTGCTCGTTCGTCTCTTGCCATTTAAGTATTCCGGAGTTCTGAAGACATCTCAGAAGATTCGTCGGAGTTTCTATTAACTCGAGGTTGTCACCTCATTCAAGTATTTTAATCGTTCCGGTGCATCGTTTCTCACTCGAATAATCCTTTCCAATGATGTATTCTCTTTGGTGGGATCATAACCCACAGGTCCTTTCCCAGGATCTTACCTGACTCTTCTAATTTCCCGGAGTGTTCCGAAATTCTTTTCAAGTGTGACGTATGAATGGATTTCATCAGTCATATGCCTTACAACGCTTTCAAATTCTTTTCATACTTGGTTTAACATTTCCTCCTTTCATTCTTCCGGAGTATCTCACAATTATTCATGGTATTTCTCGTCGTCCTTTGAAGACCGAAGAAGAGTTCCACTAAATCTTATCCGTCCTCTCAAGGATTCGTGGTTCTAGCTTCATGCTGTCCTCTCGAATTATTCCGTTTGTCATAAATTCTTTTCTTTACCCATCCGAAGCAATTCATGAATTCTTTCCTTTGTGCTCCTCCTAAGGCCATCATTTCGGAAGATTTCTTCGTTCTCAGTTTTCAACTTCGTCCTCCAAATATTCTTCTTTGACGCCTCTTCGTTCGTCTCACATTTGTCCGGTGCTTCATTCAAGTATTCTTTAATCAGTTCGCAATCTCTTCGTTCTCGTCATTCAAATTTCCTCAAGTGCTTTATTCTTCCCGGCGATTCATTCTCTTGTAGTAACTTAATTTTAATTCTTCCCGGTGGTTCGTTCTTTTTCTTCACTCGGTTTCAACTCCTTACGGTGGTTCGCTTAAGAGTTCTTTTCCGGTGTTATCATATCAATCAATTTATTTGTTTTCCAATCCTACCGACGGTTCATGAAGACTTTCTCGAGTTCGCGATATATCCCTCTGTAATCAATTTCAACGCGAATAAGTAGTATGCAAATCCATTGTTGCTCATCAATTTAATTTGATGAAGGATAAGCATAACATAATTCTAATTCTTTCATCAAGTTGATTTAATCCCTTCCTGCGGAGTTTATTCATGATAAATAAATTCTAATCCCAAGTGACTCACCTTTTTCTTCCCCGGAGCTCAAAGTTTCCTCGGCTATCTCGTTGGAACCTTCTTCTAAATCATCGCAAGGCTTTAATCCTATTCTTTTCATCCGTCATTTCTATATCATCATCCTTTTGTTACCGGAGTTCCTCATGGTGGTTCTTCATGAGATAATTCATTCTTCAAGTGTTCTAAAAAATTCTTCCGGAACGGCTCAAGCATTCTTATTTGTGCCTCTTGAGTGCAATTAATTCTCCGTATTCTTTTGAAGTGGAGTTTTGCATTTCTTCGTTCTTCTCAGCTAATCAATCTTTAGTAGTGGTAGAAATTCACCTCAAGTTTTGAGATGTTTTTATAAGCCCACATCAAACTAATTCTTTTGTTGTTGATTTTCTCAACAACTCCCTTCAAGCCTTTCTTTTGAAAATGCTCTTTCAAATTCAATTGTGGTAGAAGATGTCATCTTCTTTTCTGTTCTTGTCATTTCACTCTCTAAATTCTTCCGGAGGCATTGTGTTTTTGTTCTCGTCGAGTATCATTTCATCTTGTCAAGTTTATGTTATATTCCATTCTTAGTCAACCGAAGTGTTCTCTAATTTTGTTTCTTGTTCTTATTCCTTTTCTCTTTTAACCGGAGTGGTTTTAAATTATTTCTTGTTCCTTCAGCTATTGTTTCATGTCTTCCAACAATCAAGGTTCTATTTCCTCGTTCCGCTTTGTAACGGAGCGTCTCAACCCCGTTCATCTCTGTGGTGTTCTTTCTTTTGAGTTGTTCAACCTCTCAACATTCTTTGGTTTCACCTTCTTCCTTTTTCACTTCCGTCTCGTTCCTAAGATCTCGGGACGAGATCTCTTGTTAGTAGGGGAGTGTTGTGACGCCCCGAGACCGATGCGCCAGGTGTCAGCCAGTTATTCGTCGTTGTTGCCATGTCATCTGCTTGCGTGTTGCATTTTGCCATGTCATCATGTGCATTGCATCATCATGTTTTCAAAACTTGCATCCGTCCGAGTCTGCCCGTCCTCTCAGTTGTCCGTTCTGAGCCGAGACACACTCGCACGCGCCCGCGGCACCTCCGAATATTTATTTTATAAGTGTCCGAAAAACGCTCTCGGAATGGGTGGAAACTTGGTGTGTGGTCTTATTATATTCTAGGTGGACCGCTTGTCAAATTTCGCTGCATTTGGAGTTCGTTTGATAGCCCAACGGATAATTATAGCGGCACTATCGCTGGTTAAATCGTCGGACATTTTCGGTCTCCGAAAACCCCCGTGGGCCTCTCTCTCTCTCTTCTCACCCACAGCCCTTGGCCTCTATTCATCCCACTAAACCAACCCACTAGCCCATCCTACCCCTCCTCTCAACCGGTGTCGTTGGATCACGATCGGAGGGTCTTAAAACCCCCATAGCACCTAACCCTAGATCCCCTACCCTATAAAACAATCCCTCCATGCCAAATTGGGCATCTCCTAGCCTCCCCGAACCTCACAGCCTCTTCCTCCTCGCAATCAGCGCCAGATCCACCCACCGTCGCCACTTGTCGCCGGCCTAATGGCCAGCGTCGTCGCTAACTGCCTCCCTCCACCACTCCCCGACCTCCACGTGTCCACCCACGCCGTCCCCGTGCCATGGCCCTGCGAGCCCAGATACAGCCCGCCCGGGCTCGAACCGGGCCGTGCCCGGGCCTCCGAGCCCCGCGCCACCGCCCGTCCATCGCCCCCGAGACTGGCCTCCCGCTCCTCCATCCCGAGCGGATCGGAGCCGCGCTGGGCTCCTCCGCTCCTCGACCCGCCGCCGGCGAGGGAGCCGCCGCCGTCTCACCAGGTCGCCGCCCCCTCTCCTCTTTTCCTCGTCTCCCTCTCTCACCTCGGTTCGCCTCGCTGCAGGTCGCCGCCGCCCTTAGAGCTCGCCGCCGCCGCCACTTACCTCGCCGCAGCAGCCTCCTCGAGCGCCGCCGGTCGCTCCTCTGACTAGATCCGGCCGCGCCTGCCCCGGGCCCGCCGTCTTCGACCTCCCCGGTGATGTTCCTGCCACCTCCGGCTGCCTTGCAGCTCGTCGTCGGGCCTCTTTCCTCCGGCCGGACAACCGCCGCTGCCGCCGTCGGACATGTCCGAAGGAGTCCGGACATGTCCATCCTCCCCTCGCCCGTGAGCCACTGACACATGGGCCCGCGTGCCCAGCCAGCCGGACACGTCCGGTGGATTCGGACATGTCCCCCCCGAGGTTGTTTTTTTGGCTAAGTCCTCAGAAACTGTAAATTTGTTGCATGCTTGTGAGTGGAGTAGTGATACGTCCAAAACGTATCTATAATTTCTGCTTGCTCCATGCCACTTTTGGGTGATATTGCTATGATATTCATACACTTCCATACACTTTTGATCATATTTGGACTAACTTACTAATCCAGTGCACCCCAGTGCCAGTTTCTGTTTTCGGTTGTTTTTGTATTTCAGGTTTTCACGTTACGAGAACTGCCAGGAAAAATCCAGAAAATTTATATAAAAAATCAGCGTTCCGGAAACTACCGTGCGTCCGAAGGACAGCCGGGGGGGCACCAGGGCTCCAGGCGCCCTGGCGGCGCGCACCCCCTGGGCCGCGCCGGGGGGGGGGGGGGGCGCCTGGGCCCCCCAAAGCTTCCCCGATGCCCCCCTTTGGCATATATTTAAAGCGTCCTCCAAAACCCTCAGAACAGGAACCCTTTTCGCGATCCCATCTCTGTTCCGCCGCCGCCGCCGCTTCCAAGATCGGGAGCACCAGGAGAACTCTTCCCGGCACCCTGCCGGAGGGGAGGATCACCACCGGGAGCTTCTCCACCACCATGGACGCCTCCCGGATGAGTCGTGAGTAGTCTCCCTTGGACCATGAGTCCATGACCAGTAGCTATGTGATGTTCTCCTCCCGTTCTTGTGCTTCACTAATTAGTCCTCGTGAGCTGCCCTACATGATCGAGGCACATATGTAATCCTTATGCTGTTGCTATGTTGAGTTTGCTGGGATCCGATGGATTATGAGATTATGTTCAGATTGTTCTTTAGTAATATATTTGATTCACCTCTTTTATATTTATGTTCGTAAGTAATTCTTGCATGTTCTCCGTTGTTATTTATTGCTTTGGCCAAGTAGTAGGTAGTGACTCCAAGAGGGAACGTTATGCTTGATTGTGGGTTCATGCCCCTCGATGACTAGTTTGAGTGACAGAAACATGAGTCTAGGGGATGTGTTATTGCCACAAGGGGGAAAACAACGGTGCTTGTGCCCGCGGGTGCAAGGATTGTTTACTTTACGCAAAGTTATTTTAATGCAGTTGTCTGTTGCTTTGAGTTTACACTATGGGTGGGGCTCGCAACTTAATACCAGCGAGATGTTCTGGATAGATATCTCAAGGTGGATGATTAGTAGTAGATATTGATGGATTTCGGTCTACTTACTTTGGCGTACTGCCCATGCTTTGAACCTCAACCTTTCTTGCAATGTAGTCAGCATTGGTTTGCGTTCGTGGTCCTGTCAATTGCCCAGCTGTAATTCGTTTACCTCACGTAGCTGTTTTATCGTCTTTTGGGAGGGAGACATCACTAGTGAACATCATGAGACTCCGGTCCATATTACCATCATTGATCACATCCACTATTTACTTTCCGTTATTATTTACTATTGCAAACACTATCTATCACTACTATCATTTGCGTTTAATCCTTTGTGAACTACAAGGACGGAGAGATTGATAACCTCTCTGTACTCGTTGGGAGCAAAGTTATTTGTATCTGTGTGCAGGTCCACGTTGATTGCTAATATCTGGCGCCGTTAGCAGTTGACACCTACTTGTTGAACCTAGGAGTCTTTGGGGATTCGATCCTTGGCATCTTTGCTAAGGGAAAAACTTCCACAACACTGCATCTCACACCTTCCACTTGGGGTAACCAACGACGGGTTAGAGGCCCATCAAGGAGTTTTTCTGGCGCCGTTGCCGGGGACTCCACTCTTCAGGATAGGGGAGTTGCATGCTATCTTTTACCTTTGCTTTTTAGTCTTGTTAGTTTACCTTTTTTTTTGCTTTAGTATCTTTTATCGAAAATCACAAAAAAAAATAGTCATCTTGCTTGCTTGCTACTATGGGTTCCACCGAGAACACCAAGTTGTGTGACTTCACTAGTCACAACAACGATGACTTTATGAGCACACCTATCACTACACCTGCCACTTCAGCACCTTCATATGAAATTAAACCTGCTTTACTGAACCTAGTCATGAGAGAACAATTCTCCGGTGCTGGAGATGATGCTGCTTTACACTTGAACAACTTTGTTGAACTTTGTGATATGCAAAAGTACCATGAAATAGATGGTAATATTGTTAAGCTTAAGCTTTTTCCTTTCTCCTTGAGAGGAGGAGCTAAAATTTGGTTTCAGTCTTTGCCTAGAAATAGCATAGATTCTTGGGACAAGTGCAAAGATGCTTTTATCGGAAAATACTATCCACCTGCTAAAATTATCCAACTTAGAAGTAACATAATGAATTTTAAACAATTGGATAATGAACACGTTGCCCAAGCTTGGGAACGTATGAAATCTCTTATCAAGAACTGCCCTACTCACGGTTTGACTACTTGGATGGTTATCCAAACTTTTTATGCGGGCTTGAACTTTACCTCGCGGAACTTGTTAGATTCGGCCGCGAGAGGAACTTTTATGTCAACTACACTTGGTGCTGCCACGAAGCTTCTTGATGAGATGATGACAAACTATTCCCAATGGCACACCGAACGCGCTCCAACAGGTAGGAAGGTAAACTCTGTCGAGGAGATTTCCTCCTTAAATGAAAAAGTTGACTTGATCATGTCTCTACTTTCGAAGCAATCTACTGTTGATCCTCGTGATGTTCCTTTAAATTCTTTGATTGCTCAAGAACAAGTAGATGTGAATTTTATCTCTAGAAACAATTTTAACAACAATGCTTATAGGAGTAATTTTGGTAACAATCCTAGACCGCTCCCCTCTAATTCCTATGGGAACAACAATGCTTATCCTAGCACCAAGAACTCCAATACTGAACTCTACCCAAAAAGCCTTTAATAAGAGTGTAGAAGAAAAACTACATAAACTAGATGATCTCTCTTTGAAGGTAGACCACTTAGCCAATGAGATAGAATTGCTAAAAATTAAAACTTCTCCTCTTGAGGAGAGGTAAGTCACTCCTATAAATGCTATTCAAGTGCAAATTAATGAAAACATTAGGATGATGGCTAAACTTAAAGAAAGATGGGCTAGAGAAAGGGAGGAAGAGGACAGAATTAAGAGCCTTCCTACCCACCACACTGTTGCTACTATCCAAGTTGCTGAGGATATCCAAACTCTTAGCACCCAATGTACTCCTGGTCCCGTTGGACCTATTAATGGTGATGCTATGACTATAGAAACTACCAAACAAGTGAACCTAAAGGACACCACTTCCACTTTACTTGATGCTCGTGACCTTGATTTTGATAATTGCACTCTTACCGAAGTTATTGATTTCCTTCACAAGATGTCTAGAGATCCCCGCACTAGCACGCTTAACCTTGCCTTCACAGAGCATATCACTAATGCTCTCATCAAAGCTAGGGAGGAGAAACTTAGAGTAGAAGCCTCCATACCTAGAAAGCTAGAAGATGGTTGGGATCCTATGATAAAAATTAATTTGAATGACTTCTCTTGCTATGCATTATGTGATGTTGGAGCTAGTACCTCTGTTATGCCCAAAAGAATATATGATATGCTTAAATTGAAGCCTTATGATTCTTGTTCTTTTGGTGTTCGTCTCGTTGATTCTTCCATAAAGAAACCTTTGGGGAGGATTGACGACATTCTTATCGTTGTTAATGATAATTATGTTCCCGTTGATTTCACTATTATGGATATTGAATGTGATCCTTCATGTCCAATTATTTTGGGACGTCCCTTTTTGCACACCGTTGGTGCTATCATTGACATGAAAGAGGGTAATGTAAAATTTCAGTTTCCTGTCAAGAAAGGGATGGAACACTTCCCTCGTAAGAAGATCAAGTTACCTTTTAAGTCCGTTGTACGGGCTAGCTATTCTTTTACTCTTGATAAAACTTGATCTCTATGCATTATGGAAAGTAGCTTAAAAACTATTGTGGTAAATAATATGTTGCTTATGTATCTTATTTCTTATAAGTTGCTTGCTGAGCGGTAACCATGTTTCTCGGGACGCCATCAACTGTCACACTTTTGTTGAATATCATGTGAGTTGCTATGCATGTTCGTCTTTTCTGAAGTAAGGGTGATTTGCCATGGGTTGAATGAGTATGCATATTGTTAGGGAAGAACATTGGGCCGCCAACCAAAGCCATGTATCATGGTGGAAGTTTTATCTTGGACATTAATCCTCAATCTCTTATGAGAATATGCTTATGCATTAAAGAGGAGTCCATCATCTATTTTCTATGTTGTCCCGGTGTGGATGTCCTCAAGTTGAGATCTATCAAAAACGAGAAATCAAATGCGATTTATCTCCTTGGACCTTTGTACAGGTGGCATAGAGGTACCCCTTTGTGACACTTGGTTGAAACATATGTAATGCAATGATAACCCATGGAAATCCGAGCTAATTAGGACAAGGTGCGAGCACTATTGGTATTCGATCCATGAGGCTTGCAACTTATAGGATGTCTTATGCATGACACATATGAAGTACTACTACCGTTGACAAAATTGCTTCTATGTTTTCAAAATAAAAAGCTCTAGCACATAACCATTCTTTTACTTTTATGTTGAGTCTCCACTTCCTTCAAGCACCAACTACTGAGAGCATGATTGTCATTCTGAGTGTAATGTGCATTGTCCCAAAGTAGCATTGTCTTTTGCATGATTGTGATATCGTTATTTCTGAAATCATTGTATCTAGTCATCACTTAAACCTTGAAGGTGCCCCTGCATTTATGTTTTGCTTCACTAAAGGGGGCAAGCTAGATATCACTTTATCATATTTGCACATCATATTCATTGCAAATCTTTTTGATGTTTCAGTTTCATGTTGTAAAACTTTCAGTCATTTGTGATTTTCTCATGAGGCAACTTAATTACTACAGATTCATTGTCTCAGTAAGCTTTTGTCATATGACTATGAAAAAGTCCTATGTGGTTAATAGCATGTCACCACAGAAATTATTCTTGTTATCATTTACCTGCTCGAGGACGAGCAGGAATTAAGCTTGGGGATGTTGATACGTCCAAAACGTATCTATAATTTCTGCTTGCTCCATGCCACTTTTGGGTGATATTGCTATGATATTCATACACTTCCATACACTTTTGATCATATTTGTACTAACTTACTAATCCAGTGCACCCCAGTGCCAGTTTATTTTGTCCTATGAGTCTCCCACGAGGAAGGTTCCGAACGCCAAACAGAGGAAGACCCTTCACCAAACTCGATGGCGGTCTCTTCCTGAAAATGTAGGATCTCACCGTGCCTCTCCTCGTCGGGCACAACCCCCTTCATGGGGTTATGAAACTGATGCTGGACCATGAACTCATCAAACTGGACAACATCAAAGGACCATCCATTCCTGCGAGAAAAATCAAACAAAAGAGGTGCAGGTAGACGGATCTCGCGTTTCGCGGTAGTTCCGAAACGCAAGATATAAACAAGGTTATCAAGCTCAGAACCCATGGTAACAAACTTATGCCTTTTCATAGCAGCAAGATCAAAGCTTAAATAAGTAAAAGGAGTATCATCAGGGTGTGGGGTGCCTCCAAGATGCTCTAAGATAAGTGTGGCATAAACGCCACCATATAAGTCCCCCTTGTTACCGTTCATAGCAAGGTGTCGAGCAATTAAGGTACCAGGTTATAATCAGACCTCCCTGAGAGGGCTGCTGCCAGGATAGCAATATCCGGAGCAGAAATGCTGCTCGTGTTGTCACGAGCTAACACCCCTCTAGTAATATAATATGCAAAATACCTGAGGTGAGGAAATAAGATGCTGGAGATCTTCGACCGATGCCACTACCAAACAAGTGAACCTAAAGGACACCACTACCACTTTACTTGATGCTCGTGACCTTGATTTTGATAATTGCACTCTTACCGAAGTTATTGATTTCCTTCACAAGATGTCTAGAGATCCCCGCACTAGCACGCTTAACCTTGCCTTCACAGAGCATATCACTAATGCTCTCATCAAAGCTAGGGAGGAGAAACTTAGGGTAGAAGCCTCCATACCTAGAAAGCTAGAAGATGGTTGGGATCCTATGGTAAAAATTAATTTGAATGACTTCTCTTGCTATGCATTATGTGATGTTGGAGCTAGTATCTCTGTTATGCCCAAAAGAATATATGATATGCTTAAATTGAAACCTTTTGATTCTTGTTCTTTTGGTGTTCGTCTCGTTGATTCTTCCATAAAGAAACCTTTGGGGAGGATCGACGATGTTCTTATTGTTGTCAATGATAATTATGTTCTCGTTGATTTTACTATTATGGATATTGAATGTGATCCTTCATGTCCAATTATTTTGGGACGTCCCTTTTTACGCACCGTTGGTGCTATCATTGACATGAAAGAGGGTAATATAAAATTTCAGTTTCCTCTCAAGAAAGGGATGGAACACTTCCCTCGAAAGAAGATCAAGTTACCTTTTGAGTCCGTTGTACGGGCTAGTTATTCTTTTACTCTTGATAAAACTTGATCTCTATGCATTATGCCTAGCTTAAAGGCATAAAAGAAAGCGCTTTTGGGAGGCAGCCCACATGAATAAATTTTTTGCTTTTGTTGTGTCTTGATGTTGTTTACTGCTGTAGCATCATCATTGTATCTTTGATTTTCATATTTGTGCCAAGTATAGCCTCTGATTGCTAGAAAGTTCAAAAGTTGTGAGGTGCTGTCCAGGAAACAGATTCTGTCCTTGGATAGAAAAATTCGTATAAAACCACCAGATCATCTTTTTGGTCTGAATTATTTCGACAGCGTTCTCTATATAATTGTCTTTCGTCCGTCTGTTCTGAGTTTTTTGATTTGAGTTGTAGAAGTACCCCGAACAGATCAATTACTACCTATTGTTCTGTTTTTCACAGATTCTGTCCCGTTTTGCCTTTCCTTCATTTTGCAAACCAAGAAGTTGCTTTTTCTTTGCAAAAACCTTTTGGCAATCTTGAGAAACAGTATAACTTCAAGAATATCTTTATTTCCAGCAAGGTATAATTATTTTATTAAGGGTACTAACCTCGCTAATCAGATTATGATGAGTTATGTATGAAGGGAGTTTTCAAGTGTGCGAGGGAAGATGATAAAAAGATCTAGGAGTGTCAAGCGCTCAAGCTTGGGGATGCCCCGTGCACCCCCAAGAAATATTCAAGGAGACTCAAGCGTCTAAGCTTGGGGATGCCTTCGTGCATCCCCTTCTCCATCAACATTATTAGTTCGTCTTTCGTTCCGCTATATTTTTATCACTTCATGTGTTATGTGCTATGCTTGGAGCGTCTTGCTTTTAGTTTTCTTTTTAGTTTTTCATAACGAGTCGGAACTCAGCGTTCTTTATGTGGGAGAGAAACACGCTCCACTTCTACCTAGAACATAACATAGAATTTTCTTGTCTATCTTTGTTGTGTGTGTTCTTTGTCTTTTAATAGCTACTATCATGCTCTGCTCTTAGTATTCATGCTTATCTTTTCAAAGAGCTTTTGTCTAGTTGGTTGCTTGAACTCTCTTTAATTACCATGCTTATCTTATTAAGAGAGTTTGCTTCCGTTGCATTGGTTGATATGTCTATGATAAAGATGCTACGTGCATGATGGCGCTTAGTAGTTCAGGTTTTCTTATGGTTAATCTCAAATAGCTGGGGGGTTCCCAATGTGTTATTGGAGTACCAACTTGATTTGTTTGCCTATGATGTGGTATGGTTTAGTAGTATCTTCCCTCAAGAATTTATTTTGATTGACTTGGCGTATGCTCACGCATATTTAAGACTGTAAAGAAAGTCTGTCAAGCCTTGATGATCTTTTATTTCTGAGTAGTGATATAACTTCTATGCCTGATTCAATGTTGCTTTGTCGCTCTGCATGATTATGACCGTCATTGCTCTCTTAGTTGGTCGCTCCCAGTCTTTTGCTAACCTCCACCTGTACTAAGCAAACTAACTTTGCAATATATAGCTCATGGGAAAGTAGCTCAAAAACTATTGTGGTAAAGAATATGTTGCTTATGTATCTTATTTCTTATAAGTTGCTTGCTGAGCGGTAACCATGTTTCTGGGGACGCCATCAACTGTCACACTTTTGTTGAATATCATGTGAGTTGCTATGCATGTTCGTCTTGTCTGAAGTAAGGGTGATTTGCCATGGGTTGAATGAATATGCATATTGTTAGAGAAGAACATTGGGCCGCCAACCAAAGCCATGTATCATGGTGGAAGTTTTAGCTTGGACATTAATCCTCAATCTCTTATGAGAATATGCTTATGCATTAAAGAGGAGTCCATCATCTATTTTCTATGTTGTCCCGGTATGGATGTCCTCAAGTTGAGATCTATCAAAAACGAGAAATCAAATGCGATCTATCTCCTTGGACCTTTGTACAGGTGGCATAGAGGTACCCCTATGTGACACTTGGTTGAAACATATGTAATGCAATGATAACCCATGGAAATCCGAGCTAATTAGGACAAGGTGCAAGCACTATTGGTATTCGATGCATGAGGCTTGCAACTTATAGGATGTCTTATGCATGACACATATGAAGTACTACTACCGTTGACAAAATTGCTTCTATGTTTTCAAAATAAAAAGCTCTAGCACATAGCCATTCTTTTACTTTTATGAGTCTCCACCTTCTTTCTTCAAGCACCAACTACTGAGAGCATGATTGTCATTCTGAGTGTAATGTGCATTGTCCCAAAGTAGCATTGTCTTTTGCATGATTGTGATATCGTTTATTTTGAAATCATTGTATCTAGTCATCACTTAAACCTTGAAGGTGCCCCTGCATTTATGTTTTGCTTCACTAAAGGGGGCAAGCTAGATATCACTTTATCATATTTACACATCATGTTCATTGCAAATCTTTTTGATGTTTCAGTTTCATGTTGTAAAACTTTCAGTCATTTGTGATTTTCTCATGAGGCAACTTAATTACTATAGATTCATTGTCTCAGTAAGCTTTTGTCATATGACTATAAAAAGTCCTATATGGTTAATAGCATGTCACCACAAAAATTATTCTTGTTATCATTTACCTACTCGAGGACGAGCAGGAATTAAGCTTGGGGATGTTGATACGTCCAAAACGTATCTATAATTTCTGCTTGCTCCATACACTTTTGGGTGATATTACTATGATATTCATACACTTCCATACACTTTTGATAATATTTGGACTAACTTACTAATCCAGTGCACCCCAGTGCGAGTTTCTGTTTTCGGCTGTTTTTGTATTTCAGGTTTTCACGTTACGAGAACTGCCAGGAAAAATCCAGAAAAATTATATAAAAAATCAGTGTTCCGGAAACTACCGTGCGTCCGAAGGACAGCCGGGGGGGGGGGCACCAGGGCTCCAGGCGCCCTGGCGGCGCGCCCCCCCTGGGCCGCGCCGGGGGGGCGCCTGGGCCCCCCGAAGCTTCCCCGATGCCCCCCTTTGGCATATATTTAAAGCGTCCTCCGAAACCCTCAGAACAGGAACTCTTTTCGCGATCCCATCTCTGTTCCGCCGCCGCCGCCGCTTGCAAGATCGGGAGCACCAGGAGAACTCTTCTCGGCACCCTGCAGGAGGGGAGGATCACCACCGGGAGCTTCTCCACCACCATGGACGCCTCCCGGATGAGTCGTGAGTAGTCTCCCTTGGACCATGAGTCCATGACCAGTAGCTATGTGATGTTCTCCTCCCGTTCTTGTGCTTCACTAATTAGCCCTCGTGAGCTGCCCTACATGATCGAGGCACATATGTAATCCTTATGCTGTTGCTATGTTGAGTTTGCTGGGATCCATCGAAGAACATGGTCCAATGATCCGACTGGATCTGAGTCGGCTGCTCCTGTTCGATCCACTCGGCAACAAAATCCTCTATTGCCTGAGACTTGATAGCTTTCTTTGCTTAAAACTTGATATCCAACGGAAGGAGTTCAATCGCCCATTTAGCCACTCGACTGGTTGCATCACGATTGTTCAGATAACGGAGTGTCGCTCACGACTGAGATTGAATGATCTGAGAAGTAGTGTGCAATTTTTTTGGTGGTCAAGTAAATCTCATACACAAGTTTCTGATAATGCGGGTATCTCTGCTTGGAGGGAGTCAAGACTTCGGAAATGTAATAGACTGGGCGTTGGACTTTGTAGGCTTTGCCTTCTTCATCCTGCTCGATCGTGAGTACAGTGCTGACAACTTGTCCAGTGGCTGTGATGTACAATAATAGAGGCTCTTTGCTGACTGGGGCAGCAAGAACCGGCTGGGTGGAAAGCAGGGCTATGAGTTCGTCGAACGTTGCTTCAGCTTCAGAATTCCACTCGAACTTTTTAGACTTCTTCATCAGTCGGTAGAGAGGCAATGCCTTCTCACCGAGACGAGAGATCAATCGAATCAATGCGGCCAAACAACCAGTAAGCTTCTGAACTTCATGTAGACGCACAGTGCGTTTCATTCGGAGGATAGCGCTGACTTTTTCTGGGTTAGCATTGATTCCTCGTTCAGAAACGAGGAAACTGAGTAACTTGCCGCCCGGAACTCCGAATGTACACTTTGACGGGTTGAGCTTGATATCGTAGCTTCTTAGGTATGAGAATTTTTCGGCGAGGTCAGTCAGTAGGTCGGAACCTTTACGAGACTTGACCATGATGTCATCCATGTACGCTTCCACGTTCCGACTGATTTACTTCAGCACACACATTTGGATCATGCGCATGAAAGTCGCGCCGGCATTCTTGAGACCAAAAGGCATGGTAACATAACAAAAACACCCAAATGGGGTGATGAAGGTTGTATTTATTTCATTGGGCCCAAACAGTCGGATCTGATGGTACCCGGAATATGCATCCAGAAAAGACAAACGCTCACACCCCGCAGTCGAGTCGACGATTTGATCGATGCGAGGGAGAGGGAAATGATCTTTCGGGCAGGCCCGATTGATATGTTTGAAATAGATGCACATGCGGAGCGACTTGTCCTTCTTGGGGACCATAACAACATTCGCGAGCCACTCGGAGTGGTAAATCTCGCGGATGAACTCAGCTTCCAGAAGCCGAGCCACCTCCTCGCCAATTGCTTTCCTCTTCTCCGCGGCGGACCATCAGAGATGTTCCTTCCTGGGTTTCACTTTTGGGTCGACTCGCAAACGGTGCTCAGCCGGTCCCCTTGGTACACCTGGCATGTTAGATGGTTTCCATGCAAAGATGTCCCAGTTCTCATAGAGGAACTGGATGAGCGCTTCTTCCTATTTGCTGTCGAGTGTGGTTGAGATGTGAGTCGGAGCGGCATTGGGGTCGGTGGGATGAATATGCACATGCTTCGTCTCCCCTGCCGACTGGAACGCTGACTCGGAAGCAGGCTTCTTAGCACGCAATAAATCACTCGGGTCCACATTCTTCTGGTATTCTCCCATTTCTACTGCTGCCATCTGCTCGTCAGCAATTTTTGAGCCTTTCTGGAAGCACTCTTCTGCCTTCTGCCGATCCCCAATGACAGTGATCACGCCTTTGGGTCCTGGCATCTTCAATTTGAGGTATACATAACACGGTCGATCCATGAAACGGGCATGTGCGGGCCTACCCAGAATCGCATGGTAAGCACTCTGGAAGTCCACCACTTCAAATGTCAACTTTTCTTTGCGGTAGTGCGTCGAGTCGCCGAAAACCACATCAAGGGTGATCTGACCAAGTGAGTCGGCCTTCTTTCCGGGGATGACCCCGTGAAATCTCATGTTGCTCTCACTCATCTTAGACATCGGAATGCCCATCCCCCAGAGCAGGGACGAAGCAAGAAAAATTGGGCGCTGGTGTCAATCGTTGCCCACACTAAGGCTCTAGCAGAATTTATAGTGTTGAAACAACATAGACAATGGCAAAGAGCGATATAAAGAGCAAAAACATGCCTTGAGCTAGTGATATTATTATTACACACAAAAATAACTCACACCGAGTACTGGCTGAGTGAAGTCATAGAACAACACTTGTTTACATATTCCAGAAATAATAAGCAAAAAGTTTGACTTTTGCACGTTTCATTTGCAACTTTCTGAAAAAGACAAACAAAATAATATTAAATTCACAACAATAATAAGAAAGAAATAATGCAGACAATAAATATCATTAAGCAACAAAAAAACTGAAGTGATGACTCACATTTTATAACTTCCCGTCTCGATCTTTTATCTTCTTAAATAGATCAATAACATCATCATTCGTTATTGTAGAAAATATGTCTTTCTCTGCATAGCAAACCAGGCAATCACTCATGAACTCGTCACCCATTTTGTTTCGCAAAACACTCTTGACGATATTCATTGCAGAAAAGCATCTCCCCACTGACGCTGTGGCAACCGGCAAAATTAGCACCAACTTGAGAAGTTGATACACCAAAGGAAAAGCAAGATGCTTTTTAGTTTCTACCAACACTTTAGCAAGATCGGCAATGCCATCCAAATGGTCAAATCTCTTGTCCGCTCGGACATTGTCAATGAAAATACGAAGTTCATGACCAAGATCCATCAATTGTGTTGAATTGAAATCATCAGGATAAAACTCAGCTAGCTTCAATAAACTCTCCAAGTTAAAAGCAGTGAAGGAGTTTCTTGGGTTGAAAGAAGCCATGTGGATAAGTAGTGCATAATTCACTTCATTGAATCTATCATCGAACTCTCGAAGTTGCCAATCAATGACGGAATTAAGGCACTCTATTTGATAATGATGAAGGTTTGTCATATTGGTTCTCTTTCTTGGTTTATGCCGATTGACATATTCATCATGCATGTTTATCTTAAGAATATCATGTTCTTCATAGAATGAATATACCTTCTCTAGAAGTGATTCCCATCCATCATCTCTTAGTTGTTGTAGATCATTCTGTGTTGAGTTCACACATGACATGGCATTCAAGATATCTTGATCCTTTTGTTGCAATGCATGTGACAAAGTATTGGCACTCCCTAATATATGGAACATCATGTGCAAATAGAACACAAAATCAAAGGTTCCAAAATATGATTGAAGGCCCCGTGCTTCACTTTTCTTGGAATCCTTCTTGCCTTCTTTTGCTACATAATTCAGGACACTGACAATTGATGGGAACAACTTGATTAAGCTTGAGAGGGTTCTATAGTGAGAACCCCAACGGGTGTCTCCTGCCCTTTGACGTGACTAGTCTTGATTTAGCCCTGTGCTGGTACTAATTCGTCCACTACTTATGGCCTTTTTTACATTTTCTCGGTTACTCTCTCTGATCATGTCTTTTCTTTTGCAAGAAGCTCCGACCACATTAAACAACAGAGATATCATATAAAATAAATCCGCAATATCTTCATTCTTCTCTGAAATTGCCACTATAACTAATTGAAGTTGGTGAGCAAAACAACGCACAAATACACTGATCTATTCTCATCCAGGATTTTGGCTTTCAAGCCATTTAACTCACCGCGCATATTGCTTGCACCGTCATAGCATTGCCCTCTAACTTGTTTGAAGCTTAATCCAATATTAGCAAGCAATTTTTCAAGGGCTGACTTGAGACACGTTGTAGATGTTTCTTTCACATGTACAACTCCAACTAAACGTTCCAGGATCAGTCCAAGCTTGTTAACATACCTCAAGACAACAGCCATATGTTCTTTATCCGATACATCTGAAGCCTCATCATTCAATAAACTAAAAACATCACCACCAATTTCTTCAAGAATAAAATCCAAGGTTATCTGTGCAAAACAAGGGAGAATGTCATTTTGAGAGCTCATAGAGATAAACTGCATGAAATAAATATATAGTTGCGAGTAGTGATGGTTGTTATTCACCTTTGCAAAATAACTCGCAAGTTCGTTTTGAATATCTGGACACACCCATTTGCAATTTTTTGGAGCATTCTAAAGGACTACCTTCCTTTCATCCTCATTCTGATTTGCCAATGTTTGTACCAATTCACGAAAATTCCCCTTATTTTTTGACTCCTCCAATTCATCATTGCCACGAAAAGCTAAACCTTGATGTAACAAGTATCTAACCGATTCAACAAAAGTATTCAGCCGAATACGGTTTTGCTTCTTTGTGATATCGGTTTGCTTGTCAAGGGCAACCTTAATGGACTGATTTTGATTCATTAAAGCATCACATCTTTTAACAGCTACATTGTGAAAGCTATTAACTTCACCCTCATGAGTATCTAGTCTATGTTTCTTGTTCCAACAAGAGAAACCTTTAACAACAAATGCATCATTACCACCTCGGCCATCAATGCAATCTCTAAATAGATAGCAACACAAGCAAAATGCCTTATGCACCTTATCATTGTACTCTAGCCAATGATAATCTTTAAACCATTTTGGATTAAATCTCCGTTCAGCTCATGCGATGGTTTTCTGAGGATATTTAAAGCCTTCGCTTGGTCTGTAAGGTCCTCTATTTAAATATATTCTTCTAATCTCATCTTGCTTCTTAGGATTCTTTGTGTACTGCCCTATTCTTTTTCGATTAGCTGGATCATGAGGAAGTTCATCTAAGTTAATTTCTGCCAGAGGCGGAGGAGTAGTACCAATATTTTATGCAAGATCTTGTCTTGGTTTGACTGGCCTTGAAGTCCCTGGCACATTACTATCTGCTGCTGGTCGTTTCCCTTTGAACAAAAATTTATCCATATCCTCCTGGTCCTACGCAAATCAAAGAGAAGAAACTAAAAAAATACTTAGCCAATAGCCATCAAGAAATCAAAGCACATGTAGATGTAGATGTACAGTCTGAGTCTAGAGAGCGAGAGAGACAAAGTGCATATTACCTGGGATGGGAAGAACTTGCAAATTCGAGATTATGCAGTGGCGGATCTGTCGGCCGATGTCAACATTCACGGATTCACCAGATGAAACGGGCGTCGAGTTCTCCGTCGTTCGTCGCCGATTCGCTGTGGCGGCTGCGGAATTAGGGATCGGGATGAGGAGGCGAAGAGATGAGGGCGTCCGTAGTACAGGCGTACATCAGCGTAAATTGATTAATCGATAGACCCACATACACGTGCGTATGGATTGGGCCGGCCTTGTGTAATTGTTTGCTGCCGGCATGCTGTTGATTTTTTTAGAGCTTAATAATGTTATGGGCTTTGGGAAAAGGCTTTAGGGATTAGTTGGTGGGCTGTCCGGCTGGGGTCAATTGAATTTTTAGGCTGGGTTCAGATGCACTTTTGCTTAGTACGTATTAACTGAGAAGTCAAAATCCATTGGTGTCAATTGACACCAATGGCTACATGGGAGCTCCGTCTCTGTCCCGGAGGGTTTCAGCGTACAGGATATTCAGACCACTGCCACCATCCATCTGTTGGGAAACGTAGTATTTTTAAATTTTCCTACGATCACGCAAGATCTATCTATCAGATGCATAGCAACGAGAGGGAAGAGTGTGTCTACGTACCCTCATAGACCGGAAGCGGAAGCGTCAAGTGACGCGGTTGATGTAGTCGAACTTCTTCGCGATCCAACCGATCAAGCACCGAACGTACGGCACCTCCGCGTTCAGCACACGTTCAGCTTGATGACGTCCCACGAGCTCTTGATCCAGTTGAGCTTCACGGGAGAGTTTCGTCAGCACGACGGCGTGGTGACGGATATGATGTATCTACCGGCGCAGGGCTTCGCCTAAGCACTGCGACGGTATGACCGAGGTGTGTTTCTGTGGAGGGGGGCACCGCACACGGCTAGAACAATTCAACTTGTGTGTCTTTGGGTGCCCCCCTGCCCCCGTATATAAAGGAGCAAGGGGGGAGGCCGGCCGGCCCTCCTATGGTGCCGCTAGGGCTGCAATCCTACTAGGAATATGATTGCAATCCTATTCCTAGTAGGAATCTACCAAAGAAGGAAAAGGAGGGAGGAAAGGGAGGGAGAGGGAGAGGGAAAGAGGGGCCGCGCCCCCTTCCCCTAGTCCTATTCGGACTCCTCCTAGGGAGGGGGCGCGCCACCTCCTGGCTGCTGCCCTCTCTCTCCCCTATGGCCCACCAGGGCCCACCATTTCCCCGGGGGGGTCCGGTAACCCCTCCGGCACTCCGGTAAATTCTGAAACTTCCCAGAACACTTCCGGTGTCCGAATATAGTTGTCCAATATATCAATCTTTATGTATCAGATATTCCGAGACTCCTCGTCATGTCCGTGATCTCATCCGGGACACCGAACTACCTTCGGTACATCAAAACTTATAAACTCATAATACTGATCGTCATCAAACGTTAAGCGTGCGGACCCTACGGGTTCGAGAACTATGTATACATGACCGAGACTCATCTCCGGTCAATAACCAATAGCGGAACCTGGATGCTCATATTGGCTCCTACATATTCTACGAAGATCTTTATCGGTCAAACCGCATAACAACATACGTTGTTCCTTTTGTCATCGATATGTTACTTGCCCGAGATTCGATCGTCGGTATCTCTATACCTAGTTCAATCTCGTTACCGGCAAGTCTCTTTACTCGTTCCGTAATACATCATCCCGTGACTAACTCATTAGTCATTTGCTTGCAAGGCTTATTATGATGTGCATTACCGAGAGGGCCCAGAGATACCTCTCCGACACTCGGAGTGACAAATCCTAATCTTGATCTATGCCAACACCACGAATACTTTCGGAGACACCTGTAGAGCATCTTTATGATCACCCAGTTACGTTGTGACGTTTGATAGCACACAAGGTGTTCTTACGGTATTCGGGAGTTGCATAATCTCATAGTCATAGGAACATGTATAAGTCATGAAGAAAGCAATAGCAGTAAAACTAAACGATCATAGTGCTAAGCTAACGGATGGGTCTTGTCCATCACATCATTATCCTAATGATGTGATCCCGTTGATCAAATGACAACTCATGTCTATGTCTAGGAAACATAACCATCTTTGATGAATGAGCTAGTCTAGTAGAGGCATACTAGGGACACTCTGTTTTGTCTATGTATTCACACTTGTACTAAGTTTCCGGTTAATACAATTCTAGCATGAATAATAAAGATTTATCATGATATAAGGAAATAAATAATAACTTTATTATTGTCTCTAGGGCATATTTCCTTCAGTCTCCCACTTGCACTAGAGTCAATAATCTGGATCACATCACCATGTGATTAACACCAATAGTTCACGTCGCCATGTGACTAACACCCATAGTTCTCATCGCCATGTGACCAATACCCAAAGGGTTTACTAGAGTCAACAATCTAGTTCACATCCTCATGTGATTAACACCCAAAGAATACTAAGGTGTGATCATGTTTTGCTTCGTGAGAGAAGTTTAGTCAGCGCGTCTGTTACATTCAGATCCGTATGTATTTTGCAAATTTCTATGTCTACAATGCTCTGCATGGAGCTACTCTAGCTAATTGCTCCCACTTTTAATACGCATCCAGATTGATACTTAGAGTCATCTGGATTAGTGCAAAGCTTGCATCGGCGTAACTCTTTACGACGAACTCTTTATCACCTCCATAATCGAGAAACATTTCCTTTGTCCTTTTCAGGTACTTCAGGATGTTCTTGACAGATGTCCAGTGATCCACTCCTGGATTACTTTGGTACCTCCCTGCTAGACTTATAGCAAGGCACACATCAGGTCTGGTACACAACATTGCATACATGATAGATCCTATGGCTGAGGCATAGGGAATGACTTTAATTTTCTCCCTATCTTCTGCAGTGGTCGGGCATTGAGTCTTACTCAACTTCATACCTTGTAATACAGGCAAGAACCCTTTCTTTGCCTGATCCATTTTGAACTTCTTCAAAATCTTATCAAGGTATGTGCTTTGTGGAAGTCCAATTAAGCGTCTTGATCTATCTCTATAGATCTTGATGCCTAATATATAAGCAGCTTCACCGAGGTCTTTCATTGAAAAACTCTTATTCAAGTATCCTTTTATGCTATCCAGAAATTCTATATCATTTCCAATCAACAATATGTCATCCACATATAATATTAGAAATGCTACAGAGCTCCCACTCACTTTCTTGTAAATACAGGCTTCTCCAAAAGTCTGTATAAAACCATATGCTTTGATCACCTCATCAAAGCGTATATTCCAACTCCGAGATGCTTGCACCAGTCCATAGATGGATCGCTGGAGCTTGCACACTTTGTTAGCACCTTTTGGATCGACAAAAACTTTCTGGTTGCATCATATACAACTCTTCTTTGAGATATCCATTCAGGAATGCAGTTTTGACATCCATTTGCCAGATTTCATAATCATAAAATGCGGCAATTGCTAACATGATTCGGACAGACTTAAGCATCGCTACTGGTGAGAAAGTCTCATCGTAGTCAACTCCTTGAACTTGTCGAAACCCTTTCGCAACAAGTCGAGCTTTGTAAACAGTAACATTACCGTCTGCGTCGGTCTTCCTCTTAAAGATCCATTTATTTTCGATGGCCTGCCGATCATCGGGCAAGTCAACCAAAGTCCATACTTTGTTCTCATACATGGATCCCATCTCAGATTTCATGGCCTCAAGCCATTTTGCGGAATCTGGGCTCATCATCGCTTCCTCATAGTTCGTAAGTTCATCATGGTCTAGTAACATGACTTCCAGAACTGGGTTGCCGTACCACTCTGGTGCGGAACGTACTCTGGTTGATCTACGACGTTCAGCAGAAACTTGATCCGAAGTTTCATGATCATCATCATTAGCTTCCTCACTGATTGGTGTAGGAATCACTGGAACAATTTTCTGTGATGTACTACTTTCCAATTCAGGAGAAGGTACAATTACCTCATCAAGTTCTACTTTCCTCCCACTCACTTCTTTCGAGAGAAACTCCTTCTCTAGAAAGGATCCATTCTTGGCAATGAATATTTTGCCTTCGGATCTGTGATAGAAGGTGTACCCAACAGTCTCTTTTGGGTATCCTATGAAGACACATTTCTCCGACTTGGGTTCGAGCTTATCAGGTTGAAGCTTTTTCACATAAGCATCGCAGCCCCAAACTTTAAGAAACGACAACTTTGGTTTCTTGCCAAACCATAGTTCATAAGGTGTCGTATCAACGGATTTTGACGGTGCCCTATTTAACGTGAATGCAGCTGTCTCTAAAGCATAACCCCAAAATGATAGTGGTAAATCGGTAAGAGACATCATAGATCGCACCATATCCAATAAACTACGGTTACGACATTCCGACACACCATTACGCTGTGGTGTTCCGGGTGGCGTGAGTTGTGAAACTATTCCACATTGTTTCAAATGAATACCAAACTCGTAACTCAAATATTCTCCTCCACGATCAGATCGTAGAAACTTTATTTTCTTGTTACGATGATTCTCTACTTCACTCTGAAATTCTTTGAACTTTTCAAATGTTTCAGACTTGTGCTTCATTAAGTAGATATACCCATATCTGCTCAAATAATCAGTGAAGGTCAGAAAATAACGATACTCGCCGCGAGCTTCAACACTCATTGGCCCACATACATTAGTATGTATGATTTCCAACAAATTTGTTGCTCGCTCCATAGTTCCGGAGAACGGATTTTTAGTCATCTTGCCCATGAGGCATGGTTCGCAAGCACCAAGTGATTCATAATCAAGTGATTCCAAAAGTCCATCACTATGGAGTTTCTTCATGCGTTTTACACCAATATGACCTAAACGGCAGTGCCACAAATAAGTTGCATTATCATTATTAACCTTGCATCTTTTGGTTTCAATATTATGAATATGTGTATCACTACAATCGAGATCCAATAAGAATAGACCACTCTTCAAGGGTGCATGACCATAAAAGATATTATTCATAAAAATAGAACAACCATTATTCTATGATTTAAATGAATAATCGTCTCGCAATAAACAAGATCCAGATATAATGTTCATGCTCAACGCTGGCACCAAATAACAATTATTTAGGTCTAAAACTAATCCCGAAGGTAGATGTAGAGGTAGCGTGCCGACGGCGATCACATCGACTTTGGAACCATTTCCCACGCGCATCGTCACCTCGTCCTTAGCCAATCTTAGTTTAATTTGTAGTCCCTGTTTCGAGTTACAAATATTAGCAACCGAACCGGTATCAAATACCCAGGTACTACTACGAGCATTAGTAAGGTACACATCAATAACATGTATATCACATATACCTTTGTTCACCTTGCCATCCTTCTTATCCGCCAAATACTTGGGGCAGTTCCGCTACCAGTGTCCAGTCCCCTTGCAGTAGAAGCACTCGGTTTCAGGCTTGGCTCCAGACTTGGGTTTCTTCGTGGGAGTAGCAACTGTCTTGCTATTCTTCTTGAAGTTCCCCTTCTTTCCCTTGCCCTTTTTCTTGAAACTAGCGGTCTTGTTAACCATCAACACTTGATGCTCCTTTTTGATTTCTACCTCCGCAGCTTTGAGCATAGCGAAGAGCTCGGGAATTGTCTTTTGCATCCCTTGCATATTATAGTTCATCACGAAGCCTTTATAGCTTGGTGGCAGTGATTGAAGAACTCTATCAATAACACTATCCTCGTCAACTTTGCAACCAAGTTGAGTCATATGATTGTAGTACCCAGACATTCTGAGCAAGTGTTCACTGATAGAACTATTCTCCTCCATCTTGCAGCTGTAGAACTTATTGGAAATCTCATATTTCTCAATCCGGGCATTTGCTTGAAATATTAACTTCAACTCCTGGAACATCTCATATGGTCCATGACGTTCAAAACGTCGTTGAAGTCCCGGTTCTAAGCCGTAAAGCATGGTACACTGAACTATCGTGTAGTCATCAGAAAGCGACTGCCAGACGTTCAAAGCGTCTACATTAGCGGGAGGGGGCTTGTCACCTAGCGGTGCTTCAAGGACATAATTCTTCTGTGCAGCAATGAGGATAATCCTCAAATTACGGACCCAGTCCGTGTAATTGCTACCATCATCTTTCAACTTAGCTTTCTCTAGGAATGCATTAAAATTCAAAGGAACGGTAGCACGGGCCATTGATCTACAACAACATAGATATGCAAAAATTATCAGGACTAAGTTCATGATAAATTAAAGTTCAATTTAATCATATTAATTAAAGAACTCCCACTTAGATAGACATCCCTCCGGTCATCTAAATGATCACGTGATCCAAATCAACTAAACCATGTTCGATCATCACGTGAGATGGGGTAGTTTCAATGGTGAACATCTTATGTTGATCATATCTACTATATGATTCACTCTCGACCTTTCGGTCTCCAGTGTTCCGAGGCCATATCTGCATATGCTAGGCTCGTCAAGTTTAACCCGAGTATTCTGCGTGTGCAAAACTGGCTTACACCCGTTGTATTTGAACGTAGAGCTTATCACACCCGATCATCACGTGGTGTCTCGGCACGACGAACTTTCGCAATGGTGCATACTCAGGGAGAACACTTATACCTTGAAATTTAGTAAGGGATCATCTTATAATGCTACCGTCGTTCTAAGCAAAATAAGAAGCATAATAAGATAAACATCACATGCAATCAAAATATGTGACATGATATGGCCATCATCGTCTTGTGCTTTTGATCTCCATCTCCAAAGCACCGTCATGATCACCTTTGTTACCGGCGCGACACCTTGATCTCCATCGTAGCATCGTTGTCGTTTCGCCAACTATTGCTTCTACGACTGTCGCTATCGCTTAGTGATAAAGTAAAGCAATTACATGGCGATTGCATTTCATACAATAAAGCGACAACCATATGACTCCTGCCAGTTGCCGATAACATTACAAAACATGATCATCTCATACAAAACCGTATAACTCATCATGTCTTGACCATATCACATCACAACATGCCCTGCAAAAACAAGTTAGACGTCCTCTACTTTGTTGTTGCAAGTTTTACGTGGCTGCTACGGGCTTAGCAAGAACTGTTCTTACCTACGCATACAAAACCACAACGATGTTTCGTCAAGTATGTGCTGTTTTAACCTTCACAAGGACCGGGCGTAGCCACACTTGATTCAGCTAAAGTGAGAGAGACAGACACCCGCCAATCACCTTTAAGCAACGAGTGCTCATAACGGTGAAACCAGTCTCGCGTAAGCGTACGCGTAATGTCGGTCCGGGCCGCTTCATCTCACAATACTGCCGAAGCAAAGTATGACATGCTGGTAAGCAGTATGACTAGTATCGCCCACAACTCATTGTGTTCTACTCGTGCATATCATCTACGCATAGACCTGGGTCTGATACCACTGTTGGGGAACGTAGTATTTTTAAATTTTCCTACGATCACGCAAGATCTATCTATCAGATGCATAGCAACGAGAGGGAAGAGTGTGTCTACGTACCCTCGTAGACCGGAAGCGGAAGCGTCAAGTGACGCGGTTGATGTAGTCGAACTTCTTCGCGATCCAACCGATCAAGCACCGAACGTACGGCACCTCCGCGTTCAGCACACGTTCAGCTTGATGACGTCCCACGAGCTCTTGATCCAGTTGAGCTTCACGGGAGAGTTTCGTCAGCACGACGGCGTGGTGACGGATATGATGTATCTACCGGCGCAGGGCTTCGCCTAAGCACTGCGACGGTATGACCGAGGTGTGTTTCTGTGGAGGGGGGCACCGCACACGGCTAGAACAATTCAACTTGTGTGTCTTTTGGTGCCCCCCTGCCCCCGTATATAAAGGAGCAAGGGGGAGGCCGGCTGATACGTCCAAAATGTAACTATAATTTCTGCTTGCTCCATGCCTCTTTTGTGTGATATTGCTATGATATTTATACACTTCCATACACTTTTGATCATATTTGGACTAACCTATTAACTCAGTGCACCCCAGTGCCAGTTTCTGTTTTCTGCTGTTTTTTTATTTCAGGTTTTCCCATTACGTAAACTGCCAGAAAAATTCCGGGAAAAACATATAAAAATCAGCGTTCCGGAAGCTTCCTTGCGGCCAAAGTAGGGCCGGAGGGGGGCCACCAGGGCTCCAGGCGCCCTGGGGGCGCTGCCCCCCTCCTGGCCGCGTCGGGGGGGCGCCTGGGCCCCCCAGGTCTCCGCTGATGCCCCCCTTTGGCATATATTTACACCGCGTCCCGAAACCCTCGAGGACGGAACCCTTTTTCGCGATCTCATCTCTGTTCCGCCGCCGCCGCGCTTCCAAGATCGGGAGCACCAGGAGAACTCTTCCCGGCACCCTACCGGAGGGGAGAATCACCACCGGGAGCCTCTCCACCACCATGGACGCCTCCCGGATGAGTTGTGAGTAGTCTCCCTTGGACCATGGGTCCATGACCAGTAGCTATGTGATGTTCTTCTCCCCTCTTTGCCCTTCACTAATTAGACCTCGTGAGCTGCCCTACATGATCGAGGCACATATGTAATCCTTATGTTGTTGCTATGATGAGTTTGCTGGGATCCGATGGATTGTGAGATTATGTTCAGATTGTGTGTGAGTAATATATTTGATTTACCTCTTTTATATTTATGTTCTTGAGTAATTCTTGCATGTTCTCCGTTGCTATTTATTGCTTTGGCCAAGTAGTAGGTAGTAACTCCAAGAGGGAACGTTATGCTTGATTGTGGGTTCATGCCCCTCGATGACTAGCTTGAGTGACAGAAACATGAGTCTAGAGGATGTGCTGTTGCCACAAGGGGGAAAACAAGGGTGGTTGTACTCGCGGGTGCAAGGATTGTTTACTTTACGCAAAGTTCTTTTAATCCGGTTGTCTGTTGCATTGAGTTTACACTATGGGTGGGACTCGCATCTTAATACCTGCGAGATGTTCTGGATAGATATCTCAAGGTGGATGATTAGTAGTAGATGCAGATGGATTTCGGTCTACTTACCTTGGCGTACCGCCCATGCTTTTGAGCCTCAACCTTTCTTGCAGCATAGTTAGCATTGGTTTGCGCACATAATCCTGTCAATTGCCCAGCTGTAATTCGTTTACCTCACATAGTTGTTTTATCGTCTTTTGGGAGAGAGGCATCACTAGTGAACATCATGGGACCCCGGTCCATATTACCATCACTGATCACATCCGCTATTTACTTTCTGTTTTTACTTACTAGTTGCAGTAATACCTATCACTATTATCTCTTGTGTTTGATCCTTTGTAAACGACAAGGCCGGAGGGATTGACAACCTCTCTGTACTCGTTGGGAGCAAAGTTATTTGTATCGGTGTGCAGGTCCGGTTGATCGCTAGTTGCGCCGCTAGCGGTTGACACCTTCTTGTTGAACCTTGGAGTCTCAGGGGAATTCGATCCTTGGTATCTTTGCCAAGGGAAAACTACCGCTACACTTCATCTCAAACCTTCCACTTGGGGTAACCAACGAGGGGCGAGAAGCCATCAAGCAAAGTTTTTTGGCGCCGTTGCCGGGGACTCCACTCTTCAAGATAGGGGAGTTGCACGCTATCTTTTACCTTTGCTTTTTAGTCTTGTTAGTTTACCTTTCAGTTTTTGCTTTAGTATCCTTTATCGAAAATCACAAAAATAGTTATCTCATTCTTTAGTTGTCGTTATGTCTGGTCCTTTTGTCTTTGGTGAGGCAGAAGTTCTCACCTTTAAACAAATAGGTGGGGAAAGTCTAAAATATGCTTGGTATAGAATTAATGATTCTCAAAAAAGAGCCACCAAGAAACAATCTACTACTATCCTGCTTAGAAATTTTTATGTTGGAATTACTTCTTGGAATAGGTTTATTCTAGATTCTGCTATTAATGGGAATTTCCTAGAGGCCCCAGTTTGGGAGTCTCTTAGTCTTATTGAAAATCTTGTTGGAAATCCCCATGTTGTTAGCATTCAAGAGGACATCACCCTAGCTCACATTATGAAAAAACTTGGAAAGATAGAGCTAGAGATGCCAAACATTAATAAGATAAATGAGTTGGATCGTAAGATCCAAGGGAATTTGAATAGGCTTGATAGCTCCATGCATAAAATTCTCAAAACTTTGGAGACCATCAAATCCCATGACTTGGATTCTTCTATGATAGACAAGATTGAGGAAATCTTTGATACTCTAGGAACTACTTTCTCCTCAATCAAAACCAAAAAGGTAGAAACTCCGGCAAAGAAGGAGCCTAAGTTCGTTTACGTTCCAAAGGCTCCCCGCTCTAAAAGTAATCCATCTATTGCCAAAGGGGTTGAAACTGTGAAGACTTTGGAAGAAACACCTCTCTTTGATAAATTTATAAATGAATCTTCCTTTGACTTTTTTCCTTTTGGTCTTCTCCCTAGAAGTATCTCTATTAGGCCTTTATTTGAAAGTCCTCTTAAGACTAGTTGTACTATTGAAGGGCTTTTTGATGATCTTGATGATGGTTCAATTGATACAACTTGATCTCTTTGCATTATGCCTAGCTTAAAGGCGTAAAAGAAAGCGCTTTTGGGAGGCAGCCCACAATGAATAAAATTTTATTTTGCTTTTGTTGTGTCTTGATGTTGTTACTACAGTAGCATCATCATTGTATCTTTACTTTTCAGCTTTGTGCCAAGTGTAGCCTCTGATTGCAAGAAAGTTCAAGAGTTGTGACGTGCTCTCCATGAAACAGATTATGTCCTTGGACAGAAAAATTCGTATAAAATCACCAGATCATCTTTTTGGTCTGAATTTTTTTCGACAGCATGCTCTATACAATTGGCTTTCGGGCGTCTGTTCTGAGTTTTTTTATTTGAGTTGCAGAAGTTCCCCGAAAAAATCATTTACTACCTGCTGGTCTGTTTTTCACATATTCTGTCCTGTTTTGCCTTTCCTTCATTTTGCAAACCTTGAGCTTGCTTTTTCTTTGCAAAAACCTTTTGGCAATCTTGAGAAACAGTAGACCTTCAAGAATATCCTTATTTCCAGCAAGGAAAAATTATTTTATTATGGGTACTAACCTCGCTAATCAGATTATGATGAGTTATGTATGAAGGGAGTTTTCAAGTGTGCGAGGGAAGATGATAAAAAGATTCAGGAGTGTCAAACGCTCAAGCTTGGGGATGCCCCCATGCACCCCCAAGAAATATTCAAGAAGACTCAAGCGTCTAAGCTTGGGGATGCCCCCGTGCATCCCCTTCTCCATCAACAATTATCAGTTCGTCTTTCGTTCCACTATATTTTTATCACTTCATGTGTTATGTACTATGCTTGGAGCGTCTTGCTTTTAGTTTCTTTTTTTTAGTTTTCTTTAGCTTTGCTTGCTGTTCATAACGAGTTGGAACTCAACTTTCTTTGTGTGGGAGAGAAACACGCTCCACTTCAACCTAGAACATAACATAGAATTTTCATGTCTATCTTTGCTGTGTGTGTTCTTTGTCTTTCAATAGCTACTATCATGTTCAGCTCTTAGTTTTCATGCTTATCTTTTTAAAGAGCTTTTGTTTAGTTGGTCGCTGGAACTCTCTTTAGTTATCATACTTATCTTATTAAGAGAGTTGGCTTCTGTTGCACTGGTTGATATGTCTATGATAAAAATGCTATGTGCATAATGGTGCTTAGTAGTTCATGTTTTCTTATGGTTAGTCTCAAATAGCTGGGGGGTTCTCAATGTGTTATTGGAGTATCAACATGATTTGTTTGCCTATGATGTGGTATGGTCTAGTGATATCTTCCTTCAAGAATTTATTTTGATTGACTTGGCATATGCTCACGCATATTTAAGACTGTAAAGAAAGTCTATCAAGCCTTGATGATCTTTAATTTCTGAGTAGCGATATAACTTCCATGCCTGATTCAATGTTGCTTTGTCGCTCTGCATGATTATGACCGTCATTGCTCTTTTAGTTGGTCACTCCCAGTCTTTTGCTAACCTTCGCCTGTACTAAGCGGACTGACTGCTTGTGCATCCAAAATCCTTTAAACCAGTTATGCCATATGAGTCCACCATACCTTCCTATGCATGGTATTTACCTGCCATTCCTAACGAAGACTTTCATGTACCATCTCGAAATTATTCAAAAACGCATTTCTCTTTTGTGCCTCTGTTTTAGTTCATGAGGAAGTAGTAGTTAATTCATGATCTTTTTAAGTTGGACAAGCTTCACCCCGGGATTTCATGTCTAATGTGCAAACCCATAATACGAGAAGGAACTGGCATAGAGTGCGACCGGCTCAATAAAAAATTATACAACAAACAAACCCTCCTTCACGCTTTGTTCATGAGAAATCAGAAAACTTTGGCAATGATAAACAAAGGAGATTAAGAGGATGTGATCGTCCTCATTCGGGAGCCGTTCCTCGAAACTTGTCCAGCTCGAGAAGTAATTGAGTTATCTGCTAGCATTCATTGACGAAACATGCATATTCCAAAAAAAATTATTATTACCTCTGTTTTTAAAACCAAGAACTCTGGTACATGTTTAGTTTTTGTTTCCGACCACGGGTTTTCAACCTTGCCATCAAAAGCCACGGTTCGAGAGTCTCCACCTTCTTTAAAGCACCAACTATTGAGAGCATGATTGTCATTCTGAGTGTAATGTGCATTGTCCCAAAGTAGCATTGTCTTTTGCATGATTATGATATCGTTTATTCTGAAATCATTGTATCTAGTCGTCACTTAAACCTTGGAGGAGCCCCTGCATTTATGTATTGCTTCACTAAAGGGGGCAAGCGAGATACCACTTTATCATATTTGCACACCATGCTCATTACAAATCTATTGAGTGTTTTAGTATCATATTGTAAAACTTTCAGTTCTTTGTGATTTTCTCATGAGGCAACTTAATTACTACAGTTTCATTGTCTCAGTAAGCACTTGTCATGTGACTATGAAAAGTTCTTATATGGTTAATAGCATGTCACCACAGAAATTATGCTTGTTATCATTTACCTACTCGAGGACGAGCAGGAATTAAGCTTGGGGATGTTGATACGTCCAAAACGTATCTATAATTTCTGCTTGCTCCATGCCTCTTTTGTGTGATATTACTATGATATTTATACACTTCCATACACTTTTGATCATATTTGGACTAACCTATTAACTCAGTGCACCCCGGTGCGAGTTTCTGTTTTCTGCTGTTTTTGTATTTCAGGTTTTCCCATTACGTAAACTGCCAGAAAAATTCCAGGAAAAATATATAAAAAATCAGCGTCCGGAAGCTTCCTTGCGGCCAAAGTAGGGCCGGAGGGGGGCCACCAGGGCTCCAGGTGCCCTGGGGGCGCGGCCCCCCTCCTGGCCGCGCCGGGGGGGGGGCGCCTGGGCCCCCCAGGTCTCCGCTGATGCCCCCCTTTGGCATATATTTACACCGCGTCTCGAAACCCTCGAGGACGGAACCCTTTTTCGCGATCTCATCTCTGTTCCGCCGCCGCCGCGCTTCCAAGATCGGGAGCACCAGGAGAACTCTTCCCGGCACCCTGCCGGAGGGGAGAATCACCACCGGGAGCCTCTCCACCACCATGGACGCCTCCCGGATGAGTTGTGAGTAGTCTCCCTTGGACCATGGGTCCATGACCAGTAGCTATGTGATGTTCTCCTCCCCTCTTTGTCCGTCACTAATTAGACCTCGTGAGCTGCCCTACATGATCGAGGCACATATGTAATCCTTATGCTGTTGCTATGATGAGTTTGCTGGGATCCGATGGATTGTGAGATTATGTTCAGATTGTGTGTGAGTAATATATTTGATTTACCTCTTTTATATTTATGTTCTTGAGTAATTCTTGCATGTTCTCCGTTGCTATTTATTGCTTTGGCCAAGTAGTAGGTAGTACCTCCAAGAGGGAACATTATGCTTGATTGTGGGTTCATGCCCCTCGATGACTAGCTTGAGTGACAGAAACATGAGTCTAGGGGATGTGCTGTTGTCACAAGGGGGAAAACAACGGTGCTTGTACTCGCGGGTGCAAGGATTGTTTACTTTACGCAAAGTTCTTTTAATGCAGTTGTCTGTTGCATTGAGTTTACACTATGGGTGGGACTCGCAACTTAATACCAGCGAGATGTTCTGGATAGATATCTCAAGGTGGATGATTAGTAGTAGATGCAGATGGATTTCGGTCTACTTACCTTGGTGTACCGCCCATGCTTTTGAGCCTCAACCTTTCTTGCAGCATAGTTAGCATTGGTTTGCGCACATAATCCTGTCAATTGCCCAGCTGTAATTCATTTACCTCACATAGCTGTTTTATCGTCTTTTGGGAGAGAGACATCACTAGTGAACATCATGGGACCCCGGTCCATATTACCATCACTGATCACATCCGCTATTTACTTTCTGTTTTTACTTACTAGTTGCAGTAATACCTATCACTATTGTCTCTTGCGTTTGATCCTTTGTAAACGACAAGGCCGGAGGGATTGACAACCTCTCTGTACTCGTTGGGAGCAAAGTTATTTGTATCGGTGTGCAGGTCCGGTTGATCGCTAGTTGCGCCGCTAGCGGTTGACACCTTCTTGTTGAACCTTGGAGTCTCAGGGGAATTCGATCCTTGGTATCTTTGCCAAGGGAAAACTACCGCTACACTGCATCTTGAAAGCACATTTGCTCCCTGGGTGGTTTTGGTAATTAATGACAACATACTTTGTGGTTGGACTAATACTTTTATCAAGTATGTTTCAGGAAACCCAATCACATTGGTATGGCAAGATGACTGAAGAAGTGGACCCCTCAAATACTAAGGCAAGCATTGGCAAAAGCTCAAGACTCCATTTTTGGTTCAGTGATCAAAGATCACATTGAGTCCATAGGAAAGCCAATACTATTAAAAGGGGATGAGGTTGTGTTGATGATCTGGTTGCTCAAGTGCTTAGTGATATATCTCCTTCAACTATCAGCACCTTTCACTTCTATACACACTCATAAGTAATCTCGGACAAACCGATTTTTTCCAACTCAGTCCCACCGAGATGAACCACTTCAGCCATATTCCAAACCCTAGAAAAATCGGTCATACCGAGTTTGAGATCGGTCTCACCGAAACTGAACTGCCAACCTTCTGTAACCATTTCTCATCATTTCGGAATAACCGAGTTTGTATTATCGTTCTCACTGAAATGGGCAAGTTCTGTCTTGGCTCAAATCGGTCTCACCGATAATTCATTTTCGGTCACACCGATTCTGGCATGTTCCTGCTCTTTCTCAAATCGGACAAACCGAGTTTTTTTTCTCGGTCTCACCGAAATCTCCAACGTTCATATCAGAAACACTTTCGGTCCCACCGAGATGGTATTTTCGGTCCCACCGAAAATCCCAACGTTCACTATATTTGAACTTTCGGTCTGACCGAGTTTTCACTTTGGTCTCACCGAGATTGGTCAAATGTGTGTGTAACGGTTGGATTTTGTGTGGAGGCTATATATACCCCTCCACCCCCTCCTCATTCGTGAGGAGAGCCATCAGAAAGTACCATCACTTCTACCATACACTTTCTGAGAAGTGAACCACCTACCCTTGTGTTGAGATCAAGCCATTCCATTCCTACCATATGAAACTTGATTTCTAGCCTTCCCAAGTTGCTTTCCACTCAAACCTTTCTTCCACCACAGCCATATCAGTGAGGAGAGTTGAGTGTTGGGGAGATTATCATCTGAAGCACAAGAGCAAGGAGTTCATCACCATCAACACCGTCTATTACCTTTTGGAGGGTGGTGCCTCCTAGATTGGTTAGGTGTCACTTGGGAGCCTCCGTCTTTGAGATGTGGAGTTGAACCAAGAAGTTTGTAAGGGCAAGGAGATCGCCTACTTCGTGAAGATCTACCCCGAGTAAGGCTAGTCCTCCGTGGGCGTAGGCCGTGATGGAATAGACAAGGTTGCTTCTTCGTGGACCCTTCGTGGGTGGAGCCCTCCGTGGACTCGCGCAGCCGTTACCCTCCGTGGGTTGAAGTCTCCATCAACGTGGATGTACGATAGCACCACCTATCGGAACCACGACAAAAATCTCCGTGTCACCAAACTGCGTTTGATCTTCTCCACCTCTCTTTACTATATATGCAATTTACTTTCCGCTGCCCATACTCTAGAAATTGCATGTGTAGTGTATTACTTGACTTGATCTTAGTTGTGAAACTGCCCAAAACTCTGCATAATCAAAAGGCAGATTTTTATATTGTCAAGTAGTCTAATCACCCCCCCCTCTAGACCTACTTCTTCGATCGTACAATTGGTATCAGAGCTTTGGTCTCCATTGCTTTGGTTTACACACCATTGGAGGAAGATGGACGTCTCTACGGATGGGAGTGTTAGCCATAGAGTGCCTGTTCTTGATGGAAGGCTCTATAACTCTTGGAGGGTTGAAATGCTTAGTATCTTTAAAATGTACAATTTGTGCAAATATGTTGAAACCCCTTATGTGCCTCCATTTGATCTCTTGCACCCTACCATGGATGAAGAGCTTGATTTGCTTCGTAACCTTAGAACTGTAAATCTTATCATTAGAGGGTTACCTGATGACTTGCTTAATCTTGTTACAAACTTTGAGTGTGCCTATGCTATGTGGAAATTCTTGGAAGAACTTTATCCGGACTACTCTTTGAGAAGTCTTGATGAAATTCTACACAAGACTATTGAATTTGATAAGTTGCACCCCAATGATCCCAACTTTGATAAATGCTTCTTTGAGCTTCGTGATCTTATGAAAAAGAAGGGTGATCCCGGTCTTATCAATATTATCATTAGAAATGCTCTTGCATTGCATTCCGAAGATTATTGTTCCATTGACCAAACTAATGCAAGTACTTATCAAATTGACCTAGGTGTTGATGATAAACAATCTATGGGTCAATATGATGATGAGCATGAGCAAGACGATGATTACTCCGATTCGGACACCGAGCTAGACAAGGTCATGAAGAGTCTCAATCTCATGGCAAATATGAGAGACTACATGTCCGGCGGAAAAGAGTGGATTCTTGATAGTGGATGCACCGATCACATGACCGGAGACAAAGACATGTTTCGAGAGCTTGCAAAGAACGATGGTCCACGCAAGTATGTGACTTTTGGAGACAACTCCAAGGGTAAGGTACTTGGCCTTGGTAAGGTGGCCATATCTCATGATAGCTCTATTCAAAATGTCATGCTTGTAGAATCTCTTGGATACAATTTACTTTCCGTGTCTAGATTAGCTGACTTTGGATTCAATGTGCTATTCACCAAAGTAGATTGCCAAGTCTTTCGTCGTGATAATCAAAACATGGCTTTTACTGGTATTCGTAGAGGTGATCTATATATTGTTGATTTCACTAAGAAAGCCCAACCTAGAGCTTGTTTCATTGCTAAATCCTCTAAAGGTTGGTTATGGCATAGAAGGCTAGGACATGTTGGTATGCGTAATTTAGACAAGCTAATCAAAGGAGATCATATTCTTGGTGTTAAAGATGTTTTCTTTGACAAAGATAGACTTTGTAGTGCCTGTCAAGCAGGAAAACAAGTTGGTGGAAGTCATCCCGTGAAAAACATCATGACCACTAGGAGACCGCTTGAGCTTCTTCATATGGATCTCTTCGGTCCCAATGCTTACAAAAGCCTTGGTGGTAACTCCTTTGGTCTAGTTATAGTTGATGATTATTCCAGATTTACGTGGGTATTTTTCCTTGATGATAAATCGCAGGTTCAGAGGATCTTCAAGACCTTTGCCAAAAAGGCCCAAAATCAATTTGAGGTGAAGATCAAGAAAGTTCGGAGTGACAATGGAACGGAGTTCAAGAACGCCAATGTAGACTCTTTTCTCGATGAGGAAGGAATTCTACATGAGTTCTCGGCTACGTACACGCCTCAACAAAATGGAGTTGTTGAGAGGAAGAATCGAACGCTCATTGAGATGGCAAGAACGATGCTTGATGAATACAAGACACCGAAACATTTTTGGGGAGAAGCGGTCGAGACAGCTTGTCATGCTATCAACAGGCTTTATCTTCATAAGCTCCTCGGCAAGACATCATACGAGCTCCTCACCGGTAACAAACCCCAAGTGGGATACTTTCGTGTCTTTGGTTCAAAATGCTATATCCTTGATAAGCATCGTCGGTCTAAATTTGCTCCTAAATCTCATGAAGGCTTTCTTCTTGGTTATGGATCAAACTCCCACACCTACCGTGTCTACAATAATTTCACCCGAAAGGTTGAAGAGACGGTAGACGTGAAGTTTGATGAATCTAATGACTCGCAAGTAGAGCAAATGCCTATTGATGTAGGAGACAAGGACCCATCGGAAGCAATCCAAGATTTATCTATTGGAAAGATCCGTCCCATGGAAGTAAAGGAGAGTACCTCATCTACATATGTGGAGCCACCTACCTCACGGCGAGATGAACCTCAAGGCAACATGGAGGCCTCCACAAGTGGAACTCACCAAGATGAGGAAATGCAACAAGAAGATCCACCACAACCTCCTTCTCCACCACCTCAAGACAACACCAACAACAATGAAGAAGAAGAAGAGGAAGATGAAGATGATGAGGAAGCTGAGCCACAACATCAACAAAAGCTATCCCGAGTTCGAGCAAGAGTCAAGAAGAATCATCCCGTGGAACAAATGATGAACGACATCAACTCCGGGAGAATTACTCGCTCTAAAACTCGCTTAGCTAACTTTTGTGAGCATTACTCATTTATCTCTAGTATTGAACCTATGAAGGTAGAAGAAGCACTTAAAGACCCGGATTGGGTGAACGCTATGCACGAAGAACTACACAACTTCGAGAGGAACAAGGTGTGGACTTTGGTAGAGAAGCCCAACGATGATCAAAACATCATTGGAACCAAATGGGTGTTTCGGAACAAGCAAGATGAAGATGGACAAGTCATCCGCAACAAGGCTCGTCTCGTAGCTCAAGGTTACACACAAGTCGAAGGTATGGACTATGGTGAGACCTATGCCCCCGTTGCTAGACTTGAATCCATTCGCATTCTTCTTGCTTATTCCAATCACCATGATATTACTCTCTATCAAATGGACATCAAAAGTGCTTTTCTAAATGGTGAAATTGAGGAGGAAGTATTTGTGAAACAACCTCCCGGTTTTGTGAATCCCAAAAAGCCTAATCATGTTTACAAGTTGCATAAAGCTCTTTATGGTCTTAAACAAGCCCCTAGAGCTTGGTACAAATGCTTAACTAGCTTTCTCCTTGAGAAAGGCTTTGAGATTGGAAAGATAGACTCAACGCTGTTCACAAAAAGGGTTAATGGTGAACTATTTGTGTGCCAAATATATGTTGATGATATTATCTTTGGTTCAACTAACCCTCATTTTAGCAAGAAGTTTGGACAGCTCATGTCGGAGAAGTATGAAATGTCCATGATGTGTGAACTCAAATTCTTCCTTGGGTTGCAAATCAAGCAATCTAAGGAGGGTACTTTTGTCTCACAAACAAAGTACACCAAGGATCTCTTCAAGAAGTTCAACATGCAAGAAAGCAAAGGTATGAGTACCCCCATGCCTACTAGTGGACATAATGACTTGACAAAGGATGGAGAACCCGTTGATCAAAGGGTTTACCGTTCTACGATTGGTTCTCTACTATATCTTTGTGCTTCTCGTCCTGACATAATGTTGAGTGTTTGCATGTGTGCACGATATCAAGCAGCTCCTAAAGAATGTCATCTTAAAGCTGTTAAAAGGATAGTGAGATACTTGATACACACACCAAACTTTGGCATTTGGTATCCTAAGAGAGCTTCTTTCGATCTTGTTGGCTATTCCAACTCGGACTATGCCGGTGACAAGGTTGATAGAAAGTCAACTTCGGGTACGTGTCAATTCCTTGGTCGATCCCTTGTATCTTGGTCCTCCAAGAAACAAAATTCGGTATCATTATCCACTGCCGAAGCAGAATATATTGCTGCTGGTTCGTGTTGTGCTCAATTACTATGGATGACACAAACGCTTAAAGATTATGGGATACATGTGAGACGTGTTCCCTTGCTTTGTGACAATGAGAGTGCAATCAAGATTGGACACAATCCTGTGCAACACTCTCGAACAAAGCATATTGAAGTTCGTCACCATTTTATTCGTGATCATATTGCCAAGGGTGATATTAATCTTAAGCATGTTCGTACTGACAAACAACTTGCTGATATCTTTACAAAACCTCTTGATGAGAAAGTGTTTTGTCGCTTAAGGAGTGAGTTGAACAACATTGATGCTTCAAACTTGGAGTGATAACTCCATTGATGCATGCAAGGCATGAGCTCTCTTGACTAATCCTTGATATTTCTCTTATGATGATGATCATATGTCTTGGACACATTTGCCTCCTTGTATTGCATCTAACTCTTTGCAGGTACTTGGATGATCTACATTCCACAAGATTACCACACATTCAAATCATGAGTAATCTTGTCATTGACCAAGTATCTAGCCCTTTGGGATGTTGAGCTCAAGGAACAAAATTCCACATATCCTTTGTGACATCTTATACATCTAGTATTTCACTCTTGACATCTTGGATATTCTTGAGTATTTCCTTGCTTGCCTAACCCATGTAGGAAGATGAACTACACAAGTAGAAATGGCGCTCCAACTTCACATTCTATGAGCACCTACATCAAGCTTACCTACATGAGTAAAGCAACAACAAGCCCAAGGTATGTTCTTCACATCTTTGAGGAGCTTTGCTCAAAGTCATGAGTACAAGCAGCTTCATAAGATGTGATCACATCAAATGCTTAATCGAAAAATGGCAACCCCATTTCGAGCTTAAACGATGAGTATGACCTATGATCAAATGTCCTCATTTGACTCCTAAGTCAATATACTCAAACATAGGTGACTTTGTCGCCGACCTTTATCTAGATGAAGTACATATGCTTTTGGAGTTTTTTTTTCTGTTTTCTCTTATGTTCTCTCATTGAGTTTTCTTTTACAAACAAAAAAAAAACTTCATCTAGGAATCTTTTTTATTTCTTTTCTTATATTTCTTTGTGAATATCCTTCTGGAAATCTTTTTATGGCTCTGATCAATTCCTTGAAAATCTTTTACAAATTCATTGCAAATCTTTTGAAACTTTCCTCGCAGAGTGAGCTGAATTATTCCTGTATTTCCTTGAAATAAACTCGGAGTCACCAATTTAACATTTTCGGTTTAACCGAAAAGGATTCGGAACCACCGATCCATCTAATTCGGTGTCACCGATTTATCTTCCAGGACATCTACTTCTGCAGCTCCACTCAAATTTTAAATTTTAAGGAGGAGAGGACTCAAATTTAAACTCAAATTGTTTCTCTGAATGTTCTTATTTGCCCTGTTGTGATTCTTAAGGATCCCATTTCTTTCTTTCTTTCTTTCTTTCCATCCTTCCTGTCCTACCTAGTTTGCTGTCCTTTTCGGCACTTGATGTCAAAGGGGGAGAGACCTTAGGGGGAATAGGGGGAGTAGGGGAGAAGAGAAGACTTAGGGGAAGAAGAAAAGCAATCTTATCTTAAGGGGGAGAGAATCACATCAAAGCTTTGTCATGTTTTACATTGGACATTACAATTGGCATCATTCTTTTGATTTTGCTTTTTTCCATCACACCCCTTGTTCTCACAATTGGTATCTTATGAGATCTTTTAGTTTAGGAGGAGAAGACTTAGAGGAATCTTCACAATTGATATCCTATGAAAAGCAAAATCTCTCTGAGTTCATTGAAAATCTTTTAGCTTCGGAGACATGTTTGCTGATTCAAGCCTGTGCTCAATATGAGACACTCTTTATACATGTCCTCCCTGGCTTGGTACTCTTGATGTTCTTGCAGTTGGTTGAAGGAATACTCTTGTGTTATCTAACCTTGTTTTCTCAAGTTTATCCCTTCAGGTACAAATGCCAAGGAACCTCAAGGTAAGTATATGCATCTTGCAGAGTGTGCATGATGGTGACTTGCTTGTAAATACTTGTTTGCAAGAAATCACCATGCACATATGCACTATCACTCAATTCCCTCTCTTCTGCTCTGATGCATATAGCCAAGCTGCATGTAGCACATCTTGCTTATCTCTCTTGTGTGCTTGTGGTAGTCCAAAACCATAATCTATGAAAATCTTGCACACTTGTAGGGGGAGCCTGTGTACTACATGCTTGTCAAAGCTTTCGTGATAATTCTGTCTTTCTTTCAATAAGCTTTGATGTCTTGTTTAGTATAATTTCAGTGTGTTGCCATCAATTACCAAAAAGGGGGAGATTGAAAGCACATTTGCTCCCTGGGTGGTTTTGGTAATTAATGACAACATACTTTGTGGTTGGACTAATACTTTTATCAAGTATGTTTCAGGAAACCCAATCACATTGGTATGGCAAGACGACTGAAGAAGTGGACCCCTCAAATGCTAAGGCAAGCATTGGCAAAAGCTCAAGACTCCATTTTTGGTTCAGTGATCAAAGATCACATTGAGTCCATAGGAAAGCCAATACTATTAAAAGGGGATGAGGTTGTGTTGATGATCTGGTTGCTCAAGTGCTTAGTGATATATCTCCTTCAACTATCAGCACCTTTCACTTCTATACACACTCATAAGTAATCTCGGATAAACCGATTTTTTCCAACTCAGTCCCACCGAGATGAACCACTTCAGCCATATTCCAAACCCTAGAAAAATCGGTCATACCGAGTTTGAGATCGGTCTCACCGAAACTGAACTGCCAACCTTCTGTAACCATTTCACATCATTTCGGAATAACCGAGTTTGTATTATCGGTCTCACCGAAATGGGCAAGTTCTGTCTTGGCTCAAATCGGTCTCACCGATAATTCATTTTCGGTCACACCGATTCTGGCATGTTCCTGCTCTTTCTCAAATCGGACAAACCGAGTTTGTGAGATTATGTTCAGATTGTGTGTGAGTAATATATTTGATTTACCTCTTTTATATTTATGTTCTTGAGTAATTCTTGCATGTTCTCCGTTGCTATTTATTGCTTTGGCCAAGTAGTAGGTAGTAACTCCAAGAGGGAACATTATGCTTGATTGTGAGTTCATGCCCCTCGATGACTAGCTTGAGTGACAGAAACATGAGTCTAGGGGATGTGCTGTTGTCACAAGGGGGAAAACAACGGTGCTTGTACTCGCGGGTGCAAGGATTGTTTACTTTACGCAAAGTTCTTTTAATGCAGTTGTCTGTTGCATTGAGTTTACACTATGGGTGGGACTCGCAACTTAATACCAGCGAGATGTTCTGGATAGATATCTCAAGGTGGATGATTAGTAGTAGATGCAGATGGATTTCGGTCTACTTACCTTGGTGTACCGCCCATGCTTTTGAGCCTCAACCTTTCTTGCAGCATAGTTAGCATTGGTTTGCGCACATAATCCTGTCAATTGCCCAGCTGTAATTCATTTACCTCACATAGCTGTTTTATCGTCTTTTGGGAGAGAGACATCACTAGTGAACATCATGGGACCCGGTCCATATTACCATCACTGATCACATCCGCTATTTACTTTCTGTTTTTACTTACTAGTTGCAGTAATACCTATCACTATTGTCTCTTGCGTTTGATCCTTTGTAAACGACAAGGCCGGAGGGATTGACAACCTCTCTGTACTCGTTGGGAGCAAAGTTATTTGTATCGGTGTGCAGGTCCGGTTGATCGCTAGTTGCGCCGCTAGCGGTTGACACCTTCTTGTTGAACCTTGGAGTCTCAGGGGAATTCGATCCTTGGTATCTTTGCCAAGGGAAAACTACCGCTACACTGCATCTTGAAAGCACATTTGCTCCCTGGGTGGTTTTGGTAATTAATGACAACATACTTTGTGGTTGGACTAATACTTTTATCAAGTATGTTTCAGGAAACCCAATCACATTGGTATGGCAAGATGACTGAAGAAGTGGACCCCTCAAATGCTAAGGCAAGCATTGGCAAAAGCTCAAGACTCCATTTTTGGTTCAGTGATCAAAGATCACATTGAGTCCATAGGAAAGCCAATACTATTAAAAGGGGATGAGGTTGTGTTGATGATCTGGTTGCTCAAGTGCTTAGTGATATATCTCCTTCAACTATCAGCACCTTTCACTTCTATACACACTCATAAGTAATCTCGGACAAACTGATTTTTTCCAACTCAGTCCCACCGAGATGAACCACTTCAGCCATATTCCAAACCCTAGAAAAATCGGTCATACCGAGTTTGAGATCGGTCTCACCGAAACTAAACTGCCAACCTTCTGTAACCATTTCACATCATTTCGGAATAACCGAGTTTGTATTATCGGTCTCACCGAAATGGGCAAGTTCTGTCTTGGCTCAAATCGGTCTCACCGATAATTCATTTTCGGTCACACCGATTCTGGCATGTTCCTGCTCTTTCTCAAATCGGACAAACCGAGTTTTCTTTCTCGGTCTCACCGAAATCTCCAACGTTCATATCAGAAACACTTTCGGTCCCACCGAGATGGTATTTTCGTTCCCACCGAAAATCCCAACGTTCACTATATTTGAACTTTCGGTCTGACCGAGTTTTCACTTCGGTCTCACCGAGATTGGTCAAATGTGTGTGTAACGGTTGGATTTTGTGTGGAGGCTATATATACCCCTCCACCCCCTCCTCATTCGTGAGGAGAGCCATCAGAAAGTACCACCACTTCTACCATACACTTTCTGAGAAGTGAACCACCTACCCTTGTGTTGAGATCAAGCCATTCCATTCCTACCATATGAAACTTGATTTCTAGCCTTCCCAAGTTGCTTTCCACTCAAACCTTTCTTCCACCACAGCCATATCAGTGAGGAGAGTTGAGTGTTGGGGAGATTATCATCTGAAGCACAAGAGCAAGGAGTTCATCACCATCAACACCGTCTATTACCTTTTGGAGGGTGGTGCCTCCTAGATTGGTTAGGTGTCACTTGGGAGCCTCCGTCTTTGAGATGTGGAGTTGAACCAAGAAGTTTGTAAGGGCAAGGAGATCGCCTACTTCGTGAAGATCTACCCCGAGTAAGGCTAGTCCTCCGTGGGCGTAGGCCGTGATGGAATAGACAAGGTTGCTTCTTCGTGGACCCTTCATGGGTGGAGCCCTCCGTGGACTCGCGCAGCCGTTACCCTCCGTGGGTTGAAGTCTCCATCAACGTGGATGTACGATAGCACCACCTATCGGAACCACGACAAAAATCTCCGTGTCACCAAACTGCGTTTGATCTTCTCCACCTCTCTTTACTATATATGCAATTTACTTTCCGCTGCCCATACTCTAGAAATTGCATGTGTAGTGTATTACTTGACTTGATCTTAGTTGTGAAACTGCCCAAAACTCTGCATAATCAAAAGGCAGATTTTTATATTGTCAAGTAGTCTAATCACCCCCCCCCCCCTCTAGACCTACTTCTTCGATCCTACACATCTCAAACCTTCCACTTGGTGTAACCAACGAGGGGCGAGAATCCATCACCGGCCGGCCCTCCTATGGTGCGGCTAGGGCTGCAATCCTACTAGGAATAGGATTGCAATCCTATTCCTAGTAGGAATTTACCAAAGAAGGAAAAGGGGGGAAGGAAAGAGAGGGAGAGGGAGAGGGAAAGAGGGGCCGCACCCCCTTCCCCTAGTCCTATTCGGACTCCTCCTAGGGAGGGGGCGCGCGACCTCCTGGCTGCTGCCCTCTCTCTCCCCTATGGCCCACCAGGGCCCACCATTCCCCTGGGGGGTTCCGGTAACCCCTCCAGCACTCCGGTAAATTCCGAAACTTTCCAGAACACTTCCGGTGTCCGAATATAGTCGTCCAATATATCAATCTTTATGTCTCGGACATTCCGAGACTCCTCGTCATGTCCGTGATCTCATCCGGGACTCCGAACTACCTTCGGTACATCAAAACTTGTAAACTCATAATACCGATCGTCATCAAACTGTAAGCGTGCGGACCCTACGGGTTCGAGAACTATGTAGACATGACCGAGACTCATCTCCGGTCAATAACCAATCGGAACCTGGATGCTCATATTGGCTCCTACATATTCTACGAAGATCTTTATCGGTCAAACCGCATAACAACATACGTTGTTCCTTTTGTCATCGGTATGTTACTTGCCCGAGATTCGATCGTCGTTATCTCTATACCTAGTTCAATCTCGTTACTGGCAAGTCTCTTTACTCGTTCCGTAATACATCACCCGGTGACTAACTCATTAGTCATTTGCTTGCAAGGCTTATTATGATGTGCATTACCGAGAGGGCCCAGAGATACCTCTCCGACACTCGGAGTGACAAATCCTAATCTTGATCTATGCCAACACCACGAATACTTTCGGAGACACCTGTAGAGCATCTTTATGATCACCCAGTTACGTTATGACGTTTGATAGCACACAAGGTGTTCTTACGGTATTCGGGAGTTGCATAATCTCATAGTCATAGGAACATGTATAAGTCATGAAGAAAGCAATAGCAGTAAAACTAAACGATCATAGTGCTAAGCTAACGGATGGGTCTTGTCCATCACATCATTCTCCTAATGATGTGATCCCGTTGATCAAATGACAACTCATGTCTATGGCTAGGAAACATAACCATCCTTGATCAATGAGCTAGTCTAGTAGAGGCATACTAGGGACACTCTGTTTTGTCTATGTATTCACACTTGTACTAAGTTTCCGGTTAATACAATTCTAGCATGAATAATAAACATTTATCATGATATAAGGAAATAAATAATAACTTTATTATTGCCTCTAGGGCATATTTCCTTCACCATCAAGACTTTAGTCAACCACGTACAGTCGACAACTGGGTCGATCACCAACACTTGCTGCTCGGGGATAGCAATGTGCGTGGGTGGTCCGATTGATCGAATGTAATGGGAGTCTTAGTCCACTTTAGGTACGTCGTTGTTGCCGAAGCAACCATGTTGACTTCTCTATTGATAACTTTCAGTCGACTCTTGCTTTCAACATCAGCAAAAATCATCAAGGTGGAGTTGATCTAGGGGTAACCTCCATCCCCTTCTTTGTCCCCGGTCTCCTCGGACTCTTTCTCCTTCTCAGCAGGCTGGTCCTTCTGGAAGTTCTGAATCAGGAGTCGACATTGTCGAGTGGTATGTTTGGGGTAAACCAAATTCCCCTCTTCATCCTTCTTCGTGTGAATAGGACACGGTAAATCAAGCACGTCATTCCCTGCTTGGTCTTTCACTTTCTAGGGGATCCAAGGGCCTTTAGGCTTCCCTTTACCTTTCCCCTGGGTCACAACCACAGCCTCTCCTGGAACTGCAGGCTCTGCTTTACGCTTTAGCTTCCGATTGGAATTCTGATCATCTTGGCCGACTGGTTTTTTGCCACAACGGAGTCGATCTGCTTCTTCTCTGTTAGCATACCGACTGGCTATCTCCATCATCTGAGTCAAAGACATGTACCCTGTCCGACCAAACTTCAGGTTGAGCTCTATGTACCGTACACCCTCCTTGAAGGCGCAGACTGCCTGATGCTCGGACACGTTCTCCACCGTATGATGCAAAGTGGTCCACCTCTGGATGTAATCCCTCAAGGTCTCATTCGGTTTCTGAACACAATGTTGTAACTCTGCCAGTCCGGCGGGCCGCTTGCAGGTGCCCTCGAAAGTTCTAACAAACACTCGGGCCAACTTCTCCCAGCTGAAAATGCTCCCAGGGGCCAACTGATTTAGCCAAGCTCTGGCCGAGCCACCAAACATCAGGGGGAGGTGCTTCATAGCCACATCGTCATTGCCACCACCAATCTGCACAACCACTCGTTAATCTTCTAGCCAAGTGTCTGGCTTTGACTTGTCGATGAACTAGCTCACTCCCGCTGCCAATCTGAAGTTGGGGGGGAATCTCGGCGGCCTTGATGGCATTGCTGAAACACTTGGGCCCAGAGACAGACGCTCTGGTGCCACTCGAACGGTCTCTGCCTTGTCCTTCTCTGTACGCTCGATTCCTGTCGACCATGCCTTGCACAAGAATCGATCTTGCATCGAAGTTGGGTCTTCGGGGATCCGTGGGGATCCTTCGCTCGTCGTCACGCAGACGCCTACCGTCATGTCGTTGGGGCGAGTACGATCTGCTTCCCGGAGGAGGCGTAGGCACTCGACGGCGACCATTTTGACCGAGTCGACGGCCATACTGATCATCGTTCCGACCCAGGTGTTGCTCTTGATAGGGCCCATGACCCTCACGCCGCGGAGGCAATCTTGGGCTATGGGCCGACCAGACGGTGTCCGCTGCCACCGATCTGCTGTGAATCCTAATGCGCGACTGGGAAACGCCCGCATTCTGCTCTCCAGCTGTCCGGAGCAATGCCTGAATCTGCTGTAAGCCTCTCCCAGCCCCCGACTGAGACGGCTGGATCGAATCTGCGATGCGGGCCGCAGCTGCGAGGTTCTGGATCGGAGTTCGAAATACCTGGGATTCGCGCGGGAACGGTTGCCGCGGCCGTCGACTGGATTCAGGAATCAATTAACGGGCTCGATCGTCGAGCGAACGCTGAAGGTTTTCCAGCCACGCGTGCTCGGCCACAGTGGCAAGGCGCGTGGCCTCCAGAGCTCGAGCTTCTAGAGTATCTCCCAAGATGGGGGTGTAGAGTGCATCTTAGTTGCGGCGACAAAGCTCTTCCCTTTGCTCGGCGGTGAGGGGCTCGGGTATGTACCCATCGTGGTCGTATGACTGGCCATCGTCGCTGCCACCATTCCCACCGCGAGTGGACCATGAGGACCTCTGCTGTGGGGTCACTGCTCCCGCACTCGGAAAGCGTGTCTACGGAACCAGTCGACAGGTCGACCGGCCCGTAGTAGTATTCGCCGGGCTCGATGGCCGCGACTTGAGGGGTGGCAGTTTGGCAGGCCACCGCGTGCTTCGCCCATCGCTGGAGCCGCGACCGACCGGGTCGCTTGCGGCGGCGACCAGCGGGGATGACAGACGACGAAGGAGACGACCAATACTGAGTCAACGGCTGCCAAAGAAGGACGCCGTAGGCACTAGCGCGAAAGTGCACTGCTCCGCGAACGGACAGTGCCTCGACGTCGAGGGGGGCCTCCTGGAGCCAAGCGGAGTAGTCGGTGATGAAGACGGGCGCGCCGAGTCAGATCTCGTGGCCCAACGCCAAACCGCCACCGGAAACCATGATGATGGAGATCGGGGAATAACTTGCAACCTCACCGGAAGTCGCTAAGACACCTGCCCCACGGTGGGCGCCAACTGTCGTGGTTCTAAGTCTGACAGTAAGAATAGGGGGTACATAGGAGGAGGCAAGATCCTAGCTACGGTGAGATTGTACACAAGGTATTTATGAGTTCAGGTCCTTCTCGGAGGAAGTAATAGCCCTACGTCTCGGTGCCCGGAGGCGGTCGACTGGAATATGTATATGGGTGTGTGTTACAGGGGGTGCGAACCCTTGTACCGGAGGAGTGGGTGGCTTATATAGAGTGCGCCAGGCCCCCAGCCGCCCCATGTTACAGAGGGTTCAATGTACATAAAGGCAGGACGTTACTGATAACGCATGTAATAAAGGATAATAAAGGCTATCATTACTGCGGAGTGAATGCACGACCGTTGATGGCCTTGTGAGACCTTTGACATTCGGGAGTCGAGTGGTTTCTGCACGGTCGAGTGCCTTCATCCTTCCGAGTGGAGTTGAGTTATCCGAGTGAGGTAAGTTGTCGAGTGAATTGCTCTCTTGGGCCATATCAGTCGGCAGCTTCTGTCATCTTTGGAATGTCTTTGAGCTTCTAGGGCAGTGACCTTGGGTAGGGTATCTAGGTCAGGCCTGTGACCCAATCCTAGGTCTGTGGTATCATCACCGAGCCTGTCAGCCGGACACTCCCCATATATGTCCTATATTTGGGTTGGTTATGAGGAGTGCCGGTCAGTCCGAGCATTTGTCCCCAGTTTGAGATGTCCGGTTGGGTCAATTTTTCTGACCGATTAGTGACAGGACGGCCTGCCCGGACGTTTGAGACGGGTATGAGAGGCCCGGCTGTAGATGCTCTAAGGGCATCTCCAACGCCCACCCTCAAATCGCATGCGTCCGTTCGAACAGCACGGCCCAGATCCCGAAAGCTATCCAACGTGGTTTGGTATTGGTCCGGGGCCCGCTGTCCACATTCATGCCGATGTAGAGTGCTTGCTCCACATTAACGTCGGCCCAGAGTGGACATACCTCTCACCGACGCCATCATTGAAGCAGTGAGCCAACCAAGAGCCCTGCCCGCGCCACGTCCTCGGTGACCGCGCATGTTAGATGTCGGAGCGATGTATACTGTACGGGACGAGACGAATATCTACCATGGCCGTTCAATGCCCGTCCGTCCATATGCCCCCATTAAGCAGGCTCGCCGGCCGAGGAACCAACTAACTCCAGCGCCGTGCATTGCCGCTTGGCCTCGCCGGAATGCACTATTTAAATGCAGCAACACCCGGCTAAACTCCACACCACAACACATCCGCTCTACATCCTCCTTCCTTGCACCACATCCATCATAAGTGCGAGTGGAAACGATATGTGGGAGAGCCTGTCGACGGAGATGAAGCACGACATCGCCGCCCTTGCGGCTACATGGTAGGGCCGTGATCGGTTCGGAATTTGGATTGGTCCGGACTCCCGTAAACCTACCCCATTTTTATTTCGTGTTTGTGGGAGAGATCACGTCTGGACCGCCCCGCAGTCCGTTACAAATCGGTGTTGGATGGCTTTCACGGTCTGAACGATCACGGGAGGTTTATGGTCCGCTTTGGGGATGGCATAAATGAACATTTTACCGGACGACCATTGGACTATAACTTGGAAATAGATCTTGGAGCGAGCGATTGTCTTGGAAGTGTGTGTGCTGGCTGGCAGTAACGCTTTTGTCGGCGTGAGAGTGAGTTTGGCCTTAATTCGTTTCTATGTTTTGTCAACCACAGAGCTGCTGGCTAAAATGAAAGAAAAGAATTGCAGCCAGGAGCCCAGGACACCCCCAGCTCCCAGCTCGACATAGGATTCTCAATACGCATCTGCGAGTGTACCGGCTTGTGTGCCGACTGGGTGGGCGTATTAAAGCAAGCCTCGAGTTCCAGCAAGGCCTGTTGGGCTAGGTGCTATGTGCGCCAGCAGCGCAGCGCAGGACCCCGGCCGGGAGCAAACGGACGACTGATCCAAGTAGTGGAGTTTCGTGTACCGTGGCGTACAAACCCACGTCGTATCCCATCACTCGGTGTGTCCGTCCGCACACGGCCGGCTGGCGCATCTGGCTTAGCAGTCAGTACAATGCAACGTGTCGATGGCGTATAAGCTCCTAGCAACTCCACACCAAAGGGTGGCGTCTGTACGCCAGTGTCATTTCCATAAACTCACGTTGCACTCGGTATTCTTAAATGGTCCTTCCTCCCGAGCTGGAGTAACGCGTACTACTAGTTCATGGACTGATCTGATCACGTATGACCAATATGGCACGAACGTGCATGAAATGACGTGATTTTCCGCAATGCCGTAAACTGTGGGTGTGCTTTCTTTTCATCGGTGCATTAGTTATTTAGTGCAACTATGGGTCACATGCCATGCATGCATGGCATGGGTATGAAGCAGTGAAAACGCAGAGTTCCTTCGCTGCGTGGATGGCATGGACGAACGACAGGCAGGCAAGGGCAACCCAGCTCCCTGTCCCCGGGACGGGCCCATCCGAAGAGGCATGTGAGTTTTTCCTTTTTTTTGAGAATGATGAAGAAGCATGTGAGTGACCTCCCTGACTGCTGGGATGCCACATGGGCCCGTTTAAGCAGGCCCATCAAAACTTGTGTAACGACCGGGCCCTGGCTGCAGAGCGCAGTAGGGGCCTCCAGCGACGTCAGACCGGGCCCGGAGCACAAACAGAGTCCCACCCAGCCCGGAACCGCAGTAAATAATTTTGGCGAGAGTGTCTCAATTTTTTATTTTTATTTTTGCAAATCTCACAAAGACAAATAGGAGTAGTAAAATTCATATCACGTCCCCTTCGCCAGCGCTCTCCTTCACTGGACCGCAGGGATCGACAACCGTGGGCCAAGCGTGTCGGCGAGAATAACTTTGGCCTGGGCCGTCTGGGCGTTACTGTATGTTGGTTGGGCAAAATATTTTCTGGGCCCTTTCTCTCTGCAGTTATCTTCAGTACTCTTAATATTGGAGGAGGGTGGGGAAAGATTTTAGCCCTGTCTGAGCTGTCTCCCTCTTTGTCCTCTCGTATCAAGGCCATGCCAAGTTACTACTCCCTCCGTTGTCAAATACTCCCTCCATTCTCAAATATTATAGAGATTGTAACAAGTGACTACATACTGAGTAAAATGAGTGAATTTACACTCTAAAATATGCCTATATACATTCGTATGTTGTAGTCAATTTAAAATGTCTAGAAAGACAAATATCTCGCAACAGAGTGAGTATAAGTTTTTATAGAGATTCCAACAAGTGACTACATACTGAGTAAAATGAATGAATCTACACTCTAAAATAAGTCTACATACATCCTTATGTTGTAGTTCATTTAAAATGTCTAAAAATACTTATATTTACGAACGGAGGGAGTAAACCCATACTACCTCCGTCCTGGTTTATTCCTCCCCTTTGTAATTTGTGTCAAAGTTTGATCAAAGATTTAACTAATAGAATGTTCATGCATGTCAATAAAAATTATATCGTTGGATTTGTATTTGAACATAGTTTTCAATAATATAGTTTGTTATGACATGCATGAATGTTTTATTAGTTAAATTTATGATCAAAATTTGACACAAAATATAACGAGGACTAATAAACCAGGACAGAGGTAGCAGATAGAACAACCGCAAAAAAAAAGGAGGTAGGAGTAGCAGATAAGAGGAGGTCACAGGGAGAGCGACAATATGGGACTGGGATCAGGTGACTTGCCCACAGGCAGTCACCACATAACATGCGGCCACCAATCCAGCATTCATTCTACATCCAATGGACAGCATTGATCCAAAGGAAAATCAGCCAACACTTGGCAGTTATTAGCATGGAGACGCTCACATTTGTAGTTTTATTATGTACATGCAACAAGCTATGCACTAAGTGCTCTGCACATTGCTAATACATTTAGAATAATTACTTGTAGTAATTAAGAATATATTTTAATAGCAACAGCTAGACTGAACGTACACATACTCTATTCTTGATGAGTTTCATATGTTACATCTAAACCAGATGATTTTAACGAGTTCAACTATAAAAAAAATAAGCAAAAACTAAGCGAGGTATCGGACGATGACCTCGTTCCCCTTGTCGGCAGCACATTCGTCGTGTTTGCGCCATTGTTGTCGTCGTCGGAAAGGTGGCGGCGACACCACGTGGACGTCTTCGTGGTGGTCATGGACCGGTCCTTAGCTAGGCTAGCGTGAGATCGGGGTCCGACACTACCCAATATGTAGGCAGGCAACAAAAAGAAAAAAAATCCAAAGCGGATTATCGGCAAGCAAAATACAACAATGCGTGTATCCAGATCAGCCATCTCATGACACCACATAGACGACACGATTCCATATATTATGTTTAAACCAGACGATTTATAATGTGGTCCGACACTGCACGTTGCGCTACTCCCGCCGCACTTGCTCTGCTGCCACCTCGTCGACCGCCGTGCTATGCGACGAGTTGTTGCATCGTCACCGGGGTAGGGGAGGAGGCGCTTGTGCGTGTGCTACGTCGCGGGGAGGGCGACTATTTTTAACAAGTTCTATCTATTACATTCAAATAGGACGACTTTAAACATGCTCAACTATTTTTAAAAAAAATAAACAAAAACTAGATTGAGGTACCGTACGGGGGTCTCCGCACAAATTCAGACGACATCAACCCCTTGTCGTGTAGCGTGGTGGTCGGCGAGGTGGTAGCGGAGCAAGCGCGGTGGGACTGCGCAACGTGCAGTACCGGCCCACGTCCAGTGTGACGTCACACATCGTGCCGGACTGGGTGTTGTCGGACCCCAACCTCGCGTTGGCCGGGCTAAGTAAGGGTCTGGGACCATCACGGAGACGTCCACGTAGTGTCGATGTCGCCTTCCGACGGCAACAACGGCGACGCGAACACGACGAATGTGCTGCCGAAAAGGGCGGGCATTCGAACGAGGTCATCATCCGGTGCCTCGCTTAGTTTTTGTTTGATTTTATTAAAAATAGTTAAACTTGTTAAAATCGTCCGGTTTAAATGTAATAGATGGAACTTGTGAAAAATAGAGCATGTGTACGTTCAGTCCAGTTGTTAATATTAAAATATATTCCTAACTAGAACAAGTAATAATTCTAAATGTATTAGCAATGTACAGAGCACTTAGACTACCCATAGTGGGAGTAACATAGGTAGTAACATCACACATATTTAGATAAAAAAGATGATGTGGCAAGCAATAAATGAAGAAAGAGAGGCATGTGGTAACATAGCTAGTTACTACTAGTATGAGTAACATCACACATATCAAGGTAAGATGAGTCTATGGCCTAATAAATGAAGTCTTCCATATTATCACACATATGTTACTCCCCACTATAGAGGTAGTAACATAGAGTAGTAACATGGGCATGTTACTACTCTATGTTACTACCCATTATGGCTAGTCTTAGTGCATAGCTTGTCTTATGTACAAATTAAAACTACAAATGTGAGCGTCTCCATGCTAAAAACTGCAAGTGTTGGCTGATTTTCCTTTGGATCAATGCTGTCCATTGGGTGTAGAATGAATGTTGGATTGGTGGTCGCATGTTACGTGGTGACTGCCTGTGGGCAAGTCACCTGATCCCAGTCCGACAATATGAGGTCCTGCTCCAGCTGACATGCAGTGGCAGCAGCTGTGTTGCACCATGATGATCTCTCTCGCTCATGTGCATGGTTTCTTACATTTTCTTAGTAGAGGTTTCGTACACGCGAGGCAGCGCGCGCAGAAAGCTCTTGAGCCTGACTTATGCCGGCATTAATCGAGCATATAGTACTTACACATGGGCTTAACCAGGCGTTGGTGATCTGTGTTGCACTGTTGCGTTGTCGATCGGGTAGTTTTCAGGTTTTCGGCGCGCACAGGCTCCATAGATCGATCCGGCCATTGCTTGGTCCATATCGATCTGTGCATGCATGGGTAGGGCCTGGCATGGCAGTGGCACTTGAGTCTGCTCTCCCTCTGTGTGTGTGTGTAATGTACTGTATATTTGTAAGTATGTACACACAAGTCCAACAGTCCTGCACAGTCCATGTATACACACGGGCACCAACGCCACGGAGATTGCTGTGTTAGGCCTTGTCCCGACCTACTTATTGGTCAGTGTGACCTGGACGAAGAGACATGATTGGTGAGCCCCGCAGCATGCGGCCGTCGAGATGGATGTGTCTACTATCTTTGTTTGCATTGGTCCATCTCACTGTATCTGCATGCGGCCGTCGAGATCGATGCGTATATCTTTGTTTGCACTGGTCAGAGGTCGATGCATGCATGCCTAACTTTGTCAGGCGGGAGAGATCTCTCTGATCGATTATGGAGGCCTGGCACGTAGCGCGGTGCATGCAGCGGCTGGAGGTGTTTTGGATGGACGTACGCGCGCTCTTGTTCTTGTAGGCCTCCACGGACCACAGCCCGGCCGGTCTGAATTTTTGGCCAGTCCATCTTGCCAGCTTGCCGGTTTGAATTTTTGGCGAGTCCATCTTGCCAGCCCTCAAAAGAAAAAGAAAAAGCATGCGTGTTTTTTCTTGGTCCACGGTCCACACTGCGGTGTGTGACCATTGCCAGGGCCTCATCCTCCTGCCTCCCCATCACCTCCGTGCTTCATTGCTTGCAACTTGCCACTTGAACAAAACCATGTTGGGAAACGGGTCTGTTGGTTTCATGGCTTTTGTGCTCGTTCCCGTACAAGAAATGAAAGGCTTGCGATCTGATTTGCAGCAAACAGATGGCCGCGGGTAGGTTTATCACCATCTCCTGCACTGCACTGCATGCGTGCTGATCGGTCACCTCCCGGGCCTCCATCGGGGTCACGACACGTGGATGCATGTATGTGATGATTTGATCTCAGTCCACGGAGAAGCCTATCAAGAACTCGATCGGTTCATGAGCTTGTTATGGCCCTTTTTCATCGCTGCCATCGCATCCTTCACCCTTCTTTCAACTGGAAAGCCGTTTCCATGATGCTGGGCCTCGCTGCTTTAATCGGTTCTATTCCAACTTTCCAACCATACAGACACATGGAGTACAACTTTTGCATGGATGTATAGGATATATATGGGTGCATTTGCATCTGTATCAAACATTGCTGCTGGGCACCCCTGTTTGATTTATTACTAGCAAGGAAACAATACGATAAAAGATGAAACCAAGATCTTATCCTAACCATGATTGAAGTATCCCACTGAAAGCAAAAGGGATGGAGATCTCGATCCGCCAAGTCAATAGAGAAATGATTTACGACGCCACTCGGTTTAGGAGCAGATTAATTAAGTAGACACATGCCATGATCATAACCTAATTTAGTCATATGAAACCTCAGAAATAAAGATGTTAGTCACATCAAGACTTTATATTTTCATCGCCACTTTGAAGAAAGGAAATATAGACATCGATTATTTCACCTGGATTATCAAATCTTTCATTTGAATTGTGGAACACATGGGTGAGTTTTAAAATTAAATACGAACCATCTGAAAGAGGCTTACGGCCGAGATGATGATAAGAGTAAGATGAGAAGATCTTTTGGGCGGGCAGGGGAGAAGAAAGCCACAAGATACAAAGCTGAAGTAAGGTCACACTGGTCCAAGTACTCATGTGCAGCTGTCTCCAGATCTAGATTGGTACTCCTTTTTCTGTTTTCAAACAGTATTGACAAAACTGAAAAGTGGATGCATTCCGAATTCAATGCAGGACAGGGGAAAAGATGAAGTAGTAGCAGAGTACAAGTTATCACGAGTTGTAACTTGCAACTTGCAAACGTGCTTATATTTATTTTTGATAGGTGTTGTTCTCGTACGCGGTGCTACCGGGAATCATATTTGCTCATGCCCAATCTCGGCGAGATCTGTCTTTTTTACAAACGAAGAATGTTTATGACTTCAAACCAAAAGAGCACTAGAGTGTAGGAATGAAGCGAAAAATGACGGAACTGAGTGCTACCACGTTGGTTTTCATATATTTTTGCAGAAGCGAAAACAAATACAAAAACCTCAGAAATGAATACGGAAACAGATACTACCGGAAACGAACACGGAGCAAATACAAAGCGGATATAGAAACATAAGTGGGCGTTGATCGGTACTTAAAAACCCTTTTAATAGTAGAGAAATACACACAGAAACAAACAATTTAAATGAATTGTTAACATGGCTATATGATCAAGCTGAGTACATGTGTGTTTGTAGAAGTTGGGCATCAAATGACCCATTCTACTCATCCGCAAAATAAAAGACCTATTGTTTCCGTTTCCGCATAAAAACATTTCATTTCCACTTCCGTTTTGCACATTTCCATTTTCGTTTTCATATTTCCTCTTCATTTCCATTTTTCCTTCGGAAAAGTGAAAAGTTTCCACTTCATTTCCATCCCTACCAGAGTGTGCCTTGAGGTATTTCGTAATCTCCCTTCATCCTATAATGTAAGACGTTTTTCACACTATACATTATATGAGGGAGGGAGTAGTATGTTAGAGCATCTACAGCCAGACGCCTCATACCGGTCTCAAATGCCCGAACGGCCAGCCCGGTCACCGACCGGTCACGTTTTCTTGACCCAGTCGGGCCCCTCAAATGCCCGGGCTGTTCGGCACCCCTCATATCCATCCCAAATATGGAGCGGATATGGGGACGTCCGGGCCCGCCCGCCACGTCGGCCAGGCCCACCCTACCCCACTCTGTCCTCGTAAATATCCCCTATCCGGAAACCGTAGCCCACTCCACTCTCGATCCATCTCTTCTTCTTCCCTCTGATTTTCCGATTCGATCCACTCCGAGCACTCCGACCACTCCGGTGACCGCGGCCAACACGTCGAACGCCGGCAGCCACCCCTCCTCCAACTCCGACGATGATCTAGCCCTCCGCATTGCCCTCGAGAGGTCCAAGGTGGACATGGGTGGCCGTTCCGGATCGATCTCACCTCTTCCCCCCTCGCCACAGTGAAGAAGCCGGGCTGGCTCCTCTCGGCCCGCGCTTGGCTCCGCGCAGGCTGTGCAGTCCGAGTGTGAGGCCAAGGAGAAGGCGATGGAGGTGGCTTGGCTGGCCAAGCTGAAGCGGCAGCAGGACCAGGCCGTCCGGCGCCTTAACGGCCTCATTGTCGTCTGCTCCTCTTCTGACGACGACGGCTCCTCATTCGACGAGTCGGACGATCCTTCATCAGCCGCACACGGCTACAGCTGCCCCGACGACCGGACGGGGAAGGGGCCGGCCCAGAAGTGGTGAAGATCCGCTTTGCATCAATTTAATTTCAAGTTTTAGATGTAGTTTCAAGTTGTCTGTCGTTTGAACTTTGGTGGTCATTTGAACATCCGATCTTTTGGTGAAACTATTGTGCTTGCCTGTGTCTGTTTGCCGATCTACGTATTTTGATCGATGTTGCATGTATTAGTATGGATATAAGGGATCGAATATGAGACACACAGACATAGACGAGGCTATTTGAGAAGTGCCCGGTCACCGCCCGCGGACGCATCCGCGGGCGTTTGAGGAGTCATATTTGTCCTCTGCGGTTGTAGATGCTCTTATACCATCGCCAAGGCAAGCTGGCAACACATGACAATGCAGGAGCTCATGCATTTGTTTGTACCTAGCATTTCTTGTAAGGTCCAGTTGAATTCAAGCATTTCGTCTACTTTTGCAGTACATATATGCCGCTGTCGTGTCTTGTGTCTAGAACATAGGCAAAGACCTTTTTTTTTTTAACAATCCGATCATTACTTCTTTAGTGAAAGAAAATCATGGAAGATTAGTAGAGACTATTGCATACAATATAATCGGATAATGGATGGCGTACATTTTCCTAGAAATATCACTTTCTAATTCTTGAAAATGTTGGTCTTCTTGAAATCGGGAGCACCTATACAGCGCGGTACGCGCCCGCAGCCACGGGGGCGCGTACCCTCCCTCCTTCCCCCACGCGCCCAGAAAAAGTTACTAATTGTCCAATTATTCGTGAATTAAAAAATTCATTATTTGATTTTTTTTAGGAAATGATAAATTCTCAAGGATTCAAATAATGTTCGAAATTTCAAAAATAATGTTCTTCTATTCAAAATAATTTCAAAAACTGTTCATGAATTTCTACAAAAATGGTCACAATATTAGAAAAAAATCAGGAATTTGATTTTTCTTCCCACAAATTTAAACAAAATTCATTTTTTTGCTATTTTAAGAATTATTAAGGAACTAAAAAAATGTTTGTCAAAAACAAATTGTTTCCTGAATTTCAAAAATTGTATAGAAATTTCAAAAAATATTCACCGTTTTCAGAAAAATGTATACAATTTCAAAGAATGTTCGTGAATTTGATTTTTTTCATGATTTACAAAAATGTTGGCGGTTTTAAAGTATGTTCACGATTTCAGAAAATGTTCGCAATTTCAAAAAAAAAATCATGATTTCAAAAAAAGAGAAACAAAACATTAACGAAAAAGAGAAAAAGAAAAATGTTCACGACTTCAAAAAAATGTTCACAATTTCAAAAACAAATCACGATTTTGAAAAAAGAGAATCATAACATTAAATAAAAGAGAAAAAGAAAAAAAATCAGAAAAGGTAGAAAGAAAAAGGAAATACGGAATAAAAAAACCGGTAAAAATAAACAAGAAAAAACTGGTTCTGGGAAGGTTCTAGAACCTTCCGAAAACCGTTGGGGAGGAATCCCTATATGGACCGGGCCAAAAAGCTGCGGACGCTCGGGGGGGGGGGGG
>LR738715.1:281031827-281046788 GCA_902687465.1 Secale cereale
GGGCATGCCAACTCGCTAGCGGGCGACTTATGCGCCATATAGGGATCGCCCTCGAAATAAGCCCCTTTTCTACAGTGTTTTCGATGTTTTTTTAGAAGTCTGTGAGAAAAATTGATGTGAAGTTGGGCCGCAAGTTGAGTAGGTACCCATGAGCCTGTCTTCAGGCCTATAATCCGATTTGTGTACCAGAAGTAAAATAAAGAGTTATATTAGGAGCCCAATAGACCGAGGGCCGAACTAAACCATCACATGGCAAATCCCGGAGTTTGGAATCAATAAGTAATGCATTTTTTGCGAGTAATAAGTAATGCCGTTTATATACAAGGGTATATTCCATTCTCTTCCATGTGAAAGTTGAAACTTACTCTTTTTAAAAAAGTTTCAGCATTTAATCCAGTCCTAGTTGCGTAAGCAGGCCGGTTTCAACTTTCACATCACAGTAGATAATATGTGAAGCTTGTATATCAAGTCAGGTGAAACATATTTGCATTTTTTTAGTCTTTTTATGAAATTTCAGATATATGCTATCAAATTCAAAATTGCATAAGTATGACCCTGTCGCTGCCCACGACGACAAAATGGTACTTTCCGCTATGTCTCAGACAAAAAGTTTGTTTTTGCGTAACACACATAAGTAAAAGGAGTACTGGTTAGTTGCCCACAACTAGTAAAAAGGAAGTCTTGCCACCCACAACAACAAAAAAGATTCTGCTCTCCAAAGCTCCCTCGCCAAATCCTCGCGCCATCAGGACCTTATCAATGTTGAAAATCCATTCAAGTGAAGAATTGTTTGAACCATGCATTGTGAAGAAGGAATTTTCCCTTTAAATCTACACCGACTGTCGCAAGCTTATATCGTGCTCGGTGAAAACTTTTGTACTAGAGCGAATAATTACTCTCGTCCATCTACTCATCTAGTTGTTACAAACCTCGTAGACATTGTCCCTCATGCTATTGCGGTCATTGTCCGTGCACACCATGACCAGTAAGCAGTGGCGTAGCCAGGCCTTGGGCAAGAGGGGCGTTGGCCCGGGGCATGGCTGTAGGTTTCTTCGTTCACTCTAGAGAGAATGTTACTATTTAGCACTGTTTTGTACTGTAGCGCTGAAGTTGGCTCTGGGCGTGGAGCTAGGCTGGCTACGCCATTGCCTGTATGGCTATGCCATCCGTGGACGTGAACCGGATGTTGCCAACTCTAGAAATAACAACAATATGACGTGGGGCAATGTTTAGGAGCTTGGCGGCATCTAGATGAGTAGTTGTGTGCAATTAATTGGAAATTTACTCACCGAACGCGGTGTAGCCGTGTAGGCTTGCGATGGCCGGGATAGATGGAAAGGTGAAATTCGTCCTCACCGATGCATGATTCAAATGGTTCTCTGTCTAAATGGATTCTCCTCGTCGATATGGTCATGATGACGCGAGGGTTTGGCCAGGAGGAGCTCTAGTGTGTAGGGGATGCCCGGACGCATGGTTGCATGGGGAGTGGAGGTTTGAGTTGGGTGGGCAAAGAAGAGTTCTTTTCTTTTGGTTGGGCCCAACAACATCGAAGAAAAGCCCAGTTTTCTTTCGGCCCTGCAATTAAGAGGCCTTTTCGTCCGGGATAACCATGACAAGTACCTTTTTGTTGCTTTTGCAATTTCTGAATCTGATAGTATAGATTTCAAATTTTGGAAATAAAGATATTTTTAAAAAATACACGTATTTGGGCATACTGATCACATCATGAGGTAGTTTTTCCGATAAAAACCTAAGTAGAATTACTCGCGGAAAGACCGAATAATGCACTTCTCACTGTTGTTTTCATATTTTCAAAGCAACTCCAAATGCGAGTAGGGATGTTATAGGATACAAACCCAAAGTGGATCTTACTTTAATACGAATACGGATGGTATGTTTACTCAGTTCGGAGTGTATAGGAATATCTTAGAAGTTTCTTTTTTAGGGGAGAATATCTTTACAAGTTAGCGACACATTAGGCAAAACAATTAAGTCAGCAACTATGTGATACTCTCCCCGTCCGAAAATACTTGTCATCAAAATGGACAAAAAGGGATGTATCTAGAACTAAAATATATCTAGATGGCAGGAGATGACAAGTATTTTCGGACGTAGGGAGTACAAAGTAACTGAACCACGACATATATCAAGTCAATGATAGACATAACTAGTACTATAACGCATAATAGTTTCTCAGTTTAATCCTGAAAAGAGTAAAATTTGACCGGTTCTTAGATTTTTATTTGTATGGACGTTGTTATTTTAGGGCGAATATACTAGCAAGGTTGCTGAAACAGCAAATGCCATCCGACTCAATAACCATGATAACGACGGTTAATCACTTGTGACAGACATAGAGGCAGCAAGTGCCAACCCAATTCGCATGCAAAGTTGTTTCCTACTAGTACAAATTTAGGACCAGCTAAACAACATTAATCCGAGCTCACTCCTCTCCTCCCTGAGACTGCGAGCTCTTCACCTGCTGCTGCTGCTGCTGCTGCAATGTGACCCCTGCAAGCGCACCACAAGAAGCAACAACAGTCACGTACTTGAGTCTGCCATCTGCAAAATCCTGCGAGTCTGAGGCTTCCTCCTCTTACCTTGTGTCTCAGCCAGACGCACAGGTGGGCTTGCGAGGGGGAAGCTGGGGATGAGGAGTCCTCTGAAGCCAGCATAAAAAAATAGCATCAATTTTTGTTTCTAGATAGACCTGACTCCGACTGACAGTATCGTTCAGCTGGAAAGCTGAAGCTTTCCGTTGTTCTACTGACCTTCAGCTTGGGCTTGAGCGATTCGACTGCGGCCGTTGAGCTGCTGTTTGCAGCTTGCTGGAGAAAATGGCAGGAGATCGATTAAGCATATGCATGGTCAGATCAGATGAAGTTCTGAATGAAGATATGTCATGGCTGAACAAGTGAGTGAGAGAAGTTGCTGTGTTGTGTTGTCTGACAGACCTTCCCAAGGACCCAGTCTGCGGAGTCGAAGTAGGCACGCTCATGGTCCTGCATTGTTAGCATCAGCATGCATTATTTCATGCTCTGCTTGATAGTGCTTATTTCTGGCTGCTAGCGCTGTTATGTTATTACCTTTGATATGAGAGGCTTCTTGGGCGCCATCCCGCCAAACTTCTTGTCCATGCCGCATGCCTGAGGAAGAAGAGGAAAGAAAATAAATATCCGAGACCGAGAGCAGAGCCTCCGCCAAACGCGAGCGAAAAAGCTACGGGATCAGGTTCCAACGCTTATCCGTCTGCTCAGGGTACAGGACACAGAGAGACAATTATCCCGACCGACACGACGGCGTGCATGATACGCGCACCCAGCCATGTCCCCGGCCGGCATCAGTCGATCGCCGAAGCCGACGGCCGAAAGATTTGGCCAAAAGCGGCAGCGTTCACGAACCCACTTTTCGCGCGGCCACTGGACAGGAGGGCGCCAAACCAACAACGAAATCATGGCGACCGACGTGGCTGCCTCCGGTCCACGAGAAGGCGCTAAAAACATGTGAGCGATCTAGCGATGGCGATCCCCCAACAATGCCCACGAAAGCGACTCCGATCGATCCTGACCAGAGTGCTCGTTGCCGCCGCCGTGTCGACTTGTTGGCGCCGTGGTGAACTGTTGCTGACACGGGAAGGTACCGCAGCACAGGTGTTTGTTCGCTCGTAGTACTACAATACTACGTAGCTGGCTCCTCATGCAGTGCAGCTGCAGCTGGTTGCAGAGGTGACGCGGGCAGGCCAGGTGAGAGATTCTTGCGTGGGCACTGCCAGTGTGGCGGTCAGTGAAAGTGTGACAGCAGCAGCGTGCGCGGACAAGCGGCAGCCCGTCAGCCATCATGGACGCACACGCACATCATCTTTGTTTCGTTCAGATCCTTTTGATCGGTCAATAGATTCTTGAGTCCCAACGCGCAGATCGATGGATCCTTCGTTAATTCCTTCTTGGTACTGTACGTCGATAGCAAAATGTTGGTGTGCGTGGTTGTCAGTAGGAGCAATCTGCAATGGTTGCACGTAACCGATGGTGCAGAATCCATCTTCAATATACTACTAGATTATTAGGACATTGCTGGTTTGCTAAGTGGGTGTTGAGGATAAGAGCGTCTTCATTAAGGAGCGCGAGCGCGTTAGGTAATGCGCTCTAGGAACTTGCTCTGAATGGTTAAAACCGCAGTTTTGCGGATTAAAATCGCTTCTGGTACTCAAGTTCCAAATTAAGATGCACCCAGATAACTTTTTAGTATGGGGGAACTGACAAAGTTAGCCATTTTATTTAGTGGCTAGCAGAGCATTACAACCCATCAAACAGAAGAAAAAAAAGGAGAAATGGCATAGCTAAACAGGTGACACGCTCATGGGAGAACAGAGATAATTGACGGGCTTACTCTGCATATTTATGTCAGAGAGGTAGGGTGGACAGGGACAGGGCACAGGGTAATACCGACTGAGAGAACAGCTTCCTAAGCAAGCCCTGTTTCTTAAGTTGGGGTAATTGAAACTCCCAAGCTTTCTCTGTTATGCATCAATGGCGTTCATGTACAGCCAATATCTGAACGTATTACTCACTCCACCGATCTCTCTACAAAGTTACCAACTACAAGTCACCCATAATTCACAAGGCTCGGCCATTGTAGTTTTATCCATGAGACTACGAGAGAAGAAGGAACGTCAAAACTGTAATCATCGATCAAGCATGACCGTTTCGCCGGCAAGCGATTCATCCATGGAGGCCATGGGAACTTACCTCTTCATCCATGGAAACCGATGATGTCTTGGCTTCACCGCAGTCCGCCATCCCCGGCTCCTCTTCCTTCTCCTCCCTCGCCGCTCTGCAAAAATAAACGGCAAGCGTGTTGAAGACTCAGTGCTTGGCTACGGCCAAAATAAACGGCAAGATGGCGAGAGGCTTTGGCATGAAGATCGGGAGGAAAATGTCGTGAAATGAAATCGGCGAGAAGGGTGTTGGGTAGTTGAGAGGGGAGGAAAAACCTTGTGTAGCCTGTGTGGGTGGGAAGAAGAGGAGGATGAGGAGGCAAGGAGGGAGAAGTCAAGTGCGAGCGGAGAGGGATGAGGCGATATATATAGAGGTCGCACGCGTGAGAACCATAAAGACCTGGTGCACAACGCAACAGACATCACATACATGCCTACCGCATGCTGCAAAATGCATGACTCTCGTTTAACTAGGCTGATGAGAGAGCATCCTCTCTGCTCTGACACACTCTGAAATTAACTGCTATCCGTGGTAGATAGGCATTTGCTGTTCATGTGATGCCTGTATTGCTCCTACTGATTTGCGCCTGTTTTCCAACCATAAAAGGGCCGCACTTTATACATGCAGCTAAACAGTAGCGTGTAGCTAGGGTTTGTTAATAATAATAATAGGGATTTGGCGAGAAACACGTGAGATCAAGCCAAATCCAATCAATGAGACATGACGATGTGAGTGGGACACGTCGTGCAAAATCTTGGTGTGTGTCAGGTGGGTCTAATTAGCGGACAGGAATAAGTCACCCCAACGTCCTAAAAAGCTTCTAGATATTACTAGTGCCCTATGGAAGTACATACTCCCTCCGTAAACTAATATAAGAGCGGTTAGATCACTACTACTTTAGTGATCTATAAACGCTCTTATATATTAGTTTACAGAGGGAGTAATATATTTTGTTTGTTTGAAACGTCACTAGAGAAGGACACGGTGGATCACATCCTCGTGCAATGCGTGTACGCCCAAGAGGTTTGGCACTCATACTTCACGGTCATTGGCCTGACAACGCCGCAACCAAGTCATGGTGCCACATTCACTGCATGGTGGTTGGAGGCTAGACGGGCAATTCCGACGAGAGCAAGGAGAGGCTTCGACACCCTCGTTATTGTTGTGGCACGGTCTTTATGAAAACAACGATATGCGTGAGTTTTCTAGGGCATGAACTAACTGAGGAGCCCGCAACACTTTGTGCGCCAAATCATGGATGAACTAAAAGAATGGAAGGTAGCGGGAGTCGGACATCTGCAACCGCTCGTGAGAGAGTAGGCTAGTCTAGCTTAGGGTGTTGAGTGGGTTGGCTAGCTAGATGTTCGCATCCATGCCTAGCGTCTTGTAAATACTTTTCTTTTTCCAATAGAAATATGGTACACCATTGAAGTACTTTCAAAAAAGAAGAAACATCACTATACGTTGGCAACACACACTTATAATCTGCAAATGGATTAAATTGGATGGGTAGAAAGTCCGATTGTTGCTCCCAATAAAACCCGTATCAAGCCCCTTTGTTGTCCCCAGGAGGCGGCTTGGGCACGATCCCCGGGCAGCACCGCCGCCGCCAGCAAATGATGTTGAGCAAAGCACGCCGGTGAGAGGCGGTGGTAGGGAAATCTAATAAACCCTCGAGAAACTTCCCTCTTCTCTCCCCCGAGCCGCTCCCGCGAGCAAACGGGGGAATCCCTAGCCGCCGGCCTTCCTCACCTCCTTCGGCAGTCCCGCCCACCCGCCGCCGTCACGGTGTCGCCGATCAAAGCCCGTCCGACGTAGGCGGAAGCGGGTCTGCTTCTCCCTCTCCGTTTGGTGCTTGGCTGGTGTGGGACTGCTGTCTGATGGAGACGTTGAGTTAGTGCGGGGGTCGGCGGCGCGACGGCGGGAGATTGGAGCGGCGGCGTCGGCTGTCGGCTGGCGGCAGTGCGGCGGCGCCCAGTCCCTATGTGTGGCGCGACGGCTGCACATGGCTCTCCTCGCGGGACTGGGCGCATCCGGGGCATGACAACGGCGACGGCATGAGATCCACCCAGATCGGCCGTCCTGCTGCCCTTGGATGGCGCGGACAGCGGTTGGCGCAGACATGTGGCCTCCTCCATGGCGGGGCGGCGTGGTGGAGGCTACGACGTGGTGGGGCTCGCCCGTGGCAGCGTTGAGGTTCCGATTGGTCCTTACCAACCGGCTCAAGCGACTGCAACGTTGGTGCGTGCCGTTGGAGCTCACAACGTTGCAGGTCTAACAGTTGGGCTCTGGTTGGTGGCATTGGGTGGCGGCAGGGTCCTCCCTCTCCCAGATCTGGACGAACATGTAGGTTCAGATATAGGGTTCGTGCTTGGGCGTGCCAGTTTGGGACATGTGATGGATCGAAGCTTGTGCTTCGGGTAGGAGAGGTCGGGCTTGGTCCGGGATGTGATCGCTGGTGGTGCTCGTGCTCTCCTCGCGGGTATGGTGCTCAGCGATGGTGGTCGTGTTCACGTTGTGTCGGTGCATGTATCGGCGCCAGTGATCACATGCATGGCGTCGTGTGAGCTCGCATGGCCAAGGGCTCGGGACTAGCTCGCCGGCGGCCGACGGTAATCTCGCAGTCGTGTCCCCGCCAGTCCATCAGGCATTGGCTGGGGACGCATGTGTGGGTGCTTCCTACTGAAGGAAATATGCCCTAGAGAAAATAATAAAGTTATTATTTATTTCCTTATATCATGATAAATGTTTATTATTCATGCTAGAATATTATTAACTGGAAACTTAGTACATGTGTGAATACATAGACAAAACATAGTGTCCCTAGTATGCCTCTACTAGACTAGCTCATTGATCAAAGATGGTTATATTTCCTAGCCATAGACATGATTTGTCATTTGATCAACGGGATCACATCATTAGTAGAATGATGTGATGGACAAGACCCATCCGTTATCTTAGCACTATGATCGTTTAGTTTTACTGCTATTGCTTTCTTCATGACTTATACATGTTCCTATGATTATGAGATTATGCAACTCCCGAATACCGGAGGAACACCTTGTGTGCTATCAAACGTCACAACGTAACTAGGTGATTATAAAGATGCTCTACAGGTGTCTCCGAAAGTGTTAGTGGTGTTGGCATAGATCAAGAATAGGATTTGTCACCTCGAGTGTCGGAGAGGTATCTCTGGGGCCTCTCGGTAATACACATCATAATAAGCCTTGCAAGCAAATGACTAATGAGTTAGTCAAGAGATGATGTATTATGGAACGAGTAAAAAGACTTGCCGGTAACGAGATTGAAATAGGTATTGAGATACCGACGATTGAATCTCGGGCAAGTAACATACCGATGACAAAGGGAACAACGTATGTTGTTATGCGGTTGGACCGATAAAGATCTTCGTAGAATATGTAGGAGCCAATATGAGCATCCAGGTTACGCTATTGGTTATTGACCGGAGATGAGTCTCGGTCATGTCTACATAGTTCTCGAACCCATAGGGTCCGCACGCTTAATGTTTGATGACGATCGGTATTATGAGTTTATGAGTTTTGATGTACCGAAGGTAGTTCGGAGTCCCGGATGAGATCGGGGACATGACAAGGAGTCTCGAAATGGTCGAGACGTAAAGATCGATATATTGGACGACTATATTCGGACATCGGAAAGGTTCCGAGTGATTCGGGTATTTTTCGGAGTACCGGAGAGTTACGGGAATTCGCCGGGGAGTATATGGGCCTTATTGGGCTTTAGGGGAAAGAGAGAGAGGAGGCCGCGCGCCCCCCAATGCTTAGTACGAATTGGACTAGGGGGAGGGGCTGCGCCCCCTCCTTCCTTCTCTTCTCTTTTCCCTTTGCTTCTCTCCTACTCCTACTACTTGGAAGGGCTCCTAGTTCTACTAGGAAAGGGAAAATCCTACTCCCGGTGGGAGTAGGACTCCCCTAGGTCGCGCCATAGAGAGGGCCGGCCCCACCCCTTCCCTCCTCCTTTATATACGAGGGTAGAGGCACCCCATAGACACACAAGTTGATCAGTTGATCTCTCCCAACCGTGTGTGGTGCCCCTCTCCACAGAAACACACCACGGTCATACCGTTGCAGTGCTTAGGCGAAGCCCTGTGCCGGTAACTTCATCATCTCCGTCACCACGCCGTCGCGCTGACGAAACTTTCTCGCGAGGTTCTACTGGATCAAGAGCTCGTGGGACGTCATCAAGTCGAACGCGTGCTGAACGCGGAGGCTCCGTACGTTCGGTGCTTGATCGGTTGGATCGCGAAGAAGTTCGACTACATCAACCGCGTCACTAGACGCTTCCGCTCCTGGTCTACGAGGGTATGTGGACACACTCTCCCCTCTCGTTGCTATGCTTCTAGTAGATAGATCTTGCGTGATCGTAGGAAATTTTTGAAATACTACGTTCCCCAACACCTACAGTGGAGGCGCCTACCCAGACTCTGGACTGATGCCGGGTTAGGAGTTGATGCGGTATTGTCGCTCTTTCTACCATGGTTGAGTGCGTTGTGATGTGAGCGGCGTACGATATCTGGCGATAGGGATGCCGGGGTGGCGGCCCCAGATGGCGGTCCGCATGATTGTTCTTTGGCAGGACATCATTGCGGTGGTGGTGGCGCTCCTTCCCCCTTGTGTGGGCATCAGGAGGTGTTGCGTCGGGTAGCTCGGGCGTGCCTTCTGTGGGGTGGCGCCCTGATCCAGATCTGGGGATCCGACACCATCATATTTCTCCTAGCGGCCGCATGATGACACGTGTGAGTTACCGGGCCAAACCTCCGTGCCTTGGCACCGATGACGGCGACACTCGTGGGTGTCGTGTTCTTGAAGACATCGTTGTGGTTCTTCTCTCTGTCTCAGGGCTCCGGGTGAAGACCTTTGTCCGGGGTGGACTCGGCAACGACGACGCTTTGTGTCGTTTTCCCTCTTGGGGGTATTTTCGTGGAGCTTAGGTGTGTTAGGTCGTACCATGGGGGTGTTTAGGTCTTCCGGTGCTCGTTGTTGGTAGCGTAGTCGTGTGCGTTCTACTTGTGTCGGTTATCTCATGATCGTTTTTGTAAGAGGACTACCTGCTACCTCTTGAGCATGCGTTGGTTTTCCCTTGAAGAGGAAAGCTTGATGCAGCAAAGTAGCGTAAGTATTTCCCTCAGTTTTTGAGAACCAAGGTATCAATCCAGTAGGAGACTACACGCAAATCCCTAGTACTTGCACAAAAAAATTAAGAACCTTGCAACCAACGCGATAAATGGGTTGTCAATCCCTTCACGGCCACTTGCAAAAGTGAGATCTGATAGAGATAATAAGATAAATATTTTTGGTATTTTTGTTGTATAGATTGAAAAGTAAAGATTGCAAAATAAAATAACAGCGACATAAATTGGCAAGTTGACGGGAAACTAATATGATGGAAAATAGACCCGAGGGCCATAGGTTGCACTAGTGGCTTCTCTCGAGATAGCATATTTTACGGTGGGTGAACAAATTACTGTCGAGCAATTGATAGAAAAGCGCATAGTTATGAGAATATCTAGGCATGATCATGTATATAGGCATCACGTCCGTGACAAGTAGACCGAAACGATTCTGCATCTACTACTATTACTCCACACATCGACCGCTATCCAACATGCATCTAGAATATTAAGTTCATAAGAACAGAGTAACGCATTAAGCAAGATGACATGGTGTCGAGGGATAAACTCATGCAATATGACATAAACCCCATATTTTTTTCCTCGATGGCAACAATACAATACGTGCCTTGCTGCCCGTGCTGTCACTGGGAAAGGACAACACAAGGTTGAACCCAAAGCTAAGCACTTCTCCCATTGCAAGAAAGATCAATCTAGTAGGCCAAACCAAACCGATAATTCGAATAGACTTGCAAAGATATTAAACCATGCATAAAAGAATTCAGAGAAGAATCAAATATTGTTCATAGATAATCTTGATCATAAACCCATAATTCACCGGATATCGACAAACACACCGCAAAAAGTATTACATCGAATAGATCTCCAAGAAGATCGAGGAGAACTTTGTATTGAGTTCCAAAGAGAGAGAAGAAGCAGTCTAGCTAATAACTATGGACCCGAAGGTCTGTGGTAAACTACTCACACATCATCGGAGAGGCTATGGTGTTGATGTAGAAGCCCTCCGTGATCGATTCCCCCTCTGGCGATGCGCCAGAAATGGCCCCATGATGGTTTCTCACGGGTACAGAAGGTTACGGCGGTGGAAATAGGGTTTCGTGGTGCTCTCAGATGTTTTCAGGGTATATGAGTATATATAGGCTGAAGAAGTATGTTGGTGGAGCTATGAGGGGCCCACGAGGGTGGGGGCGCGCCCTCCTGCCTCGTGGCCACCTCGTGGCTTCCCAGACTTGTACTCCAAGTCTCCTCAATTGCGTTTGTTCCAAAAACGATCCTCGCGAAGATTTCATTACGTTCGGATTCCGTTTGATATTCCATTTTTACGAAACACTAAAATAGGCACACAAAAAACAGCAATTTGCACTGGGCCTTTGGTTAGTAGGTTAGTCCCAAAAATAATATAAAAGTGCATATTAAAGCCCATTAAACATCCAAAACAGATAATATAATAGCATGGAACAATAAAAAATTATAGATACGTTGGAGACGTATCACTACCTCACCATCTTTTATCGTTTGGCCGTGTAATTCTTTGGGTGTTTCTATATATAGCGGGACGAAAGCCTACTTTGAGAGATTAGCGGTGGTAGGAATCCCCCTTTCATGTGGGGTGCTGGGATAGTTCAGTCCAGCGAGGCATGCTGTCGCTCAAATGAAAAAGTGGCCTAGGCCATTGACGGCCTCTTCTTCCAGGTGGTGGCTTCTAGGTGGCACGACTTCGGGTGTGCTTTTCGGCGTCTCCCAAGCAATGGTCGTCGAGATGCGTGGCAACGGGGCTCCAATCAGGACGCGTGATGTCGATCATGTGGATGTGCACCCCATGATCTACCTTTCGTGCTCCTGTTCTGGCCATATCGGCCCCTCGGCCGATGGGCCTGTGCTGAGTTATGTTCCGTCAGGCGGTAATCAGTGGTGGTGTGCTCCTTCTTCGATGTCCCCGTAGCGGCGCCCTCACTACGGATTGCCGTGGCCATCGAAAGGTCTCCGTGAGGGCTCCTTGCTCCAGATCCAGTGGTTAGCTTTGGCGGTGAGATGCAAATTATGGACGGCGGCTTGACACAGAGGGATGTTTGTGCAGCAAAGATGGTCGCACCTCGCATGTTGTTGCTGTAGTCATGGAATAGTGGTGGTGACAACACATGCGAGATGTCGACGGTGGTGCTTTTCGAGCACCCGGTCTAGAGCTCCGAGGTGAAAGCCTAGGTCAAACCTGAGTCGGTTATACCTGGCAATGGTGATATTTTTACATCGTTATCTTGTTGAAGACATTGCTTGTATATGCTTGGACTGGTTCTTCGGGGTGAAAACCTAGATTCTGGCTTGATCCGGTGATGGCGAGCAATGGCTATGTTTTTACGTTGTTACCTTGTTGAAGACATTGCTCGAATATGCCCGGACTGGTTCTTCAGGGTGAAAACCTACACTCTAGTTGGATCTAGTGATGATAACGCTCGAGCGTCGCTCCCTTCCTGAAAGCATTCTTGTTAAAAAATCTCGCCATCTATGGTGTCATGAGACTTTGTCTACCGTTGAGGATCCCAATGTCCAGTTGGTTCGGTTTTTCAATTATGTCAATGCATTGCAGGACCATATGATTGAGGGGCATCCAAAAACGACGTGCTGCAATGAAGGCACATTTGCTATTCATTATTTGGAACACATGAAAAGAGAGAAAATTTAGGATCCTCACAGGATCAATGCTTACCTACATCGTGGTGGCCAACCTTGCTTTCAAGGACATCAAGTAGCATGAGATCGCTTTCAGAGGGCAGGGTCATGGCCTTGCAATGCTCCTAGGCAGTATGGCTTTTGTTTTAGTTAAGGTTTCGACGTGTTACCTTTAAAACTCGTGCCACCTCTAGTACATACTTGGCATTCTCTCCTCTCTTATGAAAAAACAACGCTCATGATATCATTGGGGTTGACAGGGTTGGAGATTCTACCATAATATCCCACAATTCATCGGAGGTGCGGTTGATACGATTATCCATCTCAATTTTTCATGTTTACCCCTTTGCATCATACAAAGGGGGTAGCTTGAAAGTTATATTTAGGTTTTTGAATCTGTGATTTTGGATAAACCCATCTATATTCACCAGGACTATCCCTGAAGGTAGTGTAGTGGTAGGAGGGGCATTGGGGTTGGCCACCAATTGTGTAGCCACAATCGTAGTAGTAGTGACACCGCTATGGCTTCCTGATGCCAATCTTATCTCTGTCGCTCAATCAATCATCTCTTTAACATTTTCCTGCAAAACAAAGTATCTCCTAAACATTGATGGATTGTTTATCTAACAATCTATTTAATTTTGGGGAGCTATAAATATTCTCATCCTTAGGTGATACATCCACCTATAGATCACCTAGCTCACTCGGGTTGGGTATAACATGTGAAAGAGCATGGTGCCCCCATGTTTGGTCTTGGTAATTGATGACAATCCCAATGGACTATTGGTTTATTTGAGCTATAGTTTACGATCTGTCCATAAGCATTAATTGCTTGAAGACCATATGTTGGTTTCAAGGTTATAAGAAGGAAGTTATGTGTTGACCAATGTGCTATTCAAGGAGTTAACCAAAGATTGGTCATCTGAGAATTGAGCCTATTGCAAGCATTTCTTGAGGATGAAGATTGTGTGAACATTCATGTTTACCTTCAATACATCATCTTTATGAAGAGAAAAGTTAAGACACAAGGTTGATAAGGCTAAAGCTAAGAGTGGATTCAAGTTGAGCAACACACAAAGTGTAGGAGATGTACGGAGTGGGATCAAGTAAGCCCATGGTATGGTAAGCATTTTCCATAACGCTTTGTGTACTAACCCATGATCTATGTCGGGTTTCTTTTTGGGGTTAGGTATGTTTTCACGGATGTGCATCAAAAAGAAGATCTCATATGACCCATGGAGGAAATCATCAAGTGGTGATTGTCATCCTGGTTGCGTTGTGCAAGTTCAAGTGGAGCATCACGAAGAAATCACATGCTTGATGCTTTCCATCCATTCCGACGATAATGGACATGTGAAGATGTGCCAAAGAGATGCTCACCCATAGTGGAGTATAGGGAAGCAATTCACTAGTCTTCATCAAGTTAGCGCAATCAAGAAAGGTGGTCCAACTTGAGGAGGTCAAGATCGTCATCATCTAGCTCAAGTGGATTATGTGCAAGGCAAATGTCTGACCTTGATAGGTTTTCTATTTGACTGGTCTCATGGTGTTATTTGGGAGACCGGGTTATAGGATTGATTGACGTACTATCTGTGAACCCACAAGTATAGGGAATCGCGACATTCTTCGAGGGTAGTATTTCACCCAAATTTATTGATTCAACACAAGGAGAGCCAAAGAATATTTGTAAGTATTAGCAGTTGACTTGTCAATTCAACCACACCTAGAGAACTAAATATCTGTAGCAAAGTCTTTAGTAGCACACTAGTATGATAGTTTGATAGCAATAGTAACAGTAACGGTAGCAATTTTGTAGTGATTGTAACAGCAGCAACAACGAAAGTAACTTAGCAAAGAACAATATGAGAAACGCGTAGGCATTGGATCAGTTATGTATATATTTGTATTGCATGACATTCATCATATAACAATCACAACCTGAAGTGATACACAATAGCTCCAATTCATCAATGTAATGCAGGCATGTATTACATATATAATCTTACATGCTTATTGTAAGTGCATCTAGTGCCACTCCTAGTTGGTTTTGGAGTATTGACGACAAATCTGGTTGAGGGACTAATGTGTTTGTGAGAATTGCAGGATAACACATGTAGTAGTCCCTCATTGATTCGATTTACCTACCGGAGATGACCCCTAAAAATGTATGAAGACATTGACGACATATATATATATATATATATATATATATATATATATATATATATATATATATATATATATATATATATATATATATATATATATATATATATATATATATATGAAGATAATCATATTAAAGCCTATGACAAGAGAAGACATTGTGTGAAGACTATGGAGCGCGAAGACTTAGATGTTTTGTTGTTTCCTTTTCTTCTTTGTTGAGTCATAGGAACCACCGTACTG
>LR738715.1:281048380-281090799 GCA_902687465.1 Secale cereale
ATATATATATATATATATATATATGAAGATAATCATATTAAAGCCTATGACAAGAGAAGACATTGTGTGAAGACTATGGAGCGCGAAGACTTAGATGTTTTGTTGTTTCCTTTTCTTCTTTGTTGAGTCATAGGAACCACCGTACTGTTAAGTGGGGTCCAAGTGAACTAAGTCAGAGTGACTAAAGTGATGCTCAACCAAATCCTATGTCTTCGACCGAAGACAATGAGAGCAAATCTTATCCAGAGCTGGATGAGTCAGCTTTACTTGTAGCCCAAGTAAAGTTGTCGTGTGTGTTTGAAATCTGACCGTTGGAACACGTGTCAGTTCCTTAGTGACCCAGGGTCACTTCGGAGAAATCAGGTCGGGTTGCCCAGTGGCTATAAATAGCCCACCCCCTACACCATAAATTGGTGGCTGCTCAGAGTTATTGCACGACTTTTGTCGTTTGAGAGCAACCCAGCTCCGAAGCATTTGAGAGAGAGATCCTTGCGAGGACAAAGCCCAAACACCCAGAGCCAAAGAGTGTTAGGCATCACTGAAGTCTTTCCGTCTGTGTGACCTGAAGACTTGTTACACTTGAGGACTGTGTTTCCTCCATCCGATTAGGCGTCGCGTTCTGAGCATCCAAGAGTCATTGTGGATCGCCGGTGAACGAAGTCTGTGAAGGTTTGGAAGTCTACCTTGAAGACTTACCAGAGTGATTGGGCGAGGACTAGGTGTCCTTAGCTCAAGGGGAATAAGGTGAAGACGCGGTCTTCTGAGTTAAATCTCAGCCTCCCTAACCAGACGTATAGTTTTCACAGCAACTGGAACTGGTCTAACAAATCAATGTCATCCCCGAGCTACTGGTTCTATCCTTTCCTTCCCTTTACTTACTGTCTTATATTGTGAAGTCATTGCTTGCTTGTCTTATCTGATTGACTTCACTGTGTGACTACTTGTTCTGATTGGCTTCATTCAATCTTCCATCCCGATCTTTACTGCCTAGCTGATATTAGTCTTCATACTTTCACTTCATTGAATACTTGACTATGGCTTGTCTAGTGTAGTCTACCTTCCGCTGCATACAAATAGGATTGGATTTATCATTTGTCTTTGAAACTTCCATGTTTTGAAGCATTTCATAAAAATTGCCTATTCACCCCCCTCTAGTCGATATGCTGCACTATCAATTGGTATCAGAGCAAGGTACTCCCTTGTTCTGTGTGATTCGGTTTAACCACCTGGAGTTTTAGCTATGTCGACTGCAGGGATAATCAAAGTCTCCGTTGCATGCTCCGTCTTCGATGGCACTGAGTATCCCTACTGGAAGAATAAGATGCGCATGCATCTTGAAGCCATTGACGTGGACCTCTGGTTTGTCGTCAAGAACGGCGTTACCAAGACTGGTGAAGGTATCACCCCTACTGATGTCAATAGGCTCGTTCAACTGGATTCAACGGCCAAGAACATCATCTGTGGTCATCTGACCAAATGACAGTATGGCCTTGTGAGTGCCCTGGAAACGTCAAAGGAAGTCTGGGACTAGCTCTCAAAGGTCAACGAAGGAGTCTCAACCCAAAGAGATCAAAGGATCAGTGTCCTTCGCAATCTTTTCAATCGCTTCAAGAGACACGACAATGAGAATGTCCAGCACACATTTGATCGCCTCACTGACATCACAAATGAGCGTCACGCACTTGGTGCCACTGAGATCACCAAGCATGAAATCGCCAAGACCCTCCCGAGATCACTCGACAGCTCATTTGACATCCTTGCCCTGATGATTCAAGAACACCCTGACTTCAAGACTCTCGATCCGTCTGACATACTTGAGAGGCTCAACACACATGAGTTCCAGCTATCTGAGAAACGTGACATCTATGGTCCCAACTATGGCCGAACTCGTGCCTTGAAGGCAAAGGCTGTTTCTTCATCTGAAGAAGAATCTGACTGCAGTTCTGATGATCCTGAAGACATTGGAAAGGAGCTTGCCATCCTTGTGAAGAAGTTCCAGAAATTCACTAGGAAGAAAGGCTTCAGAAAGTCTTCACGGTCCAGCTCAAGAAATGATGAAGCTTCTACCCGTGACTACAAGAAGAGAACATGTCATAAGTGCAAGAAACCTGGTCACTACATCTCTGAGTGTCCTCAATGGGACAATGAGAAGAAGAAGAAGAGCAAGGAATATGATTCTGATGACAAGAAAAATAAGAAATACTCAAAGTCTTCTTCCAAGTCTTCATCAAAGTATTCATCACACAAGAAGAATTCATCTGGCAAGGCTCGTGCATTTGTTGGCAAGGAGATGGATCCAAAGGAGGAGTCTACTTCAGAAGAAACGGAGGTGGAGTCTGAGGAGGAGTCCGATTCTGGTGCTGCAAGTCTGGCTCTAGCCACAACCTACGTTGCCAAGTCCATCTTCAACACTGAAGACAATGGCCCCGTCACCAACATTGATGATGAGGACAACGACTCTGCTCCCACCTACTGCTTCATGGCACGCGGTGCCAAGGTAAAATCACGTGATGCTTACTTTTAGACATCCAGTGAAGATGACTCTGATTGTGAATCAAAACCTAGCTACAAAACACTTGCTAAAATTGCCACTGAACAACAGAAAGCTATGGATCATATTCAAAAACTGTTAGACAAAAGCGATGACTTGTTGGACGCGGAAATGACCCGTTCTCAGTCCTTAATTGAAGACATAAAAAATCTTCATGTTAAGTACGAGGAACTTGAAGGTCTTTATGAATCACTCTCAAAAACTCATGAAAAGCTTTCCCACGATTACCTTCAAAGGAAGCGAGAACTTGAGAAATTGAAAGCGGCTCATGAAGATCTTCAAAAAGGAAATGAGTCACTCCGTGCTCAACTGATCAGATCCACTCCGGAAGGATTTGAACCACCATGTCTAAAATGCATTGAGCATGATAACGCTACATCTGTAGCTGAATGTTCTACTGCTGTCACTGTTGCAATATCTTCAATTGCTGCCACTGTTGCAATATCTTCAACTACTGATGTGGTAACTAACCCCTCTGCTGAGGATACCACTACTGTTGCTGATGAAAATTCTAGGTTGAAGACTTTGCTTGAAACAGGAATGTACAAAAGCCTCAAAGGGCATCAGACTCTATGTGATGTCCTCAAAAAGCAGATACTGAACCGAAACCCTAGGAAAGAGGGTGTTGGGTTCGAGAGGAAATTGAATGTTGATGGTTCATACTGGAAGCCTGAGCAGTATCCCAAAACCACATGGGTTGCTGCAAAGGAACCTTCAGTGGATCCATCTACCTTATCTGGCTTCACTTGTGCCAATCCTATTATCATTGATGAATCATTTGATGCAAACTATAAACTGTTTAAGAATCAAATTGGTGAAGTGTTTGCTAGGTATATTGGTACTAACTGCAGGAACGGGCCACCTATGAAGAAAATCTGGGTTCCCAAAGGTTGTCTTGAGAAGATTCCAGCAAATGTCATCATGACACCTCCTGGGAAGAAGACAAACCCCAGACCAAAGGCTTCATATGGTCCTAAGGTTTCATACAGACAAAGGACTCATCTGAGTCACCCTAACGCCAATGTTTTGCTGGGAAATTATACTCAGACCCATGAATATGAGCGTGTTTCCTCAAACCTCTATTTTCACAAATCAAAGATTTTTTCTGCTTATTCTTATGAGTATTATTCTCCTCCTGCAAGACTATTTGCTAGGGCTGCAAAGCCAAAATTCTCAGATGCTGGTCTTAGACTCATTGCTTCTAAGCCACCCCTGAATATGTGGGTAGTTAAGAAGAACTAACTTTCTCTTGCAGGGAAAGGTCTCCAGCCAAAAATCAAAGGCGTCTGATGCTATTGCTGGGGACCTAAAACACTTGTAGGGCACAAGATCAAATGCCCAAATGGTTTACTATCCATTCTGTTCATGAATCGCTTGCTAATCATCTTATCAGTCATAACTTGGATCTAAGCTTTCATAATCCACTTGTACGTCAAATTTTTATGCTTCACAATGGCTATTGGTGAAGCCTATCCTCCTAACTGCACTGTAGGGAGTGTCACCAAAGTCTTCAGAATGGATTATGGACAGCGGATGCACAAATCATATGACTGGAGATCGAAGTCTTCTTATGGACTCAACCTTACGTCCATCTAACAAGAGTCACATCACATTTGCTGACACTGGCAAAAGGAAAGTGTTGGGTCTAGGTAGAGTTGCAATCTCAAGGGATCAGCACATGGACAAAGTCATGCTAGTTGAATCCCTCGGTTTCAACTTAATGTCTGTCTCAATGCTTTGTGACTTAAACATGATTGTGATATTTGGAAAATTTCGTTGCCTTGTATTAATGGAATCTGACAAGTCTCTAGTATTTGAAGGATACAGAAAAGGTGATCTGTATATGGTAGATTTCTCAGCTGGACCGCAGATGGCCGTATGTCTTCTAGCAAAAGCTTCAGAGTGCTGGCTCTGGCATCGGAGTCTAGGACATGTCGGCATGAGGAACTTGCACACTCTCGCAAAGAAGAAGCACGTCGTAGGCATCGAGGACGTCAAGTTCAAGAAAGATCATCTATGTGGTGCCTGTGAAGCTGGGAAGATGACTAGGGCCAAGCATCCCTCGAAGACAATCATGACGACATCCAAACCCTTCGAGCTGCTTCACATGTACTTATTTGGCCCTACTCACTACTCCACGTTCTCTACCACAACTTGTCTCTATGGCTTCGTCATTGTTGATGATTATTCAAGATACACTTGGATGCACATAATTCTCTACAAGACTGAAGTACAAGATGTCTTCAGACGCTTCGCCAACCGTGCCATGAACAACTATGGCGTCAAGATCAAGCATATCAGAAGTGATAATGGCACTGAGTTCAAGAACACCGGTCTTGATCTTTATCTGGATACAATGGGAATCACCCATGAATTCTCAGCTCCGTACACACCTCAGCAGAATGGGATCGTAGAGCACAAGAACAGAAACCTAATTGAGATGGCTCGAACGATGCTTGATGAATACAAGACACCAAGAAGATTCTGGCCCGAAGCTATTGATACTGCATGCCATATCATCAACCGTGTCTATCTTCATAAGCTTCTGAAGAAAACATCCTATGAACTCCTTACTGGAAAGAAGCCAAACGTAAGTTACTTCAGAGTATTTGGAGCTAGGTGCTGGATCAAGGATCCACATCACAAGTCAAAATTTGCACCAAAAGCACATGAAGGCTTCATGCTCGGCTATGGAAAAGACTCACACTCCTACAGAGTCTTCAACATATTTCTCTATAAAGTAGTTGAAACTATGGATGTGCGGTTTGATGAAACGAATGGTTCACAAAGAGAGTTCCTACCAAATGTGCTGGATGAAGCTTCACCAAATGAATCTATCAAGCTAATGGGAACCGGTGAGATCATGCCTTCTGAAGCACAACCTGACGAGGAACTCATCATTTCTGCTCCAAATCAACCTGACGACAATGCTCAGCCTGAAGACAATCCTCCTGATGATGACAATGTACAGCAAGAGCAAAATCTTCGTCCATCTCATCCTCGTGTTGCAAATGAAGTACAAGTTGAGAAGATAATTGACAGCATAAATGCACCTGGTCCACTTACTCGCTCAAGAGCAACACAGCTAGAAAATTTCTGTGGGCACTTTGCATTTGTCTGAGTATCTGAACCCAAGAAAGTTGCTGAAGCCTTTATGGAACCCAAATGGATTCAAGCAATGCAAGAAGAGCTTCAACAGTTTGAGCTGAACAACGTATGGAAACTTATCAAGCGTCCTGACCCTCGTAAGCACAACATAATAGGCACAAAATGGATATATCGCAACAAGCAAGATGAGCATGGTCAAGTTGTCAGAAACAAAGCTCGTCTTGTTGCTCAAGGATACACTCAAGTTGATGGGATTGACTTCGATGAAACATTTGCTCCTGTGGCTAGACTTGAAGCTATTCGTATACTACTAGCCTATGCAAATCATCACAACATACTTCTGTATCAAATGGATGTGAAGAGTGCCTTTCTCAATGGAAGGATTGAAGAAGAAGTGTATGTTGCACAACCACCCGGCTTTGAAGATCCAAAACGTCCTGATATGGTATACAAGCTCAACAAGGCACTGTATGGCCTCAAACAAGCCCCTCGTGCTTGGTATGACACACTCAAAGACTTCGTGAAGAGCATTTGCTTCAAACCTGGATCCCTGGATCCCACACTCTTCACGAAGACATATGATGATGAACTGTTTGTCTGCCAAATCTATGTGGACGACATTATCTTCGGCTGCACTGACAAAAGATACAGTGATGAGTTTGGTCACATGATGCAAGAGCAATATCAGATGTCCATGATGGGTGAGCTGAAGTTCTTTCTTGGTCTTCAAATTCGTCAGCAAAGCAACAACATCTTCATATCTCAAGAGAAATACCTCAAAGGCTGCCTGAAGAAGTTTGGAATGCAAGACTGCAAAGGGTACTCGACGCCTATGCCAGCTAAACACCATCTGGGTCCCGACGCCAATGGTAAAGATTTCGATCAAAAGGTATACCGCTCCATGATTGGTTCTTTACTTTATTTATGTGCATCTAGGTCAGATATTATGCTTAGTGTTTGCATGTGCTCGATATCAAGCGGCACCAAAGGAGTCGCATCACTTAGCTGTGAAGCGAATACTTCGATATTTGGCTTACACCCCAACACTAGGATTATGGTATCCAAAGGGCTCAGAGTTTGATCTAGTTGGATTCTCAGATGCTGATTATGCTGGTGACAAAGTTGATCGCAAGTCTACATCAGGCACATGTCACTTTCTGGGACGATCACTTGTCTGTTGGTCTTCAAAGAAGCAGAACTGTGTATCACTCTCCACTGCTGAATCTGAATACATTGTTGCTGGATCTTGCTGCGCTCAGCTTCTCTGGATGAAGCAAACACTCAAGGACTATGGTGTCCGTCTGAAGCATGTGCCACTCTACTGCGACAATGAAAGCGCCATCAAGATTGCCAACAACCCAGTTCAGCACTCGAAGACAAAGCACATTGAAATTCATCATCACTTTCTCAGAGATCATGTCATGAAGGAAGATATTGACATCATACACGTCAACACTGAAGAGCAACTGGCAGATATCTTCACAAAGCCCTTGGATGAGAAAAGGTTTTGCAAGTTGTGGTGTGAGCTAAATATCTTAGAATACTCAAATGTCCTGTAATCAGGCACACATCCTAACACTTATGCATATTGATGACTTAGATGTGCAACACACGAAGTAAAGTATATCTTCAATCAATGGACTTACATTCTAAGTGTGAATACATTAACACGGAATTTGACTTCAGAGCGCCACGATAATTGTGCGCCGTGTCTGGGTCTAATACTTCCTATACGGTGGGTAACGCCACCACCAAATCTTTGTTTGAAGCGTTTCTCGTGGCGTTACATTTGCAAAGTCTTCACACTTGGTTTACCTTCATATAGGATAGCTATATAGACTTATGTTATGTCCTCTACATCATTCACTTATAGCTATGTCTTCTTATTTGAATCTTTTGAACTAAGTGAATGTGATCGGACCCTAACCTCTCTATGCTTTCTCATCTCAAACTCTGTCTGTCCAAATCATATGCATTCTGTTGGAACCTTCGAATATCTTCTCTGCGTCCTTGTCAGCAGAAGATACAGAGACAAACTTTAATTCTGATTTCAATGCTCCATCCTTTATGCCTAAAACCCGGAGAAGCCGGAACGACCATCGCGACAGTCCAGGCGTGCGTGGGATCGTGGGACAACTCCCAATGTGTTACATGTCCGCCACGTGTCCCTCAGATGTGAACCGCCAGGGGCACCTGCGTAATTGCGTTGTGCCGTCTCCCATGCTTATAAATGCACGTCCCATCATAGTCAAAAATCCTTCTACCACCTCTCCACCTCGACCAACCCTAGCGCCCCCGCTAACTCTCGACGACGCCGGCGACGAAGCGCTTCGCTGCCGCGACCTCGTCGACGTTGTCTTCACGCCGGCCGCGGACATCGTCTCCTCTGCCGTCGCTGTCGTGGAACTAGCATGGCAGATGTCCGGTTTAGAGGACTTAGGTGTGGAGCCATCGCGCGGGTTAGCTTGAAGAGGTTAAAGCACACAAAGAACACAGAGGGTTTATACTAGTTCGGCCCCTTCGATGAAGGTAAAAGCCTACGTCTAGTTTGGTTTGGTATTGCTTGGGCGTCGATGAACAAGGAGCAGATTGCTTGCCTGTCTCTCGACGGGTTGTTGCTTGTCCTTGAACCGTCGCCGGGTCGTTCCTTTATATAGGAGGAAACGCCCGGTCCGGTTTACAGAGTCTCGAGGCCAGCTCATAATCGTGTCCGCCTCGGTCTCTACTCTTTCTTCCTTGCACCTCAAGTTACATGATAGGACGGTTTATAAACCGTAAACTTTACACATGGGCCCTAAGCCTTCATGGGCCGTAACCTCTACTGAGCTTATAACAACACAACTACATTATCGTAATCCGGATTTCCCTAGCCGGTTTATACCTGCTAGTAATATCCCTGACATTAGGCCCCAGAGTGATTTGAGCTTGTTCATGTCAGTCTTCTAAATCTTGCATAAACTTCTTCTTTGTATCTTCTCTGCTTTGTAAACCGGCTATGAAGTCATCTCCGGAAATCATTTTATTCGGTCGTGACATCACCTCCGCATTTATTGCTAACAGCTGTTTGTTACCTTTGTTTATGGGCTACCCCGAAAATCGAGGCGACAGTAGAATCTTTATCCAATCTCTGACCTCCTTGATTCCCGCGCTTGCCGTTTCACCTCTCCAGCTTTTATAAATACCGCTGAGCCCTTATTCTTTTCCTTCCTTCCGCTCTTCTTCTTCCTCCGTCGCCCGAAGCTCCGCCGCTGCCTTCGAGCTCGTCGCCGTCGTCCAGTCAGGCCGCTGCATCACCCTGAAACGCGTCCAGAGTATTCTGCCGCCGTCCCTTTCCTTCTTAGGTATTCCTTTCCTCTCGCTGCAGATCTTTAATCTAGGGTTCCTCCATTGCTTCCGCCATGAGACCTCGAAGCTCTGCTGTTCATCTTGTAGGTTATATCTGCAGTAGATTCAAACCCTAGATTAGTTTCAAACGCGCTCCTGCTCCATAGTTTAAACTTAGATTCAGACTTTTAGATTCAACCCTTAGATTCATTTGCTCTGTAGAAAACCTTCGTAGTTCTTCCTGTGTCAGACTTGCATATATTTCATCTTTTTCTTACCGCTCAGATCCATTTTTACTTTAGCCTTCTGTAGAAACCTGTTTCTTCGTCTTGATAGATCTGCAAGTTACTCGCCGGTTTAACCAATCATATATTCCTCTTGCAAAACATCAATCATGAGCCTGACGGTTTAGCTACCTCTTTTTTGTTATCATAAATCGGTAGCAGTTCGTTTCCCATCTGCTTCCGGGTTGCCAATGCCATTAGTTTCCTGTCTAAACCGTCGATACAATTTGGTAATACACTCCGGTTTATGCTTCAGTATTGAATAATCCGGATTTTGCACTGTACTTTTTCAGCGTTTTCCTTTTGCTCACATGGCTGCCAAGAAGTTCGTTTCTTGCAACTGGGTACCTTCCCGCATTACGGAAGAGGACTTAACCAATGCTGCTTCGATTGGTATTCTGGGCCCCCAAGCAGTTCTGAAATGGCGGGCCCCAGGGGATGAGTGTCCTCCTACCCCCAAAGAAGGAGAAGTTATCGTTTTCTTTGATCATCTGGCCCGGGGTTTTAGCCCTCCCGGTTCAAAAAATTTCCGGGATGTGCTGGCCGCTTTTCAACTCCATCCTTAGGATATAGGTCCAAACTCCATATCAAACGTCTGCAATTTCCAAGTCTTCTCCGAGGTGTACCTTCAAGAAGAGCCGTCAGTGGACTTGTTCCGGGATTTTTTCCACTTAAACCGGCGGACAAAGTTTACTGCCGGACCACATCAAGAGTTGGGCGGTGTCAGTATTCAGAAGAGAAGAGACGTGGTCTTTCCTCATGCTGCTCTCCATACACACCCCGAGGACTGGAACCAATCCTGGTTTTATTGCAAGGATACCTCGCCTGAAGGAGAAAACCCACTGCCGGTTTACCGCGAACATCGTCTTCCTGAAGATCATCCCCTGCCGCAGCGTCTTAGTTCCTCAGAGCGAGCCTGGTTTGCCCCTCAGCTTGCCAAGCTTAAGGCCTTTATGGCCAACGGTTTGACTGAAGTCGATTTCGTTCGTTGTTGGCTTGCCTGGAGCATCCTTCCTCTGAGCCGGCGCTCCGGTCTGATGTATCAGTATACCGGAAAGAAGGATGACCCTCAACGCCATATCGACGTAATGCTTCCTAAGAAGGAAGTTACTGAATCCGCCAAGAAACTGCTTAATATCTCTCTGGAAGAATGCAGCCAAACCGGATTGGCTCCATACTATGAGAAGAACAAAATGCCAGCAGTAAGTTTTTTTCTAATCTTTTCTGTTTGTTTCTAATCCGTTCATATCAATTATCTTCTATTTATTTTTCCTCTTCTGCATAGGCCAACGATCCTTTTTGGAAAAGAAAATCTCAGGACAAGTCAGGTAAACAGCCACGCCGAAAAACATGCGCTGTCAAGAAGAAGAAGGCGGCCGCTGGCTCCGGTTCACATCTTGAGGAGGATGATCCGGATTCTGAGGTATGAATTGATCCTGATATGTTTTGATCTCTTTTTATCCAGATTTATGTTTAACAGCGTCTTCTCATAGGATTTGGCTGAAGGAAGTAAAGCGGCAGAAGTTGAGGTAATCTCTCTTTATTCAGATTCTGAACCGCCGATGCCCAAAATTCGTAAGGCATCCCGGAAGTACCCTTTTTCTCATCCTTACGCTCAACTAGACCCCAAATTTCTTTTGAAGAAGCAGCAACATGAAGCCCGTTGAACTACACGCCATAGCGGCCATGTAGTAGAGTCTTCCTGAATATCTCTCACTCCGGCTCGGAGGCGCCGCTCTGAGGTTTTACTTTTTCCAACTCTTCTCCATTCAAAGGCTGGACTTATACGCAAACCGCTTAAACCGCCTGATCCTAACTATCAGGAGACACCTTTGTCATCCTCTGGCGAATCGACTGCCACACAGGTCCCTGTATTGAAGACTGTACCTGGGTAAGTCCCTTTCCATATCCGGTTTATATTTTTCTTTCTTCCTTTATAATTCTGATTGCTTCTTCAATTTCTTTCAGCAAGCCCAAGCCTAGCAAAAAGGCAAAGGCCACCAAAGCGGCTGCCAAGACTGCTGCTGCTGATCCGGTGGCTGATCCGGATGACGTCATCCCTCCAGAGAGCGAGCCTGCAATTCAGCTTGATGATCCTGCTCCCATGGACCATGACTACATTGCTGCTCCTGAAGATACAAATGTAGAAGATGTCCTTGAACTGGCGAGTCCTGTCCGGGTTAGCCCTCCTCGGACTAGCCCGGCTCCTGCTAGTCCGGTTCATACTGTTGCCCCTTCGCAGCCAACCACTGCTTCTTCTCCGGATGTTCAGGTAACCGGGACAGGTTTTACCGCTCCTGCTGAGCCTATCATCTTGGCCAAGCACACTACTAAAGCGGAGAAGCTTCAGCAAGAGAAGAGCAAGTGGAGCACGGACTTGTCCAACTATGCCGAATTGAGTGCCCAGGAACTTTATTCCGGATATTTGAACCGGCTTCATACCAGCCGCGACTATGAACTGGGCTTGGTTAATATGATGAAGGACAAATACGAGGTACCTTACTTGTCTTTGCTTTTGCTTTCTTTATACTTCTGTCCATGTCATAGTAGCCCCCAAGTTCTGGTTTAGCTTCGTTGTAGGTGAACCGGTACTTCCAAATGTATGAAAATGAATCTTACATTAGCCCCCAAGTGTCAAGTAGATAACTTGCTTATGTGCTTGAGACTTGTCTTAATTGTCATCTTTTGATACTTCAACTGCCCATTAGCCCCCAAGTGTCAAGTAGATAACTTGCTTATGTGCTTGAGACTTGTCTTAATTGTCATATTTTCCACTTGATTTTCTCGAAGGCTGACTTGACCCGGAGGGCTGCAGAAGTAACTGAACTCCGGAATAGACTTGCTGTCATTGAAACTGCTTCTGCCAAGGCCAAAGATGAGCTGGCGCTGAGCTTAACTAATGCTGAAAAATTGAAAAAGGATTTTGGAGCGGAGCGGACAGCCTGGGAGGTGCAGAGGAATGCTCTTGAAAAAAGAGCAAAGGATGCTGAAGAGGCCCTTAACCCGGTGACGCAAGAGCTGACCGGTTTAAGGCAGCAAATAGAGCTTATGACCTCTGCTATCTTTGGTAAGTACTTATATGCTTTCATCTCTGCAATCTTTATTTTGCTCCGATTTAACTGTAATAATCATATGCAGGGCGACGCGTCACCCATCTTGGGGATGACCTCCGGAAGAAACTCAAGGCCTCTTATACTCTGGTTGAGCAGCTGTATTCCGGCGCTCAAAGGATTATAAGTGCGATGTCCCATTATAAAGCGGCCCCCACTACTATCCAAGGTACTTTGGAGAAGCTTTCTATACTGCCTGTACGTTTGGAAGAAGTGAAGAAATCTGCTGCACGGGCCGGTTCCCTTGTAGTGCTCACTAGAGCCAAGGCATGGGTTCCGGACTTTGATCCGGAAGAAGCTATGAACGGGTACCCCAGCAACAAGGAGGATGGATCTGCCTTCTCTAGCAAGGACCTTCATGCTTTGACCAAAGAAATGCGTCCTCTTGGCAGCAAGCTCGCTGACGAAGCGGACTTGACCAGGTATCATCCGGCATATGACTTAAAGAATGAGCGGGTGGATCGGCCGGTTTATGACACCGAGAATCTAATCCCACCAGTGCGTACCCATACTTTCGCCCCAGATGTTGATCCGTCCGATCTCATTACTGAAGAGATGTACTTTCGTGCATTATCCAAGATCGACTGGCGCGTTCCTGATTTTCAGCCGCTTCAAGAGGACGAAGAAGTTCCGGAACAAGTTGATCCTCAGCCTTCACAGCAGGAAGAAGCATAAGTCACTTCATTTTATTTTTATCTGCTGTAATCAGTTGCCGAAAAACGTTAATCCGTCCAGGCCTTCAAGTGCCTTGTAATAGAATAGCTCGAAACATTGCTTATCTTAACTCGGATGTCATAATTTTGATTTGGCGTCTGCCAATTTGAATCCCTTGTCTGCTATGGTTGATCCTTTATATTACCTGTATCTGCATAGATAACCCTGAAAAAATGTCCTGGCGGTTTACCGCCGGACCGATTAAAGTGCTCTCATATGCATATATATATCGAACGAGTATCTGCTTTATACCAAAAATAATTTCATACCTTTGATTAAGTATGTTTGACATCCTTAATCCGGTGAACATTGTAGATTCTGAGGAGGCTCTTGGCTCTATTTGTGTGTACCCAATGATTGTTTCGGGTTATAATAAATACCGGTTTAAATCATGCTGGTGCTCTGTGACCCAGACTTTTGTACTTAAGTGGTCAACTTTGAAGTTGCCTAGTTCCGGATAAAAAAAAAGCATAAAAACTTTGAAAAAATCACAAAACACAAAACATAGTTTTGCAAATAAGACCATGTAGTCGAGGCTTTTTACGAGCTATCAGGCTCCATATGTGCCAATCAATGGGTGCAACCCAAAGGGCTATGATTTTTTTCTTTTGCCATCAAAGGATGTACTCCAAGGGGCAAGAACTTTTTCTTTTGCCATCAAAGGATGTACTCCAAGGGACAAGAACTTTTTCTTTTGCCATCAAAGGAAGTATCAACCAAGGGGCAATAATTTTTGCATTTGCCATCAAAGGAAGTACCCCTAGGGACAAGAACATTTTTATTTTGCCATCAAAGGAAGTATCAACCAAGGGGTAAGAATTTTTGCATTTGCCATCAAAGGAGTACCCCTAGGGACAAGAACCGTTTTTTCTTTTGCCATCGAAGGAAGTATCAACCAAGGGGCAAGAATTTTTGCATTTGCCATCAAAGGAAGTACCCCTAGGGACAAGAACAGTTTTTCTTTTGCCATCAAAGGAAGTATCAACCAAGGGGCAAGAATTTTTGCATTTACCATCAAAGGAAGTACCCCTAGGGACACGAACAGTTTTTTCTTTTGCCATCAAAGGAAGTATCAACCAAGGGGCAAGAATTTTTGCATTTGCCATCAAAGGAAGTACCCCTACGGACAAGAACATTGTTTGCCAATCGATGGATGTAATCCAAAGGGCGCTGACGTGAAGACAGTCATGTAAACCGGACCAGAAGAGATTTAAGCGAGGATTCATATGTGATCCGTAGCCCCCTAGTGATCCTGAAGGTAGGGTTCCTATGAAGGAGTTGCACTTGAAAGGCAAGTCCTGTTTGGCCCCTTATAGTATTGTCCTGCATAACAAAATAGACTGTTCGAAATATCTGTATTAACTTTCATAAGACACTTATTTAGAAGAAAAAAGGCTGGTCCCCGGTTTACCAGGGGTGCCGGTTTATTTATTAATCATAATATATATATATATATGATACATAAGGCGGAGCTCATGGCTCAGGTGTAGTAAGGCCGCAGGAGGGCAATGTTCCACGGCCTCTTTGTCTCTTCTTCTGATGTCCGTGAGTCTTTGTGCTCTCGAACGTCCACCAGGTAGTATGAACCGTTGTGTAGGTTCTTGCTGACCACAAAGGGTCCTTCCCAAGGTGGGGATAGCTTGTGCATATCAGTCTAGTCCTGGATGAGCCGGAGTACTAAGTCCCCCTCCTGGAACGTCCTGGTTTTAACCCGGCGGCTATGATATCTGCGCAGGTCCTGCTGATAAATTGCAGATCTTGCTGCTGCTATGTCACGCTCTTCATCCAGCCAGTCCAAACTGTCATGTCTTGCTTGCTCATTGGCTGCTTCAACATAAGACGCCACCCGTGGTGAGTCATGGCGAATATCACTTGGAAGAACTACTTCAGCACCGTACACCATGAAGAAAGGTGTGTAACTTGTGGACCTATTCGGTGTAGTATTGATGCTCCAGAGTACAGAGGGCAATTTCTCAACCCAGCACCCTGGTGTTCTTTGCAAGGGAGTCATAAGCCGGGGCTTGATACCTCGCAAAATCTCTTGATTGGCCCTTTCAGCTTGATCATTGGATTGAGGGTGAGCTACAGAAGACACATCTAGGCGAATATGCTCCCTTTGACAAAACTCTTCCATCTCTCCTTTAGATAGATTGGTGCCATTGTCAGTGATGATGCTGTGTGGAAAGCCAAACCGGAAAATTACCTTCTTGATGAATTTAACCGCTGTTGCCGCATCACACTTGCTCACAGGCTCTGCCTCAATCCACTTTGTAAACTTATCCACTGCAACCAGTAGATGAGTTTTTTGATCTTGGGATCGTTTAAAAGGCCCAACCATATCCAGCCCCCAAGTCGCAAATGGCCAAGTGATTGGAATCACCCGCAGCTCCTGTGCCGGAACAAGAGCACGCCGTGAAAATTTCTGACAGGCATCGCATTTCCGGACTAGATCCTCCGCATCAGCATGGGCTGTCAACCAGTAGAACCCATGACGGAAAGCTTTAGCTACTAAGGATTTTGAACCGGCGTGATGACCACAATCCACTTCATGAATCTCTCGAAGGATGTCACAACCTTCCTCCGATGATATACACCGCTGAAACGCTCCAGAAACGCTGCGATGATGAAGTTCCCCGTTTACAATTGTCATGGATTTGGACCACCGGATTATCTGCCTTGCTTCAATCTCATCATCTGGCAACTCTCCTCGGCTTAAGTACGCCAAGTAAGGGAGCGTCCAATCCGGAATAACATGAAGCGCCGCAACCAGCTGCGCTTCCGGATCAGGAACAGCCAAATCTTCCTCCGATGGTACCTGAACTGATGGACTGTGTAGCTCGTCCAAAAAAGTATTTGGTGGCACCGGTTTACGCTGAGAACCCAGCCGGCTTAGAGCATCGGCCGCTTCATTTTTTCGCCGGTCTATGTGATCCACCTGATATCCTTTGAAATATCCTGCGACTGCTTCAACTTCTCGTCTGTAAGCTGCCATGAGAGGGTCTTTAGAATCCCATTTGCCGGATACTTGCTGTGCCACTAAATCTGAATCACCAAAACACTTGACCCGGCTGAAGTTCATCTCCTTAGGCATCCGCAGGCCATGAAGCAATGCCTCATATTCTTTTGCATTATTAGTACAAGGAAACATTAGACGGAGGATATAACAAAATTTGTCACCTCGCGGGGAAGTTAACACAACTCCAGCCCCCGAGCCTTCTAATTGCCTTGAACCGTCAAAGTGAATAGTCCAGTATGTATGATCCGGCTTTTCCTCTGGTGCTTGCAATTCTGTCCAATCATTGATAAAATCTACCAATGCTTGGGATTTGATAGCGGTGCGTGGCACATACTTCAATCCGTGTGGGCTAAGCTCAATGGCCCACTTTGCTACTCTGCCAGTGGCTTCTCTGTTCTGGATTATATCCCCCAACGGAGCTGAACTGACAACAGTTATTGGGTGGCCTTTGAAGTAGTGCTTCAACTTCCGGTTTGCCATGAACACACCATACACCAGCTTCTGCCAATGTGGGTACCTTTGTTTTGACTCAATTAGAACCTCAATGACATAATAAACCGGGCGTTGAACCGGATATTCCTTGCCTGCTTCTTTGCGCTCGACCACAATTGCAACGCTAACTGCCCGGGCATTGGCGGCCACGTATAACAGCAGCGGATCCTTATCAACAGGGGCAGCAAGGACCGGTGGTTCTGCCAGTTGCCGCTTCAAGTCCTCAAACGCGGCGTTTGCAGCATCGCTCCATATAAACTGGTCTATCTTTTTCAGCATCTGATAAAGCGAAATTGCCTTCTCTCCCAGACGACTGATGAATCGGCTTAACGCTGTAATCCGGCCGGCGATACGCTGGACATCATTGATGCAAGCTGGTTTAGTCAAGGACGTGATTGCCTTGATCTTATCTAGATTGGCTTCTATTCCTCTGTTTGACACCAAGAATCCAAGGAGCTTGCCAGCTGGAACACCAAAAATGCATTTCTCCGGATTAAGCATCATCTTATAGACCCGAAGGTTATCAAAGGTTTCCTTGAGGTCCTCTATCAACGTCTCCTCCTTCCTTGACTTTACCACAATGTCATCCACATAGGCATGGACATTTTTCCCTATCTGCCCTTTAAGACAGTTCTGTACGCAACGCTGGTAAGTTGCTTGGGCACTCTTGAGCCCAAAAGGCATAGATACGTAGCAAAAGGCACCAAAAGGGGTGATGAATGATGTCTTCTCCTGGTCTTTAATCGCCATCTTGATCTGATGATACCCTGAATATGCATCTAAAAAACTTAGCCGCTCACATCCCGCCGTAGCATCAATGATCTGATCAATACGGGGGAGAGCAAAAGGATCGGTTGGACAAGCCTTGTTTAAGCCTATGTAATCCACACACATCCTCCACTTTCCATTTTTCTTTAACACCAGAACCGGATTAGCCAACCACTCCGGGTGGAATACCTCAACTATGAACCCTGCGGCCAAAAGCCTGGCCACTTCTTCACCTATAGCCTTGCGCCTTTCTTCATTGAAGCGACGCAGATACTGCTTGACCGGTTTGAACTTCGGATCAATATTAAGACTGTGCTCAGCGAGTTCCCTCGGTATACCTGGCATGTCAGAAGGTTTCCATGCAAAGATATCCCGGATCTCACGGATGAACTCGATGAGCGCGCTTTCCTATTTGGGGTCAAGGTTAGCGCTAATAGTGAACTGCTTGGACGAGTCGCCCGGTACAAAGTCGACTTGCTTGGTTTCCTCTGCCGATTTAAACTTCAACGCCAGATCATGCTCTGTAGTTGGCTTCTTCAACGGGGACATATCTGCCGGATCAACGTTGTCTTTATAGAACTTCAACTCCTCCGTAGCACATACAGCCTCTACATAAGCAGCGTCTCCTTCCTCGCACTCCAATGCGATCTTGCGACTTCCATGAACCGTGATGGTTCCTTTGTGACCCGACATCTTGAGCTATGGATAAACATAGCACGGTCTAGCCATAAACTTGGCGTAAACCGGCCGTCCAAATAGGGCATGATATGGGCTCCGGATCTTTACCACTTCAAAGGTTATCGTCTCTGACCTGGAATCTTGCTCATCTCCAAAGGTAACTTCTAGATCAATTTTCCCAACTGGGTAAGCTGATTTACCTGGCACCACTCCATGGAACACCGTATTTGACTGTCTGAGCTTCTTGTCCGTTAACCCCATGCGACGGAAAGTCTCGTAATATAAGATGTTGATGCTGCTGCCGCCGTCCATGAGTACCTTCGTGAATTTGTAGCCACCCACCTGTGGTGCCACCACTAAGGCCAACTGGCCCGGATTATCAACCTGCGGCGGGTGGTCCTCTCTGCTCCACACAATAGGTTGTTCCGACCAGCGCAGGAATCGTGGTGTTGCCGGTTCAACCGTGTGCACCGCCCGCTTTAGGATTTTTTGATCTCGTTTGCACAAACTCGTAGTGAACACATGATACTGTCCACTACTCAGCTCCTTTGGATTACTCTGATATCCGGATTGCTGCTGCTGCTGACGCTGTTGATTGCCTTGGTTATTGTGATTACCCTGGCCATGCTCTTGGTTGCCTTGGTTATTGTAACCGCCCTGACCATGCTGATGGTTGCCTTGGTTATTGTAACCGCCCTGACCATGCTGATGATTGCCTTGGTTGCAGCAATTGTTGCCACCATGATATCCTGATCCGGAGCCATTACCCTGGTGACCCGGACCATGAAATCCGGGACCTGAACCACCGCCCGGTGGTCCGTTGTTGAATTTGGCCCGGCTTATGGCCTCCATCATGACCCGGCATTGCCCCCATGTGTGTTTAGCTGGGCGTTCCTCCGTGCTATGGTTCGGGCAAGGCTCGTTCAACTGTTGATCCAGATTAATGAATCCTCCGCCGCTTCGCGGAGGTGGCCTACCCTTGTTGCGTTGAAAGTTTCCTTGAACATTGGTATTGGCCACAAAATCAGAGCTACCCTCTGCCTTTCGCTTACCATTGAAGCTTGTTCCGGCCGTATTAACCGGCGCCGGTTTACCAGGCTTGTTTGCTTTTCCGGACTTGTCTCCATCCGCCTCTGGGTATTTAGTGTTGTCAGAGTCCCCATACTTCACCAGAGCGCTCATGAGCGTTCCCATGTCATTACAATCCCGCTTGAGCCGTCCCAACTTCAACTTCAGAGACTCAAACCGGCAATTATTCTCCAGTGTTACTATCGCTGTGCTAGGATTGATGCTATTGGAAGAGTGTAGGATTTCTGATACTCGCCGGACCCATGTGCTCGTAGGCTCCTATTCTCCTTGAACACACGCCGCCAAGTCCACTATTGACATCGGTTGCTTGCATGTGTCTTTGAAATTTTTGATAAACTGACGACGCAGCTCACCCCATGATCCGATGGAGTTAGGGGTAAGCCCTTTAACCACGTCCGGGCTATACCCTCGAGCATCATGGTAAAATACTTCGCGCACGCCGCTTCATCCACCTCTAGCATCTCCATGGCCATCTCATAGCTCTCAACCCAAGCCTCTGGAGCCAGATCTGCTGTATAGCTAGGCACCTTGCACGGTCCTTTGAAGTCCTTGGGTAACCTTACGCTTTGTAAAGCGAGAACGAGGCACTGTACTCCAAAAGAACTCGTCGTGACCCCCGTCTCTGCTGTGGTTGGGTGAACCGGCGTCGTTTGACGGGTATCCTCGCGGGCAGTAGGTCTGACCTGGTTTACTGCCTCCTGGGCGTGCGCCTCTGCCCCCGCCGAATTATCTTGCCTGTGACGGTGACGTCTCCGCTCGCTGCTAGACACCTCCGGTTCATCCCAATGCCTAGTATAACTCCTGCTGTGATGGGGCGTTGAATGAAGTCTCTCCCTGCTGTAGGAGTACGCCTGCTGCTGTGTCAACGCTGTGTCTAACAACTCCTTGACCCTGCGTGCTTCCGCCGCCACGGGAGATGTTCCCTCAATGGGTAAAGCGGCCAGCCGTGAAGCGGGAGCGACAATTTTATCCAATGGATTTGAGTAATGGCCAGGAGGAGTGGGGACGTGCGGCGTGGGCACAACCCAATGATTTTGCTCTGCGGTTGGTTGTTGAACCAGTGCGCCTGCTGCTGGGGCTCCCCTCCGATTTACTTATAGATTATTGCTGGCTCCCGTTCCTGGCGTGCCAAAGAGATTCATCGCCTCATAGACCGGCGGTAGATGAGTCTGATACCTTTTGTTCCTTACTTCCTGCGCAGAGACCTGATCCATCCTGAGCCGAAAAGCTTGGGAATCCAACTATGCCTGCCTTGTTACCATTGCGGCCTTCTCTGCGTCCAGATCCTGCCTGGCTTGCTCGATCCGGCCCTTTAATTGGAGGATCTCTGCATCGTGTTGTGCCTTGTTAGCAGGAGCCACCTCTGCTGTTGCTCGGGCTGTCAACTCCTCAATCAAGGTGGATAGAGCGTCAGATGGCGAGGGGGCTTGGTTGCTTGCCCCTGCACCAGCTACCTCTGCTGTGAACGCCCCGGTCACTGTGGGCTGCTGCGCAGATTGCGATCCAGCCATAAAGACAGCCACCCGGTTTGGCGGATCAAAGGGGTCCGGAATACTACCACCATCAGATACACCCTCGGATCGACCGTCCTGCAACATATACAAGGATTCAGTCTCTCCGGATGAAGATTCATCGTCGGAATAGACAACTGTCTCGCCACCAGAATCCGATCCGTCCTCGGCTTGGACTCCATGTATTGCTCCAATGAAAACGCACTTCATGGCAGGCTGAATCCGGGCCGATCTCGCACGCTGAGCCGGCTCGACGATGTTGGGGAAGATGTCCGGCTCAGGTCCCGGTTCACCAATCTTGCCGATGAAGACGTGGATGCCGTCGAAGGGGACTCGGTACCCGTATTCGATTGAATCGGCCTCAGGGCCCCAGCCTGCGTCGTCAATGTAGATCCGGCCGCGGCGACTCTTGGTCATCCGGCCGACCGCGTAACCCTTGAGTCCTTCAAAGCTGCCCTTCAAGACCTCGAAACCATCGTGCGATAGGCCCACGGTGGGCGCCAACTGTCGTGGAATTAGCACGACAGATGTCCGGTTTAGAGGACTTAGGTGTGGAGCCATCGCGCGGGTTAGCTTGAAGAGGTTAAAGAACACAAAAAACACAGAGGGTTTATACTAGTTCGACCCCTTCGATGAAGGTAAAAGCCTACGTCTAGTTTGGTTTGGTATTGCTTGGGCGTCGATGAACAGGGAGCAGATTGCTTGCCTGTCTCTCGACGGGTTGTTGCTTGTCCTTGAACCGTTGCCGGGTCGTTCCTTTATATAGGAGGCAACGCCCGGTCTGGTTTACAGAGTCCCGAGGCCGGCTCATAATCGTGTCCGCCTCGGTCTCTACTCTTTCTTCCTTGCACCTCAAGTTACATGATAGGACGGTTTATAAACCGTAAACTTTACACATGGGCCCTAAGCCTTCATGGGCCGTAACCTCTACTGAGCTTATAACAACACAACTACATTACCGTAATCTGGATCTCCCTAGCCGGTTTATACCTGCTAGTAATATCCCTGACAGTCGCCGTAACTGTCCTCCATCGCCAAGTTAGGGCACAGAAGGTCGAACTGCTCGGCATCAAATTCTTCTCCGTCTAAGCAGTTCATCGTGCGGTAAATTAAACTCTCTTTTTACCATCTTCCTGATCCAAAAGGATTCATCACTTTTACCACAAGAAGTTTCTGCCTACACATATATGGATCTATCCTGTCTGCATCTCATATCTTGCCTAGTACATTCACATATGCTTCAAACATAGTTAGATTCCTCACTTGTACCTATTCATGGATTCATACAAATCTGGAATCAACTCTCATCATATAAGTGAATGTCTTCGTGCTATGAGGTCAAAGTCTTCTAAACTGATTTATCTTCAAAAACTTCTGAGAATGCATTTGACCTCTTCCCCTTCCCTCGCATCTCTAATGCTGTCACAGGTACATGTCCGTGGGAGAATCCCTTGGTTCTCATAGTCTGTATTCATTTGCAGAATTCTTGCAACGTCATATTCACTCTCCTGAAGCCAGTTCCTGTCTGACCAGCAGACCGAAGCATTTGCCAGTGTTGAAGCCATTTAGTTTGAAGCCTTTCAGATTGAACCCTATGGCAACCGACAAGTCAGTTAGGAAGGGTGGCAGACAGCGCCGTGGTAACACCTCCAAAGATTTGCCTCCTGATCTTAGTGAAATGTACAAGACTGATCCAGAGGAGGATTACAATTAGAGGAAGACTCGAATCCAATGGATTCGAAGATATTGGGCTGAAAAGTGGTTCAAGTACAGGTTCGTGACCCAATAGTATGCTGAAAAGAATGCCATCAAACGTCCATGGGGAGATATTACGTACAAGAATCTTCCACCCAGGACTCAAGCTGAAGCCATTGCTCAAGGCTTCTACCCTTGTATGGTCAGAGGGCCACAACCAGTAGATGCCGATCCTTCTTCTCTGCTCTGGTGTCATGATGACAATTTGTTCAAGCGCAATCTTCAATATGCCAAGAACTCGGCCAAAGAGAATAAGAAGAACTGGGGATTGGACTTCAATCCTGGCCCCTCTGAGCCCCGTGCTGATGGCACGCGCGAAGCTGAACCTAACCTGGTTGGGCCTTTCTACAACTTAGAAGGTCTCATCAGTCACATAAGGGTTCAAGGGGTGAATGTGGATCAACTTGCAGATGACACTGATTCTGATGAAACGCCTGCAACTCCGAAGCCCAAGAAGAAGAAGAAATCCAAGGCTTCGAAGACCACTCCACCAATTGCTTCAAGAGTGAAGCCATTGGCCACTGCTCCACCAGCACCAAGTGTGTAGTCTGAGGAGCACTCTCGCATATCCAAGAGCAGACAGCTAAGGAAGAAGCCCATGCACAACCCCAGTCCAGCTCTCACTCCTGACGCTATTCTAAAGAACGCCAATGAAGCCATTGATCTCTCAAGCGATGAAGATCTAGCTGATGATGCTCTGGCGCAATTGATCAAGAGCAAGCAAGACGCAGAAATCTTCAATGATTTGCCGCTCTTTGACGTGGAAGTGCTGAACAATTTCATTGATGAATGGTTTGACACCCCCAACCTCAGCTTTGATGATCTGCAGCTTCCAGTTGGCCTCAGCGTCTCCTTCAATGGCGCCATTGCTTCTGAGCTAGCTCTTGCTCAGAGAATTGTTGAGCTGAAGCAAAAGATTGACTATGAAAAAGCTCAGTTCAAGAAGCATATGGACAAGCTCAATGTCCAATAAATCCAGAACTTCAAGGTCATGATGCATGAGCTCAAGGAAGCCTTTCGCAAGAGGCGTGAAGAAGCCAAAGGTTCTCGTGAGCGAATCAAGACCTTGGCTGCCAAATGCGTTCAAGCTTGTAATGAAGCTGAAAAGCGCAAGGCCCTTGGGCGTCCTGGCATTGACCCCAGGATGGCTGCCAAGAAGAAGAAGAAGCAAACTGTGGGCCAAGCTGAAGGATCAAGGCAGGAAGAGCCTAGCATTGTCTTCCCTGCCAGCATGATAGGCACGAAGCCTAAGGTCACCCCAGTTGCTTCAGAGCTCAAGAAGACAAAGGTGGCTGAAGTTGAAGCTCGCAAGCGCGAGCACACAACAGATGATGCTCCACCCACAAAGAAGCGCAAGACAAAGAAGGACAGGGCTGCTTCCACAGAGCCCCTTTTTGTCGAGCCCATTTCAGTTGCTCGTCCCGCATCTACTCACCAAGAACGTCGCATGACAGTTCATGAGCCTGCTCCCACAGAGGCTGAAGACATTCCAGCTGTTAACCCCACCGCAGCTGAAGACATTGGTCCTCATGACAATGTTGAAGATGATGAAGTCCTTCCTCAGATCAAGTGCAACATGGAATCTTCACATGTTCTTACGAACAGCGAACGCATCAGCATTGGTCGTCCATTGACGCCAATTGCACAGGATGACTCGTGGGCTGATCACCCACAAGATACACCAGCAACTCCCCCAACTCAAGTCACCAGTTCGGTGCTTGAAGATGAAGACTTTGAGGCCCAACCAACTCCATCCCCTCAAGCGTCGCCAGCATTCTGCAGGCTTCGCAAAGGACCAAGGCCTCAAGTCGTTACCCCAAGTGTTCCAGAAGGAGAAGAGCAACAATCAGTCCCTGAAGCTACTCCTACTGTGAATCCTCTAGAGTCTGAAGCCAAAGCGGCTGAAGATATTCCGGCTGCATCAGCCGAAGAAGAACAACCCCAAGAAGAAGAAGCACGTGCTGCCACGCCCCCTGTTCTCGAGGAGAACGTGTCCGACCCTCCAGCTCCTGAAGTGGAGGTTACAAATTCTGAGGCTGCCACCACCACCGCTGAAGCCAATGACGTTGTCATGGCTGAAGCTAATATGGCACCTGAAGTCTATGTGGTGCCTGAAGTGATGGCGCCTGAAGCAAGTGCTGCACCCGAAGCTACTCAGCACCCTGAAGCCACCGCCTCTGCTTTTGTTCCGCCTCCAAGGCCCCATACAATTGAGCAAGCATACAACCAAGATGATCAGCTCGTCTCTGTCAGATGGCCCATTCTGATTCCTTCACCTACTGCTGGACCGCATGCTGTTGGTCCTCAATTTGACCATCATGTTGAGCACAAGCCTCAGGTTCAGAAGCCTAAGCTAAGACTGCCAAGGTTCCTAGGTATTGCCACCTCTCAAGGGTCCTTCAATGCCAATAGCTTCACTACGCACAACACATTATTTGACAGCGCCAATAACCCCTATTCCAAGCCAATAATATCATCAGATAGGTTCTGGAGCCATCAACAGCGCAGTTATTATTCAAGAGTACTTTATTATCAAGGGCGCATTTTCCCTCATATGTGTCTTGATATTGAAGCTATTGCTGGACTGCCCTGTCTTGAGGAAGCTCTTCATTGCTTCCGTGATGCTGGCCTGCTCAATTTTGTGACTGACAAAGAGCACTGGAATGAAGAGCTGCTTCTGCAATTCTATGCAACCCTCCATATTCGAGGCTACAACAGGGATCCGAAGACATGGGTCCTTGAGTGGATGACAGGCAATGTCCATCATGAAGCCAAAGCCTTTGATCTCATTGAGCTTACTGGCCTGCCCACTCTAGGAGAACTGTATGAACCTGGCTGTCAATTGCACAATGAAGCTTTGGAGAGTATCCTTCAGAAGCGCAAGCCCAACATGAGCCAGATGCTGAGCATGATGAAGCCTTTGCCAAGCGATGCTGAATATCCAAAGGAGTTCTTTGTTGAATACCTAGAGTATCTACCATGCACCATCTATCATATCATCAGGCGAACTCTATGGCCTGTCAAAGGCCATTCTTCATCAACCAAGCTTGAAGGCATAATGAAGACATTGGTCTTCTATATCTTCAATGGTATCATCTTCAATGCTCAAGATTTCTTCATCAGGCAGTTGGTTGTGTCAGGCTCTGATCTGTTTGGTCTCAAGTTCTATGCTCCATGGATTATGCGCCTCATCAAGCTTCATTCTGCTATCACCTATCAGCCTTCTGCTCGCAACCATCATATATTCTTACCAGAGGTTGATATGTCAGCTGAAGCCATATACCAAGAGCTTGCCAAAGAGCATGTTAGTCTTCACAACGCTGATCACCAGAGCTTCACTCAGCAAATTGAAGGATTTCCAGCAGTCTCTCGCGTTTATCCTCTGGCTGGCCGTACTCGCCTACCTCGACATGCTGAAACTGAAGCTACTGAGAGCACCATTGCCCAAAGGCCTCAGAATCGTTCTCGTGTTCTCAATAACCGAGAGCATCTCATTGCCCTACATCAGAAACAGGATAAGCATCACTACTGGCTGAAGCGTCAGATGCAAAGCCTCTTGGTGGACGTCAATCGCATTCGCAATCTTGCCATCAAGAATGCCTTTGTTGCTCATGAAACCTGACGGAGGTCATGGAAGAGTTTAACCTTGCTGAGTGCTGAAGCGGATCTTCAAGACGATGGCTTCACAGAGAGATTCAAGTTTGACCACACTCCTCCATGGAATGTTGTTCTGCGTCGAACTCCATCTCTTGAAGATTCTAACTACTCCTCCGCTGCAACGGTTGACGCCAGGGTGATAGATGATCAAGATGATGCTACCTCACCACCTCCTCCTTCAGCGCGTGTCGACACTGCACCAACTACTTCTGCACCGCCAAACACCAACACCGACCCTGCATCCTCTCCTGCTCGAACTGGGAACGAGTAGAGGCTCTATGTCTTCAAACCTTTTTGGTCCTTACTGACAAAAGGGGGAGAAGCATATGAGTTGATAGTCTTCAAGCGGGTCCATATGGGCGGGTGCTTTATATTTTGCCTAGTGTTTACAACTCTTGTTTTTGCTACATTTGGTTATTTCAGTTGTAACACTTAAACTTGATGGTCGTCTGCTATGTTTTCTTGTACTCTGTAATGCGATGATAAATTCCGCATGTGCTACGTTATATTCCCCACTTAGTCATTTTGCAGACATCCATTTCTCATTATGCATATCATTATATTCGACATATCAATTGTGCATGATGAATTGTCTTCATAAGTTGAAGAGGATCTCCACAAGTACAACCTGCCATGTGCATTTGCATTCAAAGGCAAATCAACTACATGCACATCTTCAGGGGGGATCCTTTTGCGACTTACGAAGACAATACCTTTATTCTTTACAAATTCACATACTTTTATCCCTGTTGAAAACTTCAACCAGTTTGTCGTCAATCACCAAAACGGGGGAGATTGTAAGTGCATCTAGTGCCACCCCTAGTTGGTTTTCGAGTATTGACGACAAATCTGGTTGAGGGACTAATGTGTTTGTGAGAATTGCAGGATAACACAGGTAGTAGTCCCTCATTGATTCGGTTTACCTACCGGAGATGACCCCTAAAAATGTATGAAGACATTGACGACAATGGTGGTATATATATATATATATATATATATATATATATATATATATATATATATATATATATATATATGAAGATAATCATATTGAAGTCTATGACAAGAGAAGACATTGTGTGAAGACTATGGAGCGCGAAGACTTAGATGTTTCGTTGTTTCCTTTTCTTCTTTGTTGAGTCATAGGAACCACCATACTGTTAAGTGGGGTCCAAGTGAACTAAGTCAGAGTGACTGAAGTGATGCTCAACCAAATCCTATGTCTTCGAGCGAAGACAATGAGAGCAAATCTTATCCAGAGCTGGATGAGTCAACTTTACTTGTAGCCCAAGTAAAGTTGTCGTGTGTGTTTGAAATCTGACTGTTGGAACACGTGTCAGTTCCTTAGTGACCCAGGGTCACTTCGGACAAATCAGGTCGGGTTGCCCAGTGGCTATAAATAGCCCACCCCCTACACCATAAATTGGTGGCTGCTCAGAGTTATTGTACGGCTTTTGTCGTTTGAGAGCAACCCACCTCTAAAGCATTTGAGAAAGAGATCCTTGCGAGGACAAAGCCCAAAAACCCAGACCAAAGAGTGTTAGGCATCACTGAAGTCTTTCTGTCTGTGTGACCTGAAGACTTGTTACACTTGAGGACTGTGTTTCCTCCAGCCGGTTAGGCGTCGCGTTCTGAGCATCCAAGAGTCATTGTGGATCGCCGCTGAACGAAGTCTGTGAAGGTTTGGAAGTCTACCTTGAAGACTTACTAGAGTGATTGGGCGAGGACTAGGTGTCCTTAGCTCAAGGGGAATAAGGTGAAGACGCGGTCTTCTGAGTTAAATCTCCGCCTCCCTAACGAGACATACAGTTGTCACAGCAACTGAAACAGGTCTAACAAATCACGGTCATCCCCGAGCTACTGGTTCTATCCTTTCCTTCCCTTTACTTACTGTCTTATATTGTGAAGTCATTGCCTGCTTGTCTTATCTGATTGACTTCACTGTGTGACTACTTGTTCTGATTGGCTTCATTCAATCTTCCATCCTGATCTTTACTGCCTAGCTGCTATTAGTCTTCATGCTTTCACTTCATTGAATACTTGACTATGGCTTGTCTAGTGTAGTCTACCTTCCGCTACATACAAATAGGATTGGATTTATCATTTGTCTTCGAAACTTCCATGTTTTGAAGCATTTCATAAAAATCGCCTATTCACCCCCCTCTAGTCGATATACTACACTTTCACTTATAATAAGAACTTGCATGACATCTTATGTCCTACCTTCCCGTGATAGCGGGGTCCATAAGGAAAATCTAAGGGATTTTAAGGCCTCCTTTTGATAGAGAACCGAAACAAAGCGTTAACACATAGTGAATACATGAACTCTTCATACTACGGTCACCACTAGAAAGAATTTCAATTATTGTCACCTTGGTATGTGGATCATAACATGCAATAGGTGCATACAACTTGCAAGATGGGATCCAAAACACACTTATATTCATGAAAAGATAAATGGTTCATATCTGAAATCATGACACTCGGGCCCTAGTGACAAGCATCAATCATAGAAAAGTCATAACAACATCAATTCTGAACATAGTGGACACTAGGGATCAAGCCCTAACAAATTGACTCGATTAGATGAAAAACCTCATCCAACTCCATTAATGTCCAACAAGTACCAATTGCAAAAAATATGATGGATCTTAGGGGTGACTAGGTACAGTTACGACATTTAATTACTTATTAGTAATTTTAGGAAAGTGTGTGCTACTTGTGAACCGCGTCAGAAAGTCCCCGAAGAGGAGGGGATGATGCAGCACAACTATGGTAAGCATTTCCCTCAGTTACAAAACCAAGGTTATCAATCCAGTAGGAGAACCAAGCAAGCTATGTAGACAACACCTGCACACAAACAACAAATCCTCGCAACCCGCCGCATAGAGGGGCTGCCAATCCCTCTTGGGTAAAGTGATATGATAAATAGATAGTTTGATATGTGCAAATAAAATAAAAGCAAATAAAACTCAACAAGATTTTTTGGGGGTTTTGATAATATAGATCTGAAAGAAAAGAAGCAAATAAATTGAAAAAGCAAATAGCAATATAGATCTGAAAGTATATGATGAGAAATAGACCCGGGGCCGTAGATTTCACTAGTGGTTTCACTCGAGAAAATAACATATGGTGGGTAAACAAATTACTGTTGGGAAATTGATAGAAAATCAAATAATAGACTGGTCAACATCAGGAGCGAAGATATGCTTATGCCATGCAGGAGTCCGATCAAAAGTCTCAAAAGTTGGCGGGTTGATCCGCGCATTCTCTTCGCCAAAAGCCGCCTGATATCGGCTCAGATCGAGATTTTCAACTATGTGACTTGCCAAGAATCGAGTTTCCTTCATACAACAGGCATAATCTGCCCTAGAAAATTGGCTACCGCCTTCTTTAAATTCTAGAAAGCCGGCAAACATTTCAGCCGACTCCGCCTCTGGCATAAAAGCTTTGGTGCGACCAAGGGACATCAGTGCACCAGCTCTGGGGGCTGATTTCTTCAACTCTTCAATTTGTTTTGGAATTGTGGAGAGTTCTTTTAGCGCATCTCTTATGAACTGCAACGACTCTTTTCCAGCTATAACAACCCACTGGTACGTGTCGATGCTATACAAATGGGTTTTAACCCTTTTCCATGACGACATTTGGAACTGTTGCCATGTGAGTGTGGGCGATAGGGGCGTCCTTCCCACACGACCCAGAAACCGCCGGGACAGGGAGCCAAGATGCATATACAGTACTCCTACTCGTTTGTGATCGCATAGCCATCGTGGTATTCTATGGTGCTACGTTTACGATGCGCAACCCATCACAAATGGTTCAATATTATAAAACATGTATGATAAGCATACAATCACACACATTCATTTTTTTGAAACCGTATGCGATAGCTAATTAAGAAGATTAGCTAATCTTCGTATGAGTGTTAGACATGATTACGAAACATCGGACCGTTGTAACATCGTCGTACACGACAACTATCGCACATGCTATTCTGTGGTGCAATGTTTACGATGCATACTTCATCAGAAACTGTTCATGGTTGCGAATCGTGTACGATAAGGCAACTATCACAAACATTTAGTTTGCCCGCACCGTTTGTGATATTGTCTGACATCGCACATGTTTTGCAAACGGCAACTATGTGCATGCTTGCACATGTTTCCTCTCTGTGAACCATGTCAGATTATGGTGTATATCACAAACGTTTGTGTTTTACCAACCGTGTGTGCCGTAACGACCTGGAGAGCGTAATTTCACCGTAATTTAATTGCTACTATTTCAAATTGTACCGGATTTGAATTTTAATGTATGCTATAGCCTTGTTCATATCCATCAGGTTCAAACAACTAGTGCATTATTCAATTCATGGGTACATATGTTCAAGAATTACATAAGAACCAAATAAAGAATGATGAACCATAGTTGTATACTTGTAGTATTAAAGACGATAAACAAAGAGATAAAATACATTCTCGTTGCTAAACAAGGTGACGTGGAATGCCCATATTGTGTCCTCCTCAATGCAGAAGGCACGCACGACTCTAGTCCAACCCCTTGTGATGGCCGACCGCCCATCCTTCACGGTCTTCATGAAAACATCTAGATAATCATCATGTTCTCGTAGAAATACTTTAACCTTTGCATGTCCACCAATCATGTAGTTTGAGAGGTAATATTGAGTAAACTGCTTTGGGAACCACTGCAAAGGAAAAAGATTCAGTCATTGTCATTAGTGGCGAATCTAGCATGACATTGGAGGGTAGGCTTAAAACATGAAGTTCCTAAGTCTAATTAGCAAATGCATTGCAATTATTGCACTTAAAGCACCAGAATATACTTGTCAAGTGGTATATTTAGCTTAATTATGATTTTGGAGGGTAGACTTAAGCCTATTGAAGCCTCCCTAGTGGAATCACAACTGATTGTCATCTAACACAACTCATTATGGGCAGTAAAAAGAAGGCTGCGGAGTTTTTACTTACCATCCTGCAGTTCGCTGTTGTCTTGGATAAAGTGTAAACAAATAGTTTAATTGCCATCTTTTGACCCATTTTACTAACAATCTTTATCAGCTTCCTCACTTGATGTTGGTTCATCGATATCTCATTTCCCCGTACACAGAAAGGGTCATAGCGCGGATCTTTACCAATGACGTACGTACCTAAAAGCACCAAGTTATATAAGAAGCTAAACATCAATTGCACAATGATGTAGTACAACACTCTTTTATAATATCTTATAACATCCAATATACTCACATATTAGATGAATTACCATCTTATATTATGGGCCTGAAGGAGTTTATTGCATTCTTACAAATTATTGGCTGATTAACTACTGCTGTATCCATGGGTTAGAGTTAGTTTGAGTTAGTTTGGGCTCAAATAGCCCTAATGTATATCCAAACATGAGGGCTAGTTTGAGCTAGTTCCATCTACACCCAAAAAACTATCCAACCGAAGAGGTGCTAATTGGAGCTAGTTCTCCTAGTGCATTTATTGTCAATCTAACCCTGTCATCCAAACACCTCTTTGGATGGAGTTGGTTCAGGGTTAGTCATGAGCTAGAAACTAACTCTGAACTCTAGCTAAGTTGAGTATCCAATTGTTGTTGTTGTTGTTGTTGTTGTTGCTGCTGCTGCTCTTCTACGTATATCTAGACATCATCAGAACATTAAGGTAACACTCTTCCTTGTTGCTATGTATCCTAGGATTGCATATTTAGACATTAAATACAATGCATGTTGCTATGTAGCCTCAGATATATTACATATGGCCCTAGTTAACCTAACGATAAATGGGTTACATATATACTCCCTTCGTCCAGAAATACTTGCCCGAGATTCGATCGTCGGTATCATTATACCTAGTTCAATCTCGTCACCGGCAAGTCTCTTTACTCATTCTGTAATACATCATCTCGTGACTAACACATTAGTCATTTGCTTGCAAGGCTTATTATGAGGTGTATTACCGAGAGGGACCAGAGATACCTCTCTGACACTCGGAGTGACAAATCCTATTCTCGATCTATGCCAACACCACAAACACCTTCGGAGACACCTGTAGATCATCTTTATAATCACCCAGTTATGTTGTGAAGTTTGATAGCACACAAGGTGTTCCTCCGGTATTCGGGAGTTGCATAATATCAAAGTCATAGGAACATGTATAAGTCATGAAGAAAGCAATAGCAGTAAAACTAAACGATCAAGTTGCTAAGCTAAGGGATGGGTCTTGTCCATCACATCATTCACCTAATGATGTGATTCCGTTGATCAAATGACAACTCATGTCTATGGCTAGGAAACATAACCATCTTTGATCAATGAGCTAGTCTAGTAGAGGCATACTAGGGACACTCTATTTTATCTATGTATTCACACATGTACTGAGTTTCCGGTTAATACAATTCTAGCATGAATAATAAACATTTATCATGATATAAGGAAATACAAATAACAACTTTTTATTATTGCCTCTAGGGCATATTTCCTTCAGTCTCCCACTTGAACTAGAGTCAATAATCTAGATTACATAGTCATGATTCTAACACCCATGGAGTCTTGGTGCTGAACATGTTTTGCTCGTGAAAGAGGCTTAGTCAACGGGTCTGCGACATTAAGATCCGTATGTATCTTGCAAATTTCTATGTCTCCCACCTTGACTTGATCGCGGATGGAATTGAAGCGTCTCTTGATGTGCTTGGTTCTCTTGTGAAACCCGGATTCCTTCGCCAAGGCTATTGCTCCAGTGTTGTCACAAAAGGTTTTCATTGGACCCGATGCACTAGGTATTACACCTAGATCGGATATGTACTCCTTCATCCAGACTCCTTCATTTGCTGCTTCCGAAGCAGCTATGTATTCCGCTTCACACGTAGATCCCACCACGACGCTCTGCTTGGAACTGCACCAACTGACAGCTCCACCATTTAATAAAAATACATATCCGGTTTGTGACTTAGAGTCATTCGGATCAATGTCAAAGCTTGAATCAACGTAACCGTTTATGACGTGCTCTTTGTTACCTCCATAAACAAGAAACATATCCTATGTCCTTTTCAGGTACTTCAGGATGTTCTTGACCGATGTCCGATGATCCACTCCTGGATTACTTTGGTACCTCCCTACTAAACTTATAGCAAGGCACACATCAGGTCTGGTACACATCATTGAATACATGATAGATCCTATGGCTGAGGATAGGGAGTGACTTTCATTTTCTCTCTATCTTCTGAAGTGGTCGGGTATTGGGTCTTACTCAACTTCACACCTTGTAACACATGCAAGAACCCTTTCTTTGACCGATCCATTTTGAACTTCTTCAAAACTTTATCAAGGTATGTGCTTTGTGAAAGTCCAGTTAAGTTTCTTGATCTATTACTATAGATCTTGATGCCTAATATATAAGAAGCTTCACCGAGGTCTTTCTTTGAAAAATTCTTATTCAAGTATCCTTTTATGCCATCCAGAAATTCTATATCATTCCCAATCAACAATATGTCATCCACATATAATATCAGAAATGCTACAGAGCTCCCACTCACTTTCTTGTAAATACATGCTTCTCCAAAAGTATGTATAAACCATATGCTTTGATCACCTCATCAAAGCGTATATTCCAACTCCGAGATGCTTGCACCAGTCCATAGATGGATCGCTGGAGCTTGCACACTTTGTTAGCACCTTTAGGGTCGACAAAAACTTCTGGTTGCATCATATACAACTCCTCTTTGAGGTATCCATTAAGGAATGCGGTTTTGACATCCATTTGCCATATTTCATAATCATAAAATGCAGCAATTGCTAACATGATTTGGACAGACTTAAGCATCGCAACGGGTGAGAAAGTCTCATCGTAGTCAACTCCTTGAACTTGTCGAAGACATTTCGCAACAAGTCGAGCTTTGTAGACAGTAACATTACAGTTGGCGTCGGTCTTCCTCTTGAAGATCCATTTATTTTCAATGGCTTGCCAACCATCGAGCAAGTCAACCAAAGTCCACACTTTGTTCTCATACATGGATCCCATCTCAGATTTCATGGCCTCAAGCCATTTTGCAGAATCTGGGCTCATCATTGTTTCCTCATAGTTCGTAGGTTCATCATGGTCTAGTAACATGACTTCCAGAACTGGGTTACCGTACCACTCTGGTGCGGAACGTACTCTGGTTGACCTACGAAGTTCAGTAGTAATTTGATCTGAAGTTTCATGATAATCATTATTAGCTTCCTCGCTGATTGGTGTAGGAATCACTGGAACTAGTTTCTATGATGTACTACTTTCCAATTCGGGAGAAGGTACAATTAACTCATCAAGTTCTACTTTCCTCCGACCCACTTCTTTCGAGGGAAAATCCTTCTCTAGAAAGGATCCACTCTTAGCAACGAATATCTTGCCTTTGGATCTGTGATAGAAGGTGTACCCAACAGTTTCCTTTGGGTATCCTATGAAGACACATATCTCCGACTTGGGTTCGAGCTTATCAGGTTGAAGCTTTTTCACATAAGCATCGCAGCCCCAAACTTTAAGAAACGACAACTTTGGTTTCTTGCCAAACCACAGTTCATAAGGCGTCGTCTCAACGGATTTAGATGGTGCCCTATTTAACGTGAATGCAGCTGTCTCTAAAGCATAACCCCAAAACAATAGTGGTAAATCGATAAGAGACATCATAGATCGCACCATATCTAATAAAGTACGGTTACGACGTTCGGACACACCATTACACTATGGTGTTCCGGGTGGCGTGAGTTCTGAAACTATTCCACATTGTTTCAAATGAAGACCAAATTCGTAACTCAAATATTCGCCTCCACGATCAGATCGTAGTAACTTTATTTTCTTGTTACGATGATTCTCTACTTGACTCTGAAATTCTTTGAACTTTTCAAATATTCCAGACTTGTGTTTCATCAAGTAGATATACCCATATCTGCTCAAATCATCAGTGAAGGTCGGAAAATAATGATACCCGCCGCGAGCCTCAACACTCATCGATCCACATACATCAGTATGTATGATTTCCCACAAATCAGTAGCTCACTCCATTTTTCCGGAGAACGGAGTTTTAGTCATCTTGCCCATGAGGTATGGTTCGCAAGCACCAAGTGATTCATAATCAAGTGATTCCAAAAGTTCATCAGTATGGAGTTTGTTCATGCACTTTACACCAATATGACCTAAACGGCAGTGCCACAAATAAGTTGCATTATCATTATCAACCTTGCATCTTTTGGTTTCAATATTATGAATATGTGTATCACTATGATCGAGATCTAATAAGAATAGACCACTCTTCAAGGGTGCATGACCATAAAAGATATTACTCATATAAATAGAACAACCATTATTCTTTGATTTAAATGAATAACCGTCTCACAACAAACAAGATCCAGATATAATGTTCATGCTCAACGCTGGCACTAAATAACAATTATTTAGATCTAAAACTAATCTCGATGGTAGATGTAGAGGTAGCGTGCCGACGGCGATCACTTCGACTTTGGAACCATTTCCCACGCGCATCGTCACCTCGTCCTTAGCTAATCTTCGTTTAATTCGTAGCCCTTGTTTTGAGTTACAAATAATAGCAATCGAACCAGTATCAAATACCCAGGTGCTATTACGAGCATTAGTAAGGTACACATCAATAACGTGTATATCGAATATACCTTTGTTCACTTTCCCATCCTTTTTATCTGCCAAATACTTGGGGCAGTTCCGCTTCCAGTGTCCACTCCCTTTGCAGTAGAAGCACTCAATTTCTGGCTTGGCTCCAGACTTGGGTTTCTTCGCGGGAGTATGAACTATCTTGCTATTCTTCTTGAAGTTCCCCTTCTTTCCCTTGCCCTTTTTTTTGAAACTAGTGGTCTTGTTAACCATCAACACTTGATGCTCCTTTTTGATTTCTACCTCCGCAGCTTTGAGCACTGCGAAGAGCTCGAGAATTGTATTTTGCATCCCTTGCATGTTATAGTTCATCACGAAGCCTTTATAGCTTGATGGCAGTGATTGAAGAAATCTATCAATAACAATATCTTCGTCAACTTTGCAACCAAGTTGAGTCATATGATTGTAGTACCCAGACATTCTTAGCAAGTGTTCACTGATAGAACTGTTCTCCTCCATCTTGTAGCTATAGAACTTACTACAGACTTCAGATCTCTCAATTCGGGCATTTGCGTGAAATATTAACTTTAACTCTTGGAACATCTCATATGCTCCATGACATTCAAAACGTCTTTGAAGACCCGATTCTAAGCCGTAAAGCATGGCACACTGGACTATCGAGCAGTCATCAGAACGAGCTTGCCAGACGTTCATAATGTCCAGAGTTGCTCCTACAGCAGGCCTGTCACCTAGCAGTGCTTCCAGGACATAATTCTTCTGTGCAGCAATGAGGATAATCCTCAACTTACGGACCCAGTCCGTGTAGTTGCTATCATCATCTTTCAACTTAGCTTCCTCTAGGAACACATTAAAATTCAAGGGAACGGTAGCACGGGCCATTGATCTACAACAACATAGATATGCAAAAAATATCAAGACTAAGTTCATGATAAATTAAAGTTCAATTAATCATATTACTAAAGAACTCCCACTTAGATAGACATCCCTCTAGTCATCTAAATGACCACGTGATCCAAATCAACTAAACCATGTCTGATCATCACGTGAGATGGAGTAGTTTTCAACGGTGAACATCTTATGTTGATCATATCTACTATATGATTCACGCTCGACCTTTCGGTCTCCAGTGTTCTGAGGCCATGTCTGTACATGCTAGGCTCGTCAAGTTTAACCAGAGTATTCTGCATGTGCAAAACTATCTTACATCCGTTGTATTTGAACGTAGAGCTTATCACACCCGATCATCACGTGGTGTCTCGGCAGGACGAACTTTCACAACGATGCATACTCAGGGAGAACACTTGTACCTTGAAATTTTGTAAGGGATCATCTTATAATGCTACCGCCGTACTAAGAAAAACAAGAAGCATAATAAGATAAACATCACATGCAATCAAAATATGTGACATGATATAGCCATCATCATCTTGTGCTTTTGATCACCATCTCCAAAGCATCGTCATGATCTCCATTGTCACCGGCTTGTCACCACGATCTTTATCGTAGTGTCGTGGTCGTCTCACCAACTATTGCTACTACTACTATCGCTAACTCATAGTGATAAATTAAAGCAATTACATGGCTTTTGCAATTCATACAATAAAGAGACAACCATAAGGCTCCTGCCGGTTGCCGATAACTTTACAAAACATGATCATCTCGTACAATAACGTATAACTCATCTTGTCTTGACCATATCACATCACAACATGCCCTACAAAATCAAGTTAGACGTCCTCTACTTTGTTGTTGCAAGTTTTACGTGGCTGCTACGGGCTTAGCAAGAACCGCTCTTACCTACGCATACAAAACCACAACGATTTTTCGTCAAGTGTGCTGTTTTAACCTTCACAAGGACCGGGCGTAGCCACACTCGATTCAACTAAAGTGAGAGAAACAGACACCCGCTAGTCACCTTTAAGCAACGGGTGCTCGTAACGGTGAAACTAGTCTCGCGTAAGCGTACGCGTAATGTCGGTCCGGTCCGCTTCATCTCACAATACCGCCGAATCAAAGTATGAAATGCTGGTAAGCAGTATGACTATTATTGCCCACAACTCATTGTGTTCTACTCATGCATATCATCTACGCATAGACCTAGCTCATGATGCCACTGTTGGTGAACGTAGTATTTCAAAAAAATCCTACGATCACACAATATCTATCTAGGAGAAGCATAGCAACGAGAGGGGAGAGTGTGTCTACATACCCTCGTAGACCAAAAGCAGAAGCGTCTAGTGATGCGGTTCATGTAGTCGAATGTCTTCGCGATCAAACCGATCCAAGCACCGAACGTACGGCACCTCCGCGTTCAGCACACGTTCATCTCTATGACGTCCCACGAGCTCTTGATTCAGTTGAGCATCACAGGAGAGTTTCGTTAGCACGACGGCGTGGTGATGGTGATGATGAAGCTACCGACGCAGGGCTTCGCCTAAGCACTACAACGATATGATCGAGGTGTGTATATGTGGAGGGGGGCACCGCACACGGCTAAAACTGATGTTAACTTGTGTGTCCTAGTGTCCACCTGCCCCCGTATATAAAGGAGCAAGGGGGAGGGCGGGCCGGCCCCTATGGCACGCCCAAGGAGAGGAGGTGTCCTCCTCCTAGTAGGAGTAGGACTCCCCTTTCCTACTCCTACTAGGAGGGGGAATGGAAGGAGAAGATGGAGAAGGAAAAAGGGGGGCGCTGCCCCCCTTCCCTAGTCCAATTTGGACTAGAGGGGGAGGGGGCGCTCGGCCTACCCTGGCCGGCCCTCTCTCTCTCCACTAAGGCCCATGTGGCCCATTAGTTCACCCGGGGGAGTTTCGGTAACCCTCCGGCACTCTGGTTTTCTCCGAAACCACCCGGAACACTTCTGGTGTCCAAATATAAACGTCCAATATATCAATCTTTATGTCTTGGACATTCCGAGACTCCTCGTCATGTCCGTGATCACATTCGGGACTCCGAACTACCTTCGGTACATCAAAACACATAAACTCATAGTACCGATCGTCATCGAACGTTAAGCGTGCGGACCCTACAGGTTCGAGAACTATGTAGGCATGACCAAGACTCATCTCCGATCAATAACCAATAGCGAAACCTGGATGCTCATATTGGTTCCTACATATTCTACGAAGATCTTCATCGGTTAAACCGCATAACAACATACGTTGTTCCCTTTGTCATCTGTATGTTACTTGCCCGAGATTCGATCGTCGGTATCATTATACCTAGTTCAATCTCATCACCGGCAAGTCTCTTTACTCGTTCTGTAATACATCATCACGTGACTAACTCATTAGTCATTTGCTTGCAAGGCTTACTATGAGGTGTATTACCGAGAGGGCCCAGAGATACCTCTCCGACACTCGGAGTGACAAATCCTATTCTCGATCTATGCCAACACAACAAACACCTTCAGAGACAACTGTAGAGCATCTTCATAATCACCCAGTTACGTTGTGACGTTTGATAGCACACAAGGTGTTCCTCCGGTATTCAGGAGTTGCATAATCTCATAGTCATCGGAACACATATAAGTCATGAAGAAAGCAATAGCAGTAAAACTAAACGATCAAGTTGCTAAGCTAATAGATGGGTCTTGTCCATCACATCATTTTCCCGTTGATCAAATGACAACTCATGTCTATGGCTAGGAAACATAACCATCTTTGATCAATGAGTTAGTCCAGTAGAGGCATACTAGGGACGCTCTGTTTTGTTTATGTATTCACACATGTACTAAGTTTCCGGTTAATACAATTCTAGCATGAATAATAAACATTTATCATGATATAAGGAAATACAAATAACAATTTTTTATTATTGCCTCTAGGGCATATTTCCTTCAGTCACTTGTGTAATTGTATGCTTAATTTGATTTTGTAATGTTGTCTTTTTAAGTATATATGTTGATGCTCTGCAGACAGAGCAAATCAGATCGCACACGGAGTAAACAATGGAACCCGCCGGTGATGATTTCATCAACCACTGACAATTGTATACCAGAAATCATTTGCTCACAACACACACGACTTGTTAACATGAATCGTTTGTGTTGTTATCGGTCTTCCCACACGTTTCCGATTACAGATCTGTTTGCCGCGTATCACACACATCTTGTTATATTGAACTGTTTATGTTCTTTAGTCTCAACGCAAACAGTTCATCCGAGTGAACCGCATGCCGTATATCGCACACACCTTGATCTGGCTGACCGTTTCTTTTGTGTTGCCTAATCACAAACAATTCATTCGAGTGAACCGTATGTTGTATATTGCACACACACCTTCATCTGGCTGCTCGTTTCTTTTGTTCCTCCTCATCCCAAACAGTTAATTGAACTGAACCGTATGCCCTGCATCGCGTACACTACTAAAATATGAACCGTGTTTGATGCATCTGTCATCGCAAATGTTTTGCACCTTTTTTGACGTTTTTACACCATTGTTTGCGATTATTGCATCACACATAGTTTCGTCGAAGGGTCTCTGATCGTAGTGTCGCGTTAGCAGCATCGTGTAGTAGTGGCCATTATAGTATAAAGGCCACCTGCATACAGTTGCTCAAGGAAGGTATATAAAACCTTCAACTTTAACAAATTATCCTCGCAAAGATGTCCACTTTTGTTACCTGCAACAATTGGACAATTTAAAGTTACAACACTTCTATTATACAACATAAGTCGCGAGGCGACTTATCGAACAATATTTGCAGATATGCTTACCAAAGATAGAAGGCCTTTGGCTTGAGCTGGGTGATATGACCCTTTAATGAGTTTAGCTCTTCGGTAACCAGCTTGAGCTGGCCTTCGGCTTCTTCTGCACGTTTCAACAATGCTGCCTTTTCCTCTTCATATGAGGCCTTCAAAGTGTTTAAGTTGTCATATGCAGCTTGCACCGACTGTTGAAGTGTAGGGGCTGATGATTCGGCCTTCTCACGCAATTCCTTCTCAGATTTAAGCCTCTCTTGTAAGTCGGCTGCTCTTGACTCCGCACCAATCACCATATCCTGATTCAAATTAGCAACATCGCTAACAACACTAGAGTCCTAAGAAGATAAAATAGTACGACTCAACACTAGAAGGGTACCAAAAGCAATGATTTTTTTTCTATGTTTCAAAGTCCCAAGTTGCTACAAGAAAACTACTTGGAACTTGGGGGCTAATGCATGTTATTTTTTTCAAAAGAGATAGGCTAAAAGACCCAACTCGTTCCATCACAATGAGTTGGCCATTGGGGGCTACATGATGTTCTTTTTCATTACCTACAATCAACAAGTTGAAGGCTTGACTCAATCATAGAATAGAGTCGGCCCTTGGGGCCTAGATGTCACTTCACAATTTTACTTTGGAAGACCCGACTCACCCATAGAGATGAGTCGACCCTTAGGGGCTACATGGTATTTTTCAAGTCCATCTGAAAGACCCGACTTGTTATTTTCACAACAAGCCAACCCTTGGGAGCTACATGGCATTTTTCAAGTCCATCTGAAAGACCCGGCTTGTTATTTTCACAACAGGCCGACCCTTGGGGGCTACACAAGTATATATAGTGTTGAAAGGAGGGAAATTTTCGCACCTCATATTTCCTCTTCAGCATGTTCACCATGCTCGCCTACATGTCCAGACTTGTAAACAAGCGGGTTAAATACTCTTGATGAAGCTCGTCTGTGCTAAGATCTTCAAAGTTAGGCAACTCCAACTTTTCCTTCCCTTTTTCAGGTACGGTCGACTCATCTTTGGTCGCGACTTTGGCCAGTACATTTGAAGTTTTTGGAGCTGTAAAAACTTCTCCAATGATGTTAACCTCATCATTGACTACTACGAATGAGGGAACAATATCTCCAGCCACCTTTATTAGACCAGAGGCACGAGCCGGCTCGACGGGTTAACATTGTCAATAGCACCATCCATGCCGACTTGACTATCCATCTGGTTTGTCTCAATGGTTGTTTCTTCAACAATTGGCGGCTCTTTCTGCTGTGGTGGCTCAACCCATTGATCACCATGGCCTTCCGGGGTCTCAGTTTGGACATCTTAGGTCATCAAAAGTAGGTCCTCAGAAACACGAATTTCTAGAGCCAAAGATGACTCGCCAACCTTCCTCTTCTTGGCTTTGGCCCTACAGTCACATAAACATGTTCAAGGAAACAAAGTAATGACCATAAAGAGATGTGAATTGTTTATACACTCACCCTTTACTACAAAAAAAGATACATCCGTGACATTTTGGGCCGAACGAAACTTTTTTCTATCATACTTATGACACTTCTATGACAATAATTGTGACAAAACACGGTATCATCATACATGTGGTGGGGTCCTACTTCTATGACAAAAAATCATGACAAAAAATGGGCTTTTCGTCCTGGGCGGGCCGGAGACGCAACTGCGTGACATTCTTTGGGCCATCCATGACGGAAAAAACGTGGTAGAAGCGAGAGCGAGGAAAATATCGGGGTGTTCCCGATAACGATGGGTGGTTGGGGCCGAGCGATGCGCATTTCTCTCGTACACAAACGAGCGTGGGTGCGAGGCGTTGGGCTCGAACTGAACCCGAGCGAGGCGTTGGGCTCTAACTGAACCCGAGCGATTGCACTGCAGGCTACGCGTTACTGATCCCGAGCGATCAATCGATGGCTGTTAACTGAACCCGATCGAGCGATTCCTTCGCTACTGCTGCTAACTGAAGCCGATTAATGCTGCTTCTGCATGAATAGTGAGTGTTGCTGG
>LR738715.1:281094466-281122049 GCA_902687465.1 Secale cereale
GGGGGGGGGGGGACGTTCTTTTCGCGAAATAAAGAAGGCCTTCCCAGGGTCCTAGCTGTCAGGTGGAGGAATCATTATTTTGCGCGTAATAAGGAAGCATTTCCTTCTGTGCGGCCGTGGACCCAGCTGTCCGCCTCTCCACGTACAGTCCACTTTCGATGGATGTCGTTCATTCACCACGTTGACCAAGCCGCGCCGAGAGCACCAGGGCGGTGGATGACGACGAGGCCTAGGAAGGGAACGACACGGAGCCAGGGAAGACTCGGCAGTTGTTTCCCACGCGGAGGAGTACGAGGGTTTACTGGTTCGTCTGTCGTCCCCGGAGAAAACAGCAGGTGTGGATGAGTAGAGGGATGGCTAGGCCAGCGATGGGAGTACGGTGGGGCGGTGAGGCCTATGCAGCAGCACAGCCGGCCACGGGGAGGAGAGAGCAGGCAGTCCCACCGACGCTTGTTTGAGCGGCTGGAGCAGGAAGAGCAGATATTGAAGAAGCACGACGGCCGTTGGATGGACATCCAACAGTCACTGGTTGTGCGTCAACCATTTTTTTAGGAAAGCCTCAAATCTATGGAAAACATCATACAACCCATCTGCCATTATTTCTAATAATTTACAACCCATTTGCTAATTCTTCAGTTTTTTTGGAGCCCATATTCTTTTTGTTAGCATTACAACCCATATTGTGGCCACGGTTAAAAAATTATACGAAATTTTGCATATTTCGGTGCGGTCCGAACTGTTTTTAATCCCGAAATTTTGAGTCACATTCAAACTGATTTTAAAAATAAATGTATATCAATATAAAATCCAATAAATTGTCCACACATAAAAATCAATGCAATTTAAAATCTCGAAATGAAAAAAAAAGAAATTTGAAACTAATTGCCAATTTGATGTGTTTTAAAAATGTACAACCCATTTCTCATTACTGATAGGCCATTTTTTGGCCAGCCGAATGAAGCTCTCCTTGTCTTCAAAGATTTGCAGCCCAATAGGCCTGACAAAGTGACTAACTTGGCAAATCACAAAAAAACTGGGATGTGGCCGTGGACCCAGCTGCGGCCGTGGACCCAGCTGTCAGCCTCTCCACGTACAGTACTCTTCCGATGGAAGTCGGTCGTTGACCACATTGACCACGCCGCGCCGAGAACACCAAGGCGGTGGACGACGGCGAGGCCTAGGAAGGGGACAACGCGGAGACGAGGAAGACGCGACAGTGGATGCCCACGCGGAGAGGAGTAGGAGGGTTCACTGGTTCGGCTGCGGTGTGAGGCTGCCATCGCCACAGAATAATAGGAGGTGTGGGTAAGTGGAGGGATGGCCTGGCCAGCGGTAGGAGAAGTATGGGGGCGGTGAGGCCTCCGCGGCAGCACAGCCGGCCATGGGAGGCAGGAGCAGGCGGCACGACCGGCGCTGCTTTGGGCGGCTGGAGCAAGAAGACCAGAGGTTGAAGAAGCACTATGGCCGTTGGATGGACATCGTACGATCCCTGGAGCTAGAATCGTTCATATTGACTAACTTGACAAAGCCCTCTGTCCCCATCAACTTAGTAGGCCCACAAGTCAGCCACCCACTATGGTGGGTCCTAGCTAGCAAGGGGGTATTCATTTTTGTGTGTGTCATAAGGAGGCACTTCCTTGCGTGCAAAGATATAGCTGGTGGGTCCGACCTGTCAGCGGGGGGGACATTTTTTCACGAAATACAGAGGCCCTTCCCGTGGGTCCTAGCTGTCAAGTGGAGGAATCATTATTTTACGCGTAATAAGGAGGCATTTCCTTGTGTGTGGGCGTGGACCCAGCTATCAGCCTCTCCACGTAGAGTCCACTTCCGATGGATGTCGTTCATTGACCACGTTGACCAGGCCGCGCCGAGAGCATCAGGGCGGTTGTCGGGGAAACTGACCGCCCACGAACACCTATGGGACCAGAGCCCCTTCTACGGTGCGGCAAGAGAGCGGAGGGAGCACGAAGAGCGGATCGAGGGACACACGCCGGCAGTTTACCCAGGTTCGGGCCGCGCGGACGCGTAAAACCCTACTCCTGCTTTGGTTGTATTGAGTTCTCGGGCTCGGGAGCTTGAAGATCTATAGTACTAGCTACACCGAGCGTAGGAGTGATCGAGTTTCTGGGATCCAACCCCCTCTACGTTGTGCATGGGCCTCCTTTTATAGTTCAAAGGGGTCACCGACAGGTGTCAACGTAGAGGAGGGTAAAAACGTAAATTTGGTGGTAGATGGAACAGTGAATGAACAGTGTATGTACAGTGGTTGTACATTGATCTATACCTAACCCAGACGGTGGGGGACAAAGGCATTGAATGCCCGTCGCCGTCACCCCAAAAGCGTCCGCCCGGGCGTCTCCGTTCGCCACGGCGATGGCTTCGTCAACGCGGCTCGCCATCGTGTCCCCCAGGCTGCACAGCCATCTGCCACGTGCCCCTGGAAGGGCCCCAGGGCGACGCGTGGTCAGATGAGCTGGAGCGCAGGCACACAGTGTAAACCTCTCCCGGCAAGCACCTTGCCGGGGTTGCTATCTTGCCGGGCCCGGGAGCTTGTCGCTCTCCGGGTCCTGCCGAGGCGCACGATGCGCCACGATGTATCTTCTGAGGTGCTGTTTTCTGGTCTTCCTGGCAACCTCCTCTTGCCAGGGTCTTGTGAGATAGAGTGGTCTTGTGCTTGGAGCAGCCTTCCCGGCAAGCTCCTCTTGCCGGGGCCTTGATCTTCTGACTTGTATACTTTGTTCTTGGGTGGCTTTAAAGGGGTCCAGAGTGGGCTTTGGCGGTCGCGTGGTGAGCCAGACCATGGGACGCTGCTACTGCCCGTGCACAAGTCGGGATACGAAGGTACCCCTACTTTAGTACATCGACAGGAGCCCCCGGGCCTGGGCCACACACGGTGCCGAGCGTTGTTGGGCAGGCCCATAACAGTGCACGAGCACACGCGGCCCACGGCGCGCCGTTTCCCACTCCGCATCTGCCGCATCTCTCCCTAACGGCACGCGGCGATTGCGGCGTCGTGGGAGAGATCGTGGCCTGCTTCTTTAATGGAAAAATGCGGAACGTCCCCCACTTCCCCCTTAAAAGCAGAGGAAGCAGGGGCAGTTTCCCTCCATTACCTTCATTGCGTCTTGAATCTCCAGAAACCCCCGCCGCTCTCTGCCTCCCCAAAGGTCAACAGAGAGCCGAGCTCCACCCTTCCTCCGCCGTCTCCAGCATCCGCGGCGCCGTCGATCTCCCTCGCCGTCGCCGCCATGGCCCCGAAGAGCGACAAGGCGAAGAGCGACCAGGCGAAGAAGGAGAAGTCTGACAAGGCGGCGAAGCTGGCAGCCATGCGGAGAAGGATGGTGGTCTTCCCGCCGAGGCTTGGCACGAGGGAGCTACGGGACAAGTACTACTTTTTCTGGGCGAGGGAGACGAAGGCTCACCCGCGCACCAGAGTCCTCCCCGCCGCAGCCATCGACATGTACCCGGGAGGTTACCACTACTTCGCTTCATTCTTCCATTGTGGTCTCTATCCTCCGTATTCAAAGTTTTTCTGCGATGTGATGAACACATATGGACCCCACCTCTTAGATTTCACCCCGAATGCCGTCCTCACTTTGGCCGTTTTCGCACATCTGTGCGAAAACTATGTCGGGGTCCACCCAAACGTAGCCCTCTTCCGCCACTTCTTCACGCCTAGAGTAGAGTCCGGATCTCCACTCTCCGGCGGTATCTCTTGGATCTTCAGGCTCGGCAAGAATGAGGCATACTTGATTGGAGAGCTCCGCGGCAAGTGGGAAGAGTGGAGAGCTGATTGGTGCTGGGTCATGGAAGATGAGCCCGAGCAGTTTACCTCGCCGCGCCGGACTGCAATAGTGCGCGGCAAGGATTGGAGTGACTTGGCCCCGGAGGATGACAAGCTGCAGATTGCCCTTACTAGGATCCTTCGCCTCCGGGCCGCCAACCTTACTGTAGGTGAAGTTGGGGCCGACTTCCTCCGCCGCCGCATTGCCCCTCTGCAGGAAAGGAAGAGACCTGCCTGGGAGTTCGGCAACGCGGCAGACCGCATGAGGCTGCGCCCCGGGTTGAACTATAACTTCACTGTCTTGGAACTCAAGGGGATGGTCCGGGAGCTGTTCAAACATGACCCCAAGCATAAGGAGTGGTTCACCCCGTCCCGGGGAGTAGTTCCTCTTTGCAACAATACCGCTCTGAGTGCCATCCGCGCGGCAATGCCTGAGTGCGACTCCCACGGGGTTGTTCCTACTTGGCTGACGCCTTCAGCGGAGACCGTGCAGAGCTTCTTCGACAACCTGGACGAACGGCCACGCAACCCCGAGGAGAAAAAGGGTCTCACCCGGGAGACTACCGATCGGGACGTGGCATATATAGCCACCAGAATGGAGGAGGCCACCGCAGCTGCAGCTGCGGGCGAATTTGGGTACACGGTGGACGAAGCAGAGGCGGCGGACGCAGTGAGCCAGGCCGAGGAGGCGGAAATCCTCAAGCTGTTAAAGATTGCGCCCGAGGAGTTCGCCGGGGAGCCTGCCGGGACGAGCGAGGCTGCCGGGCAGGGCACTGAGTCCAGTGAGCCCGTCGAGGAAGACGCCGAATCGGGCGATTCTGACGAAGACTCCGGCGGGTCTCTGAATCTCGACGACGACGCCTCCTCATCCTCCGAGAACTCTCCACCACCACCAAGTCCTCTGCCACAGCAGAAGAAGCGCCTCCGCAAGGTCACTGAGACGGCGAGGCCACCGGCGCCCCGACAACAGCCGAAGCGCCGCGCGGCGCGTGCCACCACGATGAGCAAGGTCGTCAAGGAGGCGCCCCGTGCCCGAGCGACAAGCGGAGGGGGATCTTCCCGGAGTGGCTCTGGTCTTCCTTCCGCCCCTCGGTCTTCGGGGACGACCGGAGCGGGGTCCTCACAAACCACGGCCCCGGAGCCCGCCAAGCGCCCGAGGGAGCCTTCTCCTCTAGCTCCCCGCGCTGGAGCACGCGAGGCGCAGTTTGACTTCTCCGCCCTCAGCTCCGATGAAGAGGAGGAAGAGTAAGCATTTGCACTTTCTATTTCCTTTGATTTTTTCTTGATTTCTCTTGCTTGGTTCTGATCTTGTTTTGGCTTCTAGGACCTTGACCCAGAGGATGGCGAAGGGGGCCAAGATCCTTGTGGTTGATCTCGAGGACGACGAGCCCGCTGCAGCGGCAGGTGACGCGACAGCGACAGTCTTGCCGGACCAGCCTGCTGCTCCGGAGAGCAGCCCCCAGCACAGCCCCCAGCGTAAGTTTTTTGTTCACCTTTCCGTTTGATGGGCGCGCTTGAGGTGGTTATCCTTTTTGATGTCTTGTTGTCTTGTGCAGAAGTGGAGCCGCAACCGCAGGAGCACCAAGAGACCGCCCTCGACGAGCCGCTTGTTCCACCCTCCCCGCCAAGGATGAGCTCCCCGGCGAGGGACAGCGCTCCGCCAAGGACGGGTACTCCGCCAAGGGCGAGTACCCCGCCAAGGGAGAGCAGCCCGACAAGGGTGAGCACCCCGTCAAGGAAAGGCGCAAGCGGCCCTCCGCCAGCAAGGGCCACTGCTACGCCGCCAAGGTAGAATTCCCCGGCGAGGGACACCGTCATCGAAGAGGCCCGCGCAGGTAAACCCTTGTGCTTTCTTCTTCTTGGATTCTTCTTTTTTGGATATTTGCTTGACAATTCTTTCTTTTCTTTTTCTTCTACTAGATCCGCCCGCCCCGGAGCCGATGGAGACGGAGACCATCGCCGAGGAAGACGTGCGCGGCAATTCTTGCGACGCCACCAACGAAGGAATTTCCGGTGCTGACGAGCCAGCCGCCGAGGAGACCGCCCCGACCGCTGACGCCGTAGCTGGGGAAGGGACCGGCGACCGCACTGCTGGCCCTGAGGCCGCAGGAGCGCCGGACGCTGCACCGGCCGCCGACCCTTCCGCCCCCGCAGCTGGGTCGGGCGTCTATCTGGAGGCCGCCAACGGGGTCTTTATCCAAGTCCCGTGGGCGTCCTCATCAAGGGCACCCGCGGAGGGGGAGACCTTCGACGGAGAAGTTCTCGCCTCCGCCGGGCTGAAGGTTGTTGACGCGCCCGGCAGCAGCAACGAGCCCGAAGAGGAGCAACTCCTACGCCGGCTTCTGGCCTTGTACCGGGCCAGGCAGGCTAAGTTGGACTCCCGGGAGGCTCTGGCTGCCAAGGCTGGTGCTGATCTGGAGAAGCGTGCCGCGGAGCTCCGTGCCGCCAACCAGGCGGCCCTCCGGAACTTGGCGGAGGAGCGTGAAGAGCTTGCCGGAGCACACCAGGCGTTCCTCCTCGAGAAGGCCGAGGTGGAGGAGCAGCAGCGTCTGGCCGCTGAGGAGCTGTCTCGGCGGGAAGGAGAGCTCAACCAGTGGAAGGTCGACCTCGATAGCCACGAGGACGACCTCACCGCTCACGAGCAGGCCATTGGCGGGGCTCTGCAGGAGGCGAGGGATGCCGCAGCTGCCGCAGAGACCGCCAAGAGGGATCTGGAGGCCAGGGTGGCGCAGTTGGAGACGAGCCTGAAGGCGAGCGAGGACATGGTTGCCGCGCTCAATGTGGCGCGGGAGAAGGACGCCCACACCAACTCTGAGCTGCAAGTCCGCCTTTCCAACAAAGGCAAAGAGCTCACCGACGCCAGGGACTCCATTGCTGACTTAGAGCTGAAGGTTTCCACCCTCACTGATTCGCTTGACGCCACCCGAGACCGCGAGACGAAGCTGAAGGACGATCTCCGTACTGAGAGGGCCTTGCTGGTAAGCGCCGCCGTCTCGCAAAACAACTTCCAACGGACGGTGGAGCAGTGGACCGAGGAGCTCGTCGCCTCCGCCGCCAACATCGACAGGGAGATGGTGGCGTTGAGGGCGGAGCACCTCGTGTACTCCCCCGACGAGAGCCTCCCCCACAGCGCCAAGCTGAGCCTGTTCTTCAGAGGGGTGGCGCCGGCGCTCGCGCAGCTACGGGAGAAGATCCCCGCGCAGCTGGCTGACGAGGCACGCCGGCTTTGCATGGGTACTATGGAGCGGGTGTTGTCGAAGATCGTCTACCGCAACCCCGGGATCAACCTCGTCAACGTCTTCCGGACCCTGCCACCCGAAGCTGACCAGGAGGCGTTGAAGACACAAGTTGCCCATATCGTGGCCAAGGCGGGCAGGATCCAGAGGGTCGACGGAGACCGAAGAGACTAGGCTCCCCGCTTCCCTCGCCGTTGTCGATTAAGTCATAGGTAGTAGTTGGTTAGAACAGCGGCAAGCTATCTTGTTATATAACTTTATTTTGGATAATCAATGCAGTGTTATCTCCCTTGTTCAGTCCTTTCACTTTGTATGCTTTCCACCCTACGCTTTTAGGGAACTTGCCGGCAAAGGGACCCTTGCCGCGAGCGCTGAGTGTGGGACTCTTAGCAGCCTGCTAGCAATGCCCTTGTCGGCAAGAAACCTTGCCGCAGCTAGTCGCAGCACACTTAAATTGCTGAGCGAAACCGAAAACGAAGTAAGGGCGCGACACTTGTCGCAGCTCACTTAAGCCGTTGAGCGTGCTCGAAACAAAGTGAGGGTGCGGCTAGCCACGGGTAGGTTCCTCCACGCACAGGTTTTCCATACAAAGTGTGATTGTTCAAGGAAGACAACTAAGAAATTTTAAAAATTTGAATTGCTCAAACTCTGGTAACTTAGCTTTCGTGGATTGTTTGCTTCCCGGCAAGGCTTCCCTTTCTTGAACAGCACTTGGTCCATACCTCTATCTCCTTCCCCCCCGGCAAACTTGTGCGCGAGGAACACTTCTTCTGTTTTAAGAGAGAAAGGAAAAGAGGAGGAAACACTAGTATAGGGCCTTGCGGCTTGTTACTGCTTACCGGGGATGTGTGATGCACAAGGTGTCAGATGATGCATGCAAGTAAACATAAAAGCATGAAATGGCAAACAGTGTGAAGCACAAAAGTTTTACTAATGCATGGGGTCTGCGCCCGGATTTGTACAAAGGTTTACATGCAACAGCGGCAAGACTTGTACAAAAGGTGGTTGCCGGAGCAGATCACGGCAACCGCGCCTTATGGGTGAAACTTGCGAAGATGCTCTATGTTCCAGGAGTTGCTCACCGGTAAGCCTTCTTCGGTCTCAAGGCGGACAGCGCCGGGCCTTGTGACTTGTCTCACCCGATAAGGGCCTTCCCACTTCGGCGTCAACTTGTTGGAGCCCTTGGCGGACTGAACGCGCCGAAGAACAAGGTCGCCTTCCTCGAGACTCCTGGCCTTGACCTTGCGGCTATGATAGCGACGCAAGGCTTGCTGATATCGAGCAGCTCGTACAGCATCCTGGAGACGGTCCTCCTCGAGGAGCAATGCATCATCTTGTCGCAGTTGCTCTTGCTCGAGCTCGTTGTAAGCGAGTACTCGAGGAGACCCGTATACGAGTTCCGTGGGGAGAACTGCCTCTGCTCCATAGACAAGAGCAAAGGGTGTCTGTCTGGTGGCTCGATTTGGTGTCGTCCTGATTGACCAAAGGGCCACCGGCAACTCCTCTATCCAGTTTCTTCCGCACTTGTGCAGCCTATCGAACGTTCTCGTCTTTAGTCCACGCAGCACTTCAGCGTTGGCCCTCTCCGCTTGGCCGTTACTCCTCGGGTGAGCAACAGAAGCAAAGCAGACCTTGGCGCCAAGGTCTTGGACGTATTGCATGAAGGTGCGACTTGTGAATTGTGTGCCGTTGTCGGTGATGATCCTGTGAGGGATTCCGAAACGGCAAACAATTGACCTGAAGAACTTTACTGCTGATTGTGCTGCCACCTTTCTCACTGGTTCCACTTCTGGCCACTTTGTGAACTTGTCGATTGCAACGTACAAGTACTCAAAGCCCCCGACTGCGCGGGGAAAGGGGCCGAGGATGTCGAGCCCCCAGACCGAGAAGGGCCAGGACAAAGGGATCGTCTGGAGAGCTTGAGCTGGCTGATGTATTTGCTTGGCGTGGAACCGGCACGCTTCACACTTGGTTACTTGTGCAGTTGCATCTTGGAGGGCTTCTGGCCAAAAGAACCCTTGCCGGAACGCCTTCCCGGCAAGTGCTCTTGCGCCAATGTGGTGGCCACATATGCCTCCGTGTATCTCCGCCAACAGGTTCTGTCCATCTTCCCGGGAAATGCACTTCAACCTGACTCCGTTGAGTCTTCTTCTGTACAGTTCGTTGCCAACGAACTGGTACATACTTGACTGTCTGGTTATCCTCTCTATCTCTTCTGGTTCTTCGGGAAGTTCTCCAGTTTGAAGAAAACGGACGATTTGGTGTGCCCATGCTGGAGCCTGAGGCTCAACAACAAGGACTAAAGGCATCAGTGCTGCTGCGGGAACCTCAGCTTCTACGGAAAGAACCTGCGGCTCTGCCGGAGCTGAGGGTTCCCCAGCAAGCCTGCCGGGGCAAGGCTTGTCGGGAACGCCTGCTTCAACTGTACAGACCCTTGGGTCCGCAGGAGCAGACTGTTCCTCAGCATCTTGGTTGTCGTTCTTGGCGACCTTGGCAGCGGCTTCAGGAAGATCCGCCGGCAAGTAGTCACCGGAGACCAACTTCCTCTTCTTGCCTTGCCCAACTGATGGTGTGATGGATGGCTGAGTTAGCTTGAGCACGAAGACCCCTGGTTCCACAGGTAACTTCATTGCAGCACACTTTGAGAGGCCATCTGCGACATCGTTCTGAGCTCTTGGAACGTGCTCCATCTGCAGGCCTTCAAAGTGTTCTTCAAGCTTCCTCACTTCATCGACATAAGCTTCCATCAAGGGACTCTGGTAACCCTTGTTTACTTGTCGGACCACCAATTGTGAATCTCCCCGCACAATCAACTTCTTGATCCCAAGTTCGGCCGCAATTCTGAGACCGGCGAGCAAACCTTCATACTCGGCAGTATTGATTGTCGCTTGCTCCTTGGGAAAGTGCATTTGAACAACGTACTTGAGGTGCTCTCCGGTGGGCGCTATGAGTAACACGCCAGCGCCGGCGCCTTGCAGCGAGAAGGCACCATCGAAGTACATTATCCATTCTTTGCTTACTTCTTGGACGGGGATGCTTGTCTCTAGAACTTCTTCATCTGGTGTTGGTGTCCATTCTGCTATGAATTCTGCCAAAGCTCTGCTCTGTATAGTTGAAGTACTCTCAAACTTGAGACCAAAGCTTGACAGCTCCAGTGCCCACTCGACGATCCTGCCTGTTGCTCCTGGATTTTGCAATATCCTCTTCAACGGAAAGCGAGTGACCACTGTTATCTCGTGCGCTTGGAAGTAATGGCGTAGCTTTCTTGAGGCCATGAGGAGGCCGAAAAGTAACTTCTGCACCCCAGAGTATCTTGATCTAGCCCCCTGCAAGAGGGAACTTACAAAATAAACTGGGCGATGTACCATCTTCTTTCGCACTTCTCCTTGTTCCTGCGCAGACTTGTCCTTGTCGGGGCCAGAGCTTGTCGGGGAAACCCCCTGCTTGTCGCTGGATGCGCTTGCCGGGGATGTGGGTTCCTCATCTGCCTCCCTCTCCACTACTAACGCAGCACTAACCACTTGATTGGTTGCCGCTAGGTACAGCAGCAACTTCTCTTGTGGCTTAGGTGCGACAAGTATTGGAGTGGAGGACAGGTATCCTTTCAAGTCTTGCAGCGCTGCCTCCGCTTCCGGAGTCCATTTCATAGGACCTGCCTTTTTCAAGATTTTGAAGAAAGGCAGGGCGCGTTCTGCAGACTTTGAAATGAACCTGCTGAGGGCAGCCACACAACCAGCAAGTCTCCTTACGTCCTTGACGCGCTTCGGGGCTTCAATCTGCTCGATGGCTTTTATCTTGTCGGGATTGGCTTCAATCCCCCTCTGGACACAAAGAACCCGAGAAGCTTGCCGGAGGGGACTCCGAAGACGCACTTCTCGGGGTTCAGCTTGAGTTGTATCTTGCGCAGATTCTCAAAGGTTTCTTCTAGGTCTTGAATCAGGGTATCCTTGCTCTTGCTCTTGACCACTATATCATCCATGTAGGCTTCTACATTCCTGTGTATCTGTGGCTCAAAAGCAGTGTGTACCACCCTTGCAAATGTTGAACCCGCATTCTTCAATCCAAAGGGCATGCGTATGAAGCAGTATGTGCCACATGGAGTAATGAATGCAGTCTTCTCTTCATCTTCCTCAGCCATGAATATCTGGTGGTAACCTGAGTATGCATCGAGAAATGAAAGCAACTCGCATCCAGCCGTGGAGTCAACAATCTGGTCAATGCGCGGCAAGGGAAAAGGATCCTTGGGACAAGCTTTATTCACATCAGTGAAGTCTATACAAAGTCTCCATTTCCCATTGGCTTTGCGCACGACGACTGGGCCAGCCACGTGGGATGAAGTACACCTCTAACAAGGCCTGCTGCTTCCAACTTCTTGATCTCCTCAGCTGTGAACTCTTGGCGCTCCACCGCTTGCTTCCTGACCTTCTGCTTGACGGGCCGCGCGTGAGGGCAAACAGCAAGCTTGTGCTCAATTACCTTCCTGGGAACGCCGGGGATGTCGGACGGTTGCCATGCAAACACGTCGACATTCGCCCACAGGAAGGTAACGAGCGCGCTTTCCTATTTGCGGTCGAGCGTAGCACTGATCGTAAAGGTACCACCAGTGCCGTCCTCCTTGGCGGACACCTTCTTGGTTGCCGGTGGAGCTGCCATTCCTTTCTTGCACTTGCCGGTGGAGCTCGATGGTGCGTCCTCGACGGCAGCGCAGCACTCCGAAGAGGTGCGTTTGCCGGGGTGGGCTCCACAGCTCTTGCCGGACTTGGTCTTGGTCTTCCCCCCGGGAGCTTCAGTGGCAAGTGCCTTGCTGTCTGCCGCGGCTGCTGCATCCTGGTAGATCTTGTCGGCGCAGATAAGCGCATCCTTCTTGTCGCCGGGGACAGAGATGACGCTTATCGGCCCCGGCATCTTGAGCATGTTGTATGCATAGTGGGAAGCTGCCATGAACTTGGCGAGCGCAGGACGACCAAGTATCCCATTATATGGCAATGGGATATCGGCAACGTCGAACGTAATCCTCTCCGTCCTGAAGTTGAGCTCTCTGCCAAAGGTCACTGGCAGCGTGATCTTCCCCTTCGGCTTGCTCCTTCCCGGGTTGATCCCTTGGAATGACCCGGTTTCCTCGAGCTCGCTGTCGGGAATCTGCAGTTTCTTGATCACAGCGGAGGAGATCAAGTTGAGGCCGGCCCCGCCGTCAACCAACATCTTGGTGACCTTGAGGTTGCGGATAGTTGGTGAAACCAACATCGGCAAACACCCGACCGCTGTTGTGCGGTCAGGGTGGTCCTCAAGGTCGAAGATGATGGGCGTGCCGGACCATTTCAGCAGCCTGCGTGACTCGACGGGTGGCTCAGCTGCATTCACTTCCCGCACCCATTGCTTGAGTTGGCGGTGGGAAGTGTGCAGAGAGGCACCTCCGTCGAAACACAGAACCTCTGTGGCCTTCTGGAACTCCTGCTCGCTGTTGTCTCCTTCGTCCATGTCCTCATCATCGTCTTCGTCTTCATCCTTGTCGCGGCCCCGGGGAGGTCTGTCTCCTTGCCGCTGCTTGGCCTTGCCGCGACGTCCTCCCCGGCCATTGAACGGCCGCTTCTTGCTAGGCTCTCCTCCGCCTCCTTGGGCCTTCTCCTTGTCGCGACGCTCGTATTCAGCCTTCTGCTGCTCTACGAGGTACTCTACCCTCTTGCAGTTCTGGAGATCGTGGCCCTTGGTGCGGTGGATCTTGCAGTACTGCTTGTCGGAGCGATCCTGCTTGTCGGCTGCCGCTACAGGGGTGGACTCCTTGCTGGAGCCACCAGTCTGTGTCTTCTTGGCGGCAGCCTCCTTGCCGGACTGCTCGACAACCAGTACTTCCTTGTTCTTCTTCTTTCTATTGTTCCGCCGCCGATTTTTCCTTGCCGGGGCGGCATCCTCGCTATCTGTTCCTCCTGCTCCAGTATCCTCTCCGGGGAGTCTCCTCCCCTCTTCAGTGCGGGCACACTTGTCAGCCAGAGCGTAAAGCTCGCTGACATCCCGGATCTTGGTCACCGCCATCTCCTCCCTCATCCGGCGGTTACGCATGTTCTGGTGGAACGCGCTGATAACCGCAGCAGGGTGGACATCGGGGATGTTGTGCTGAAAGCGGCTGAACCTCTGGATATACTTTCGCATGGACTCTCCCTCCTTCTAGGCAAGGATGTGGAGATCGCTCTCCTGGCCGTGGGGCTTGTGGCCGCCCGTGAAGGCGCCGACAAACTGATGGCACAGATCTGCCCAAGAATTGATGGAGCTCTCCGGCAATTGCATGAGCCAGGATCAAACATTGGGCTTGAGCACGAGCGGGAAGTAGTTCGCTAAGATCTTCTCGTCGCGTCCCCCGGCAGCCTGCACCGCAATGGTGTAGATGCTGAGGAACTCCGAGGGGTGCGTCTTGCCGTCGTACTTCTCGGGTACGTCGGGCTTGAAGTTCTTCATGCTGGGCCACTGGACTTGCCGCAGCTCTCGGGTGAACGCAGGGCAGCCTGCCGCGTACGGCAAGTCGCCTGGTTCACCGGGCGCGTGCATGTCAACAGCAGTCCCAGCGCGCTGATCGGACTGTCTTCGGGCTTCTCTTCGACGCTCGATGCGGGTTCGAGCGTCCTCTTGTCGCCTGTCGTCGAGGACTTGGCGCTGATCGCGGCGAGCCCGTGGATCCGACGACGCTGTGGAGTCGTCGTCGACGTTGATCCGGCGGGGTGGCGATTTCTGCTTCCGCGGCGGGGAGTGCATGGTAGTTGCACCCACGGCGGTCTTGTCTCCATCGGCCTTCGCTTGGTCGACTTGCCGCGGCCGTGATGTTGCCGGCTGCTGCGGTGTGTCGTTGTTGGCGAATCCGATGAGGCTCTGGATCGTCGCCCTCCAGTCTTCGGCCTTGTCTTCCGCTGGAGGGAAGTCGAGGAGCAGTTGGGCTCTAGCAAGAGCTTCTGCTGGAGAGGAGGGAAGCGGTGGCGAGCGATGCGAGGAGCGAGATATGCTCGGACTTCTAACAGGGTTAGAAGGAGCAGGGTCCCGCCCCGGCGACCGCGCCTTGCTCGTACGAGCGCGCTGGCCTTGAGCATCCCGCGATCCACCGACTTGTCCTCGTCCCAGCAAGCGTATGGTACCCCCGGTACCACGTCGCTGCTGGTCCGGCACCTCATGAGAGGGACGTGGTGCGTGCACGGACGCCGAGGTCTTGGAGTTCGCCCGGTCGTCTGTCTTGTCTTTAGACTTGGCGGCGCCGCGAGTGTCCTCACCGGCGTCCACCCCCCCGCCAGCGTCTACCCCACCAACCGTTGGTTTTGGTGGTGGCGGGATCGACGCAGACGGGCCTCCGACCTCCGAAGCCTTCTTCTTCGGAGGCATGTTGATGTAGTCGATGAAGTGGATGAAGCTGGAAAAGTTGCTGAAGATTGCACCCGCGTGAGCGCCGAATCAGGTCCGCACAACCTCGACGCCCCCTACCTGGCGCGCCAAAGATGTCGGGGAAACTGACCACCCACGAGACCTATGGGACCGGAGCCCCTTCTACGGTGCGGCAAGAGAGCGGAGGGAGCACGAAGAGCGGATCGAGGGACACACGCGGGCAGCTTACCCAGGTTCGGGCCGCGCGGACGCGTAAAACCCTACTCCTGCTTTGGTTGTATTGAGTTCTCGGGCTCGGGAGCTTGAAGATCTACAGTACTAGCTACACCGAGCGTAGGAGTGATCGAGTTTCTGGGATCCAACCTCCTCTACGTTGTGCATGGGCCTCCTTTTATAGTTCAAAGGGGTCACCGACAGGTGTCAACGTAGAGGAGGGTAAAAACGTAAATTTGGTGGTAGATGGAACAGTGCATGAACAGTGTGTGTACAGTGATCTATACCTAACCCAGACGGTGGGGGACAAAGGCATTGAATGCTCGTCGCCGTCACCCCAAAAGCGTTCGCCCCGGCGTCTCCGTTCGCCACAGCGATGGCTTCGTCACCGCGGCTCGCCACCGTGTCCCCTAGGCTGCACAGCCATCTGCCACGTGCCCCTGGAAGGGCCCCGGGGCGACGCGTGGTCAGATGAGCTGGAGCGCAGACACACAGTGTAAACCTCTCCCGGCAAGCACCTTGCCGGGGTTGCTATCTTGCCGGGCCCGGGAGCTTGTCGCTCTCCGGGTCCTGCCGGGGCGCACGATGCGCCACGATGTATCTTCTGAGGTGCTGTTTTCTGGTCTTACTGGCAAGCTCCTGTTGCTAGGGTCTTGTGAGAATAGAGTGGTCTTGTGCTTGGAGCAGCCTTCCCGGCAAGCTCCTCTTGCCGGGGCCTTGATCTTCTGACTTGTATACTTTGTTCTTGGGTGGCTTTAAAGGGGTCCAGAGTGGGCTTTGGCGGGCGCGTGGTGAGCCAGACCATGGGACGCTGCTACTGCCTGTGCACAAGTCGGGATACGAAGGTACCCCTACTTTAGTACACCGACAGCGGTGGACCACGGCGAGGCCTAGGAAGGGAACGACACGGAGCCAGGGAAGACTCGGCAGTTGTTTTCCACGCGGAGGAGTATGAGGGTTTACTGGTTCGTCTGCCGTCCCCGAAGAATAACAGCAGGTGTGGGTGAGTAGAGGGATGGCTAGGCCATCGATGGAAGTACGATGGGGCGGTGAGGCCTGCGCGGCAGGATAGCCGGCCGCGGGAGGAGGGAGCAGGCAGTCCCGCCGGCGCTTGTTTGAGCGGCTAGAGCAGGAAAAGCAGAGATTAAAAAAGCACGACAGCCGTTGGATGGACATCCAACATTCACTGCTCTCGTGTGCATTATTTCTAATAATGTACTACCCATTTGCTAATTCTTAAGATTTTTTTGGAGCCCATCGTCTTTTTGTTAGCATTACACCCCATATTGTGGCCACGGTTAAAAAGTATACGAATTTTTTGCATTTTTATGTGCGTTCAACTGTTTTTTATCCTGAACTATCGATTCACATTCAAACTATATTGAAAAATAATTTATATAAATATAAAATCCAAATAATTGTCCACGCATAAAAATCAATGGAATTTAAAATCTTGTAATGAAAAAAATTGAAACTAGTTCCCGGTTTGATGTGTTTGAAAAATGTACAACTCATTTCTGGGCAAACCGAATGAAACTCTCCTCGTCTTGAAAGATTTGCAGCCAAGCAGGGCTGATAAAGCAAGTAGGCCTCGTTTGGGTATTTCTTTAAAAAAATTGAACCGGGCTAGCCATTTTCAGCAAGAAAAAAACACAACTGGGCTCATGATGTGGTAAACATAAATAAAACCCTGGCTAGACGGGCCACAGCACCCGCACAGCCCCATTGTTACTATTTACTAGGGTGGATGGGCTGTTTTGTCTTGGGCCCAGAGAAACAATTACTACTAGTACAGTGGAGACACTCTACAGCTACCCAGAAAAACAATTACTACTAGTACAGTGGATACAATACCGCTTCTGGGTCCTCCTAGGTCATCGAAACGTCTCCCTCTACTGAATGCCATTATACTTTTGTTCACCGACATGCGGGCCATGCATCGCGCGTGCCCAAATGCCATCCACCAAATTAGAAGGCAATATCCAGGCGGAGAGTCACCCCGGTCGTAGCGCGGCAATAACGAGCCGTCGTATCAAAAAACCCCACCTCCCCGCAGTCTAAGTTTGACAGACGAAGCAACCATCATTTCACTCTTCGCTGAATCCCCTTCTCCCTCACCGTCTTCAAGAAAGGCTACACTCGCATCTGCCACTATTCTTCTCTCCCAACGAAGGGAAGGTAAGCGGATCCGTGATGTTGGTATATTTCCGTTCAGAGAAAAAAAAGAACTCTTGCAAAGCAGTAACCGATCCTCACTCTCTTTTTTGTTCCATTGTCATTGCGATTGTGTTTTCCTTTCAGTGGTCTCCTAGTATTCATCAGTTTCATGATGGACCAAGGAGAACCAGGCAAAGATCTGCCGATATTGGAGCAGACGCGGGAGGCTGATCCCCACGAGACAGAGACCTCCAAGAAGATGGAGGCAGCCACCGAGCCGACCCCAGATACGCTCGTGGCCACTACTGAGATGGTCAACGCCCCGTTTGAGGTTACAGCCCCCATGTCACTGCAGGAGCAGTTTTCCCCCTTCGAGGATGTGTCCCCCCTGCTGAGCTGCCCAATGTGATTTTCTTCTTTGCCGATCTCGATTGTGGTTTTTCATCTAAGTATGTGGTGATGAATAATGCAAAATTTTATTAGCTTCGATGACATGCTATACATAGTGGTTTAAATGACTTGTGTTTCTTATACTGGAAACTAATTTAGAATTTGTTTCCATTTCCATTAGAGCCCTGATGCAGACAAGGATTGTGTGGTTGTACATGTCACTCGCTATGAGGCGGATGACCTGAATATACGCACTGCGAAAACATAGTTTTTAGGCTGTTGGATCCTGGAAGCCATTTGCGTTTATACCAATGAAGAGTTGTATTCCAGCCTCACTGTTGTCAGGCGTGTTGTCCAGGGTGTACTGAAGCACAAGAAGTTCAAAGCTACTCCTTCGTTTGTGAGGCATACTATTCTTGTCAAGCTTACGCGTGAAGATGACGTGACATGCCTCCACAAACAAGTTAATGAGTGGCAAGGCCACAAGGTTGTCTTCATGAATGTTCACAGGATTGAGCTGCTGCCGGACGTCCTCGATGATGTTCATGGCAAGGTCCGTCTTGTGTACAACCCAAATTAGATCGAGGCATGAAACACTTGCCCCAGCTAGTGTTTAATAGTAGTTTTGATTCTATCTAATTACCGAACCTTGCCTGTTATCGAGCCCTCTGGGGCGAGTACTCTGTTTGAATCCGTCTATGGGAACTGCTACTACTTTTGTGTGCCCGTGAATCATCGTAATTGTTGCCGAAACAGATGCGTCCTCACTAGTTTTATCATACGAGCAGTGTGAGTTTTGATGAAATAGAGTACTCGTTTGAGAACTGTGCGCTGTATACATAAGTACTTGTAAACACTGTTGGTGCTACCCCACTTGTAAGCAGTTGTGCAAAACACGGCACATTGGCTCAGCTCGCTTCAACACTAGGCTATCGACCAACTAACAATCAACAATCTGCTGTCTGACATATAAGCAACTATGTATCTTTTTACAGTGGTTCATGCAGTTAATTGAGGCCACAATGTAAATTCCAAACGTTCACACGCTAGTCCAGCGTTCATGTGGAACACTCACATTAAACTCGGCTTCATAAAAAACTTGAAAAGCATAAGTTAAGTAATTTTATACATCTCAATTATTCATAGAACATAACAAACATATACTAGTTCATAGCAAAAGACAAAGTTGTGAGAAGGATTACAAATCAGGAAAAAACAAGCAAGCCTTCTCTGAGCAAAGGGCCTCCCGACAAGCTTAAATTTCCTGGAGTTCACTCTGGTTTTTTCTTGTTGCCACCATCCATGGTTAGGTTCTCTCATTCCAGAATAACCAATTATAATTGTGTTCTTAGCCGGAATGCTTAACTGAACCATGTAGTGTACTGACCAGCTGAAATTCTTGTGCATTTCACTAAATTTAAGCACCGCTATTTGCATAAATAAGCAGACCACAATGCCTCTTGTCCGCGCACCTGTCCAAAAAACCGCCGTGCAGCCGTGCCAGTTAGTCCTCGGTCCATGGATGAACTCGTAGAAAGTGCATTCCGCACTAGGATGCAGTTGTTTTCGCTCATCCCTACACTGCAATCAGGAAGTAAAAAGTACGAATCAACTTATTTTATATTGCGTTGGTAATTCTACCTAGTAACTACCAATGTAGGAATACCTGGAAGATGGGTAGTTAGAGGACGGCAATGAGGGATAGCCATCTCATTTTGCACAGTTCTACTAAAACTGAAGTGTGTGCTTTTGATTGCGCGGATAGAAACAATACGGAGACACACATCCCAAAATGATATGGAGACAGACATCCCTGTTTGCGCAAATACGAAATACGGTTATTTAAACAGTGGCGGATATTTGCAGTGGCGTATGATTAACAGCAGCATCTATTGTGTTATAATTGGCACTAGATTGACATTATGAAAGTGTCCTTAAGTAAGTAGCAACACATCACATCAACACTGCCACTAGATTAACATGCAGAACAATAGCATTAGTATTACTATCATGAGATTAGCACATGGTCAGTAAATGTGCAATCAAATTTGTGCAGTTCCACTAGGATGAAGTAATGTTAGCGGTGTGAGATTTAAGTGTAACTACAAAAACACAATTCATGGGAAATAAAGCAAGACGGAAGCACTTCATAAAATGGTGGTGGCATTGCTTCAATTTATCTACGGCACTAGACCATTACTTATAGTGACATTAGGGAGGTGTTTGGTTGATTGAGTGGTAACGCAAACGGAAACGAAAAGAGGTGCCGCTGGAATCAGAGATGTAAAAACACAATCAATGTTTTGTTTGGCCCCTACCTATATCGTTTTCAGTTTACTTGACAGTGTTTGTCTTGGCACTGTAACCTGAATTCCATGTACATAACAAGTGCTTCACCAACACTACAACGCTTTGGAGAGGATCGTGGAGTCGTCCAGGCTGAGAGATGGTCCTCTGGCAGTCCTTTGATCCATCTTGTCGGTGTCGACGAGGCTATTCACCGAGATCCAGGTCATGGAACAAGCCCTGGCGGCCGGCATGGCGAGAAATGGTGGCGATGGCCGGCGGCATGGACGAGGCGGAGGGGATCGTGAGGAGGCGGAGGGGGTCGTGGGGAGGCGGAGGGAATGCGGGGCAGGCTGCCAGCCGGCCATGGACGAGGCAGCGGAGGGGATCGCGGGGAAGGCGAAGGAGATTGGGTCAGTAAGGCAACTTGATATCGGTGGGGGGCGAGCGGTATCGAGGATTAACATGATGGGACTCGTTTACGATGGGAGTCGATTACGGTGCCGCGTTACCAAATGCAGGTAACGGTTTGGGATTACGCTGTAATCGGGTGACGGGCGAAAATCACCTAACCAAACACCTCCTAGGTGGCATTGTGTAATGCTTCATGTCATTTTACAGTAACGGTAGCGATATGGGCGTAGGGACAACATAGGCATAAAGTGGTGAGGCAGATGTGGTTGCCGAGAGTGGCAAACACTCAGGCATCATGTCTGCATTTGTCCCATTTTTTATCTCCTCGGCGAGATTTTCCTATGTGAGCACATGAAATCTAGACCTGCTCATTCTCATTTGCGTTGCCCCCCAACACACGTCACTTTCTTTCCTTTTTCAACCAAGAGATAGGTCCACTTCCCCCCACCCTTCGCCATCCACCATGTTTTTTTCGTCTTTTCAACCAAGAGACCGGTTGGGTAGCCAGTATCTACTACTTTCCCCCATTTCCTCTTAGAACCAAGTCCCAGATTCATGCTAGAGCTTTCCCACTTTCTTCCCTATTTGAACCAACTCTTAGAGTCGACTGTATGAACTAGCTTTACCTATAATAATAGTAAAAGCCTAGGTGGCTTTGGAATAGCGGACGTAAGTAGAAAAAGATCCACACGAAGCCAAGTGGGGAGCTGGGGCAGTAGAGCAAGGCAGGTTTCGAAGGAATATATACCTGAGGGTCGTCGGCATGTGGCAAAGACGGCGTCGGGAGGCCGCATCTTGGCCACAATACCGCAGGGAGGAAGAAGGGGTCGGAGGCCCTCCGGAGCCGGCGCTCTCTCAGAGAAAATGGCACGGCCGCCAATCGGGACGCGCAAGCAGCCGTTGGTCTTATCCCTCGCCGTCGACGACAGCGTGAATGATGCACCTACACCCCTGCCCCGGTCGAGGTTGTCCGGCCGGATTTGTGACCAACCGTGAGCTGAGAGAGTGTGTGGCCACCTATGTCTTGCTTAGATCTGGAGAGCATGAGAGAGTGAACGAGAGGAACCCTAGTAAAGCAAGTGCTAAGGCTCCTACTTATATATATATAGTGGAGTGATTTTGTTGTACCAGCTTCAAAAAAATGTGCTCCTACGTGTACCCGCGAGTGGGTGTGAGAGAACTAGTGCGTGCGTGCACCGCTTCTCTTCATGAGAGTACAATATACTATGCGCAAAGAACGTTTGCCACAAGAGTAATAGTATAAGTGTGTGACATGTGAGCTAAAATAAAATGTGTGCGACGTCTTTTGTTTTTTAGAAGTTCTGAGGGTAGGGTGTGAAGAGCACATATGTGTGTGACGTCTACCCACAGATAGACGGTGGGTGTGAGAGGACTCGGGAGGGTGTGTGTGTGTGAGAGAGAGAGGGGGCACGTATCAATGCAATGCATGTGTCCGTAAGCCATTATCCGACAAACATTCACCACAAGCCTTTTCCCGACGAACGCCGTAAGAACCGTTAGATCGGCATCCAACAGTGTCAGTTTTGCCATGTCATTTAACAGAACAGCCACTCTTCCTACACAAAAATCTTCCGCGTGAGTGTAAGTAACTGCTGTATGCTCCCTCCGTTCTAAAATGCAGTGCATATAGCTTTATTGAAAATTCGAACCTCGCAAACTTTTACCGAGTTTTCGTGTACCAAATTTCACATGTAGAATATTCATTGATCTTCGAGAGGTAACTATAAAGATGGGGGAGGAGTCTACAAAGAAAGGCCGTCATATCACCTGCAACAATTTCAACCATTCTTTGGTGTGGAGGAATATCATAGGAACTCTATATGATATGATTTTTTCCTTTAGAGCCAATTGGTTCATAAAAATAGATTCATATACTCCACATTTCAAAACATGATATCATTACTATAGCTTTAGAGACACTTGGTTCATATGAATGGATTCCTATACTCCCATAATTTCAAAAGAAAATAAACATTAGTGTATATTCAATAGAAAAGTTCCTATGATATGAACCAAATTACATCTCTTTTCTAATCCCTCCTCATAGGAATTGAGATGCATGTCATCTCTAGATTCAATAGTAAAGTTCCTATGATGTCAACCAAATGACATCTCTTTTCCAATACCTACTCATAGGAATTGAGATACTCCATGTCATCTCTTTCCCTACAACTTCCATGTATACATCTTCTATTCCTAAATAGCTAGTACAACCCACTAGTAGCTTTTTTCCAAGACATGCAACTACAGCACAAGAACTATATAGTGTGCGAATAACTTGAAAGATGGTCGTTGGATGAAGCTAATCCGACAGTGCAGAGATGGCAAATACGAGCACTACTGGCCGTTGGATATCATCAACATTCCACCAGATCTACCACATGTACAATTTGGAAGACTCCATGGTTGAACTTAAGCATAATGCACAAACCTCAAAACACAAGCACTTCTCCTTTGTTCTAGAATCTTCCGTATCATAATTGTTTTTTTTCTAAATGAATTGCCATTATTTGTTTTTTACTTTATTCTTTACAATGCACAACCCCATGAATCTTAACATTTTTATAAAACTAATTGATTTTGAATGAGATGAACTATACGAACTAAACGAACATCTACATCATGCATATATGACTCAGCTTTACATGCTATAGCGTGTATTTATTCATAATTTGGTTTCGAAATCTCATGTGTTCAATGCATGTGTACCTTACTAGTTTTGAGTAGAGTAGCAAATTTCAAGTGGCCCCGGGTATATCAAAATGCAGGGCCCATGCATCATTGCCTTTCGGTTGAACCTACGTCCACAATTTTTTGTACGTACTATATCTCCACTGGTCCCCGAACCCAAAATGCTGCCTCGTTCCCCTAAAACCAAGCGGCCCACACATATTTAAGGCATCGAATCGAACTCAATCCCTCTCCCATTTACTATGATGTGGCCCCGCGGGCCCTAGTAGTACTCCTACAAACCCTACCGCAGCACGCATCATCGGTTTTCTTCAAGAGGACGAGGGAGAAGCTGATTTGTAGTGGGGGCGCTTTCAAAAAAATAAAAAATGATCTGTAGTGGAGACCCCTACCCTAGGGTGCCCAAGGTAGCTGCCGCACGCATCATTGATTTTCTCTTTTCTTTATGCTCTTGCACCCTAGAGTGAAATGATGGTTGCTTCGTCCGTCCAGCTTAATGCGGGAAAGGTGGGGCTTTGTGATTTGACCCCTCATCGCTCATTTTCTACTACTGTGGCGCTACGACCAGGGTGCCTCCAATTCCAACCGCTGCTCCGAACTGTAAGTGGAACAAGACGGTGGATGAGCCACATGTCGGTCAAAGGGGTCCTGTTAAGTGTGTCACCATTTCGTGTGCGGACTGACCCTGCTTGAGTTGCTACGCCAACACGACAGGTGCAACCTACCACTTGGTTTTGCTCCTTGGTGAATCCCGTCTATATTGATCTAAAAAGATACCTACTGAACTACCCTCTCCGTCTCGTTTTTTAGACGTCTCGGTTTATAGGGCGTGCACGTAGTTCTAGGTCATCCGTTTGACTAACTAAATCTGAGTTACTATGTCACAAAAAGTATATCATTGGATTATTAAGTGGATGTAGTTTGTAAACATATACTGTTCATCACATATATAGCCAGTTAAATTCTCAACCTAGAACGGCGTGCACGCCATGTAAACCGATACGGAGGAAGTATAGTAGTAAAAATGAGGTGATTTTACCAAGCCATCAGCGGGGGAGCATGGTCTGTCATGCGGTCCCACGTGTCATGATGTACCAAGGCGATGCGCGTGTCCCTCTTGTGGCAGAAGCAATACTACGTGGTTTGAGATGATGGCGAACCGAAGTGTGAAATAATGGTTGATTTCGTCCGTCTGGGAAGGTGCGACATTATGATTTGACGTCTCATTGCTCATTACTACTACTACTGGGGCGGTACGACTGGGGTGTGTCCCCCTGCTGTTCTGCACTGTTATTTGGTGCTTGACACGTCGACCCGGTTGCTATATGTCCCACATGTTGGTGACAGGAAGTACATAATTCATGAAAGCGAGCGTCGACGGAGGAGTACAAGACACGGCTTGGATTTTTGCTGCTTCGCGCGATCCATCAATACAAACCCGGACTAAAAAAAGGCGAGGGCGGGTCTTTTCCCGCGCGACAGGTAGGGGAGTTTGGCATAGTCTATTCGAGGCAAGGAGGCGGGAAGGGAAACAAGCAAATAAAGGTTGAGCGACTTAGTTTTGGGAAAATCTGATTTTACGGAGTACATACCCAGCAGGGTTTATAGGGCTCATCTAAAAAACATTCATTTTTCCATTTTATAAGTCTCAATTCTACTACTAGTAGTAGTAGCATCACATGTTGGATTTCGAGGTGTGTTAGATCACCCGATGCAAGCAATGTCAAGAGAAAACTCTCTAACCAAGGTAGTAGGGACGAGGAGTAAACGGAGGGAGTAGTAAAATTTTATCTCTAACCAAGGTAGACTAACAAGTATTTTTTTTTATAGTGGCCTTGTATAAGTAAATGGAGGGAGTACTAAAGGACATATATATTCCAAACAATATGATAATCTCTCTAACCAAGGTAGTAGGGACGAGGAGTAAACAGAGGGAGTAGTAAAATTTTCTCCTCGTCTTGTGAGCCACCACGCGCGTGGGCGAGGGAGCGGGCGTAAGGCGTAGTAAGCAAGCTTCACCTCATCCTGCGAGCCACCATGCCCGTGGGCGGGGGAGGCGGTGTACTAAGCAAGATTCTCCTCGTTCTATGAGTTGACGGGACACATCAAAAGTCCTCCAGTGTATAGAGCCTTGCCTCTAAGGTAGACCCCACATGGTTTGCCTCTTTTTTAACATAACGCGTCAAGTCGCAATTTGTTTGTTCACCCGTGGTAGACGATCCTCCCTCCATCTAGTGAACAACCAGTACACGTGTCAAGTTACCACGTGGGCTGCCTTTTCGTACAGAAATGAGCTCCACCGTGTACCCGCGCGGGTGTGGTTGGGAAAGAGACAGGATTACGTGCACCGTGCGTGCACCTCTTCTCTTCGTGCACGCCCCCACCTACGTAGGTGTGTGAGAGAGGGACTATAGAGATACAAACCTAGACATAATGCGCCGTCCATCCCCATGCCTCCGCCCAGTCCGACCACCAGTCACCACCACGCCCCACTCCTCCTCACCTTATCTCATCTTTCTCCCTCCATTTTTATATACAAGGCCACTATCAAAATTACAATTTGCAGATATACAAGGCCACTAACACTAATCGATGCAATATTAATGGTGTTTGCCTCGTAGTACTACTAGCAAAGGAGGACACTAATTATCCCTTGCATGCATGCGGGAGTGTGAGCATTGGCTTGATGTGCATGAAAGAGAGGAATACACATTAATTTACACGGCAAACAAGGAAACAAGGTGGCTTGCAACATTGAGTTAGAAGACATTAATTTTTGCCTTGGTACCTGTAATATGGGTTTGTGGCCTTGTATACAAAAACGGAGTCCGATAAAATTCTCGAGATACCATTTATCCGATAAAATTCTCGAGCAATCATTAGTTTCTACATAATGGGATTACACCTGCATGGGTCAATCACAACAGGTGTTTTGTAAAAAAAAATGCATCTTGATGTTCAGTGCAACGCATGGGCATCTTGCTATTCCATGAAATCAACACATGGCAAAATTTCACAGCGAACGAGGGATTTGAATCTGTTGGGAGGGGCTGTTTCGATCTTGCCCGGGGTAGCCAAAATATTGCCGACCCTTTTGTCCACCAGTGCCTTTGCCACCGATGAACGAGGAATGGCTCGGGGTCTCATGCATCCTCCAGTGTGCACGTTGGAGACGAGCTCGCACGAGTTGTGTTCTTTTTGTCCCACCACGTCACCCGAGCCGCGCGCAGACCGACCGACGACCCGCAAATTGCGCCATCCAACCGTAGCCGCACACATTATGACAGCAAGTCAACCAACCAGACGAAATTCACGCAAACACGGCGATATTTCATATAAACAACGACGGAAATCATATAAGATACTGGATTTTCTTACAAACATGACGGATTTCATTACATTCAAATGAACTACGTAGTGCTAGTTCTAGACAGCACAGGTATATAATTCCTGGCCTAAATGGTCGCCCGCCGATCGATTTGTGTTCCTAGCACGATCACCGGACTTCCGGTAGCCCCATAGGTATATGCAGGGTCAACGAAGGTCCTCACAACAAAAGGATCCGGCAAGACACCAGCTGTTTACGCCGGCATCGCCTCCGTGGTGGCCTTCATGGGACCCAAGCAGTGGTGGCCTCCCGTGTTCTACTTCTCCATGATGATGGCAGCGGACGCGGAGCCGCTGGCCATCGACTCGTCGCTCTCCGCGCACCCGGCTTTTGTCTCTGCTTGCATGGCGCGGCCACCGGCATGGGAGTCTCGGCCACAGAAACGGGAGACGCGGTACGAGGCGACGGCATGGACGGCAGCAACGACGCTCTTGCGCCGCTCCTCGTCGAGCTGGCCTAGAGCGGCGAGTTGCTGAACCACGCGCCGGCTTGGGGCGGCAACTGGCTCCGTCGGGCGAGGGGAGGGAGGTGGATCAGCGAGCTGCAAAGCTCGTATCCGGCGGGCTCGGCGGGCCACCCAGCCGGCTTGGATGCGGCATAACTACTCTTCGTAAGCCATTGTAAGAGTGAACAAAATGGTGAAGGAGGAGATAGGGGAGCGGCGGAGGTGTGCGATTCTTGGCCGGCGTTTGGCCTTGTTTAAATAGGAGATTAAATAGACGGCGGAAGGGAGGAGCTCGGCCGATGTTGCGTTTAATGACGGCCCGGTCATGAACGGACGTGTGTCGAGAGTGGGTTTCTCAGCTTCCACACGGGCGAGTTTCATGGAGGCATTTGAATGCGGCAAGGAGGCGTGTTCAGCCGGGCGTGCAGCGAGTGGCACCCTCGGCTCGGACGTAGGACAGCGCGCCGTTCTTCCACTGACGTGTGAGCTCTTTGGGTACATGGCATGCATGTCAGTGACCCAACGCAGGCAGCGCACAGCAGAGGAACCTTTGGTGGGCCAGGGCGGTCAGAAGCGGGCATTTCATAAACTGATGATTGTTCATTGAGTGTGACGTCATCCTTTTCATGTTGATAGCCCGTTCGATACGTTGTGATTCATAAAGACCGCTACAAACATCAATGTTCTGCTTATCGTAGATAAGATTGATTAATACCCGTAACAATCCATGTCCTTAACAAAGGGTGCATGCACGTATATGTTGAGCGCGTGTCTTGCGTCGTGTGCTGTGTGCATGCTGGCGTGCGAGTGTTGCGTGTGTGCAAGGATACGTATCAGTGTTGCATGCATGTGTGCATACGTGCGTGTGTTCGTGAGTGCATGTGTACGCGTCAGTGTTGCATGCCTGCATGCGTGCATGTGTTCGTTATGTGTACGTGTCAGTGTTGCACGCCTGCATGCGTGCGTGCATGTGTACGTGCGGGGTGAGGCTACACGTCAGTCGACTGACTTTTTCATCTCTGATTATTAGATTTTCCAGCCGTTGGATACGAAATCAAGGGCCTGCAGTTTATCATCAAACTCCACCTCCCTGAGCCGCCAGCCACCACCGGCCCCCGCCGCCAGGCCGCCCTGCACGCCCAGAAACCACTCCTCACGGCCGGTCTGCCGCCACACCGGCCATCCCTATAGCCCCCCCC